>OZ024746.1:16701797-16846169 GCA_964016885.1 Eledone cirrhosa | reverse complement strand
ATCAAGCCAGAATCAGTTCCCGTCCCACCCTTGCAAGCAGGGAAAAGCGGACATAAAATGATGATGAATGATGATGATGATGATATATATATATGTGTGTATGAGTGTGTATGTGTGTGTGTGTAATATTAATCATTCATCATTTTCATCATTTCATTTTACGTCCGCTTTTCCCTGCTTGCAAGGGTGGGACGGGAACTGATTCTGGCTTGATTTCTACAGCTGGATGCCCTTCCTAACACCAACCTCATTTACAGTGAGTGCTGGGTGCTTTTTTCCGTGACACCTCCACGACATCTCATTTCTACAGCTGAGTAAACTGGAGTAATGTGAAATAAAGTGTCTTGCTCAAGGACACAACACATCACCCGGTCTGAGAATTGAACTCACAACCTTTCAATTGCAAGGCCAATGCTCTAACCACTAAGCCATGTGCCTCCATTAATTAATATATATATATATATATATATATGTGTGTGTGTGTGATATATATATATATGTGTGTGTGAACACATACACACACAAACACCTCTCTCTCTCTCTCTCTCTCTCTCTCTCTCTCTCTCTCTCTCTGTCCCTATATTTTTTTCTCTGCCCTTTGCACTCTTGTTATCCTTTTCTTTCCCTCTATTTTACCTTATCATTTCTGCTCTTCTTCTTATGTAACCCTTCATTTATTTTTTATTCTTTTACACCACATCACTTTATTTTCTTTCTATCTTTCCTCTCTTTCACTTGCCCTTTCTTCCTAACTTTTCTTCAAATTCCGTCATTTTTTCCAATTCCACATCACCCTTCACCCCTCATCCCTCACCCCAGACACTACCTCCTCCACTACATTATGCTATAGATGCTTATATATATATATATATATATATATATACAAGTATTTATGTATGTATACATATTGCTGAAGAATACATGTCAAATTAGCTGCTATTTAACAGCCAGTGAATTCATATGCAAGTGACACATACAAACAATTGTTTCATCAGGTTCTTGTATATATATAACTAACCTATAGTTTATAGTTCATTCTACATCTTTTAGAACTCTTTATCTTAGTGAGTATGTGTATGTAGATGTAGATGTGTATGTATAGGTACTTCATTCAATTTATTCAACTATCATTTATAGTTATCTACATTTTGATGACTATATTTTCAAAGTATAAATTCCCCAATGCTTTGTAAGTTAACCAAATGTTATTCATATATACGCGTGTGTGTGTGTGTGTGTGTGTGTGTGTGTGTGTGTGTGTGTGTGTGTGTGTGTGTGTGTGTGTGTGTGTGTGTGTGTGTGTGTGTGTGTGTGTACATATATATATATATATAACAGATATAACAGGCTGAACAAGGTTTATGGATCTAGTATCTCTGCTGACAACAAAGGGCTTTTTGCCCAGAGTGAAGAGTTGACTGTATGATGCTTATGTGTGAACTACAATGCAACACAGCAATGATACTTGGGTCTTTACTGCAGAAGATCTGTAAAAGCTAGAAAGAAATGAAACAAGCATGCTCTAGTGGATGTATAAGTGAGCTGAAAGAAAAACTCAGTATAAAGGGAATCTGATGTAGTATAGCAAGACAGAAGATTGCTTAGGTATAGATATGGGATGTGTATAAAAGATGACTTCTATATAAAGAAATGCAGAGAAACGTCAGGAAATGGGACCTGCGGAAGAGGTAGACCTAGGAAGACATGGGATGAAGTAATGAAGGCCAGCCAGAAATCAAATTTATTAACTTCCCTTATTGAAAATATTTGAGATATATTTTTGAAAATGTTATATTGGCCATGCTTTTATATATTGTTTATTGCCCAATCTTTTATAATTAGCCATTGATTTATCATTTAACATCCTTTTTCCTTAGCAATATTAAACCACCTCTGCCTCTATGAAACAAAACAACCCATTTTAAAGGGTTCCTATTTAGATTAAAACTTTCCAGCATAATTTTATGTGAGAACATTTTGTGGCGTTACAAATACCATCTTAATGTCATTATAATTTTATTAAATCTTGCCCTAGTTTTTCATTAATTAATTAATATTCAAAGTATTTCATTTGAAATATGGTAATGAAAGGGTTAATCTAATTTAGTTATTCAATAATTTGTAAAATAATAATTAATCTTTTTGTTTCTTGTATGTTACTTGTATATATATATATATATATATATATATATATATATATATATATATATATATATATAAGATCAAAATATGGTTAAAAGAGTTCCAAGTATTTTATTATGCGTATTTCAAAAACAAATATCATCATGTGATGATATCTGCGTTTTCAGCAGATAAAATAGGGATACATGATATGAAGCTTAAAAAACACTTGTGAATAGTGAAGTTTTAAATCAACATATGAAAAATAATTTAAGATTGATGTATGAGATTGGGAAAAAGTGAGGGGGCTTGGAAAAGGTAAGGAAGAGGAGGAGATGAGAGTAAAGAATGGTGGGGGAGGAGTATATATATATATATATATATATATATATATATATATATATATATTGTAAAAAGTTAGTGCCCAATGGCTGAGCTCTTACCATTCACTATCGAAATGGGTAGAGCTCAGTCGTCAGGCACTAACTCTTTACTTATACTCACACTCTACTTTCCCAACTATCGAGTGCCTAACTAAACAATGGTCTTACTCAACTAAACTGGTAACTCCCTTTATATATATATATATATATACTATAATAAGGTTTAATCTATATATACAAAATATATATTGATTATGTTACTCAACAAATAAAGAACATTAAACTTAGAGCATCATTTTTTACAAAATTTAAATGATATACAAAAAACAATCTTTTTCATATATCAAGTTGAGAAACAACTAGTATTATATAATATATATATAGAACACAAATAATTGTTTCTACTTTAGGCACAAGGCCAGCAATTACCCAGTGTATTACTGGTACTTTATTTTATCGACCCCGTAAGGATGAAAGGCAAAGTTAACCTCGGCGGCATTTGAACTCAGAATGGCAAGGGCCATTATAAATATAGAACACAAATATAGAACATCGTAAATATAGAACACAAATAATAACTATACTCACTTAAATTAAAAAATTCTCAATCACTAATTATCGAATTTTGTAATAAACTTCATTAAGATCACGGGAACTTCCATTTATCACACATATATTTGTCAATATAATGAGGATAAGGAATTAATAAAGCAACTTGATGATGGAAAAACCATAATTAGTAAAAAAAAAAATACATAGAATACAATAGTCTTTGATAAGATAATTAATCTTGCATCTAAAATATAGTTTGTAAAGTGGGACATCTATAATGTTATAAAAATAAAGTATAACTAATTATGATAGATGGCAGATTGCCCATTTTAACTCTGGATTATTAAAACAAGTTAGAAACTAACATTTAACCTAGATAAAAATCTAATTGTTAGACTTCAACCAGTTTTTAATGAACTCAACATTTTTGCTCCCTTTTATGATTCACTGAAACATATCTTGATGTTTGTTTGTATGAAGAAAGTTTTTAACATCTGAAATACATCTAGTAATGTTAAGCAGCTGTTCTTTATTTCATGCCATTTCTCTTCCCAAAGACATCATCATCATCATCATCATTGATGATGCACTCCTTTAATTCTTTTGATACCAAACCACCTCTGGTTCTACGATACAAAACTTAGTTTTAAAGTGTTTATATTTTCCTAAAAATCTTCCATCAATGTAAAAACCTTTGTTATGTTATGTTCCAAATACCAGTTTAAAAAAAGGTTAATTACATTACTAAATCCCTCAAAATTATTTGGAAATAATAGGCAGGAAGTCTGGTAATGAAAGGGTTAAGGGAATTTAGTTTATCATATTGAGCCAATTTTTCAAGTTTGATACTTATTTGATCAATTTCATTTTGTTGAACTGCTATGTTAAACACAGGCACAGACCCAAATGTAACCACAGACAAGAACACACATTCACATATACACATTTATATATGCATATATGATGTGCTTCTACAGTTATTGTCTATCAAATTTCACTGACAGGAGATTAGTCAACTCAAGGCTATAGTGCTATAGTAGAAGACATTTGCCTAAGATTCCACACAGTGGGAATGAACCCAAACACTATATGGTTGTGAAGCAAACTCCTTCACCACATAGCCATACCTGTGCTTAAAAAAAGGAATTCTGTTAATTGGCTAATTCAAATGTAACAGCCCTGTAAATATCAAGGCAGCCATATTTAATTGTCTCACATAAATACACTTGACCTTAAAGAACACCTTAAGGCATAGATAGATCCTCTTCACAATGGATAATTTCCTTTATTAAATATCCTACAGTTTATCTCATACTTGTGTCGTTCATGTTTCTCTTTTCATTCAATTTTATTTGCCTTTCATCTCTGCTATTAACAGTTATAGGCAGGGAAACGGCATGGTCATTAGAGCATCGGATTAGATGCCTTGGAGAAGTTATTCTGGTTCCTTGCATTTTGAATTCAAATCACACTGAAATTAATTTAATCTTTGACCCTTCCATGGTTGTGGTTGATAAACAAAGTACCAACCTAAGATGGTGGACTTGCAGGATTGTTATAACAGCCAATACAATACCTTGCAGTATTTCTTCCCACTCTTTACATTTTGAATCCAAATCCATCATCATCATCATCATTATAATAGTCATCATCATCATCATCATCATCATCATCATCATCATCATCATCACAGCTATCATTACCATCACTATTTCATTACTATTGCCACATTTACCACTGATTTAGCACCCATTTCCCCTATTCTGTTGACTAGGTCTGCTAAACAATCTCTCTCTCTCTGCACTTTTCATCAAGAAAATATTCAGTTAAAACGCGTTATAATTATTATCAACATCATTGTTCTTATTCCACCGATCTTCCTCTTCTCAAGAAGTGGTAATGGCTCAGATGATAGCATCTCTTTGTCCTTTCTTTCAGCTTCTTCACATCTCTTTGTCCTTTCAGCTTCTTCACGTCTTTTTCTCCTTGGCTCAATTTCTTCTGTCTTCTTCACAATCTTCATTTCAAACTTGACTACAATTGTTATTGTTCCAGATCATCCTCTACCTCTCTCTCTGTCCACTAGTCTCTCTGTCTATCTGTCCACTAGTCTCTCTGTCTATCTGTCTATCAGTCTCACTGTCTATCAGTCTCTACCTCTCTGTCTATCAGTTTCTACATCTCTGTCCACCAGTCTCTCTGTCTACCAGTCTCTATCTCTCTGTCTATAAGTCTCTCTGTCTATCTGCCTCTCTTTCTCTCTATCAGTCTCTCTATCTATCATCTCTGCCTCTCGGTCTCTACCTCTCTCTGTCTCTCATGTAATTATCCTTTATCCAATGACATATTATCAACCATTCTCACTAAATTACCATACCAGCTGAGTTTGTCTTTTGCAGATGACACTTCAGCAGAAAATAATGGAAATACTTCTCAAGTGAACGATGTCCACGATCCCGTATTGATGTTTCTTAGGAGACAAGCCATTTAAACATAATTCCTACATCGCCTATATCACTAACTACTACTACTACTACTACTACTACTACTACTACTACAACTACTGATGCTGATGCTGCTGCCACCGCCAACGCTGACACCACCACCACCACCACCACCACCACTACTACTACTACTACTACTACTACTACTACTACTACTACTACTACTACTACTACTACGTGTTATGTAATGGGGACTCTATAAAAATATAATATGCTGAATTGTGCATAGTTCTGTAGCAGAGTGTTGGTCAAAATAGCTTGTGGCATTTGATCTGGAACTCAAATCTTGACTAGGTTAACTTTGCCCTTCATCTTTTTGGGGTTGATAAAAAAAAATCAATCTATTGTAGAGCATTGGCTCTTTGCGTTCTGAATTTAAATCCTGCTGTGGTCCTACTTGGGTGGTAAACTTAATCCATCACCCAGCTTAATACCACATAACTCTGAGTACCTTTTGTGAACTCCACTCTGTTTCAAGTATTTTGGCCAGATTTTCAGTTCAAGGCTACTTTTCTGCCTCCCTCCTACCAGTCTCAACTGGTTTAGGCTTACTAAAAACTTGGTGGGGTTGCATGACCCAAACATGAAACAGCTTGTACTGGGTTACATGTTACCAGTAGCACTCAAGCAACCAGCCTAAATGATTCCAATAACTTTGGTTCCTATATATGAATTTTGGTAACTTTTCACAATAAAAGCAAATAAATTTCAAAGTTTCAAACTTGCCCAAATTCTTCATAAATTCATCAGTTTAGTTACATTTCTTGTCAATTTCTATTTAGGTGAGTCAAGAGGCCACATCTCACACAAAGTCCAATATCAATGCCAAATATACTATCTTTAAGATAGCATGTTCATACTAATTACATATTTGTGTTGATACATATGTATGTGTATTTGTCCATAGTATCCGTGAGCTATTAGCCCAATTTGTGTAAACACTGGATCTGTCTTTAGGTGAAATTGAACTGGAGATGACACTGGATTGTTTCTAGTACATATATTACTTGACTTATTTTTTATTCCTTCTCAGAATGGCAGTATCTACCTTAGAATATTTAAAACTTAGTAAGGTAGAGTGAAATACTGACCTTTCAACAAAAGAAGGCATTATTCCTGACTTGCTACTCCCACTTGGCAGTTTCTCCTTTGCCATATTTTAATTAATATATTCCAAACCTCAATATATGAGGTAGGTAATAAAATTTCACTGAATCTAATCTATCTTTCACTCGTTCTACATTTAATTTCCTGGTTTTTCTACTGCTTTTAACCACTGCAATGTCATTTTATCATGGATATGACAAAACTCCAAACAACTTTGCTTTGTTTTAAAATCTGATATTGTTGTCAAAATAAATCATTTCATTTTTTTTTCTTTATCATTTTACAAAAATATTTGGCATGAAAATTTAATAAAAATCGGTCCCCTTGCAATATGGAAAAAAACAAACAAAAAAAAAAAATAAATAAAATGGAATGGAAAGAAAGACGAAGAGAAAACAGCAATCAATGAATGAAACAATTTTTGAAACATTAGATATTTTTTATGTCTGACTGAATATTGGCCACAGATGTATTGATCAGATACCAGAAACCTACATTGGCAATATTAAGCCAATAATACTTTCAATATTATTTGATGAAACAAATCAAAAATGGTTGTTTATTCTCTGGAAGAGATATTATTTGAGATATTTACTTCATTATAGACTTAGTGAGGGTTGGTTACTATGGAAAGGGAGAAATTAAATTAGCAGCTACGTTGGTTATTACATTTTTGTTTGGTTTTTGGTTTTTGGCTTTTGGCTTTTGGTTTTTGGTTTTTGGTTTTTTTTTTTAGCATTTTTATAGCTTTCTGACAAAGTGCCAACACAAAAATTTGGAGGATGTTGTTGTTGTTGTTGTTGTTGATGATGATGATGCTGATGATGATGATGATAATGTTGTTGTTGTTGTTGTTGTTGTTGTTGATGTCCTTGTTGTAGGATAAAATATAGCTCTGATGACTGAGTATATAAACTGAAAAAGCATGGGTCCTTGATTTCAAATTCAGCATTGGTATTGGTGTGTGTGTGTGTGCGTAAGTGCATGTGTATGTGTTAGACTAAGTGTATGTGTGTGTGTAAGTGAGTGAGTGAGTGTATGTGTGTATAGGAGAGTGAGTACATGAGTGTGTGTATGAGAGTAAGTACATGTGTATCTGTGGGGCATGAGTGTGTGCATGTGCATGTGCATGTGTATGTGCGTGTGTGTGTGTATACTTGGTCAGTGGCCCATTAAATTCTACATTTATCAGTTCATTTAATGTCAATAATGGGTCCCAAATCCCTTGGGGTTGGCCATGGGAGGAGGGAAGCTGTCACTCATCTGTTTAATGCCATTAAGACATAGCTCAGAATTTCCTATTAAACTGTCTCTAGGGGTTTTAGAAGCATTAACATTTATTTTTAGTAGTAGAAGTTGTTCTTTTTTAATAGTTGTTTCTCAGCTGACTGTTCTAAATACAAGTCCAACATAAAGCTGACATAACTATATTTGAGTTATAGATAATTTAATCTTAAAACATTATAGTTTCATTAACTCTTGTTAATGTTGTTTTAACAGAAGCTGAGGAAATTGGAATATATTAATAATTAATAAAGTCTTAATGGCTAACTGAGTAGAATATTAGCTTCTTTCTTCATAAATGTCCGTACATCATGATATTGGCCTTGTAAACTCTGCACTAAACATTTTCCTGCAGTTCTTCTTTCCCAGGACTTTAACCCTTTGGAATTCTCTCCATGCCCATATTTTGTTGTTGTTTATTTTCCAATAAATACTACACATATCATACACCTCGCATATCCTAGTTTTTAGAATGGGTCCATCATATCGCTGTATGTTCTAAGAAGTAAGTAAAAGGACAATCCAGCCATAAAATCCTGTCTCAAAAAGTTCTGTCCAACCCATGTCAGGATAATAAAGCAGGCATATATGAGGCTTGGCTGAAAAGTTCATAGGCTGACTATGAAGGGGTGATGCTAGAGCTGTGAAATCTTGCATGCAAGTTTTTTTTATTAATAACTGCATTTTTTCTTTCCAGGGACTATTTTGAAAAATAAATTTCATTTAGTAATTCCATGACAGTATCTTGGTCAGCCTATGAACTTTTCAGCCGACCCTTGTAACCAATGACATCAATCCCACCAGTCCAGTAGGGCCTGCAATGATCATGGACTGTGTCCTTTCTTTTCTGACTTATCTTATAGAGTATCATTGCAACTATAAAAGACATTTATAATCACATAATAGGCTAGCTGCTAAAGAATAGTTAAACTGATTTCTTGATTGTGACTTCCAATTACAAATTGCCTTGCTCAGTATGTAGGAAAGGTGTAGGTAGGAACTCCATCCTCTGCCCCAAATGCAAACAATGGGTACATAAGAGATGTAGTGGGATCTTAGGAAGCTTAGCTAAGAATATAGGCTTTACATGTAGCAGCTGCGCCGGGACAGCAAGCAGCAAACGGCCACAGGAAACAAGCACCACCAAACTCTGGGAGGGCTCTGAAGAAACAGTAGACAGCTTTTGCTACCTAGGTGACCAAATTAACAGTGGAGGTGGGTGTTCAGAAAGTACAGTAACCAGGGTAAGAACGGGGTGGAAGAAGTTCAGGGAACTACTGCCACTGCTAGCTGCAAAAGGCTTTTCTCTCAAAATGAAAGGCAGACTGTATGATGCGTGCACACAAACAGCAATGCTACATAGTGAGACCTGGGCATTGTGTGTAGAAAACTTGCGCAGATTAGAAAGAAATGAAGCTTGCATGCTCCGATGGATGTGTAATAGTAATATACACAAACGGCAAAGCATAAACAAATTGAGAGAGAGACTAAGCATAAGTGGAATCAAATGCCATGTACAGGAGAGGAGGTTGCGTTGGTATGGACATGTGATGTGTATGAAGGATGACAGCTGCATAAAAAGATGTAGAGCACTAGAAGTCGATGGCAGCTGAGAAGTGGAGAGACCCAAGAAGACCTGGGATGAGGTGATAAAAGCCAACCTTACCCAATTGCACCTCTCAAAGGGTACAAACCGAAGCTGAAGCATATAGACAATATGCCCCCATCCCTTCCCACTGTAAAGAGATCGTGGAGGTGCCTCGGCAAAAAAACACCCATCCCACACTGTAAAGTGAACGTGCAGGCACCACTGTAAATGAGGTTGGTGTTAGGAAGGGCACCCAGCTGTAGAAATCATGCCAGAATCAGTTCCAGTATGAGCAAAACAAGGGCAGCCAACCGGACACTGCCCACAACAGGACAACCTGTCTAACCCATGCTAGCGTGGAAGAACGGACGTAAAACGGTGATGATGATGATAATGATGATGATATTCTGGAAGTAGTAAGAGATAAGTTCTGACATAATTAATGGTTTCTGATTTAGGCATATGGCCAACAATTTTGGGGGAGTGGATGAAAGGCAAAGCTAGCCTTGGTGGGATTTAAACTCAAAGCGTAAAGGGCCATAACTGAGTTCAAATCCCGCCAAGGTTAGTTCTGACATAATTAATGTGACATAATTAATACTGGATATAAAACTATAAAACTAAGGTTTGGGATACAGGCGTGGCTGACTATTTAAGAAGTTTGCTTCACAATCATGATGTCATTGGTTTGATCCTTCTCTGTGGCACATTGGGAAAGTGCTTTTATCATAGCTTTAGGTTGACCCAAGCTTAATATTGGAAGAAGGAAACTGTTTGAAAGCCTTCGGATTGATTGAACCTGTGATTCAAATGTTTAGCCTTGTCACAGCTGATTTGGCTCAAGAATTACCATAAGAGTATACATGTCTGAGGAATACTCAACCACTTACATGCAAACTTAGAGTTAGGTGTTCAGTTGAGTGAACAACTGAATGGTCATCGTCACACCCAATGGAACTTCCA
Source organism: Eledone cirrhosa (assembly GCA_964016885.1). Taxonomy (NCBI): domain Eukaryota; kingdom Metazoa; phylum Mollusca; class Cephalopoda; order Octopoda; family Eledonidae; genus Eledone; species Eledone cirrhosa. Next base: position 16,835,667 of record OZ024746.1, on the reverse strand, counting down.
TCATGACTAAGGTTTCATAATATTCAAAGAGAACTATTATTTATGTGGCAACAAAAGATGTATAAAGTTATAAGCAAGTCAAATCAACCTTGATAATATGCCATATGTGTTTGTATATTTATATATGACTCTGACTGTAACTCTTTAAAACCACATCTTCAGTTTTGCATTCCATATTTGGCATGATTACTATAGCTAAATGCCCTTCCTATCAGCAACCTCATTACAGAGTGTACTGGGTGTAATTTATCATGACACCAACACCAGTAGACCAAATTGAAAACAGTACATCTACCACTGCTCTGATTGTAAAGAATGTGATCAGAACTTTGGTTCATGTTGACTAAATTGGAAATAATGCTGGTCTCATTATAAGGAATGGAACTGGAAATTTGGTTCATGCAAACCAAATCAGACATACACCACCAGAAACATTAGAAAACTGAAGACTGTAATGAGGATAGTAGCAATGGAGATGATACGAATAATGACAGAAATGCTTCTTCTAATTTGAACGGTATTTTCAGATAAGTCTTACAAACCAGCATAAAATACCAATTTTAAATGCCACAATGGCGGTGCTGCTGTTGATATTTTAGAATTTTATTTTACTCCTACTAAGTATTATTTTTAGGCTGCTTTTGTTATTTATGACGTCAAATTAAACCATCTGCTCTTCTCCATAGATTAGTATCTGGAACAGAGTTTGTAGTACTGTATTAGTTGACTGTTGGGATTTTCTTCTGTTTAAAAATAATTGCAGCCATTACAGTCAGTTTATAATAGTTGTTAAAGTGGATGTTGTTGTTGATGATGTTGATGATCATGTTGTTATTGTTGTTGTTATTGTTGTTAATGATGTTATTTTTGTTGTTACTGTTGTTGATGTTGATGTCATTGTTGTTGTTGTTGTTGTTGATGATGATGTTGTTATTGCTGTGTCAATGTTTTGAGTGTCGTTATTGTTGTTGTTATTGTTAATGTTGTTCATACTGGTGTCATTGTCATTAATGTTGTTTATAATGTTGTTGTTGATTAGAAAACTAGGTGTAGATGAATGGCTTGTGAGAGCTATACAAGCCATGTATAAAGAAACAATCAGCAAGGTTAGAATTAACAGCGTAAATGTTGGTGTTCATCAGGGCTCCGTCCTTAGCACCCTCCTATTTATTATCGCCCTCCAAGCTATAACGGAGGAGTTCAAGACCGGCTGCCCATGGGAACTTCTATACGCAGATGATCTAACGCTCATAGCCGAATCAATGGCTGAACTAGAGAAGAAATTCCAAACATGGAAGCATGGCCTAGAATCAAAAGGCCTTAAAGTTAACTTGTCTAAGACTAAAGTCTAAATATGTAGGAAGGAGAATAGGGCACTGGTCCCATCTGGGAAATGGCCATGCTCAGTGTGGAAGAAAGGAGTAGGCAGAAACTCCATTTTATGTCCCAAATGCAAAGTATGGGTGCATAAAAGATGTAGTGGGATCACAGGTAAGCTAACTAAGAACATAGATTTTATATGTGGCTGGTGCTCTGGTGCAATAAGTAACAGCAAATGCCCACAGAATACTAGCTCATTCCATTGCCCAGATGGTTCTATAGAAATAGTGGACACCTTCCGTTACCTGGGTGACAAAATCAGCAGTGGTGGAGGGTGCTCTGAAAGTACTGTAGCTAGAGTCCGAATGGAATGGAAAAAGTTCAGAGAGCTTATACCACTATTGGCCACTAAAGATTTCTCTCTAAAAATAAAAGGCAGGCTGTATGATGCCTGCTTACGAACAGCGATGTTACATGGCAGTGAGACATGGGCCTTGTGTGCTAGATCTACGCAGACTGGAGAGGAATGAAGCTTGCATGCTCCGTTGGATGTATAATAGTAATATACGCGAACGGCAAAGCATAAATGAATTAAGTGAGAAATTAGGAATAAGAGGGATCAGATGCTGTTTACTCGAGAGAAGACTACGTTGGTATGGTCACGTGATGCGCATGAAAGATGACAGCTGTATAAAAAAGTACGGAGTAGGCAGACCCAGAAAAACCTGGGACGACTTGATAAAATCCGACCTCACACACTTACACCTCTCCAAGACAATGTCACTGGACCGAGATCTTTGGCGCTACAAGGTAATACAGAAGACCTGCCTTGCCTAAGTACAAAGTGAAACCTACAGTCAGTAGGCACCTCTTAACCAAAATACACCCCCCGTCCAACTAACCCTACTCCCACCGCCGTCTACACCACCCCTTTTGATGCAAAGCTATGTTGGTACCACAACATCCAGTCCTAAATAAATGAGGTCGTGTAGGTGTCACGACAAAAAAACATACAGTCCACGCTGTAATGTGGCCGTGTAGATAACACGGTAAAAACCTCCCAGTCCACACTGTAAACGTGGTTGGTGTTAGGAAGGGCATCCAACCGTAGAAAACCCGCCAGACAGTCCTGAGCAAGACAACCAATCTTGCCTCAAGTGGGACAATTCCCGTCCAGACCCATGCTAGCGTGGAAAATGGACGTTAAACGATGATGATGATGTTTAACATTAAATATTTTACTACAGGACTGAGTTTGAAATGTTAATATTGTATGTCATCTGTCTGTCATTCCTCTCTCTTCTCAGCTGACCTCTCTGTTGTCAGCTGACCTCCCTGTTGTCAGCTGACCTCCCTGTTGTCAGCTGATCTCCCTGTTGTCAGCTGACCTCCCTGTTGTCAGCTGACCTCTCTGTTGTCAGCTGACCTCTCTGTTGTCAGCTGACCTCTCTGTTGTCAGCTGACCTCTTTCTAGAAAAGTCCAACACATTTCAGTGTTTTTATGGCTGAAGGTAAAAAAGACAAAAGATGGACAAGATCTCAAGCCTCAATTGCTTATTGAGTGAGGTGGAACTCATCAAATCAGACCAAGGAAACAATATTTCCATTGGTCTTTCCATTGCTGAGACTATTTACCAGTCAACACACACACGTTTGTCTACACATGAATCATTGGATGGCAGAAGGTAAAACATGGAATTAAATAAAACAAAAAAAAATGTTTTAAATGTTTAAATATAAAATATGGAATATAAATTATGACAATTGGAACAAAGGGAACTTGACTAAATATTAATCTTATTCTCATGGATTGTGTTTAGCTCAAGGTTAGGCCTGATTGAATTGACACAAGATTCAAAAGTATTCTAACCTTAAACCATGACTGCCATCATAGTTTTTATATCAACTTCTTCATGCTGGCATAGATTGGATAAGTGTCCATGGGAATGCACTTCATTTCATATTGCTTCAGTTCAGTCATCTGAAAGTGAGTACCAGCAATAGCAGTAGCTGGAGGTTAGCCCTGCAATAGACTGGCATCCCATCCAAGGATCTTATACTTTCAGTTGCTCAGCACCCATGAAACGGATAAGTTCGGGGTTCCATCCAACCCACGTAAGCATGGGAAAATGAACATAAAATGAAAATAGCTTTTCCCTGGAAGGAGTCAATGAAGAAATTAGTCTTTCACTGGGATTGTGTTACCAAGGACATGGACAATCTTCAGTATAAATTGTATTCATGATGTTCAATATAAACATATATTGATTTTTAGAGCAAATATTTCATGTCTGAATGCTATTTTTAAAACCATGCTTTTATTTGTGGCCAACAATGGATATAACCAAATAATTGCCTTTAAACTAGTACAATATAGTGTGTTGTTATTGTTTAGAGACCCAGGTTAGTCGTAATCGAGCAGGCTTATGATTGAAAGCATTCCAACCACAATCGTTTTGTCTATTTTTCAGTTATTGTGTCTCTAGAACTATATTAGGTAATGTGTCTGTCTTTGTGGTAAACAATGTGGTAATAACAGGCTGAGGAAGACTTCAACAGAAATGGGGAAAGCAGATCTCAGGATGATGAACCTCACAAAGGAGATGACAAAAGAACACAAGTGAAAGGATGTTGTGTTGGGGAGGACTCATCAAGCTCATGTGAGCTTGAAAAAATAGATGTTAAAAAGATGATAATGATAGCATGTGATTATGAGGAAATTAGGGTGTTATGTTTAGGTGACAATGTAGTGGAGTTCAGAGGAAGCCAATCTAGTGAGGCTAAACTTGTGTAAGTCTGGGGTGACGGCTTTGCTAGTCTCAAGGTGAACACCTCCAACGAGATATACCTAGGAGGCCAGCTAAAGCTGCATAGGTGTGAGCTGTTACACACACACACACAAGGTGAACAACATTGTCAGTGAGTGTCAAGGGTGAGAAAGACTACTTGTACAAGACTTAGTAGATCTGATACTCTGATACTGAATCTGTACTAGAGACCACATAGGTGGGAGAAACTGAAATAGGAGTACAGCTAGAATTTATGCCACCTAGTGAAGGGGATCCTTGAGTTTGTCCCTTCTCCTAAAAACACCTCACAATATACTTAACCAAAAAGTCCTAACGTTAACCCCCAACTCACCCCCACTAGCTTCAATACTGGACTGAAGGTGATGATTTGTTTCTTTCATCAATTTTGAGGTAAGATGATAGTGAGGGTAGCAGATTGGTAACACTACCACTACCACCGTCACCACTGCTGCCAGCAACAGCAGCACCATCACCATCACCACCACCACCAACACCATCTGGCCCTTGGTGCTTTGAGTCCATTCTGTTGTAAGCATTTGCAAAAAAAAGATTGGGAACTGAAAGGTTGCGAAGTTGTTCTTCTTGGGAATGAAATATATTATGTTTCTACAGGTTTTAGTTGATTTCTGCACCAAAAAGGCTGAAGAGTTTAGAGAGATAGTAGCTAAGATGAAATAAACACTGTAAATAAATTAGGACACTTATAATGGAAGACTCCTCCTCCTACATCTGGAACAGTGATGTTGCTATATATACAAACACCTTAGATTGCATTAAAAAACATATTAATCACCCAACTGATTAGTGTAGGGTCACTCGTGAATACACTCCAGCTACTGTCCCACACTCTGCTTTTTCTATTGCTACTACAGTAAGTGCTGTTTTTGTGCCTCCATCATGCCAGAACATAGGAGCAGGTAAGTGAATTAGAATGGCCTTGTGAAGGGGGACTAACCTTTTCAATTCCAGTTCTTTTATTGTTTAAATATACATATATATACCAATAACCCATACATAAATCATATATATTTAGCATTGATTACTAATATATTTAAGGAACAGTTTGAAACAGAGTTTTCATTTCACATCTGACTCTGACCTATTACTAGCTGTGGGGGCCAAAATTTCACATCTAACCTGGACCTATAGCTGGCTTTGCAACAACCAAGCCACCATTACCACCCAGGCTCACCTAACAAACTTGTCTCTTGTCACCCATATTAATCTTACCCTCCAGTTCCTGCACTAACCACTGAACCAATCTTCGTTCTCCAAAAGACCAGCACTCCTGTGTCTCTAGGATTTCCACCAGCTGTTATCAGCCGTAACGGACTTATTCATCACTAGTATCAAGGCCAGGAAAGGCCGTGATCATAGTACCTTCCTCTACACCAAACTATAAAAAAAAAATGAGAAAGGGAATCAAACAAAAAACACGTCAAATATGTTGGTAAAATTTAAATTTATTGTTCCTTGTGATATCTAGCAACCTACCATAAATAACTAAAATATCAGTAAAAAAATAAAGGAGACAAGGAATAAATGTAAATAAGTTGTAAGTAGTGTGAACATGTGTGGCTTGGTAATTAGAAAGTTGGATTCACAATTGTGAGGTTGTGAGTTCAATTCCCAGATTAGTCGGTGTAGTGTGTCCTTCAGCAAGACATTTTATTTCACGTTGCTCCAGTTTACTCAGCTGTAGAAATGAGTTGTGACATCACTGATGCCAAGCTTTAACAGCCATTATCTAGTCACGTGGACAACATCAGTGGTGGGGAGAGGAGAGACTGGTATGCATGGGTGACTGCTGGTCTTGTAAAAACACCTTGTTCTATCTTGTGCCTTTGAGGGAAACTTTCTAGGCGCAAAACCATGGTTATTTGTGACCGAAGGGGGTCTTTACTCTTGTTGTAAGTAGTAAATCAAACATCACATGTAACTGCTATGCTGTGAACGTGTGCGCGCACACAAGTTTTACAACGAGCGCACATCTCCTTATAATATATAACCAGCAATTTCTCTGTCTGTCTGTCCGACAGTGGAAACACGTGCGCGCGTGCGAATGTTTTTTGTGCACGCGTAGAGAGAGAGTGAGAGTGAAAGAAAGAGACAGACTACAAGAGGGGGATAGCGGGAGGGAGAGAGGGGGGAAACATATATACATTTCTGTGTGTGTGTAATATATATATATATACACACACAGAAATATATATATATATACATACAGAAATATATATACATTTCTGTGTGTGTAATATATATATATATATATATATACACACACAGAAATATATATACATTTCTGTGTGTGTAATATATATATATATATATATATATATACACACACAGAAATATATATACATTTCTGTGTGTGTAATATATATATATATATACACTATACACACACACACACACACACACACACACACACACACACACACACATACACACACATACACATACACGCACACACCGCGTCATAATGTCGTAATGCAGACACCCAGACATACAGACAGATCTTATAAGGGCGCAACGTTATCTACTTATAATATATAATGGGCATTTCTCTGTTTGTTTGTCTGTCTGTCCGTCTGTAAAAAATGCCAAGGAAACAAATAGACGCGGTTTCAAATCTCTATGTTTTTCGAATTAATTACATTAATCTTTATTTATACGTTTCGCTTTACGAGTGTTTCGGCTTACCAGTGTTTCGGCTTATCATTATATATAAACGTTTCTATTTCCATCGTTTTATCGTAAACGTTTATATATTTCCATCGTTATATCATAACGTTTATATATCATAACGTTTATATTTCCGTCACTAATCTCTTTTTCTCCTTTTTCGTTTTAACATCTATTTATTTCAAAGATTTCACCGTATAGATAACATATATATTTATACATGCATAAAAGACACACCGAGAGACGGTGAACATGTGGTGCCGAAAACATTTCTCATCCAAATCTCAACAACATCAGTATATACACTAGATTTGCTAGCAGAAAACCGCCCACTGAGTGGTTTTCTGCTAGTCTATATATATAAAACTGAGGATGTCTGTTTGTGTGTGTGTGAGTTTGAATCCCTAAAACTCGAGAACCACCCAACCGACTGTTTTCAAACTTTACACATGTAATACTTATGTTTCAGGGAGTGTTCTGAGCAAAATATTTTTCAAATTTTCAATGCCCTAGGGACTACATTAGGCGATTTAGCGATCTCTCTCTATAATTCTAAGTCTTTCTCTTTTTAGATAGATACATACATATAACGTCGCGTCCTTATAATATCTGGCTGTCTGCATTACGTCACTTCCCTGAGGATGTCTGTGTGTGTGTGAGTTTGAATCCCTAAAACTCGAGAAGTACCCAATCGATTTTTTCAAACTTTACATGTGTATTACTTATGTTTCAGGGAGTGTTATGCACATAAAAACATTCAACTTTCAGCATTAGGTGAAAAACTGCGTTTTTTAAAGCTTTTTAGGACTTTTTTGAGGCGTTACGTCAGACCGATTTCCTTGAAATTGTAACTATGTATTAGTCAGTCTCTTCTTCATACAGTGAGCAAAGAAAATCCAACCTTTTTATGGCCTAGGGCCCGCATAAGTGAAAAACTTCATTTTTTTCAGCTTTTTAGGGCTTTTTGGAGGCGTTACATCTAGCCGATATTCCCGAAATTTCAAGGCATATTATGCAGATAAAAAAAAATTCATTTTTTTTATCCCCTAGGGCCAACATTAGCTGAAAACCTGCATTTTTCCTGCTTCATCGAGGAAAATCTTAAAGATTATCCAGGTATCAGAGTATTCAGTTTATTTTCTTTACATATTGTCCAGGCATGCAGTTTTTCCACGATTAGGTCTGTTGGCGGCCCGCCTTCCAAAATACCTTTTCCCGTGCAACGCTAGTCTATATATATAAAACTGAGGATGTCTGTCTGTGTGTGTGTGTATGTGTCTGTGAGTTTGAATCCCTAAAACTCGAGAAGTACCCAGCCGATTTTTTTCAAACTTTACATGTGTATTACTCATGTTTCAGGGAGTGTTATGCACATAAAAAAATCAACTTTTTGATCCCCTGGGGCCCGCATTAAGGGAAAAACTGCGTTTTTTTCAGCTTTTTAGGTTTTTTTTACGTTAGACCGATTTCCTTGAAATTGTAACTATTTATTAGTCAGTTTCTTCTTCATACTGTGAACAAAGGTGAAAAACTTCATTTTTTTCAGCTTTTGGGGGCTTTTTTGAGGCGTTACGTCTAGCCGATTTTCCCGAAATTTCAAGGCATATTATGCACGAAAAAAAAAAATCATTTTCTTGATCCCCTAGGGCCCGCATTAGGTGAAAACCGGCATTTTTTCAGCTTCATCGAGGAAAATCTTAAAGATTATCCAGCCATCAGAGTATTCGGTTTATTTTCTTTACATATTGTCCAGGTATGCAGTTTTTCCATGATTAGGTCTGTTGGCGACCCACGTTCCAAAATACCTTATCCCGTGCAACACCGGGTACCACTGCTAGTAAGAAATAAACTTGCACACAAAATGTTATTTACCTAAAACAATATAGTAATAAATAATTATACGTATATATTCAGTGAATACATAATTTTGTTATAGAGAAAAAACATTTTCATAATTTAAGATTTGTTCGCATTGACTAAAAATTAAAGGGGATATTAGAATATAAAAGTAAATGTTTCTATCTCTTTTACAAATATTGTAAACACAGAAAGAATAAAATAAAATATAAACGTTGATACTATTTAATCGTTTTTTTTTTTAGCTTTAAAAAGGGAGGCTAATTGTGGAAATAATTCTTATTAGAGAGAAAAGCATTTAAAAATTTTTTTTAACGTTTTTGGTTATGTTTCCTTAGGATAGGAACTCTTTAACAATAAAGTTATGTTTCAAATAACAGCGTGTATGGCGGTTTCTTGACAAATTGAAATCGTGTGAAGTGGGAAATCTACCTTTTATTATTACATGTAAGTTATTCTAGTTATAATATTTATTACAACATATTATAAGCTTTGTACTTTCAGTGATTTCTTTTGTTATTTTCCGATATTTACTTGTCAGCCCTTACCGTTCGATCTTTAATTTATAAGTAGCCGGTCCTTCCAATGCTTGTGTATATTTTATTTATTTATTTTTCTCTTGAAGCAGCGTGGTTCTTTTGTGTTAAGTTATATTTAATTTTGACTTGATCAAATTTAGTTTCCGACTTTATATTTGCCGGGGAATCACTGGTAGTTCACAATCAATGTCTTGTCTATTTACTATTTTCAGTTAGTTAATTCTAAATAGTCTCCCTCGCTTTTTCATATTTTGAAATATAACATTTTTGTGCGATACTTATTTAATATATATATATATATATATATATATATATATATATATATATATATATATATTAAAAACAGGAAGTTAATTGTAACCGAAATCTATTTAACATCCCCGTAATTAACTATTTATACGTCTTTTATCAACATCGCATTCTTTTTTTTTTTCTCGCCAAAGTTTTCCTTCACCTCTTGACTAAGTGGGTGGAAAGAGGAAGAATTGTAAGCTAAAAAGACTTTATAATCTTCAAATAGTTACATTACTTATGTGAAATGTTACACACTTTTCATTGTTTAGTCGTGATCAAAATCTTTACTTATATTGGCTTTTCAGAAATCTTACTTAATCACCTGTTGGGGTACCATTTTGACATACTTCATACAGGTTGCTGTTTCCTACTTAACATCATTTACCATCAAGTAAAAGTTTTATAAATATAAACTCTGAAAGGTTTTGAATCATTTGTGTCTGTATCGATATATATAGGTAGATATATCTATATAGAGAGATATGTATAGACAGGTGTGTGTGTATATATATATATATACATGTGATCTGAGTATATATATATATATATATATATATATATATATATATATATATATATATATATATATATACACATGTAATCTGAGTATATATATATATATATACACACACATGTAATCTGAGTATATATATATATATATATATATATATATATATATATATACACATGTAATCTGAGTTAAGTATTTCCGAAGAAAAAGCAAAGGAAAAAAGAGTGCTATTTAATTAGAAAATGAACAACATAATATATAACTACTCCATCAATGGAGTAGTTATATATTGTGTTGTACACTTTCTAATTATATATATATATATGTTATATATTTTATATATAAGCAAAGGGATATTTAATTTGTTGGTAATTCTACAAATGTATATATTTATAACTGATTCGAAGCACTCAACAGATTTTCTGGAGTATAATAACAATGATATTAATAAATGGAAACTATGTTTATAAAACCATATTTATTCTATTATATATATTTCAAGGGTACCAAAACTTTGGTACGCTCTCATCAGATAAAATACAAAGTTTGTTTTATAAATATTAACATACCCAGGAACGAGATCTTAACAGTTCAAGTTTTACCGAAATAATAGAATAAATATGGTTTTATAAATATAGTTTCCATTTATTAATATCATTGATATATATATATATATATATATATATATATATATATATAGAGAGAGAGAGAGAGATTTAAAAGAATCGAAGTCAGTGTTGCAGCATATGTACAAACTTATTTGCATATTACAATTGTTTCAATATCGATCAGCTCGGTACAATCAAGGTAATTGTGCCCGAATCTTTTTCGACATCTCATCAGATATGTGCAAAGGCACATCTAAACTAACACACACACACACACATATATATATATATATATATATATATATATATATATATATGGTATATAATATGGCTTGTTGACTGGGGATTGAAGTTGCCTATTTCTAGATCATCAATGTTGTATCCATCTACCACTGGATGTTTCAAGCCTTACAACAGACACATACTTGTGTCCAAGTGGTATTCTACTGATCTCACTGGTGAACCAAAGCCATCTAAATGCCCTCTCTACTGTTTCCATGCTATCAACGACTTTTCTAAAACAATGTCCAGGATTCCATAGTCCAACATAATTCCCCTACTTTTGATATTTAACGACGAAATTTTTAACTTGGTTCCCTGAATTTCTCTTAATTTAACATATATTTGCATTAAATCTCAGAAATAAAGTATTGAAGAAATATATTATAATAACTATATAAATGTTACATTATACCATTTGATACCAAACCACCTGGAACTGTCCTTGGTTCTGTAATACACTGCTGTTTCTTTTAAAGTGTTTATATTTATCTAAAATCCTTCATCAGAACTTTGTTAAAAACTTTTAAGTTATCTTCTAAATACCTGATAAATAATGAGAAAATCAGTTATATGACTGAATACCTTCAAATTCTTAAATATTTTCAAAATTGTGCAAAAATGACAAACAGTATCTTTTGTTAAAAGTAAAATAATGAAAGAGTTAATAAATGTTTTCATTTATTCCAGTTGAGTTTGTTTAATACAAAAAATCCAAGATGAATATTGACGGAGGAGGTTTTGGTGACCTGCTGCAGCAGGCCGAACAAATGACAGCTGAATTGGATATTGGGATGGACCTTCCACGAGTAGAACGTAATCCACGGCAGATTCTTAAAGAATGTCAAACCCTGTTATCACAAGTAGCACCTGTCAACAAGGAAACTATGAAAGTAAAAGCGTAAGTAGTTCTATCTCTTAGGATTCTTTTCTCATTTTGTTTTCATCATCATCATCATCATCATCTGGTTAAGTTTGCTCAGATTTGTATTACTCAGATTCTCCACCCATTCCAATCTTCTATGGCATGTGAGAGTTGTTCTCAGTAACATTCAGTACACATGTATACAGCTTTAGTGGTTAGAGCATTGGAATGGTGAGAGTTTGATTCCTGAGCCTGGCAGCACATTATGTCCTTGAGTAAGACACTTTATTTCAAGTTACTCAAGTCCTCTCAGCTGGAAAAAATAAGTTATGCTTTTTTCTTGGATAACATTGGTGGCATGAAGAAGGAAGACTAACATGCTTGGGTGACTGCTGGTCTTCTATAAAACATTGTACCTTGGAGAGGAGGAGCTCTCATGGTCAGTCATGGCTGAAGGCCTCTCTCTCCCTTTACACAGCTTTGGTTAAATCTTGAATTGTTTCTATACAGATATGTATATAAGATATATCCTTGTTGCTTAGAGTTTAATATCTAACCCTATGGTCATGAGTTCAGTCAAGCCTTGCTGAATCTAATGTGCTGTGTCTGTAGGTAAAGTACTAAAACCTGCTTGACTCAGACTACATGGGTGATAATAATTTACATTCTTAGTTCAATGTCTTTTAGGGTAATTTAGTAGATGGAAACTGAAAAGAATAGTGTATCAATAATTGATATGAGTTTAAATGTGTTGGTTTGCCATCAACACTTAAAACAACCAGTGACGTTTGTTTAAGTCCTGTGTAAACAATATATCCTGCAGCATAACATTATGTCAAAATGTCTAAATAAAGTATGGATTGGCATCAGGAAAGGCATTCAAAGGCATTCAACTGTAGAAGAGCTGCCAACCTATGCTGGTATGGAATAAAACTGAGGTAAAAATGATAATATATGTGTGTGTATGTTTGTCTTTGTCTTCACTTTGCATTTGACACTGCTAGCGGTGATGTTTGTGTCCTGCATAAACAATGATGATGATAACCTCACAGATGTGTCTTTAACAATAAGAAAGACATCCATATATTAAAGAGCATCATCATCATCGTTTTTATGTTGACTTTTCTATACTGACATGGGTTTGACGGGACTTTTTGAGGCAGTGTTTTACAGCCGGAAGCCTTTTCTGATACTAATGTTTTTAGTTGCTGTTTACGACATGCAGGAAGACAGTGAACCTATTCTAATCCAGATACACACAGGGATACAGTATAGCTATTGTTAACCAGATACACATCATTATAACATGTTCCAACAAAATGTAAATATTTAGATATTCAGTGATTATCTCATTCATGCTAAAATAGAGTAGGATTATAAGAAAATGGCAAACAAACTGTATTCAGCATTCTATTTCTCATCTTTGTAGTTCTCTGGTACTTGGAAGTCAAGGATATGATGTCTCTAAAGTCTCCCAACGTCTGGACACATTGACAGCTAAGAAAGCATTTGAACCCCTTGAACCTGTGCGAGACACAGATATTGAGGTAATGTTTATTATAATCAATATTAATTGATTATTTGTTCTTCATGTCCATATTCAAAATAAATACAAACCATTTCTCCATATTAATCCATTTGTTTTTAGTGACTTAATTGAACAATTGATGCCATTGCTTAACCCTTTAGCATTCACATTATTCTATATATACTATTATATTTTCATGGTAAATGCTTTACCTCGCATACTTATCTTACATAATATCGAATCTATGAGATTTTGAAAGTATTCCCTTTGAGAACAATACCTTAACATCAGTATGAGTGGCCAGTTACAGCCAGTTTCAACAGAAAGAGGTAGAGAATTCTGGCCAGTTTTGGCCAGTTTGAACACTAAAGGGTTAAATAACTTTTACATTGTTAATATTTTCTTTAGGGATTCCTTAAAAATGAACGAGAGAACGCTTTACTTACTGTCATTGAAAAAGCCCGGAAAAATGTAAGTGAATATATCATTATGTGATAATGTTAGTCATATTTTGTTAATCCTTTTAATACTGAAAACCCTGATACTGCACCTCCCTCTAGTTCTGTGATACAAAACTGCTTATAAAGTGTTTACATTTATCTAAAAACCTCCCATCAAAATATTATGTAAGAACCTTTGTTAAGTTATACTCCAAACATTAGCTTAATAAAGTTATACTCGAAACATTAGCTTAATAATGAGAAAGTTACTTATTTTGCTAAATTCTTACAAATTCTTAATTCAAAATTATTTGTAAATCTTAAGCAGTATCTTTCATTAGAAATATAATAATGATTTCTTTAACTATTTCTGCCAGGACTTGTGATTGGTAGATAATATGAACAATGGAAACACTGTTTTCTTGATCCACTTTGACAAGTTCCACACCACTCAGTGTGCAAATGAGGTTTGGGATCTTGTTGATTGATTTAATCAATGAAAGAGTTAATTGTTTATTTATTAATTGCTGTAATTTTAAGTCATTAATAAAACTTATTAATATACCATGAAGGATTTTATTTTTAAAATGTTTGTTGCCAATGTGAAAAGTTTGTAATATTCTGATCTAAGGTTTTTCTGTTTTTGTTTGTGTGTTGCAGACTTTAGAGACTTGTGAACAAAGACTGTGGGGATCAATGGAAGAGGAGTGGGAAAGAGAAAAACAGAAAATGTTGAATGCTTTATTAGGAACAGGACATCAAATGTTGGATTATTCTCAGGAAACTGAGGTGAGTTTTTTCCTCTAATGATTTGACACATTTTTGGTCCTCTTTCATTTTTATTGTTTTGCTAGGGGATAGATGGTGATTGGCAGTTGCTAGGGAATATGTGGTGAATTGGCAGAGTTGCTAGGAATAGGTGGTGAATTCCCTTTAATCCTTCTGGAGTAGTGGGGAAGGGGGTCAATAAAATAAAATCCCAGTTAAGAGAGAGGAAGACAGACAATGCATTGCAGAAGATGATGGGAATAGAGCCAGTGATGATTGAAGAGTGAAGAGAAATAGAACGTGGTGGTTGGGTCATGTGTTGAGGAAGGATGAAAGTGACTACATGTGAAAAATCATGGAAATGAATGTGGAAGGAAGTAGAGGAAGACAAAAAGACTTGGCTAAAGATGGCGGAGGTGTAGGAATGATAAATATAAAATGGAGAAGCTTATTGAGGATAACCCCTGATTTAGCAGAGAAAATGACCTTAAAACAGTTGTGTTATATGGTGACTGATCTCTTAACAAATATTGATTTAAACAAAAAGCCAGAAAATATGAGGTAAAGGTAAAGTTGATTAAATCAACACCAGTACATGACTGGTACTATATTTTATTAATGCTAGAAGGATGAAAAGTGAGATTGACCTCAGCAGGATCAACTATTCCCTTAACTAATATTAAAACTAATGAGATTATTGCTAACTTTAGGTTATATATTGTTTGCATTTTTATCATAATTTATGTTGTTTTATAGCCTTTTTTTTTTTACTAATGATTTTGTTTATTGTCAGGAAGGTAACAATTCTCTTCTTTTTTTCCATTGCAGCAAAGCTTATTATCAGATGCTATAAGTATGCAAGGTCGCAGTGCCTTGAACAGTGTAGAGATGGCTTATGCTAGTCAGGTACTTTTTAATATTTTCCCCTTTTTAAAGTATTTAAAATAAATTTGAAGTCAAACAGAAATAGGTTTTCAACATTGTTTCATTAACATTATCACCAGAAGCTGAGAAACATATTGTTTATGTGGGATATAACCCACATAGCACCAGCTGTTTAAACAATGTCATTATGATATACATAGAGACTGCCTTTTGGATGGGGAGACAATTTATAGCAAATTTAACCCTTTTCATTTCAATCCACATGAAACTGCCTATACACAACTATTCATATTACAACCTATCATAGTTTTATTTAAGAAACTTTTCTTAAGTAATATTTCAAACAGCTTACTAATGAAAAGGTTATTTTATTAAATTCCACTAAATTTTCAAAATGAATTGATACACATAGGCAGCATATTTCATTAGAAATACGGTAAAAAAAGGGTTAGCTCTCAGTTACTATTACTGGTAATTGTTTAAAGTTGAACTGACTGCAGCAATGTTTAATGAAATGTTTTACTCGTGCCACCCAATACAGGGATCAAACTCGCAATCTTATTGTCATAACACCACCACTTTGCCAAACACCTTCACTATATTTTTAACTAAAGCAGCGTTATTACTTATAACAGAGAAAATAACTTTCATATTTTGGAGACTTCCTTATAAGTATTGTGACATTGTTTTTTTAATTTGCAGGTATATATATATAACAAAAAAGTCCTTGAAGGTGGCATTCGTCTAAGTTTACAAGATTTATTCATGGAAGCTGCTAATTCTTTAGGGGATAAGGTAAGTCACCTTCCTTTAAATACTGTTGTATAGAATGTTTTTGTATTAGACCACAATACAATATATTATTGTATTGTGTTGTCTATATTATTATATTGTAGTCTATATTAATGTATTGTGGTATATATTATTGTATTGTGGTATATATTATTGCAGCTGGTAATAGATAAATTGTGGTCTATGGTTGAATTTATGGTGAATGTTCCCATGGTAACATCTAGTGCTGGGCCTGCAAGACAAGATAAGAAACTGCTCCAAGCATTTGTAGGTCAAGCTAGGAAATACCTTGAACACATGTGAGTTGAATCCTTTTACTACGACTACTACCCCTATCAACATCATCATTGTACACTCTCTTTTCTATGCTGGCATGGGTTGGATGTGGCAGTTTTCTAGCACTAACCTGTATTGGTGCTTATTTCACTGATATTCGTCAAACTTCCAAGCTGTGTTAACATTTTAAAGCATTCTTAAGACATGTAGAAACAAACACACACATTTCATCATCACTATTTAACGTCCATTTTCCACATTAGCATGGGTTAGATGAGTTGTCCCATTGTGAGACAAGTCAGAGATCAGGTGACCGTGTTTTGTTCATACAGAACTGTTTCTGGCTTGGTTTCTATGGTTGGGTGTCCTTCCTAATGCCAACCACATTTACAGTGTGTTTTTATGTGTGTGTGTATGTTGGAATTTTCCAGCTTCCGTCTGCCAAATTTCACTTAGAAGGCATTAGTCAGCCTGAGGTTATAATAGAAAGTTCTTTGCCCAAGGTGCCACTTGAAACCATGTGGTTGCATAGTAACCTTCTTAGCCTCCCAGTCATGCCTGTACCTACAACTATATCTCTGCCAACCATTCGATATTTGTCTTTACTATTACACTTTCAAATTATTAAGTTTTGTTGTTGCTAACTTAAATATATTTTGAAATTATTTTTTGTTGTTTTCACTATTTAAAAAAATTTATTTTTACTGTATGTTGTTGTTGTTAATGATGTTGAATATTATCTGATTGATTTCCAGGTATGTAAAATATGTCACCAATATGGTGTATGAGAATTTGTACAAGGCTAAGCGTGGAGGTAAACCTGGCACCTACAGTTTGATAAGGAGTTTCTTGAATGTTAAATACCCTACACCCATGAGAGGAGAGGTGATTATATATTTTATTTGTATGAAATCATAAGAGACTTAGGGAACTTAATATTTTTTCCGCACTTGGTACTTCTCCAAATTGAGAGATCCCAGCTCCAATATTACAGGCATGTAGTTAGAATGTCTCAGGAAAGAATCGGCAAGAGACCCTGGCCAAGATAGTTGGATAACATACATGAGCTCTGCTGGTCTCAGTTGGTGATGGTTGCTTCTGACAGAACTCACTGTATGGATTGTTTGAGAACTCTGTCCCCACAACCATCCCAGGAATAAGTGGGTGAAAAAGAAGTACTTGGTACTTGTTAAAGAATGGATATTGGCAACAAATACTTGATAGGAAACAAATAGCTCTAGCTTAGTTTTTATTTGTTTTTACTACTTAGACCGGGAGGGAAGTGCAGTGTCCATGGACGTTTTCAGTGCCTCCAAAATTGACGTGTCCTCTAATTAATGACCTGGTTTGAATCCTTGCAACAGAGAGGACTTCACTAAAGCCATGTAAGGGCTAGGTAGCTGCTGACAATTAAACGATCCACATTCTTGACCGTGACTTCAACCCTACTAAGGCCAACAGTATTTAGAAATGTCTGTTAATTGATAGAGTAGATGATGGTGGTGATGAAAAAGAAACAACAGACTGTTTTCACTTTAAAAAAAAGCTGAAGTTTTGACTCTTTGGTTTCAAATGTCTCTTGTTTATGAAATTATTGTTTATTATATAGTATGATTTTTAAAGATATCCATTGACAGTGAGAATGATACTGTGTTTACAATACATACATCATATACCTGTATATTTACAATAGGTACATCATATACCTGTGTTTACAATGGGTATATCATACACCTGTATGTTTACAATAGGTACATATACCTGTGTTATAACACGTACATTATATACCTGTGTTTACAATAGACACATCTTACCTGTGTGGTAAGAGGAATGACACCTGGATATAAAATATGGCTTCAGAAAGGACCCTAAGATGTGTAGGAAGCCTATGGTGGGATTTGCAAGGCTATCCCCTGCTTTTAACTTTAAAATGCGCATTATATTTATAGGGAGAGGGGAAAATGTCAGTGAAGAGTCTTGTTGGGATGATGGTTAGGAGTTGAGTGTGGTTGTACAGAATACAGACAGATTTAATACCCTCTTTTGTTACACAGGGGTCATGATAAAGGTTAGGTGTTTGATACCATCTCTTGTTATATAGGTGTCATGGTAGAGAGTTGATAATGTAAAGTGTTTTTGTTACTTTAATAGTGAAATAATTACCTGTTTAATATAGAAAAATTCATTTCATTAACGTAATATAATTTTGTTTTTAAATCTATTTTTAGGATGGATTATTAGATGGCCACCCAGTCTGGGCTGTGATTTATTACTGTCTTCGTTGTGGAGACTTAGATGCAGTCCAGGAAGTTGTTAATAAAAGCAGGTGAGTATTTTAGAAGCCTTTAACACAATTCACCCAATATTTTGTTTAACCCTTTATCATATTTCTAGTGAAAGACACTTCAAATAATGTTAAAAATAATCAAGAATTTAGAGGGATTTAGTAATTTAACTAATTTTCTCATTATTAAGCTGGAGTTTGGAATGTAACTAAATAAAGGTTCTTGCATAAAATTATGATGGAAGGTTTTTAACCCTTTTGTTACCATATTTCTAATGAGATACACTGCATATTATTTTTAGGAATTTAGTAAATTAACTAATTTTCTCATTATCATGCTGGTGTTAGAAACATAACTTAACAAAGGTCCTTGCATGAAATTAGAGTGGAAAGGTTTTAGATAAATATAAACAGTTTAGTATCATAGAATGAGGTCGGTTTCAGACCTTTTGGTATGGAAAGGGTCAAAGGTTGAGAGAGAGAAAAAAAGAGTTGTACACAACACTGAGGGAGCTGATGGATTTGATTGTGGTTGATTCTACCAACCTTGTATCAATCTTTTTATTCAGAGTTACTGTTTTATCCCTTGATACATGTCACTTAGAACTTTCATATCTGCTATTTAGAACCATTTATAAATCAAATATTTACAATAATAATTGCAATTATTTAAGAATACAATTTCTAGATATGTCTGTGATGACCCATCCAACCAATGTTAAAGAGAAAATATAAATGTATATCTTACACTTTTTTTTCTGATGTTTCAGTCAACAGTTAAAAGACTTCCCAGAAATTATTACAGAATATATGAAGAATGACAGAAGGTTTGTATTTCTTAGACTGCTTATATCATGTTACTATTTTCTCTATCCCATAGTTCCTCTAATATGTATGAATGTATATATGTTTATAGGTGAGATTATGTTTGGTATGAGTAACTAGTAATACAGGATGTCCAACCTTTGCTAGCAGGAAACGTGGACATTAAAACGATAATGATAGATATATAACATTGTATTTTCTTAAATATGTTTGGATATATACTTGTGTGTATGTCACACCTTTTTTTCATGAAAATAAATGTGAAAAACCAGAATGTGAATTATCTACTGGCCCTACAGACCCTCAATTCAAAATATATAGTACATTAAAAATGTTGTGTGGAAAATGGTGTGATCTATACATGAGTATATACAGTTGGAATATTATTACTGATTTCACTTTCTCTGTTTATAGCCTCGGGCCAAGCACACAGACCAAAGTTCGTCATTATTACCGCAGAACCATCAAAAATAGCTCTGACCCTTACAAAAGGTAACTGCCATTTTGTTTTTAAAATGTTTTTAATTTTCATTGTAGTAAATAGTTGGATGAAATATCTTTCAGCCTTTATAATAATGTAAAAAAACTGTATTTTATAATGACCCCCGTTTTTCAGTTACTGTATTATGGAAGAGATATAAACTGGAATTACTGAACAACATATAATGGAGGTGGGGGGTGAATTCACTTTTGTAAATTTTGCTACAAAGTAAATGGGATGAAAACAGTTGTTAGTTGTTCAGTGTCAACTTAAGACTAGTTAATTACACATACAATAGGTCTGAGTATTTGTTAGTTGCTTAGTGTCAAGTTACCCTACAATAGTTCTGAGTATATATTAGTTGCTCAGTGTCAACTTAAGACTAATTGGTTACACATACAATAGGTCTGCATATATGTTAGTTGCTCAGTGTCCAGCTATTTATAATTGGTCAGAATATATGTTATGTGCTCAATATCAACTTAGATTAGCTAGTTACACAGGCCTTTTTTCAGCCAGTAATTTATGGCCAAATGCCCTTTTTGCTATCTGATCATTTAGCCTCCTTTTATGACATGTAAGGATACAGTGTATCTAATCTAACACATGGAATACACCTGATGTCCTTTTGTATATCTAGGATTATACTTTTTAATGTGTCCCCTTAAAATGGTTCTGTATATGATATGCATGGCCGCAGCCTAATGACTGAAACCAGTAAAAGAGTTATGTGTTTTGCACCATTTTATACATCATATCCACCATGTATTTTTTCCAGAGCTGTATACAGCGTTATCAGCCAGTCAGATCCATTAGAAGCTCATGCAGAAATTGCTGATAAAACAGAAGATTACCTTTGGTTAAAACTTTGTCAGATCCAGTTTGAAGTGGATCCATCTGGCCAGGATCAGTACACACTCCAAAAACTACAGTCTTTATTGTATGAGGAATATGGTAAGAAGCTTCCAACTTCTTTTACTACTACTAATAATAATAATAATTGTTTCTGAATTAGGCACAAGACCAATCATTTTGGTGGGGGGAAAAGTCAATTAAGTCGACGCCAGTGTGTTACTGGTACTTTATTTTATCGACCTTGTAAGGATGAAAGGCAAAGCTAACCTCGGTGGGATTTGAACTCAATGCCACAAAGCATGGTGTCTGACCTGGCATACTACCGATTCTGCCAATCAGTAATAATAATAATACAACTTCTAAATCATCATGATCATCCATCTTTCTCATGCTGGCATGAGTTGGATAGGATTCTACGACCAGCAGCCTTTCCTAGTTCTAACCCTTCTTTTTATGCATGATATCACCACAACTACTACTACTATCACCACAGCTGCCACCTCTTCAATTTAAGTAGGAACCCTTTAAAATAGGTGGTTTTGTTTCATAGAAACAGGTAGGTTGGTATTAAAATGGCTACTTCCTCCCTCCATTAGTTTTGAAAGCTCTTGACAATGGTCTTGGGTATTGCACTTATTGACTATATGGTTTGTATCAGCAAAAGTCTTTGTAGTAAGGGTCATGCATTTGTATGAATTTGTCAGCTGTGGTGAGACAAGAATCAAGACATTTGAAGGGAACATTGTGCCATGATTTACAGAAATAAGAAATAGGTAATGAACATGGAGTAGTAGAGAGACTAGAAAGAACAGAAACGAAAATGGTCCCGTGGATGAGTGGAATATTGTTGAGAGAGAGGAAGGTAGACATTGAAATGTAGAGTATGATGGGAATAGAACCAGTGATGAATGTTGTGAATAGAAATAGAATGATATGGTTGGGTCATATGTTGAGGAATAATGAAAGTAACTGGGTGAGAGGAATAGAGTCAGTGATAGATGTGAAAGTAAATGGTATGATATGGTTGGGTCATGCATTGAAGAAGGATGAAAGTGATTGGGTGAGAGGAATGATGGAAATGAATGTGGAAAGATGAAGGGGAGGTCCAAGAAAGACATGGCTAAAGGTGATGGAGGAGGAAATATAAGCTAAGGGATTAGTGACAGGAGATGTAGATGATTAAGTACAATGTAGAAGCTTTGGCAGTGAAATGTCCTTAAAATGTTTGTTATTTAGTGTTTTCTTATTGTTACAGGTGAAAGTCATTTTAATGCCTACCAACAACCATACCTTTACTTCCAAGTGTTGTTCCTCACTTGTCAGTTTGAAGCTGCTCTAGAGTTCCTTTCTCGTATTGATGCTCTTCGTTGCCATGCTGTCCATGTTGCTTTGGTATTATTTGAACTAAAACTCTTGTTACTTCCATCCTCAACACAAGTAGCTCTCTG
The DNA here is from genome assembly GCA_964016885.1 of Eledone cirrhosa. Classification (NCBI taxonomy): domain Eukaryota; kingdom Metazoa; phylum Mollusca; class Cephalopoda; order Octopoda; family Eledonidae; genus Eledone; species Eledone cirrhosa. The sequence continues at coordinate 16,813,317 of OZ024746.1, read as the reverse complement.
TAAGTATTTTTTCACATTGCCTTTCTCTTTTTCTTGAAGCTGTTTAACTTACAACTGCTTACCCTTTTTATTACCATATTTCTTTTGAAAAATATTAGTCTTCATCATGTCCATTTTTCCATGCTTCCATGCATTGGATGGGTCTTTTCCAGCATAGCTTCACCTTTCTTGAGAGGTTTTGGTAGGGTTTTTCTGGGAAAATACTCTTCCTATCGCCAACCACTTTACAGTGTGGACTGGGTGTATTATATTGTACCACCAGCACTAGAGAGGTTGCCTGACTGGACTGAAAGGTCTTTTCTACCCTGTGTCAGTTTTTATTTGGACTCACTTCCCTCCTAGATGAGTTTCTTTCCCATCAACTTATGGAGTCCATGTTCACTCTGTGTTTCTATTGTAAGACAATGCCTATGATTTTCGAATAATGATGAAAATAATCAAGAATCTGAATGATGTAACCAACTTTCTCATTAACAAAGGTTCTTACATAGAATTATGATGGAAGGTTTTTAGATAAATATAAAAGATTTTAAAACGAGCAGTTTTGTATTGTACAACCAGGGCTGGTTTCAGGGTGCTTGGTATCAATTAAGTTAGGCAAAGGATTATAAATAAGATTATGATGAAGGTTTTTAGATAAATATACACACTTTAACCCTTTCATTACCATGATGACAACGAGGATCTCTAATGAAAGATACTGTCTATGATTTTCAAATAATTTGAAAAAACAATCAAGAATTTTGAGGTGTTTAATAATACAACTAATTTTAACATTAAGCTGGTATTTGGAGCATAACTTAACAAAAGTTCTAACATAGAATTATGATGGAAGATTTTTAGAAAAAAATATAAACACTTGATAACAAAGGTTTTCATCATAGAACGATGGACCTTTTTAGGAAGGTTTGATATCAAAAGGGTTAATTTAGCTTTCTAGATAGAAATAATTTGTTGTTGTTCCCAGTTTATTTAGAATTTATTTCTACAGTTTGTGGAGTGAATATTTGTTTATGTTTTACTTTTATTTAATTTTTATATACAAATATTTTGTTTTACTTTGTAGTAACTCAAGATTCTGCAGATCCATCACCACAACGTCGACTAAACTTTGCTCGTCTCATCATGATGTATACCCGAAAGTTTGAGGCCACTGATCCACGAGAAGCTCTCCACTATTTCTTTTTCTTACGGTAAATCACTATTTTTATCTTCTCTCTCTCCGTCAATGTCTCATAATATGTTAAAGTGAAAAACTATTTATTTTATTTCACATTTGTAATTTTTATCACTTTTTATATTTCTCAAAACTAATATATTCCCATGCATATTTTGTGTGTGTTTTTGTCTGTCTGTCTATTTGTGTGTATGTGACTGTCTATCTGTGTGTATATGTATGTGTGTGCACATGTCGGTATGTGTCTGCCTGCTTGTCTTTCTATTTCCCTGTGTGTGTGTTTTTGTAATTACTAAAAATGTAGTTATTTCATTTACTTTGTTAATGCCCTCAGTAAAAGCATTGAAAATCCTGACACACTCATGCCTGTCTCCATATATACTAAATACATACATTCTCACTCACTTTAGAATATATATTTATATATATGATACCAAGAAAGACCTGGCTAAAAATGAAGTGGGATGAAAACAATAAGGAAAAATTCAGAAGCTTGTCATAGGACTTGAAAGGCTATCCATTGTTTTAGCAGTGAAAATATATATATACATACATGAGAAGGGGCTGAATAGTTTCTGGCTTTGGGTAAAATAAAATACAATAGGATCTCTTAATTATGATTTTATCCAACATATTCCCCTCTCAGATTCACATACTTATTGCAGTGGTCCTCCATTTTCCTAAGCCCTGTAAAAAGATCTTGGAAGGTTGAGCCTCCAAGCAGGCTTCTGTAGCAGCATTCAACACAAGAATTTTTCAGCATCCTCTCGTGTATATAATACAAATCTCACTTTCTTTAAATATATATATATATATTGTTTCTATTTTTCAAGGAATATCAAATCTTCCACTGAAGGAAACCTATTTATGTCATGTGTGACAGAACTTATCTTTGAAACTAAAGAGGTTAGTACTTTATGATATATTATATTGAGTGATACTTGTTATTTTGTCATTTTATACAACTTCCCATTTATATGTGACTAAATCTGAAACAAAAAGCTAATGAGGAAACCTATCATATGGTTGCTTGATCTGCTAGAAATAGCAGGCCAAATAATCTTCAAATCATATCCTATCATCTTAACTCTTTCATGTCTGAATTTATGAAATGATTAGAATTCTTATTTACAAAAATACCATAAAAACTGAAAAAATGACTTTTGGGGATCTATATTTTTTTTTTGTTTTAATTCATTTTCAATAATTTCTTTCCAGTTTGAAATGATGTTAGGTAAACTCAACCAAGATGGTATTCGTCTAGTAAGTTTATCAAATTCTTTCATTCAAATTTTGTAAAGTGTTCTTACTGTTGTTCCTACCTTTGTTAAGTTATATTCCAACATTCAACTCTATTACCTTCATTATTGATGACACTGGACCACTAGTTTTATATAAGAACCTTTGTTAAGTTATATTCCAATGTTCAACTCTATTACCTTCATTATTGATGACACTGGACCACTAGTTTTATATAAGAACCTTTGTTAAGTTATATTCCAAGCACCAACTTAATAAAAAGAAAGTTATATTATTAAATCTGTTCAAATTATAAATCTTAAAGCCATAGTTAGTGTCATCAGAAATATAATAACAAAAGGGTTCAAGAAATATTTATTTAACCCTTTATTTTAAATTTTATTCAAAACTTGAAATTATTAAAATCGGGACATTTTTTTCTCTCTCTTTTTAGCCTGGAGCGATAGACAAATTCCAAGCTGATAGTGAAGACATTATAAAACTAGTGGCAAAAAGTACCCAAGATAAAGGATTCTTTGAAGAAGCTGTTAAATTATATGACCTGGCACATGTAAGTTATTTCTTGCTCTTTCTTCTAATTCCTCAAAACCTGGGAGTTGTTTTTTTTTATAAGATGCAACTAAAAGGGTTGGTCTCAGAAAGAACATCTGGTTGTAAAATATTACCAGTATGGAATGGTTGATGTAAAAACAATAATTGTTTCTACTTTAGGCACAAGGCCAGCAATTACCCAGTGCATTACTGGTACTTTATTTTATCGACCCCGTAAGGATGAAAGGCAAAGTCAACCTCGGCGGGATTTGAACTCAGATCATAAAGGGACATAACTATGCTGGAAAGCATGGCGTCCGACCCTCTACCGATACTGCCAATCCACCAAAACAATAATGATAATGAAGATGGTGAGGATGGGGAGACAGGAAGGGAAGGAAGGACAGTGCTAATGACTCTTTTTTTCAGGGCCTCAAACTTCAATGAGAAGGTGGAAGAAAGGTATTTTCATAGCTGAGACCTGGCCTGTTGTATATAACAGAGTGGACACTGCTAAATGTATTGAAGAGCCAGGTGATGGTGTTAAACCATGTGACAGATCAAATCTAAGCCACAGCAAGATTTGGCCTTTTGAGGTTGATAAAATAAAGTACCAGTTTAGAGTAGTGGATTAACAGAATTGTTAGAGCATTGAATGAGGCGCCTTGTAGTATTTGTTCTGGATCTTTGTATTCTGATTCCAAATCCTGTTGTTCCCTACTTGTTTCAATATATTAAATAATTATTGTAAAAATGTAATAATTTATTTTTCAGTCACATGACCAAGTAATGATTTTATTAAACAAACTGCTGAGCGCTGTTGTTTCCCAGCCTAATTTACCACAGTCCAACCGAGAAAGACTCCGAGCTCTGGCTCTGGACATTGCCCAGCGGTAAGTATTAACGTTCTATTATTTTTTAGTGATCTTTTACTACTCCGTGTTTAGGGTCCACCACTGTTACTGACTAATTTGTTGGATCTCATCTTTCTCATATATATAATATAGATAACGAAGAATCAGTAATACATCAAACCACAATTTATTAACATAAATTGTGGTCTGATGCATTACTGATTCCTCATTATCTATATTAATATACTCTGCTCTGCACAAGCATCGAGTGCTCAACCGGCATATCGCCTACGGACGCATTTACCTGCAACCCTACAACTATATATATATATGTGTGTGTGTGTGTGTATCATCTTCATATATCTATTACTATATTTTCCTACAGATACCAGTCACTTGGACATAATGCAACGAGGGACAATACCAACACTTTCTTCCTCATGTTAGATTTGATGACCTTTTTCGACCAATATCACAGTGGTAACCTCTCTGGTGCCTTAGAGGTATGTCTTTGTTTTAAACTCACTATCCCTAGGAATAAGAATCTTCCATCTCTCAAGTCTAATGGAGTCAATGAAATTGAATCATTTGTTGTGAGACATATCAAATTAAATAGAAAGGAAGCATTATATTTATAAAGAAATATTGTACATACTTATGTCTAAGTCACACCTTTTTCCCCCCAAATACCTGTGAAAACCCAGCATGCATTTTATTTATTGTATCTACACTCCAGCATGTAACTTATTTTCTGTAGCTACAAAACCTCAATTCAAAATATAAAGTATATTGTAAATATATGTAAAATGGAGGTGCAACTTATTCATTGGTAAGATTTAGTCATAAGTATATATAGTAAGTAAAATAGTGAAATAAAATAATGTATTTTCTACATACTATTTATACATTCGCATGATCAACTATGTGGTTTTGCTAGGCCTATACATTGTTACTCAAACTGCTAGAAATAAGAGTCAAATCTCACACAAATGATACTCCACCTCTTAAAAAAGTGAAAGACATTTTGGATAACATAGTCCTAGATATGCTATGTCAGAAAGGAAACTGATGGATAATCCTGTGTGTACCTTGGGATTTTTATAATAGGAACCCCATATCCTGCTGGATCAAAAGTCAACTAAGAATGTCTGCATGGAAAGATGGGCATAAATCAAAGATGTTTATCTTGTTGTTTTAGATTAGGCACATCATATCCCTATGGATCATACGTGACAACTAAAACAATTTCTACAAAAAGGAGCAAATGATGAATATGGAGCCTGCAAATCTAGCCCCCTGTTTTAGCAGAGAAAATGGTCTTAATACACTTGCTGTGTTCTAATAACTCTGTCTGTGTAAGGATATTTATGCTATATTTGATCAAAAAAAATCTATATTCTTGATATTATATGTTCCAGGTGATTGGAAAATTGAAAGTTGTTCCCCTGGAAGTTGACTGTGTAAAAGATAGCATCACTAATTTCAACTATTTCTCAGATGAGGTAAGAAAATGTGATGTATTTGATTAAAAACAATACTACATCTTGTTCTTGGTTAAAAACAATACTTCATGTGTTGTACTTGGTTAAAAATAGTACTACATTTTGTACTTGATTAAAAACAACACTATATGTGTTGTACTTGGTTTAAAACAATGTTTCATATGTTGTACTTGGTTTAAAATGATACTTCATGTGTTGTACTTGCTTAAAAATACAACTACATGTGTAAGACCCCATGAATGTTTATCTAAGTATTTTTCCTTCCTTTTTCACACATTAACTTATCATGTGTATGTATGTATGTATATATATATATATATATATATATATATATATATAGAGAGAGAGAGAGAGAGAGAAAGAATCTTTATATATAGGACATTGCCTTAAAGAGTTTAGTCGCTCGTATTACCCCTACCACTTATTTTATCTAACTCTATTTATTGAACTACTAAGTTACATGATTTAAAGGGATGCATCATAAACACCACCTGTTTTTAGACTGGTGTAAATATAAGCACATTTATACATAGAGCACCCACTGTGCCCTGTAAGGTGGTAGTGTTGCTGCCATGACAAAATGTACTTGGTACACTCTGTAAGGTGGTAGTGTTGCTGCCATGACAAAACGTACTTGGTACACTCTGTAAGGTGGTAGTGTTGCTGCCATGACAAAACGTACTTGGTACACTCTGTAAGGTGGTAGTGTTGCTGCCATGACAAAATGTACTTGGTACACTCTGTAAGGTGGTAGTGTTGCTGCCATGACAAAACGTACTTGGTACACTCTGTAAGGTGGTAGTGTTGCTGCCATGACAAAACGTACTTGGTACACTCTGTAAGGTGGTAGTATTGCTGCCATGACAAAATAACAAAAATCACCTACTACACTCTATAAAGTGGTTGGCATTAGAAAGGGCATCCAGTGATAGACAACCAAGCCAAAAATGGAACATATGGTCACCAGACCAGTCTAACCCTTGCAGCATGGAAAATAAACCTTAAATTGTGGTGATGATAATAAACATATATGTATGTGTCCCTTTAAATCACATAACTAAGTCCAACAAATAGGGATATAAAGCAAGTTAACTGGTGCACTTTTCTTTAATGTATGATTAGTTTACTTATTCTTCGGATTATAGTAATCCATGAACTATATATATATTTATAAATCGAAAAAAACAATAGACGATGAAGTACAATGAAGATATATATTAGTTTCACACTTAATATAATAGAAAAAGTCTTAAAGTTTTGGACACTAGTCCTTCATCAGAAAATAGAATGAGAAATTTAAGAAGAAATAGAAAGAAAGAAGAAAGTAAGCAAGGGTAGAAATGAAACAAAATTCTTTGAGAAAGAGCATTTTACCACATATATAATTTATTTATTTTAGATTCGCAAATGTTTACCTGATATTCTGTTAGCCACGATGCAAATCCTCAACGCCATTTACCGACAAACAAGGTGAGTAGATTGATTTAAATTCAATGTGAAATCATACAGAGTTTAGCAAAAAGTCAGAAAGGGGTTTCAATATTTAATAACTTTCTTTTTTTTTTTTTTTTTTTCAAATATAGCATTATATACAGTATATGTGGAAATAAATGGATGCTAGGTGTAAAAAATAACTCGTAAATGACATCCATTTTTGGCAAAATAATTGTTTAGATTTTATTAAATTTCAGGCTTGTTTGTGACATTTGGCCCACCCTGTATAATTGGTTCTGTTTTATATATTTTGGGTTAATGAGATCCAATACTTTACCTAAACACTAACTCAAACTGATACAGTGCAGCTGAAACTCCCATACCAAAACTATTGAGAATGTCTCTTGTAAATCCACCTGCACTTTATTTTTTACTGTGGAAAAAGTTGGAAAAAGAATTTCTTTATTGTTAGTTTCAGTATAAACAACCAGACTACTCTGTTATAGCAATATGTAGTTATGAATACATCCATCAAAACTTTGTGTAAAATCTCACAGAATTGTGATATGTTGAATGGTGCTGCATTAGAAGACCATGAAGATTTGTGTATATATTAAAAAATAGAAGTGATTTGACCTCAGAACATAAGCTGGAATAAATACTGTATGACATTCAACTGTTGCTCTAAAACCTCCCTCCCCACTAGTTCATACTATGTATTACTGTATGACATCTATTGCTCCAACACCTCACCCAATCCATCACCCTAGTCGATAATAATACTGTATGACACCCCCCCCCCCCCATAATACTGTATTGATATTAGTTTTATTTCTGTTACATTTATGTTGACATTGATATGTAATCTATTTTAATATCTTGTGTCTCACTCTAATTTTTTAACATTTTTGTATCTCTAGGAAGTCATTTCCCCAAAGTCCAGGACCAATCAAAGCTATGGGTAGTGGTCAGGAAGCTGTAAGTATTTAACTTATCAAAGTCTGAAAGGGTGTATTGTTAGGTGACATCCTTCAAATAGTCTTGCTTGAGCCAGTTTTAGTGTTCGATGTGTTTTCAATGGAAGATCTTTTGCCATACTTAGATATTGAATGTAACAACTATCTAATAGTTTACTGAAATCCTGTAGAAAGTATCTCAGTTTTAGAAGATGTGTGACCTAGTGATTAGGGTGTAGGTTTCATGGTTCTAAGTTTGTGGGTTTAATTTTTGTCAGGATTAGAGAGGACTCTTCACACTGGCCAAGATTATGACAAACTTTCAACTGCTGGTGGCACAGTAAAAGGCACCCAGTGCACTCTGGAAAGTGATAGTGTTGGTGCAACGACAAAATGCACCCAGTACACCTTGTAAAAAAGTAAAGTATAGGTTGACATCTGGCAGTAGAAAAGCAGGTGTAAAATAGTAATGATGATTCCTGTATAAGGTTCTCTAATTCAAGTTACATAAAGTTTAGAAATACAATTAGTTTTCAGTCCTCTTAGAAAAATTTACATATTTTGCCTAAAAACAACATTTTAATGTGCTAAAATACTTTATTCTGTTTTCTTTTCCAGAGTTTAAATCAATTGCGGAGTAAAGCCAAAGCTCTAATTATGTTTGTTGGAATGTTACCCTATCGACTGCCTGGAGATACAAATGCTCGTTTGGTTCAGTTAGAAGTACAAATGAACTGAAGTTAAACATCTTTATTCTATTATCTTCTGTGAACAATGGAATTTAGAAGGGATTTTGACTTCTTTCCAAACATATTTGTAAAGAGGAGGGAAATTGTATGAAAGACACTTTTTTTTTATATGCGAAAACTGCCAATAAAAAGTAATAAATTACACACACACATATATATATATATATATATGTATGTGTCTATATATAAAAACTGCCAATTAAAAGAAATAAATCACACACACACATATATATATACATGTATGTGTCCATATATATATACACTTGTATGTATATGTGTGTGTCTATATGTCTTTATAAGTTAGAATGTTTTGTTTTGTACATTTTATTATATATTATTGAGAGGTCAATAGCTCCATTCAGTACTGACTCTGTGAAAATCTGTCCAGCTTTTGCTAGCAGGGAAGATGGATGTTGTATGATGATGAAGACGAATGAATTAAAGCATGTGGTTTAGTGGTTAGTCTCATATTCCTAGATTTGTTGCTTAGTGGTGTGTTGGTTTCATGATCCTATGGTTTGATTCCCAGATTTGGCAACAATTTGTCCCCACCAGACAAGGCACCATATTTCACATTATTCCAGTGTACTCTATTGAAAATGAGTACTATCTGCAGCTAGAGTTAACCCCGTGAAGAACTGGCATCCTATCCAAGGTGGAATTTTGTAGTTATTTAATACCATAAAAAAATTGGGTTAAGCTCTTGGTACAAGAAAGACTTTATATGAAGTTGGTTTCTTAGCTCTATGTTGGTAGTCGAGATATCAACAAGAATAACTTTGTTTTACTTTATTCCAAGATTGTTCAATTAAATACCAGTCATAAACTGATTATACTCTTAAACTTAATATCTCTTTTCCACATTTGCAACAGTTTGACTGGTCGTCTATAAGACATGCCTGACCTTGTTCAAATGAAATTGTATTTTGGATGGGTTTTTTACAGTGTAGAACTGGAGGGTCTGGTCAATTGGCTGCACTTTTGTCATAGTGGAACTGTATTTTGGTCAATGTAAAAATTAAGGTTTACATGCTTATGTTACCATATTTCTAATAAAAGACTTTAGGATTTTCAAATCATTTTGAAAATAATCAAGAATTTGGAAGGATTTACTATAATTAAGTTGATGTCTAACATAAAGGTACTTACATAAAAGTATGATTGGAAGGTTTTTTGAATAAGTATAAGTGATGATCATTATAGGTTAACTTTGCCTTTCATCCTTACGGGGTCGATAAAATAAAGTACCAGTAATGTACTGGAATAATTGCTGGTCTTGTGCCAAAAGTAGAAACAATTATATAAGGAAAATTTCTATCATAGAATCAAGGCAAAAGGTTTAACATGTATGAGTAGTTTAAATTCTTTACTAAAATTCATTTCTTTAGAATATATAAAATGAATTTCTAATATCTTGTGTGCACCTTTAGTTTACATTAAGAACACACTATAGAATTTTTACTGATCACTTTCCAGAAAGAGTTCTGTTCCCACTAACTAAAACTTTTATCTTTGTTAAATTCATTTTGAGGCTTCTTGATTTTTCCTCCAATTCTTCAATTATAAGAAGTTGGTTATTGTTATACAGGACTTCCCAAATAGTTAGTGGTAAGAAACTCAGGTAAGCTGGACAGCAGAAAGTCTTCAGAGAAGCAATCTCCCTCAAGTGTTTTGACCCTTACAGTTAATCTTAAACTCCCCTATTTGGGTCTGAAGGACTATAATAAACAGGAATATCTAAGAATTGAATTCTGATGGACACCTACCTTCATTGCTAACTCTCAACATCTTTGTCCTTAGATTGCACAGCTTTCACAGGTCATTCATATACACAAGTAAAGTACTCTGTGAAAGGCTTTCTGTAGGTAAAGTGCCTTGCTCTTAGCTAAGAACTTTGCCAGTAGTTGATTCACTAAGACATCAGTGAATCCCTATTTTAGCATAAAGCCAATAATTATCTTCCTAATTAACTGTATTTATAACCTTTTCTGATACTTTTGTAACTTGGTCTATCAGTTTTATACTTCTGTAGTTGCTCCTTCTAGCAGTTGATGTTACTGCCATATCAGTATTAGGGGATAACTGATTGACTGTACAAGTAGCTTGCACTGTCCAATATCACCAGATATTTTTGACAGTGCTATTCCTTAGGGTCCTGCTGCTTTATTTGCCGTCATATTTTTAAAGGCCAATTCAACAATATAGCAGCTTCTGTTAATTCTATTTTAGATGCACCTCACTCTCTATCACACACATTTTCCTTTTCACTAATGATGTCCTAGTGTTTTGAAGCTAAACTCTCACCATGTAGCTTTCTGAAAATGTAAGTTTTGGAAATAGATATTTTCATACATATTTATTAGGCACTTTTTCATAAAGTTGTCTTCCATGCAATAAACGTAGGATATCGTATCGTTGTGTATTGCCCCACCCCCTTTAAAAAAATGAATATAAATGTGAAATTGTTTGGCAGCAATTGTCTTTTCTTTTTTCCTTGTATCATTCTGTCTATATACAATCTCAGCAGCTATGAGTGACTCTTGTAGGACTGCTTTGAGAGGAGATTACTGTCACAAGAAATATTCCAATACTTGGCACAAGTTTAGCCTCATCCTTCCAATGAGTGATGGTTTTAGGTCAGTTTTAGTTAGGAAGCTGAGCCATCCATTGAAATTGATGTGACCATTATACCTCCACTTAAATCCACAGCTCGTCCTTCTTTTGCCTGAAGAAAAATTAAATATAATTTAAGGCATAGATAGATTAAAAAAACTTCATTTAAAAAAAAAAAAAAAATTCCAACATGTTCAAGATACATTAAAACACCCAGGAAACCTACGAGAGACAACGGTCCATCCAAAATCTTGTGAATATTGCATTTTGAAAATAGGTATGCACAGCCTGCATGTTTAAGAGGCAACTAAAAGGGTTGGCATCCAGTTCTAAAAGACTGCTTCAGAAAGTTCAATTCAGTTCATCCTGAGACATGAAAGTCTTGGATAGTAATTTTATTAAGGAAATGAAGACAGGAATAGTTGCTAAGATGTTGAATACATTAGGCTATGTAATATGTGGATATGAAGTCATATATATGTTTATGTATAATAAACATACACAAATTTCACTATGAATGTTTTAAGCTGTGAACATGTCACAGCCATCTCAGTGGTCGTGTAAGAGTGCCAGACATGTCTGAGATGGCTGTAAGAATATCACAACTTAAAACATTCATAGCAAGACTGCTCAATCAAGGTTCACCTAGGGCTAAACAACAACAACATGGGCTATATTGAAGTTTAAATTCATGACCACATGGTTATTAAAGATCTTAAACAGAATTTCTTAATTTAATCTAAGAAAATATTTTAGAAAATAATAAAATTGACACTCACAGCTTTATAATCCAAAACCATTTCTTTAAATGTGAGAAAATCACTGAAAGTAAGTAAAAGTTCAAATATTTCTCCTTCTAGTTCATTCTTCCGAGCTCTGAAAGAGAAACAAATTAAATCAGATGAACAACTTGTAGAAATAAGAATTGTTTTTAACCCTTTTCATATCAAATCATTTAAAACCTCACTTTGGTTCTATGATACAAAGCTTTATTTTCAAATGTTTGTATCTATTTAAAACCCATCTTATTGTTAAGTTATGTTTCAAATATCTGCTTAATATTGATAAAGATTATTATGTTACTAAATCCCTCCAAATTCTCGATTATTTACAAAGTGATTTGAAAATCCTCAGCATTGTCTTTCATTAGAAATATGATAATGAAAGGGTTAAAACAAGCTCACAAGCAGAAATTTGGCGGGGACATTTGCTTTAGTTGATAACATCCACCCCAGTTGGAGAAGGTTATTGTACTGCTCAATAGAATCAGATACTGTTGGGACACATACTTTAAAAATAATTCTTAAAAGAACCATCTCTATCATATTGAAGTTGTGGGAAGACAGAACATGATTTAAGGAAGATTTGGCTGTTATTTCTAAAAGGGTGAGTTACCAAGTAGTGGTTTTTTTCATTAGCTCAAACATTTTAATAGCTATGCGACTACAACACAACATCAATATAATTATGACCTTTAATTATACAACAATCCAGATATGACCCTCAAGCTGTCAACTTACATCATTTGGTGCATAAACTCAGCCATGGAAAACTGTGGCACTTGGCTGACAAGGCGCTCATTCAGATATTTTTCCACAAGATTTATCTGAAAAATAAAATTAAAAATATGATGGATTAATTATTGTTGAGTGTAAATCAGGGTAAATTAACTTTCAAAGGTGCGTAATTTTTAGTGAGAAAAGAATTGACATATTCTAAAAAGAGAAAGCTATGACAAAATATGTTTTGAGTGTGGGTGGTGAGGGACACACAGAACCAATGACTTAAGGACAGGGATCCTTATAGTAGGAATAGATGAAAAGATATAGTTTGACAGAGAAGCAAAGATATCAGGGAATTGTGAAATCTTAGTTGGAATTTCTATTTATTGGAGAAACTTTAGTCAGAGAGAGAAGGGCAACACCCATGACCCTTTTCGGGGCCTCTGAGACTAGTAAGAGGAAAGGCGGTAAGTATTCTGAAACCAGAGACCAGGTCCACAAATAACTAGAACTATACATCTCATTCTATACAGACATTCAACAATGACTACATTTATTTTCAGATTAAATTTGTATTCCTGAGAGAAAAGCAAGAGAACAACTATACAACTTACATATTCTCTATGTATATCGGTGTAAATAAATCTATTTTCTTCTGTATCAATAAATTCGTGAAAATATCTTTCTAAAAAATTTTGCTGTAACATTTGAAATTCTTCCTCTGAAAGTAGAATTGAAAAAAAAAGGATATATTTTAACAATATTTCAATACAATATTAAATACATGAAACTAAGTGAAAGATAGAGACAAATGATTACTTAAATAGAAAGGCACATTAAAGTATGAAGGTCAGGTAACCAATTCCTTACGAGTAGAAGGAAACTATATGCAAACCTGGCACACCCACACATATATATATATGTGTGTGTGTGCATGTAATAAATGACTGATAAGATTCAGAAAGCCAGTACAATGTGATAGAAATATATAAAGAGCAAAGGATGACAAATAAAACAATGTTTTACCCAGTATATTTCAACATGATATTTTAGGGTTATTACCTCTTTTCTGATGTGAAATGAAAACGGTTCAAAACAAAAATGAACAGTTGCTGTGTTCTTCCCTCTATTTCTACTACATTGTATTGGCCCTTTGAAACTTATCAGTCATTTATCATATATCTCACAATGCTTTGTATTAACTATGTTACTTTATTCTCATATATATATGTGTTTATATATAATGACCCACCTTCCCATATGCACAGGCTGAAGCATACATTCAGTATGCACCACTTCCCCCTCCCTTGTTTTAACATCCCACCTTTCACCCACGTCCCTACCACCACCCCTCACCTGATAAGTTCCCCACCCCTAGATCTACCTCTCTCATCTTCATGCACCTTGCCCATTTCAGCCTCCCAGTCCACACTGTAAAAGTGATTATTTTGGTGCCACAACAAAAAGTGCCCAGTCAACACTGTAAAGTGACCATGTTGGTGACAACAAAAAAGCATCCAATCCTCACCATGTAGGTGTCACAACGAAAAGCACCCAGTATATACTGAAATGTGGATGGCATTAGGAAGAGCATCCAGCCATAGAAACCGAGCCGAAATCAGTTCTGTATGAGCAAGACCCGGTCATCTGTTCTGACTTGTTTCACAATGGGACTAGTCTAACCCATGCTAGCATGAAAATATGGACATTAAATTGTGATGATAATTGTATTTGTTTATGCCCCATAACTTAGCAGACTCATAAAATGAGATCGGTAAAATAAGTACTATACTTGAAACAAATACTGGGGTTGACTAAATCCATTCAAGACAATGCCCCAGCATGGCAGAGTCTAATTACTAAAACCGGTAAAAGAATAAAACAATATATAGAAGTAATTTACTTACCCATTACTATATCCTCAATGACACCAACAATTGTATCAAACTTTGTGTCACTGCTACTTGATCTAGAAATAAAAAGAGAGAAGCCATGCATTAACTCTTAATGTCCACATGAAACCACATTAGCAAGACATTCTTAATGTCCTGTGCCACATGAAACCACATTAGCAATCCATCCACTAAGTAAAAATATTAGAAACATTTGAATTAACAAACCAGTTTTTAGATATTTTCTGCTAGATCATTTTTTTTTGTCCCGTAAATGCTGATGGAGTTGTAGGGGTGTCTAAATGGCATACAGTGTTTCTTGGGCATTTTAAAACTGGCAGAGCCCATATCTCTCCAGGTATGAACACAGCAGATTTCTTCCAAAGAAGTATAGAAAGCGAGAAATAGATATAGAGGAAGAATCAACCCCAGTACTGGACTGGTACATCCTTTATCGACTTCGAAAGGATGAAAGAGGAAGTTGACCTCGGTGGGAATGAATACCATAAAGCATTCTTTCTGATGTTCTAATGACTTTGCCAATTCACTGCCCTGCTAGATCATTACAAGATGTTAAAGGTTAATGCTTGAAAAAATGTAAACTTACAAATAAAAACTTTAAAACATTTCAATTGCATTAAAAATCAATATTCTGCCAGAAGAAAAATATTCAACCCTTTTCATACCAAACCTCCTCATACAACTGCCCCATTTCTACAATACAAAACTATTTCAAAAGGTTTATATTTATCTAATAACTTTCCAACATAATATTATGTAAGGACTTGTGTTAAGTTATGTTCCTAACACCAGTTTAATAATAAAAAAGTTAGTTATATTACTAAATCCCTCCAAATTCTCGATTATTTTCAAATTGATTTGAAAATCTTAGGCAGTGTTATTTATTAGAAATATAATAATGAAAGAGTTAAATACCGTGATACTGCTAAGTCTTCTTCTGCTGTGTGAAAATCCATTCTCCTGAAATACCTAATGAAAACAAGTATATAAGTTTCAGAAACTATTACGATGTAACTTCAAATAGATTTTGTTTGTTTGTAAATATAATTCCAGTGTTATAATAATAATAATGAAAATTATTGTGTACAGTGCTCAGGTGCATATATAGTACATAGAAAAATGTACAAAAGTCATGAAAGTGAACAGTTTAAGAGTCATGATATACACACAGACACACACATACATGTGTATGGAGGGAGAATATCAGGTGTAGTGTTTGAAAATTTCAAGAAGCATGGAAGAATGCTTGTCATCATCGTTTTTCCACGCTAGAATGGGTTTGGTTTTTTTTATCCCCCATGGGGAGTTAGCAATTTCTGTACTCTGAGTTCAAATCTCATTAAGGTCAACTTTGCTTATCCTTTTGAGGTTCAACAAAATAAAGTGGAATTGCTTGAGTATTGGATGAGATGCCTTGTGATATTTGTTCCTTCTGAGTTCAAATGCTGCTGTGGTTTATTTGGATGGTAGACTTCATCCATCACTCAGTTTAACACCAACACTTGACACTTGGAAGCCTTCAATGAACTTCACTCTGTTCTAAGCATCTAGACCAGGTTTCTGGTTTGAAGATATCTTTTTTCTCTTCCTCCCACCAATCTTGGAGGCTCTAAGAAGGGTTATGGACATTTCCCTTCCATCTCTGACTGAGCAGTAAAAAACAATGAACTGTTAGAAGCTTTGACAGGCTGGGGAGCACATCTTGCTTATATGCATTCTGGTTCTGACATGGTTTCTACAACTGGATGCCTTTCCTAACCCCAACTAATTTACAGAGTGTACTGGGTACATTTTATAATAACACCAGCAATAAGGAAGTTGTCATGTCCTTGACACAACTTCAAAATTTTCTCAACCCTTTATTTGGCATAGTTTTTACAGCTGGCTGTCTTTCCTAACACCACTTTACAGAGTGTACTGGGAGCATTTTATCATGGCACCAGTTCTGATATTAATTACAGTATAATATTTACATGACCAACAATGTCGTAGAATGTCTCATTCAGGTTACAAATGATACGACATACATAACATAAAGATGAATAAATTGGAAATATATATTTCTTGATAAATAACTCACCAAACTTTATTAACCTTTTTATACCAAACTGCCTTTGGTTCTATGACACAAAGCTGTTTATTTTAAAGTGTTTACAGTTATCTAAAAATCTTACATCATAATTCTATGTAAAATCCTTTGTTAAGTTATATTCCAAGTAACAACTTAATAGTTAGAAAGTTAGTCATATTACTAAATCCTTTCAAATACTTGATTATTTTTTTAATGATTTGAAAATCATAGGTAGAGTCTTTCATTAAAATATGGTAATGAAAGGGTTAAGCAGAAAATATTACAATAGTTAACTATAAATTATTTTAACCATAATGATTACATCTCTACATTCTGAGTTCAAATCCTACTTAAGTTAACTTTGCCCTTCATCCTTTCAGGGGTCAAGAAAATAAAGTACCTACTTAGCCATAATAAAGGAATATTTAAACTCTCCTTTTGGTATTGAGTACTCTTTTCTCTCATCCATTAACTACATACGTATACACACAAACACACATTATATATATGTGTGTATGGCGACCTGTTCCCCAAATATATATTTTTTTCATTTCTGCCACTCTCCTCTATTTTTGTATTTCTTCTTTAATTCCTCATTCTATTTTCTGATGAAGGACTAATGTCCAAAATATTAAGATTCTTTTCCTATGATATCAAGCGTAAAACTAATACATTTCTTCATAGTACACTGCTGTTTGCCTTTTGCATGCATATATATATCATTGTCGTTTTTACGCCCTCTTTTCCACGTTTGCATGGGTTGGATGGGTCCTTCTCAGTGCGATATCTCTCCCCACACGCGATCCTTTGTCATCACCTTTATGAGTCTAAGCGATTTGAGGTTAGCTCTCACAACCTCTGCCCAGGTTATTTTTGGTCTACCTCTATTGTGGCTTCCTTCCACTGGCATTTCTTCACCCAAAGATCATTGTCCATGCGCATCACATGTCCAAACCATCACAGTCTGCTCTCCTGCACATCACCTCAGGTTCCTCTTAAACCCAGCTTCTCCTTCAACCCGTCCAGAAGGCTGGACTGGAAATACCCCTTTAAAGCTTTATTGTTGCAAAAAAAAAACAAAAAAACAGTATACCTATTTCAATGGCCCAGTTACATCATCCAGTCATGACACCAGACCTTGGCGACATCGTCAGGCTCCGATTGTATAATTATTTAATCAATAAAAGTAATTACGGCAAACACAAACAGAGAAAATACTTGATCCGGAGATGGTTTGCAAAATTCGATGTTATTGATAGGTTGAACCATCAATATATAAGCTTCAACGTATTTTGGGGACTGCCCAATTTGTCAGACTATTTTTCATAGTTATAAAAATTCATTGACACTTCTAAATTTTTAATAAACACATATCCGCTCAAAGTTTCTAAAAATAGATCTCTCTCTCTCTCTCTCTCTCTCTCTCTCTCTCTCTATATATATATATATATATATATATATATATATAGTAGTAAATACAAAGACCAAAATCCAGAGAGGATTCGATATATATTATATTAACCCGCAGAACAAATATTATTAGCACAGATTAAAAGTTTCAGCAAACAATTTCTGTTTCCACCTTTAAGCGGGATGTTTGTATTTATCATTACTATATATATATATATACACCAGAACAAAAATGATCGATGCCTTTTGACAAATAGATGGTATTTACTGAACGTTGAGAGAACAATTAGGGGGGAAAAAAAAACTAAATTTTGCTCATTCAAATCCTCATCCGTTAAAAAAATTAGGGATAAAAAATACTTCGGACGTTTTCGGAAAAACCTAAACGATAAAAATAACAAGAAAGACGTAGTAATTAGTAAATATGAGATTCATTTAAATATTGAAGCTTGTCGCAGCAAGTTTAACGGTAATGAGAACAGAAGTGAGTAAATTGTCAATAATAACGGTTCCAATGGTTGGGTTACTAACTTGGCTGCTGACTTATCCTTAAGACAAATGTTTTCCCTGCGAAAGTACCTTAACATCTTCTCGTGTATAATATTGTCATTAAACAGCAACAACCTCTAAAGACGATATTCTTATTAAAAAATATTGTTTGTTTTTGAAGTTTCAAGAGAATTTAAATATTTTTAAACATACCTTTGTGATAATATTTTAAAAGTTCAGTAATGAATGATGTGCGTCGAAGAGGGTGCGGTGTCTATTTGTTGGAGTCCATATTACAAAGATTGCCAGTGGAAGTTATACTTCTAAACACACGGGACAAAATGCCAGTCAATTAATCTCACCTAACTGCTTTTAGTAGCCTTTTTAGAAACTTAAAGTTAAGTTGAATAAGCAAAAAAAAATTGAAGAAACCGATTTGTTTTCTAATACTTGTTTTTAAACTCATTACTGTACATTAAACGCTATAGTAAGTCGGAATGTTGCTGTTAGGGATTTTTATAATCTTCACCGGAAAAAACAACGTTTCTATTAGTTGTTATGGCATTCAAAAAATCTGCCTGTCTCTTTGACGAGATACTGGTTTGTTACTCTAACTGTTTTACATTTCCCTCTAATACAAAATTTTACCTGCTTATAGAAAATGTAGGAAACTCAGACGCAAAAAAATAAATATAAACACAGTCGGTGCTATAATTAACAGTGTAAAATACCTCTATAGACGGGAAAATGTGGCCAACGGCCGCTACGATGAATCAAATTTCGATCTATCAAGATTTATATATTTAGCATTCCTTGGTCTTATATTTAAGCACCACATGCCACCAATTATTGTAGTATTTTGTCTTCTCTGCAGTGAGGTTCAGATTCTTAAGCTCAGTCTTCAATACTTTATCATATATCTTCCCATGTCTACTTCTACAAGTCCCATCCACTGAGATTTTCTACATCTTTATACTGCTGTCATCTTCCATATACATCACATGTCCATATCGTTACAGTCTTCTCTCATGTATATATATACATATGTGTGTGAAGGCACATGGCTGAGTGGTTAGAGAATTGGATTTGCAATCGTGAGTTTGATGCATTATGTCCTTGAACAAGACACTTTATTTCACGGTGCCCTTTCTGCCTGGATTTGCGACTGGTAGATAGTATTAGCAATTGGAAAGACTAATGGAAATATTGTTTCCTCGTTGCGATTTGATGAGCCTCACCCTTCTCATTAAGCGAATGAGGTCTGGGATCTTGTCGATCGAATGTTACACACACATTATATATATACTATGAGCTGCAGTTTCTATGAAATTCTGCTCATAAGGCATTGTTCAATCTAAATCAATAGTAGGTTACTACTATAGATTAAGGTGATGTGCAATGAGATAGAACCCAGAACCAACATGACTGTGAAGAAAACACTTTAACCACATAACCATGCTTTTTCCTTTTTTATATAACAAAATATAGTATGTGTGGTACTGTACTGCATCTACTGAAAATCTTTTCAGGTCTGTATAAATAATTATAAGCAAGCAAATATATATTGTTAAAAACGCTTTATTTTCAGATAAAAAAACAAAAAACAAACAACAACAACAAAAAAAAGCCTTAGAATAAACACCTGCAATTATAGCAGATTGGAGGGATCTTATGAAAATATGTTTACAGAATAAAATGAAAGTATTAAAATAGCTGTGAAATGCTGGACAATTGATTTATTTTCAGCCAATGTTGTGTACCTGAACAAGGTAAATAACTCTATTTACTTCAGTCTGTCTGACTGACAGACAAGTTCCACTTCTACTTCCTAGTTGTCAGGTTGGATCAGTGGTTCCCAACAATTTTCACTCCAAACGAATTCTTTTAAAATTAATTTTCCTATGGATATTCTGCCCCCCACCCTACTTTTTCTGATTGTTATACAGTGAGAATAAGAATTGAAACAGAGAAGAATGAATCCCCAATAGTATGTGCATGTTAGTAATGCACTGGTTAATTGCTGGCCTTGTGCCTAAAGTAGAAACAATTATTAACAAAGTACTAGAAATGTGGACAGAGGTGCCTTGGTCAACCTTTTTTTCCATTTTCAGATGTACCTTATATGATTTTCTCAACGACTCTTTATGATGATCAACTATTATTTTGGTCATTTGCATTGGGATGCACTCATTTCAAATTTTCTCAATGTTTCCTAAACCAGCCACTTTGTTTAAAGTAGAATTTTTTGCCTAGCCCCAGTACTGTGAGCCAGCATCTTATGCAGTTTTGAACAGAAGTAGTCAAGAAACGTTTTTATAATAAAAAAAAAATTCGAAAGCTTAATGTTCTGCTCCACACGAAATCGTATTATCTAAATAATATTCTAACCCTGTCATTCTTTGGAGAACCTGACATTATATCTTCTCCAAACTGTCAACATACATTGGCACTTTTATATAATTGTCTTGAACACACACAGTTTTTTTAATAACATGGGGGAGGGAGGAATCAATTGACTGCATCAAATGTGGGCCCACTATACTACCTTTGTGAATCCCTGGTTAGGAACCAAACATTAGATGTAGGAAATACATGTAGCTATAAAAAGCAGGCGCTGTAATATACTAGCATAGTAAAATGAATGTAAACTTGAAAGAAAAATACTTTTGGAAAGCTTATAAATGGAATGTTTACAGCTGAAATTTGTAATTATTTGGATTCTTATCAGTTACAATAACACCATAACAATAGCATCTCTTTGTTTTTTAATGTTCTTAGTAAAAATATTTATGATTGTAAGTGAATAAGTGGAAACAATATAGGATATAAAGGACATTTTAGTCCTGCTGAAGATATAACTCCTCTAGTGTTGGTCTCACAATTCAATACATCAAGTATACTATGTAAAGTGGCTGGAGAATAAGTAAAAACAATGCAGGATCAAAAGGATAGTTTAGTCCTGCTGAGGACATAACAAGTACTCTTATGTTGGTGCCATGATAAAATAAACCCAATATACTCTGTAAAGTCATAAAAACCAAAAGCATATGAGACAGGGTCCTACAACCCATCTATGAGGGTTGTAACAATAACAACTGACTAGAATTGTAACAACTTGTTCAACCCATGCCAACATGAATAGATGACTGAAAATAATAATGATGATGGTGAATGCTATGATGGTGATGATGATAAATGTTGATCATTAATTTACTTAATATTCAGGTGTTAATCTTCAATTTATTGTTTCTTTCTAAATCACGTATCATTCCTACTATCGTATTATTGCTACACTCTTTTGTATTATCCTTGTTTGTTCAATAAAACATTTACTTGAAGCCAATATATATATATATATATATATATATATATATACATACACACACACTTCAGGAAAAGAATAAATATATAAATATTTAACTTGTTTAAATACTTCTACAAATATAAATATATAAACACCTTTTGAAAGATTAAATTACAATAACACTGTATACTGTAGTAAATTAGTATTAAAATATTTATACAAATTTTTCTTTTCGTGAAGTGTGTAAACATTTTATTGGCAGACTCTATAATAAGTGCTTGTGAAAGCACAGTGTTTTATTGGAGGTTATAGGTAGCTCTGTCAATAGCCAGTGTAAAGGCTGGAGATAAATAAAGAGAGCATCCTTTGTTGGATGTCTGGTATTAATGTGAGTGGACGGTAAAGCACAGATGAGCTGGGAGTATAACTGGGAATAAGGGAATTCAGATGTTGCATGCAGGAGAGAAGACTATGCTTGTCTGGGTTTGTAATGGATATAGATGATTATTGGGTGAAGAAGGTCCAGTAGTTCCAAGTGGAAGAGGAAGGCCAAGAAAGATGTGGGTAGGGGTGGTGAAAGCTGATCTCAAGAAACTACACCTCATAAGAGAGATGATAGAGGAAAGCAACAAGTGGAGAAATACTGTCCTAGAGAGGACTAGTCTAACCCGTGCTGTACTGGAGAGGACTCCTCAGACCCATGCTGTACTGAAGAGGACTCCTCTAACCTATGCTGTACTCAGCTAACCCTTGCAAGCTTGTAAAAACAGATGTAAAAGCAATGATGATATCATAGCTTGTTAACTCCCTCCCGCCTTCATCATGTTACTTTGTACATTGAGTAAAGGGTCATGATGAGACGTATAACTGGTGACACTAGTACTGTAAACAAGGGAAGGCTGTAATATTGTAGATAGAACATGATATCTCGAACAGACATAATGTCAAGGACTTTAAGGGTCCCTCGACTGGATGGTGGTAGGCATCGAGTTCTCCAGTAAAACAGAACATTCTGGAAATAAGTCATTTCATGTTGCCTGGAGAGAATCTGGCCCTACAAAGAAAATGTAATCAATAATTTATATTTTATACAAGTGAATACAAAGAGAAAAACAAATGAATAAATGTCAGAGAGACACCATTTAACTGGTTCAAAACTGATCAGAGAATTAACCTTTCAAAATTATATATCATCATCATCATCATTATTTTTTAACTACTTTTCCACGCTAGCATGGGTTGGATGGATCATTATAGACCAAGTCAGTATTTAATTGGAGCTACTGTTCTCTTAGGCAGGTTGGGAGAACATGTACAGTTTAGATATGTTCCAGTTTCAGTATGGTTTCTACAGGTGGATGCCCTTCCTAATACCAATGATTTTACAGCACGTACTTGACACATTTTACCATAGCATCAGTAGAGGTATGAAGCCATAGAAAACTTGCCTCAAAATATCTTGCCCCAACCCATACAAACATAGAAAAGCAAAAAAATGAAGGCATTGGTGATGATTATCATCAGCATTTTGTGTCCTATTTCTATGTTTGCATGGGTTGGACAGGTTGCCATGGTTTGAGCCAGTCGTTATTACCTTCCCTCCTAAACAAGTCAGGGACCATATCACACTTGATTAAAGATTACAACCTACAAGAAATAATTAATGATAATTACCATGATGTCATTCAAGTTGTGGACATTTGATTCAATCAAGTTCTCTAAATTCTGAGCAGATTTCAATAAAAACAGCATCAATACAGTCCAACAGATAATTACAGCCAGTAAAGAAACCCTGAAATAAATCAGTTATGGAAGTGTAAATCTCCTTAAGAAACAATTTATTATATTTACACTAATCATCATTTTACACTTGTTTTCCATGATGTGGTTTGGATGGGTCATCACAGTCTAAGACTAGACAGTTCAGAGAACTATGTCTTGTTCAGTTTCTATAGCTGGATGCACTTCATAATGCCTTCAACTTTACAGATTGTACAGCTGGTATTCCACAAAAACACCTTGCTTGGGCTTGTGCCTTAGAGGGATAAAATATGTACCATTGCAGAGTAGTCAACAGTCTTAGTATAAAACATACATACACACATATAAATATATACCTCTACATACACACCTAGACTTAAATAGATATCAAAGTTATATCATAGAAAACATACACACACACATATATTTAAATAGATGTCAAAGATTCCTACCAGCGTCTGATTCTGTTTGGTGACAATTTGTTTTTGGCATAAATACTTTCAAAGAGGTAGAAAAAAAGGACGAAAATACCACAGATGTAGGGCAAAATATATATTTGGTATCTCTGTGATAATTGAGACATATCAAATGATTCTGTTATCTCGGCCTAATGAAAGAAAAGAAAATTAGATTCATTTCATGTATTAAAGATGCTTGAGTTGTAGGACATTGCTGGAGAAGTAAGCAGGAAGTTATACATAAAGCTACTATTGTGGGAACCAACTCATGGCGGTCACAGTAGAGGAAGACTTGCTTGAACCGTCATTGATCAACTCTCAAATGATACAAACCTCAGTGGGGAGCAGTTGCCAGGAACAATTGTGAATTGTGGAGAAACTTTGTCAAGAATGTTGAACTGTGGTGGCAATGATGATATCTTTAAAAAATGTTAGCATCATCATCATCTCTATCAGTAGCATTTAAACATGTTTTTCATATCATACTCTTGGATTCTTTTGTCTTGAAAGAATGGAAATGATGTAGAGTGGCAAGGACTCCTTTTGTTATGTAGGGGCAAGACAACGTCTCTAGTATTGGAGACATGAGCAGCAGTCATGTGCAGTGGATTTCTCCTAAGATCATCACCTATGACTTTTATAATCCAATACTTTATCCACTAGGCCATTTCACATGTAATTTAAAGCAAAGAAACACTCACCAACAAATGAAGAAAGTCTGTATGCCAGCAGACAACACTGCTATGGAATTTGTGGTTATCAGATGATATTAAGATCGGATGGCTGATGGAAAAATTGTTCAGTTTCACAGAAAATAGCTGTAATTTGGTAAATGTGTGACCTGACAGAAGAGACAAATGTATACAGTTTTCTCCTCAAATTTGTCATCATCTGTCTTAATTGTCAAGTCAATTTCAATGTTGTCATTACTGTAAGATGGAACAATTTTTTAATGAAAACTGATAGACAGACTTTGACATCAGTGATTACTTGTCACAGAATTCTAAAAGAGTGTAAATATTTTAAAGTTTTGTAAGGATTACAAGTTTTATATAAAGACATTGTTGCACCCTACATTGCCATAAATATACATACATTTAAAACTATATAATAATCTGTATACTACATACTATATGTAATACAACAAAGACAAAAGCCAATAACATCAGTTTAACTTTTTATTCATTATTCACATTTCTTCACATATTCCTAAAAATCCAGCACAATTGTCTTCAGTAATCACAGTTAGCTCTGGTGTTTGTTAAATTATTTTAAGTGGAACATAATTCCTTCATTTTTATCAACCTTTAGACATTCTCTGCATTCAGTGCCTATGTCATGTTACCATGCAACATTACAATATGTACACAAATATCATACAATCTCCCTTTTGCTCAGAGAAATAGTTTCTTTGTTGCCAGCAGTAGCAACAGCTCCTTGAACTTTTTTACCCAATTCTTATTCTGGTTACTAAGAGTAACCTCCTCTACTGCTGATTAAGTCATCTAGGTAACAGAAGTGAAGAACAAAAGAAACCTGACAGAATTTGAACTCAGACTATAACTAAATAGATATACATGGTTACTCTGCCTGCCAAAAACAGCAGCTAAATTTCTTTCAAACTATACCCTAATGTCTTAAAAAAAAGGAAGGTCACATTGGATAATGTAGTCTGAATTTATAAAGTATTTTGTTCCCTACTCTACTCTGCTACCTTCCCCTTTTACTATATTTAAGTAGTAAAAGGTTCTTACCATGGATTTTGAAAAAAAAGTAGGCAGCAATGAAAACTAGCATAATAAAAAGTCCCATTAGTTGGAATATGTCCTGCCTGTTCAGCCTCATCTTCACCATATCTGGCCAAATGGAGACACCACCACCAACAGCAAGTTTATTGGAATTTTGTCTGGCAGCAGCATGTTTATCAATGAGTATTTTACGTTTTTCTTCAACAGGCCGACCTATAAGATAAGAGTGTCATCATATGATAAAATTAATTCATTTCTCATGGTTCGTCTGGGGCTCATCCATTAAAAATGAACCAATAAGAAGGCATCTAAATAGTCTCTTGACACACTAGAAATAACAGTCAAATCTTTTGTAAACTACAACATACTGTCTTAAAAAGAGGACATATCAAATATTGTAATCTGAGATGGTCATGATTAGAATGTCTTTGATAATAAGTTTAGTTATACTGCTTTCTACTCCACTCTTGCTGAGTTAAAATGTCTTTGATCATATGTCTAGTTGTACTGCTTACTACTCCACTCTTGCTGGGTTAAAATGAGACATTGAAGGAGCTGCTACATGGTTACTCTGCCTGCTAAAAATAACAGCTAAATTGCCCTCAAACTACATTTGCTTTGTCTTTATTTGTGCTACACAAACTAAATAAAAACATGCCAATGTCTTTGTCATAGAAAGAGTGGGTGGTAAGAGAAATACCAGCACATTTTCCACATAAAAGTGATGTGTCATAAAAACCATACCAGCAGGTTTTTAGCAATTAAAGAGTTAATATTTTGATAGTCACAAAGTTAAAAAAAGCTTTCCTTTTCCTTTATGTAGATAAACAAAGGAAAATATCTGTCTAAACCTATTTAGCATAAAAATTGGTTCAAAACGTTTATTTGATAACACTTAGTCTCTTTAGCAGAGTCCATTGTGATACATTAGGGTGGTAGATTTAACCTATCACCTTGTTTTATACCACCACCTGAACCTTGAGTCCACTGTGATGTAGTAGGGTGGTAGACTTAAGGTATCACCTTGTTTAACACCATCACCTGGACCTTGGGTGTCTTTAACAGAGTCCACTGTAGTAGGGAAGTAGACATAGTCTATCACCTCGTTTAGGGACATATATAGTTAAATTGCTGAGATATTCTCCATGTCTTGAAAATCTATAATGAAAACAACAGTAAAAAGTATTTTAAAAAAGAGATTTTTTTTTCACCTGGAGTAAGTCGTAATTGTGCCAAAGTAGGGCTCACAATCTTCTTTGAATAACCAATTGGTGTCTTTGATTCTAATTCTTCCAAAAATTTCTGTTTGATTAAACAAAAATCTATTTCTGAAGATAATTCTTCTGGTTCTTTTTTCTTGAATCTTCGTCTTGGCTCTGAAGAAGTTACAGTTAATGTTGGAGAGCTTAGACTGGTCTCCCTTCTTAAAGAACTACTAGACATACGTGGTATACGAGCAGGTGAAGAAAATTCTCGTTCTTTATACATTGATTGCATCCTGATAAGATATCAACATCTCTGATTCAAGCCCAGATAGGAAAGACTGAATAAAGAATAGAAAACAAAGTTAAAAATAGTAAGGACATTCTCACCATCGTCTGCCAATGTTTCTATTGTTATTCATTATGGAAAACTTTGTATTGGACTAAATGAAAGCAGGGATAACAGAGAGGAATACCAGCTAGAACCTGTCAACAAAATCTCCATGCAATTTACATACACACGTCTTCGATATCCAAATGGCTAAATGTCAGTAGAAGGGCACCCAGGAGTCATGATCTGGATGTGTAAGAAGTCAAGGGCCGAAACACTTGCTTAAGAGGGGGTTTCTTCTCTGAAGACCTTATGCTGTCCAGCTTTCCTGAGAGTTTCTTACCACTAATCATCACCATTTAACGTCCATTCTCCCTGCTAGCAAGGGTTTGATGGGTCATCACTGACCTATTGGAGCTACTGATCTCTCAGATGGGACAGGGGCCTCACACCTTGCTTACATACGTTCCCTTTCTCTTAATTAGTTTATTCGTGTAGTACTGAATTATATTACAAAAGTTAGGGAAAGAGGGACAGTGTCCATGACGTCTACAGCTCCCGACCATAGTGTATAACTGATATGACATTGTGTAGACTAAACGAGTAGGTCAATGTCTTTAAGAAGAATGTAGACGGGGAGGAAAACAAGCTTTGATACGAATACAGTGAACTGTGCTAACAGTACCTAATGATTGGAGAGGGTAGTGTTAAACCAGCCCTATGTTAAACTGAATTATCTCAATTATATTTTTTCTTCTTTTTTTTTACCGTTCGGTCAGAGAAGAAAGGGTAGTACCTATAACCCCTTATTTTTTTCAGAATCTTCAAGATTGGTGAGTTATCTCTCTGGCGCCGTATTGACATAGGGCATTTTAAAACCTAGTGGAGCCCATCACCTCTCCAGGTCTGAATACAACAGAGTGAGAATATAGAGGGTGAGAGAAAGGAAATGAGAAAGAGATATAGAGGAAAAATTGACCCCAGTACTTGACTGGTACTTTTTTTTTTATCAACCTTGAATAGATGAAAGGTAAAGTTGAACACGGCGGGATTTGAGTCGAAACAAATACCACAAAACATTCTATCCGACGTGCTAACGACTCAATTCATCGCCAGGTAAATCATACTTTACAGTTTAAAAAAGAAAAAAATTAAGTCATAGTCGATAATCTAGTCTGAGATAAACTATGATTTAAAAGACAAAATAGACACTGCTAGAATACCTCTGATCAGAAGCCTGCTCGACGTGCTCTGACCTAGGGTTAAAAAACTTGTTTGAACTCCATAAACTACTGGGCAGTCATCCGAGTTTAATTCTAGATAAATCCATATTTCATTATATACATTACAACTTAAATTTGAACCCACCAATCTATCAAGTAAATTAGGGGGCGGTGTTTAACATGTTCTGTGTGTCATATACTTCGTTGACAAATTAAAAAATAAATAAAATAAAATTGTACAAGAATCGGAAGAAAAAGTTACTTTGCTGAGATTTGGATCTCAAACGAAGAGTTTAAATATTTTTAAGCAGCTTGTCTATCTTAAATATACAAATTTATATCTTAAAACTCGACAGAAATAAACGCAATTCGTAACGAATATAAAAGAATCATCTCAAAGAAAGTGTCATGAAAGTTGTTTTCATTAGGAGTTTATTAAATATATAATGGTGACAAAAAAATATTTAAAATGAATATTAATATGTTTATATAGTGACAAAATAGTGAAATAATAAGGCAGAAAGTTTGTTAAGTAAAATGAATTAAAAGAGACGAACCTAAACTTTTTAAACGTTCAAAGTTTTGTGAAAAGTTCGTCAACCTTCTTCCACATATTAAGTTTTGGACACTTTATAACTCAGAATATGTATTTATTATCTATATAGTATCAAAATCCGATTATACTTTGTTTGTTGTGGTGCATCTGAGCACTGTACACAATAATTTTCATTATATTATTATATACTCACACATCTAAAATGTTCCATCAATTATTAATGAAACTGAAACTAAATGCGGCTCTATTTCAGAAACTAACTCCGTCTGTTCAAAATTAACCGCCATTAAAGAAACTTTCAAAACCTGCTTCACAACTTTTTGTAAGTAGATCTCAATATTTCTCTTAGAAAGATTTTCAACATTTTTATTTCATTATTCTACGGTCTAAATTATTTTAGTGTCTCATTGTATTGCTCTATCGTGTAATGTTTCAATGTATTGATGACAGGTGTTCCAGCTCGTTTTCTTAAGGGTTATGAGGGTTATTTTTGGACACTGCGGGATAAGGGTTACCTAGGACTACATTTAATTATCCTTCCTCTTTTAAGAAAGTAAGGTTTGTGATTTGGGCGATTTTTTTTTTTACTCTTATTTCTAGCAGGTCGATTGGTCATGTGGAGGCTTCCTAACTTATGTCATCTCCAACAACCCAACACTTAAGTTTATGTTTCATAATAAGGTAGACCACGATTAATTTTCGTGGATGGTCCCAAGCGAGTATCACTAACAGATTTTGAAATAAGGAATATGAAAATAACTCGTCTGATACGCCGGATTTATTTCGTATGTGTTGCTCATACAAACAGACGCTGAGAGAAACCGCTCAGACAGGGTTGTAATCTTTTGGTCCCCATTTATATAAATATATAACAAAGAGGATGTGGTAAGATACCAGGTGGACGATAACGCACCAGAGTACTCAATATCTAGGGTAGTAGAGTGGGTAATAGGAAACGGGTCAGGACCCCGACAGCTGAGCTCCGGCCGTTTCGACAGCTAGATCCGAACTGTCGAAATGGCCGAAGCTCAGCCGACGGGGTCCTGACTCTTTATATATATATGATAAACATTGATTGCCAAATAAATTAACTATGGAGATATAAAAGATACAGAAGCGAAAACAACCAAACATTGAGTGTGTTCTGTTATTATTTCTGGCAATATTATTACAACAATATGACCCTCCCCAAGTATAACAATATATGTATATGTTATGGAATACTGTTAGCTTCTCGCTACAACAATTTCTATACCTTTCATTTATATATATATGAATATGAAAGCGTGGCGTGCTGCGTGGTTGCAAATGGGTTACATATGAATAAATTTAGTCCTTCATCAGTGATCTGCCAACCTTCATTGGTATTTCATCGCTTTAAAGACCATATACCTCCGGTTGGTGCGAGTGTGTGTGTGTATAAACATATGATTTTGGTAGAGACGATGCTAATTAACGCTAACATGTATTTCAACCATGAATCTGGAGAATCAGACGAAATATTTTCGTTTTCTTATTTCGAAATTTATTGTAAAGGACTCACCTTGAAATGCACTAGCACCTCTATTTTAAATATAAATTATAGAAATACTTGCAGACGTGTCAACTCTCCCCGTCCGACGGCGAGATCTCCCACCCACTTTGGGGTGGGTGAGAAATGTCTTCTCTTGGCTATAGCTTTCATTATGTAAAATCTCTCGTTTTGGAGCACTTTACTCCACGGTACCCCCCCCCCCCCCCCCCGTTTTAGTTTTTAGATGTTAGCAGGTCTGTACTTTGGTTAAATCTATTTAGTTTTTAGCACACTAAAATACGAGTTAACCGCTAAAATTATGTCTTTATAAATGTATCCTTTTTCTCCCACTCATTAATCTTGTAAATCATAACTAAATACAGTTTTTTAAACTTCAATTCTAACGGCTGCTGTTTTATATTTTAAAACTATTGTGCTAAAATATATGCTTATATACTTACTATCAACTACATTTATTTAAAGCTGGCAACTAAACTAGCTCCTCCACCAGTCTCTGGTCTAGTATGGAGGGTAAGTGGAACCCCAGCAGCACAAAAAAAAACAAGAGCTGTTAAAAAGGGCAGATGGACTCCCCAGGGTTAACAGCCATCCACCACAACTATGGGTTAAATAACCCCACACCTACAATTGGCCAAGCAGCTACACCCCTGACCAAAACCAAACAGCAAGCAGTGGAGGCCAACCTGGGAAGGGTTCCTCCAACATGAGTGAGAAGGCCCTGGGTTGGATTGGAATGGTTGAAGAGATACCTGTCTCAACAAATACACTTTATCAACCACTGTTTTGATTCCAACAGATTTAAACTCCACTAGTCTTTTGTAGCTGTGAGGAATTACCTGTCATCTTGACTCTCCTATTCCACTAGGTCTATAGCTTCTTTGCACCAAAGATAGTAAATATAGGAAATGCTTACTTCAGCACCATTATAAAACCTCAGTGAACAAATATCTTTTTCAGTAATGTGTATCTTGGATATCTAAAATCTAACAGTGGAAAGTCTGGCAATGAAAGCAGGATGAAGCCCCAGAACTGTTAGATGTTTGGGCAGGGGCATAATTTTCCCTAGTTACGCCTCTGGAAATATGATAATGAAAGGGTTAATATTTGAATTATATTCATATAGAAAATGACACTGCTTATATTGCTTAACACTTTCATTATCATATTTTTAAGTAAAGACACTACCTATGCCATTAACCCTTACATTACCATATTTCTATTGAAAGGCACTCTTTTTGTCATTAACCCTTTCATTACCATATTTCTAAGGAAAGATACTGTCTATGTCATTAACCTTTTCATTACCATATTTTTAATGAAAGACAATACCAATGTCTTTAACCCTTCCATTACCATATTTCTAATGAAAGATACTGCCTTTGTTTTGTAATTAATTTTTCAAATAACCAAACATTTGGTGGTATTTAATGAAATAAGTTTGTCATTAGTAAGCTATATTTAGAACATTACTTAAAATTTTTTTAGATACATGGAGGCACATGGCTTAGTGGTTAGAACATTACTTAAATTTTTTTTAGATATATGGAGACACATGGCTTAGTGGTTAGAGCATTGGCCTTGCAATCGAAAGGTTGTGAGTTCAATTCTCAGACCGGGTGATGTGTTGTTTCCTTGAGCAAGACACTTTATTTCACATTGCTCCAGTTTACTCAGCTGTAGAAATGAGATGATAGGGACTTGGGTCCCTATCATTCCACTGCAAAGTGGTCCTGGAGGTGCCACGGCAAAAAAGCACCCAGCACTCACTGTAAATGAGGTTGGTGTTAGGAAGGGCATCCAGTTGTAGAAATCAAGCCAGAATCAGTTCCCGTCCCACCCTTGCAAGCAGGGAAAAGTGGACGTAAAATGAAATGATGATGATGATACAGCTATAATGAAAGGTTAATATAGGGATAAACATTTAAAAATGAGCAATTTTGTATCATAAATTCAGGGCAGTTTGGTATTGAAAGGGTTAATATATACAAGTATTTTAAATATGCATATAATTTATATATAGTATTATATACAAGTAATAAATAATTTTTATTTGTTATTTTTTCAGTATAATTTTCAAACATGAAAGTTAAAAAATGTTTTATCTATTTTGTACAGGAAAACCTGGAAATATGTTTAGAAATTCTCAATAAACGGAATGTGTCTTTAACAGGAAATATAGTAAGAAAATTTATGTTCAGCAAATAAGCCATTTTTATCTTACTTAACTTAGATTTTTTGGTGATATTCTAAACATATTCAAACTATTACCATCAATACAGTTTAACAAAAAATGTTCAGTCCACACTGTAATGTGGTCGTGTAGCTTTGTGAACACCATACAACTTTAAGTTTGTAAATTCCCCCAAAATACATAAAATAATGCTTGTTGGGATAATTTTGATGTCTGTTTAATTATAGTGATTGCATTGAACAAGGGATGTTTCCCTTAGAGTAGTTTCTCATTGCTTTCTTTATGTCCATCATCATCATTCCATGCTGTATGGCTTTGATGGGTTGTTACAGACCAAGTCATAACTTATTTGGAGATTCTGTCCTCAGAGGCCATGTCTTGCTTACATATTTTCCATTTTGAACATGGCTTATATGGCCAGATACCCATTAAAGGAGGTTTTTTGGAGTGTTTTATTGATAGAGGCTCCAGTCCCATCGTGTCTCCATTTTACTGGTGATGCAAGGCAAAATTTCCAATTAGAGCACAGAAAACCTAAACAAATACCACAAATCATTTACTGCAACTCTAATAATTCTGCCATTTCACCAACATTAACTGAACTCAATAGTAGTCCATAATATTTATATAAACCTAGTTAGATTGACTATTAATAATTGTATGTCTTTGTCAGGAAAGCAACATGGCACTCCTGATGAGATAAATATTGTTGATGCTTCTGATACAAGGCCAGTATTCTGGTGTGTTGACAAGCTCTAACTTAAAGTATATAACCACTTGCATTTCAAAGCTGGGTTTCTGCTATTAGCATTCATTTGCAATGGCACCTCCATGATATGACTGGTAGATGTGGCCAATGTGAGAGATGGACTTAGGAAAATTGAAAATATTTTATCAATTTTGTTTTCACAAAATCTTCCATGTTGTGTGCATTTGATTTTGTGTCAAATTTTAAAATTCATCACATCTACTGGATTGATTCCCCACAAGAACTATTCAAAAAGCGTCTATGTTGGTTTTAGTCTCTCAAACGCTGTCCCCGAAGTGAACTTATCTGTGATGTAGTGATGGTAGTTCTCTTCCTTCTCAAGATAGCATGAATGGTGAAATAGACAGCTGAAGACTGTTTAAATATAAACATTTAAAAATAGACAGGCACATGGCTTAGTGGTCAGAGCATTGGCCTTGCAATCGAAAGGTTGTGAGTTCAATTCTCAGACCGGGTGATGTGTTGTTTCCTTGAGCAAGACACTTTATTTCACATTGCTCCAGTTTACTCAGCTGTAGAAATGAGATGATAGGGACTGGGGTCCATATTCCACTGCAAAGTGGTCGTGGAGGTGCCACGGCAAAAAAGCACCCAGCACTCACTGTAAATGAGGTTGGTGTTAGGAAGGGCATCCAACTGTAGAAATCAAGCCAGAATCAGTTCCTGCAAGCAGGGAAAAAGCAGACGTAAAATGAAATGATGATGATGACAGCTGTGTATGATAAAGCCAAGAGAAGTTTCAGACATGTTGAAGTCACTCACCACTTTTGATATGCAGCTATACTGTGTACTTAATTCCAAAATTACAATATTGAGATTAATATAGTTTTTGGCAGAATTATAAATAATGCTACCTCTATTCTTTCTGTATCTTATAAAACTGGTGTTCTCTTCTTTAGTGTAGATGTATCAGTTCTCTTCATTTTTAAAAAGTATTTAACTGTTTTGTTGTTTTCAGATCTGCTGTTGCCAATAATGTCGGAATCAACTGATGAGTCCATTTTTTCTGAGAAAGATAAGAAACTGTTTAATGAGGATGATGTAGAGAAGTTACTAATTATCAAATCCTCATTACATAATCGATTGAAAGATGAAAAACTGTTGGAAAAAGCAGGTATTATAGAACATTTACTAGTTTTTAGCTCTTTTGTTGGGATTTTTTGAATAAAAGATGCCTATGATTTACAAGAGAGAGTTGGAAAATAATCAAGAACTTGGAAAGAATTAGCTCTATAACAAACTTTATCTGGTATTTGGAGAATAATTTGATAAATTACATAATGATGATGCTGATGAATGATGATACATGATCATCATCATCTAGTGTATCAGATGAAATACATTGCAGCATATAGTTAGAGCCCTGTACATTCCAAGTTCAAATCCTGCCATGGTGAACTTTGTCTTTCAATTCTTCTAGGGTCAATAAAATAAAGTACCAGTTAAGTACTAGGGTAGATATTGATTTTCCTCTTCCCCAGAATTGCTGGCCTTGTGCCAATCCTAGAAAGATGTATCATCATCATCTTCAGCAGCATCATTATCATCATTGTCATTGTTTTTATTTCCATTTTTCTATAAGTAGGAAAATAAATGTTTGGATATTTTTTCTATGGCTGGATGCTCTTATACTAAGTATTGTATATACCACGAGTTCTGGTTGAACTGCTATGCTACAGGAAGTATTGTCAATGGAGGATTTAAGCAACTCTTCCTGCAGGCTCATAAATCAACATAAGGTTTGTGGTGACTCACACCCACACAGTTTCCATCTGTCAAGTTCACTCACAAGCATTGATTAACCTGAGGCTTTCCCAAGGTGCCATGCTGTGAGATAGAACCCAAGACCACAGGGCTGCAAAGCAAACCTCTTAACCACACAGCCATGCCTGTGTGTGTATATATATATATATGTAATATAAAATCAAAAGATGGTTGAAAGAGTTTCATGTATTTTATTATGCGCATTTCAAAAACAAATATCATTATGGGATGATATTTGCGTTCTCATCAGATAAAATAGGGAGACATGATATGAAGCTTAAAAAACACTTGCGAATAGTGAAGTGGCAAATCAACATATGAAAAATAAAATTAGATGGATATATGAGATTGGAAAAAAGGAAAGGAAGGGGGAAAGAAAAGGTAAGGTAGAGGAGGAAAAAATATAGATAAAAGAAAAAAATATAATAATAAGGAAAAGATGACGGAGGAGGAGTATAAGAAGGAAGGATGAGAGAGGAGGGGGAAATGGGTGAGAGAGAGATAACCTTTAATACTGAGAAACACTGTCTCACAGAAAAATTTTAAAAAACCGTTGTAATACATAATTTTAAAAAAAATTTAAGAAATTAAAAGTTAATGAGGTTTATGAATGGTGATGCTTATGATTAAAGAAAAAGGAATTAAATATACTATTTATTTAGGGTTTATATATTGAAGGGTTTAATAAGATGTGCGAAAAGGAATTTATTAAAATGTATTATTAAAATAAAATATATTAAGAAAATAAGGTGAATGAAGATAAGGTTAAATGAATTATGAACTTAGAGGAATTAATTAGGGTCCGAGTTTGTTTCTATGTATTGTAATAGGAAAAAGTAAATAATAGAGTTAATACGAGCATGGAAAGAGAGAAGAAAGAAAAAATATATAACGTCAAAAAAAATATGTTTACAAAATTTCTCTAATGGTAATATTAAAAATAAAAATTTGTATGGCCGAGAATATAAGGAAAATGCTATAGTGAGTTATAAGATGAATTAAGAAGTAAAAGTTGCAGATTAAAGATTAGAAATTAAAAAAGAAGAAAAATTAGAGGACCGCTAACGACATAGTGTGAGTAATATTGTATAATATACTGAAATAAGGTAGAAAGATGGGTATATTTGTAAAAAATATAAAAGTGTTTGAGAAAGATATTTTAAACTAATTAGGTAGTAAGATATTAGCTGTATACTTTATGAAAAGTTCTATGGGATTTATGCAAGCAGAGCGAAAATAAATCCGTACGTCTATTTATTATAGAATTGAAATTAGAGATAATGGTAAATTTCTCCGCTAGGCAGAGATTACATGTGCTGGATAGGGAAGAATTAAGGTAAGGAGAGGCGTTGCAAACCTTTCTCCAAGAGGTGTAGTTAATATTTTTGTCCTTTAAGGACCATATGACCATCTTTTAATTTTATATTATGGCCATCTTTTAATTTTATCTTTTGATTTTATATTATTTATACTCCAGTCCTATAAACTGTTGAGTGCTACTTATCCGATATTTGCATTGCATTATTGTGCTACAATAAAACTCACCTCATACATATATATATAAAAAAAGATGAAATCGAAAATGCAACTGGAGTCTTTTAAAAAAATATATATATTTATTATAAGACTCCAGTTGCATTTTCGATTTCATCTTTTTTTCTTTATACTTTCACTCGTGTAGGACACCGGTTATTTTTCATTTTGTAAAAAAAACCTCACTTTCTAATATATATATATATAACGGAGGAAATGTGGTAAGGAACCAGGTGGACCATAACGCACCAGAGTACTCAATACTTAGGGTAGTAGAGTGGGTAATAGGAACGAGTAGGACCCCGACGGCTGAGCTCAAGCCGTTTCGACGGCTAATTCTTTAGTCCAGAATTAGCCGTCGAAACGGCTCGAGCTCAGCCTTCGGGGTCCTACTCGTTCCTATATATATATATATATATATATAAAGAGGTACAATGATGATGATGTGTGTACATATATGTGTTGAATAAAAAGTTATTCTGTCTTATTTTTTGTAGAAACATCAGAATTAGACTCAGAAAGTGAATCCCAGTAAGTGTGGTTTGTAAGAATCATTTAAACATTTTTATTTTCTCAACAGTTACACTACTTAAACTTACTCAGATTTATTTGACTCTGTTAAATCAACCTTCTTGATCCCACATAGCATTTAATAGGTCAGCAGAGCAACATCCCATGTCTGTACAGAGCTGATCAGTGGAGGGTTTTGCTGGATGGCCAGCACAGGTATATATATGGCACGGTGTCCATAGGAGTATATCATTAATAAGTTCTTCCTTAGGGGCTAAGGCTAAACATCATCATCACCATTTTACATGTGTTTTTCATGCTAGCATAGGTTAGACAGGTTGTCACACTCTGACGCTAGACAGGCAGATCAGATGACTGTCTTGCTCATTCCTGTTTGGCATGGGTTCTACAGTTGGATGCCTCTCCTAACACCACCAATTTCACAGCATGTACCAGGTTCGTTTTCCCATGGCACCAACACTATCACTTTACATAGGGAGCTGGGTACATTTGATTGTGGCACAAGCACTACCACTTTACAGTGTGGGCTAAAGAAGATCAGTAATTAGCAGAGGAAAAATGTTGTACATCATTTAAGATAGGCAGCAAATTGGCAGTCATTAAAATATCTGGTAGATTGTTTTACAGTATTTATTCCAGCACTCTGAGTTCAAATCCCACTGAAGTCAACTTTGCCATTCATCATTTTGAGGTTGATAAAAAAATACCAATCCAGTACTAGGTCAATTCTTTCTCTATATCTCTTTCTTAAATCCTCTCTCTCACTCTTTGGAAGAAATCAACTGTGATTAGACCTGGAGAAGGGATGGGCTCCACCAACTTTAACCCTTTAGCATTTAAACCAACCATATCCGGCCAGAATTCTCTCACCTCTTTTTGTTCAAACTGGCTGTAACTGGCCACTCATACTGATGTTAAGGTATTGTTCTCAAAATCTCAGATTTGATATTATAAAGCCTTTACCCTGAAAATA
Source organism: Eledone cirrhosa (assembly GCA_964016885.1). Classification (NCBI taxonomy): domain Eukaryota; kingdom Metazoa; phylum Mollusca; class Cephalopoda; order Octopoda; family Eledonidae; genus Eledone; species Eledone cirrhosa. The sequence continues at coordinate 16,774,978 of OZ024746.1, read as the reverse complement.
TAATAATAAAAATAGAGTAATATAAATGCTAAAGAGCTAAAGTACCCAAGACAGTGTCCCTATGACTCCGCCAGGAGTTAAGAGCACTTTACATTTATCTTTGTCAGTACCAATTAAAATAAAAATTATTAATGAAATTCTATTTTTCTCAGAACCAGTGACCTGTTAAAAGAAGTCATCTTACAGGCCTGCAAAGATTCTCGAAGGAGAATGACAATTGAAAGGTAAGCTTTTAGCTTTTAGCCCTTTTGTTACCATATATAGAGGGATTTAGTAATATAACTAACTCTTTAATTATTCAGCTGGTCTCTAAAGCATAATTTAATAAAGGGTTTTCCATAAAATTATGATGAAATGTTTGAAGATAAACAATTTTGTGTTATAGAACCATTTTTCAAGACCATGTTTTTTTTTGTTTTGTTTTCCTTTGTTCTTGACTCCTGGATTAGTCCAGATCAAGCAGACCATTTTGTTTATTTTTCAGACATCTAGGACTATGTTCTCTTTTAAGATTGTATGATGTAATTTGAAAGAGAGTTGACTGCTATTACGAGCAAATCAAGCAGCTATGAAAAGGTTCCCTTATTGGCTTATATTTTTGTTGTGTGGTTTTTTTATAATCATAATCATACATGTTTTTCAATGTTTGCATAGGTTGGACTGGTATTTTCCGATACAGCTTCCTTCCAATTGTTTTCCTTCATCTTCTCCTTTGTGAGCTTCAGCAATTTGAGATCAGTTCTCATCACTTGTGTCCAAGTCTTCGTTGGTTTTACTCTACTGCAACTTCCTTCCACTGGAATTTCTTGGCACTTCTTCACCCCAAAATCATCATTCATACACATCACTTAGATATACAAACATTATATCTGATTCCTCTTATTCCCGGTTTCTCTCTCAGCTCATCCATGCTTCATTTTCATGCACATTAACATTGCACATCCATTGAAGCCTCTTAGCAGGTATCCCTGATCGGAGAGAGAAATGATGAGAGATTGGCTGGTTCCTTGTTCCGGCTACAGATCTCTACATTAACTTAAGACATCTATATTACCATTGAGTATGTGTCCTCCTTTCCTCGTCATACACATCATATCATTAGGATACAATTTAAGTCAACTTCCTTTATCTTGGATGAGTTAGTCTGGCAAGACTTTCCCCCACCATCTAATCAGGTAGCAAATTGATTGAGTTGTTAGAGCATAGGACATGCCTTGTGGTATTTATTCCGGTATTCTGTACTGTGAGTTCAAATCCTGCCTAATTTTTCATGGTAGTATCAGTCTAGAGTGGTGGATTGGCAGAATAGTTAGTATCGGATGGAATGTCTTATGGAATGTTTATTTTGGCTCTTTATATGTTGAGTTCCTGAAGTAGAGTCCATTCTGTTGCAAGTATTTAGGTCAAGTCCCTATTATGACAATATCTTACTTCCTATAACCAATCTCAGAGGCCCTGAAGAAATAAGGAGTCCTTCCCAGATTAAGAGCAGTCAAAAGAGGTTATGATGATTGAACTTTTGTTTTTCAGATTGCAAATTGGTCATGTATTGATTGATAATCTCTTTGAGAAAGATAAATTAAGAGATCCTAATGTTAGGTAAGTTTGGAATATTTACATAAACCCTTCATCACCATATTCCTTATAAAAAAAACACTAATCAAGAATTTGGAAGGATTTAGTAATATAACTAACATTCTCCTTATTAACCTGGTGTTTAAAACAATTTAACAAAGGTTCTTACATTATGATAGAAGGCGGAAACACGTAATAGAGAGTGAACAACCCTGTCATTGCCATATTTCTAATGAAATACATTGCCTATGATTTTCAAATAATTTTTAATTTTGAGAGATTTAGTAATATAACTAACCTCCTCATTATTAACCCTTTCATTACTCTATTTTTAATGGAAGATACTGCATATGTTTTTAAAATAATTTTGAGAGATTTAGTAACTAACCTTCTCATTATTAACTTGTTTGTTACCATATTTCTTATGAAAGACACTTTAATTATTTTTATAGGTTTCGGCCAGTATTGCTCCAGGCCATGTCTAACTTAATAGCATCACCTGCCTATGATTTTAAAATATTTTTGAAAATAATAAAAAAATTTGAAGGGATTTAGTAATATAACTAACTTTCTCATTAAATTGGTGCTTGGAACACAATCAAGATTGTTAGATGAATATAAACACCTTAAAACAGAATTGTATCATAAAACCAGGGGTGGTTTCAGGTGATTTGGTATTAAAAGGGTTAATAAATATAAATTTGGTTAAAATTGTTTTATGCTAGTCAGTACTGCACAAGTTGGAAATAAAAGTGTGAAACAGGAATAAAGAAAGACAAAACAACAGTTTACACTTTTATCTTATATTTCATAATATTTCAGGGTTAGGACACTTTTTTAGAATGTGATGGTGGTGAGAAGAGAGCCTTTTGCTATATTCACTTTTTCTACATGCTTTTCTGAAATAATTTTAACCACATATCTCACAAGGCTTCATTTAAGCAGTGGATTGTCAAGGTCATTAGACTGCCAAATTAAATGCTTCAGTATTTGTTTTGGCTCTGAGTTCAACTTTCATTCTTTTGAGGTGGATAAATAAAATAGCAGTCCAGTCCAGTGGCAATAGATGGGTAAAGTTGGATGGTATCTGATTCAGATCTGTACATTCTGAGTTCAAATCCTACCTCCTCCTTCCAGGAATGGGACCAGCAAATAATATCAGTAATAGAAAGACCAATGGAAACAATGAATACATCAGTATTTCTTCCAGAACACTACACTCTGTGTTCAAATCCCACCAAGGTCAACTTTGCCTTTTATCCTTTCAATGTCAATAAAGTATCAGCTCAATATTGGGGCCAATTCTCCCTCTTTCTTTCTTTGGAAGAAATTGAACAGTAATGAACTCTGATAGGTTTAAAACTGCGTAAGACTGTCAAGATGGCATCCCTATAACTCTGTTAGGAGTTAAATGTCCTTTATCTTACCTCTTTTTTTTATGCGTGAATTCCTTTTCAAAGAAATGTTTATAATATTTATTTATCTTTGTAGCAAGGAATTAGAATCACTTCTTGAAACTCAACGTGAATTATCAGTAAAAATTCTTGAAAAACAGAAGGTAAATTTTTTGTTTTCTGCTCTGGATTTATCTAAAAAGGTGGATTGATAGAATTGCTTAGAGGGTTGGACAAAATATTTTGTGATATTTGTTCTAGTTTTTTATGTTATGAGTTCAAATCCTGTGAAGGTCAACTTTGCCTGTTAGCTTTCTAGTGGTCCATAAAATATAGTACCAATCAAGTACTGGGTTAATATAATTGACTTTTTTCCTCTCTTCCCTCAAATTTGTGGTCTTGTGACTAACATCACTTGATAATAATATCAGCTTATATTTTGGTGAAAAGTACAGAACAGCACTATGATGGCATCAAATAAAAAATTACAGCAAAATTTCACAATCTGTCCACCAGTAATGATACCATAAATATTTGAATTAACAAGCTCATATTTAGATATTTTCTGCTAAATAGCCATCATCATTTTATGTTCATTGTTCCATGCTTGCACAGGTTGGACAGGTCCTTCTCAGCACAGCATTTCTCAAATTACAGGATGCTAAAAGTTAAATAATGTTTTCTATCCTTGCTTGTCTAAATTACTATAACTACCCAGTATTTATAGTAGTTTAGACCATTGTAAATTCTCACAAATGTGATGAAACTATCTCTATGAAACAGCTCAACTAAACTTATTCCTGACCAAACAATAAAAATTCATTCAAATGTCTTAAGTCATTAAAACTAAGCAATGTTTTTACTGTTGTGTTAACTCATGATAGCAAACCCCTTCCAGTTTTATGATACAAATCTTATTTTAAAATATTCTTGAAATTTAGAAATCCTAGTGAGTGTCTTTTATTAGATACTAGCTGAGGTACCCAGCTTTGCTTGGGTAAACAAATGATAAGAGAAGACAGGTAGAAGAGAAAACGACTGTATTGGATGGATTGTCTGGTTTACAGTATAAATGTGTGTGTGTGTGTGTGTGTGTGTGTGTGTGTGAACCAGCGTTCGAATCAGGATCATCATTGATAACAAATGCGCAGAGAGAAGCTCTTATGGTTGTCTCCCAACTTGCTAGAAATAGCAGTCAGGTTGGTAAGTATACCTTGGATGTTTTTCTTCTTTGATGTTGTAAAATTAGTATCAATAAACCTTCCTTTCGATTGTCACTTTTTGTTTTTCTGTGATGTGCAAAGGAACCAACCTACAAACATCTTTCTTTTATATTATGTAAAGATATGGTATGAAAACAGTTAAACATGATATGGCCTTATAACATTGAATAAGTTTTTGGAATAATGTTTAAATGATTTTTACTACAGGTGTTGGCTGACCTTCAATCTCAAGTTGATGAAACGAAAATTCAGAACTTAAGTAAGTCAACTATCTTTTACAATGTTTGTGAGCTGAAACAAATACTGAGAATCATTCTGACATTCTAATAATTTTCTGCCTTGATTTAAGTATATTTATAATTAATGTTAGGGTATTGTTATTAGTTTCAGAATGTTTATTTTCACCTTGGTACATATATGTCCATCCAATCAATGCTGGTATGGATTGGATGGGTTAGAGGACCATATCTTATTCATATGCCCTATTGTTGACATGGTTTCTCTAGCTGGATGTCCTTCTTAACACCAACCTCTTTACAGAATATACTGGGTACCTTGTATTGCAGGTCATGACTGTTTTAATGTCTGTTTTTTCATTAGTTGAAACTGAGGTTTAACTGTAACCTTATTAGCTACATCATAATTTTATCCTGGAGAATTATTTTTAATGAAAGAAATACTTTTAAAATATCAAGCAAGTTAAATGAAAAATATCCATTATGAAACAAATATATTTTGATTTAAAATGTTCACTAACTATTCTCCCTCTTTAGGAACTATGAGTGAGAACCGTGAACTGATGCTGTCTTTGGAATCTACAAACCAAAATCTCAAGAATGTTGTGGAGAATTATAATATGCAAACAGAAGAAAGCAGGTAAATTAAATTATCTTTATGTTAACATTGTTTTTACATGCTGTTGTGAGTTGGATGAGGTAGGTTTTTTTCTACAGCCTAATGCCAAGACAATCTCTCTAGTGTTAGGGCATCCAGCCATAGGAAACTTCCCACACAAATGACTCATCAGTTATATCAAATACATGGAAATTGCCATGATTAAATGCAAGATGTGGCCTGTCTGAAAGGTCACTAACTTGGTCTGTGACAAGCTGTTCAGCCCTTGCTAGCAGGGAAAACAGGTTTTAAATAACGATATATACCATTCATTTTAGTGGAATATATTGATTATATAAAGATGTATCCACTCACAAAGCATTGATCTGAGGTTATAGTTATTGCTTGCTCTAGATGCCATGCAGTGAGATTGTAAAGCTAACTTCTTAATCACATAGCTATGCCTACACCTATTTGTAACTGATTCCTAAATTTCAGCCTCCTGGAAGCTTTAACGAAACTGAAAAACCAGACCAGAGTTTTCCAATATATTCTGCAGAACTTAGTAACAGGAAGTGGCATTAACTGGGCAGAAGATCCTGCATTACTTGCTATAATGTTAAAAGCTGGTAAAGAACTTTGACACAAGTAAAAGAGACAATGAACTCAAGGTATTTTGAATTAAACCCTCTTGTTATCATATTTCTAAGGTAATATAATGGCTGATTTACTTTCACATCACATTATAATTGTATGAAAGAATTAAAGGTGGTTTAATATCAAAAGGGTTAAAAAGAAATTTAAATTACAAAAATTAATTTTTAATGAAAAGATTTTATTTGGTTACATTGAGCCCATTATGGGCGAAACTGTACATACAGGCGGAATTGTAGGATAATCTACCAACATTCTTCGTTATTCTACAATACCATTGACATCTTAAAATGGGGACTGAGATCTTTGTGGTACAGTGGTGAGGAGAGCAAATCATAAAACATATTCCTGGGGAGATGGACAGTAAAAATTCCTTCATTCAACTAAAAGTCAATTCATTCCAAATTGTTCTTAAATTAAAATGTTATTCAAATTTAAATATATATTTTTACTATAATATTAAAAAAAGTGTTTTTGAATTATTAAAAATTTTTTTTTTAAAATAAAAGTCCACAGTGTGATAGGAGTTGATGTTTTTTTTATCTCCAGTGAGTGTGACACCTTAACTGGGGTTTAAACCTTTCATTGTTGAATATATCACAGTTGGGGATGAGTTATCGTAGCCTGAAATAATATATTAAAAAATTTTATAGTACTAAATTACATTTACTTTTCAATCATGTAAGTCAAATACATTTTTCTGCCATACAATTTCTCTAAGACCACAGTTTATTCTGATATATATATGTGTGAGTGCATTTGATGTTTGTCTCCTTAGAAAATTAGATATATATTTCTTGCTAAAAATCAAGAGATAATACTTAAATTAACTTATTTTCAAACTAATTAAAAAATAATTGGTTATTTATCTCAATAGAAATATAGTAATGAAAGAGTTCAACCTGTTTAGAAGGTAAAGTTACTTACCATCCATTTAAGTGGTTCTGTATCTGTCTTTAAAATACACTTAACCAAAGTAAAAATCCCAATTTCCTGCATGTGGTCATTCTCTTTCCAGTGAAGCCTCAACATTGGGAGTTTTTTCCTCTTGAATGCAGTGTGAGTATGGAGATCTAATTTCTGTAAAACAATTCAAAATATCTGCACCATTGGTAAAAATATGGAAGAACTCTAATAACGAATGTTGAAGTAACTAATCAGCTTGCATTTGCTGTTTGAATGTGTATCCAGCCATCAAAACCATGCCAATATAGGGGTGAGAGGACTCTTCAGCCACATCAAAAACATGACAACCTGTTAGTGTTGATGTTATGTTAAAATACACCCAGTGCTGTCATGACAAAGCAAGTCTTGAACATTTTAAACTTGGCAGAGTTCATTCTTCTCTAGGTTTAAACAAAGACAATTTCTTTCAGAAAGAGGAAGAATCAACCTTAGTACATGGACTGGTACTTTATTTATAGACCTCAAAAGGATGAAAGACAAACTTAACTTTGGTGAGATTTGAACTCAGAATGCAGAGAGGTGTAACAAATATTGAAACTTAAAATTTGATGCTCTAACAGTAAATGAAAGGAAACAACTTACGTTGCAGTAGACTCTTTTAACAACACCAAGTCTGAGAATATATACATCGAAGGCATGGTTAAGGATAGCCATCACCATTCCTTTCTCATATAAAGGACCACTGGCCTAAAATGAAAGAACATTTTTGAATAAACAAATTTTTTTTTTTCAAAAAGACACCACTGACCATGAGGTGGAACCAAGGAAATACAAAATAAACCTTTTTGTTATCAAATTCCTAATGAAATACACAATATTTAAATTAATAAAGAATTTGGAGGGATTTACTCAATTATTAATTAAAAAAGATTGTATTTGTAACAACAAAACATACAAATATATGGAAAGTTTTAACTTGGATGAGTGGTTTAACCCTTTAGTATTTACATAACTCTATTATTATATAATTATCTCACATAATATTGAAAACAATGCCATAACATCAGCTGGTTTGAACAGAAAGAGGTGAGAGAATTCTGGCAAGTAAGTAGTTAACTTTATAAATATTATAAGAACTCACCTGAATAAAGGCAGCAAGGAAAATTTCGCAGCTTAACTCCTGTGCACGTTTTGAAGCAGTCTTCTTATCATTACAGTGTTGTGCCTGTTTTTCCATCTCTCTTGCAGATTGTTGGATAGGTGGTGTGTAACCTGTTTAATCACAAGTATGTAAACATAATTACAAATATCCTGTTTTGATGATGAACATTCAGCTGTTTGATCAACTGGATATTCCAAACATCAACCTGGCAATGAGAAAGTTAGTTTTATTACTAAATCCCTCCAAATTCTTGATTATTTTCACTGATTTGAAAATTACAGGCAGTGTATTTTATTAACGTAATTCCTAAACCAAATCAATGTAACAATATATAACAGTACATCCGATGGGCTTCCACATAGTTTCTCTCTACCCAATTTCACTCACAAAGCTTGGGTCCAACCAACACATTTTCCCCAAGATGTGCAGTGAGTAAACATAACTGATGAAGGATAAAAATCCCAAAACATGTGTCTAACATTATAATAGCAAAACTATTGTATGTTTATTATATACAAACCTGTCATATACACATCTATCATGAACCAAGCTTTATTAGCATTGCTGTTAATTCGGTAATGTAGTCCAGGATCAAACCTGGGGTTAAACAACATCAATTCACACACACATATCCCTCAGATGTTAGAAAAGGTGAAATCTTACTGAGGGCAGCAGCTAACAATCTGTGAACAATGACATCAGCATATCGTCGAATGGGTGAAGTGAAGTGAGTGTAGAGAGGAACGTTTAAAGCATAATGTCGATATTCATTCTTGTCAGTTATTGTCCCAGAACAGAAGTATTGAGCCAGCTTACAAAGTAACAATGGAAAACAGACATTAATAATAATAATTGTTTCTAGTGTAGGCACAAGGCCAGTAATTTTGGGGAGGGGAAAGTCGATTAAATCGATCCCAGTGCATGACTGGTAACTGGTACTTTATTTTATCAACCCCCGTAAGGATAAATGGCAAAGTTGAACTCGGATTATAAAGGGTCTGACCCTCTACCGATACTGCCAAAAATAATAATAATTGTTTCTACTTTAGGCACAAGGCCAGCAATTACCCAGTGCATTACTTGTACTTTATTTTATCGACCCCGTAAGGATGAAAGGCAAAGTCAACCTCGGCGGGATTTGAGCTCAGATCGTAAAGGGACGTAACTATGGCGTCCGACCCTCTACCGATACTGCCAATCATATAATAATGATTTCTAATCTAGGCAAAGAGTCAGTAATTTGTACTTTATTTTATCAATCCCAGTACTTGATTAGTACTTCAACGATGAAGATAATGTTAACCATGGCAGGATTTGAACTCTGAATGTATTTATAATTCCAAGGCATCTTGGACAGATGTCTTTTACTATAGGCTAAGATTGATCCAGGTCCTGTGAATGAAACTGGGTTGTTGAAACAGTTGAAAAGGCCACAATTGTACCTGTAATACAAAGACCTATCCTTGCTGTAGACCGTTGTCTCATCAAAGGTACACATGTCTGTGGAATATTCATCTGACATGAAAAGCTACAATTGTACCTGTAATATAAAGACCCATCCTTAAACCTCATTAAGGGAACACATGTCAGTACAATACTTAACGACTTACATGTTCATTTGAAGATGATGGATTATGTATGGAGTCAGCACAGTGGCATTAATTTTCATTCAGTAATTAAATACTATTGATTTATCTCGCTGTAAGTTTCATGGAATTAGTGGTGGTGGAGTTGATAACTTTTGATCATCATCATCATCTTCGTTTAACGTCCACTTTCCACGCTAGCATGGGTTAGACGGTCTTCCCCAATAGAAATGGCTTTATTCAAGAATTGAAACCAAAACTTGAGTCTATAGTTCCCAACATTTTCACTATCAAAGATCCCTTTTCTTTGTATTAATTTTTCCTACAGAACCCAACCACAACAAATACCCCTCCCCACAATTGTTATATGGCAAGAATAACAACCAAAAGAGAAAAGTTTATACTTAGAGAAGAACATATACCCAATAGTGGGTATATATGATTTAAACAAAGTATCTCAAATTTTATAGTTAATGCACTAAGTACTATTTTGAGACCCCATTCCAGGAACTGTTGGTATAGATCATATGTTTAGTATGTCTGGAAGCCATACTACTTGACAGTTTTTCTCTAGTTAGACGCAATGAAATTGATTTTTTTTTTTAATGGTAAATTAATGATTTCTAATTTAGACACAAGACCAGCAATTTGTGGAGAGAGGAAAGTTGATTATATGAACCCCAGTGTATTACTGGTCTTTATTTTATTGTTACTGAATAATGAAAAGAGTAAAACTTACTTTCATTGGTTTTGAACACTTAGCTATGAGTACCTGAAGTCTTGCTAAGGAGTACTCATCATCATCATCATCTGTGTATTGCAATAGAGATTTCTGCAAAGAAATTATTTTTTTAAAATGAGACAAAACTATTTTTGAAAATTGATATGATTTGGCTCTGAAAGTCAAAGGAATCTATCAGAGGTAAACCTAAGACAATATTAAAACTTCATAAATATATTCTCCACTTATGAGATTTCAAAACTGCCATCTAATCTGTTGATTAGCTGCCTTGGCTTATAAACAAGGTTTGGATTATTGCCCATTTCACAGACATAAAATAGGGTCAGCATATATTCGAGTTATATACGGTAGGTATGAACATTTTAAAATGTATCGTAAAACCAAAGTAGTGCCAAAAGGGTTAAGAACTCTATCTATACTCAATGACCCCATCAACACTCAATAACCCTATTTTTATGAGACAAATCCAAGAAATTAATGAGTACATACATGAATGGCACCAGCACTGGAGATGTCCATGTCAATATTTGTAGTTTTACAGAAATCATTCTGAAATAGAAAACACTTAGTTAGAACACAGAAAAAGTACTGGACCTAATTTTTCAAAAGCCAGGGTTATTTTAATAACCATATTTCTAACAAAATACATTGTCCATATATTTTCAATTCTGTTTTTTTTAAATAATCAACGATTTGGATGGATTTAATAAAATAACTAATTTTCCACTATGAAGCTGCTGTTTCAAACATCAGATTCTTATAACTTTGAGATCAGGTTTAAATAAAATACTTTAAAATAGACAGCTTTGTATCATTGGTGGGTAGGTATTAAAAAAGTTGATCACATCTATAAAATTGATTTTGTTCAACATCCTAACTACAAAGCTTCACATGTTCAACTTTATTGCTAAGAATATTAAAAAAAAAGGAAGACAAAAATGAAAATATTGATTTTATCCCTTTCATTATCATATTCAATTAATTTTGAAAATGATCATTATTAAACTGGTGTTTGGAACCCAACTTAAAGGTCTTACATTAAGTTATGATGTAAAGAAAGTTTAAATCAGCTATCATACAAGAATGATCTAGGGGCCAGTTTCAGTGGTATCCAAAGGGTGAGTATAATCTTACCAAGCTATCAATCATTCTGGTTTGTGGTTCGGGATGGCGCCGAAGAAGACATTTCTCTGGGAAGCTTTTATGAATGCGGTGAGCAACGGCCATATTGGCTAGCAACATGAATTCTTCAATTAATCTACAAAGGAAAAGAGTAGCCATAATATAAAATAAAGTATTCCATGTGGCACTTTGGGTAATGTTTTCTACCACAGACTTTCGCTGGCCAATACATTGGGAGTGAATTTGGTAGGTGGAAACTATATTTGAAGCCCAGCATATATCATTATCATCATCATTTTACGTCCGCTTTTCCCTGCTTACAAGGGTGGGACGAGTCTTATTCAGCACAGCATCTCTCCACTCGCCACGGTCCCTCGTCATCTCCACCGTGAGCTTCAATGATCTGAGGTCTGTTCTCACCACCTCCGCCCATGTTTTTCGTGGTCTACCTCTACCACGTCTTCCTTCAACTGGCATTTCCTGGCACTTCTTCACCCATCGGTCATCCTCCATGCGCATAACATGTCCATACCACCTCAGTCTCCTCTCCCATACACTACATTCTATCCCTCTCAGACACAGTTTCTCTCTCAACACATTTATGCTGGGTCGTTCACGCACATCCAACGGAGCATGCTTGCCTCATTTCTCTCCAGCCGTCGCATATCCTCTGCGGTTGCTGTCCATGTCTCACTACCATGCAGCATTGTGCTTCTCACACAGGCATCATACAACCGGCCTTTCGTACGCAGGGAGAAACCCTTCTTCGTCAACAGAGGAAGCAGCTCCCTAAACTTCTTCCAACCCGTCCTTATTCTAGATACTATGGCCTCGGAACACCCTCCTCCCATGCTAATCTGATCTCCTAGGTACCGGAAGCTATCCACCACTTCTATAGCGCCCTCTCGCATTTGAAAAATGTGTCTATCAGTGCGACTTCTACTGTCTAATTTCCCTGTACATCTACTGCATACATATTTCTCCCTACCTGTTAGTTTGCCTGCTATCCCGCTACATCTCTTGTGTACCCAGGACCTGCATTGTGTGCATTTTATAGAATTTATGCCAGTTCCTTTTCTGCATATCGAACATGGCCATTTCCCTGACGGAATCAGGGTTTTGTCTTCTTTTCTACTCATCAACACTTTTGTCTTAGCTAGATTTACTCTCAGTCCTCTTGTTTCCAACTGCTGTTTCCATAGCCGGAATTTATTCTCTAGCTCCTCTACTGATTCTGCTATAAGAGCCAGATCGTCAGCATAGAGAAGTTCCCATGGACAGCCAGTCTTAAACTCCTCTGTTATGGCTTGGAGGACTATAATGAACAAGAGCGGGCTGAGGACCGAACCCTGATGTACTCCTACTTGTATCTGGAATTCCTCACTAAACTCCATTCCTACCCTGACTTTACTGAGAGTACCTCTGTACAAAGTTTGCACTGTCCTCACAAGCCATTCCTCAACACCTAGCTTCCTTAGGGACCACCAGCTGACAGATCGGGGTACCCTATCAAAGGCCTTCTCTAGGTCAACAAAGGCTAAGTATAGTGGCTTATTCTTCTCTAAGAACCTCTCTTGCATTTGTCTCACCAAGAAGAGGGCATCTGTTGTACTCTTCCCAGGCACAAAACCAAACTGCATCTCATCTAGTTTGACCCTTTCTCTAATTAGTTGTGCTAAAATCCTTTCTGCCACTTTCATAACCTGATCTATTAGTTTTATACCCCTATAATTGCTCCTCTCCAAAGCATCCCCTTTACCTTTGTAGCAATTTATGAGAATACTGCTGCACCAGTCTTTGGGTATGACACCACCATATATAGCCTGATTGATGATGCGTGCAACCAGTTTAGTGCCTACGTCCCCTGATGCCTTCAGCATCTCAGCAACTATTCCCGATGGTCCGGCCGCCTTACCATTTTTCATTTCCCTAATCGCCTCTTGGACCCTATATTCGTCAATCTCAATAGCTGGTCCCTCTGTCGGATCTACCAAGGGTAATTTCTCTCTCTCCCATTCGTTCTCCACATTCATCAGTCTCTCATAATGACATTTCCAGGCCTCCTTTTTCTGGTCATTCGTGACACTAAGTACACCGGCATCATCCCGGACACATTTATCTCCATGTGTGTATATATATATATATATATAAACATGTATACACATATAAGTATATATATGTACACATATAAAATGGTAGTGACCAAACAAGACCATGTAGTAGTGTTGGGGACATAAACTCTCTAGTGCTGGTGTCATGATAGTCCACCAATACTCTGTAAAGTTGATGTTACGAAGGGCATCCAGCAATAGAAACTCTGGCAAAATGAGAACATAAAAATGATATGAGGTTCTCCATCCTACTTAACCTATGCAAACATGAAAAGCAGGCAAAAAATAATGATGATAATACTACATATATAAATGAATATATACATATGTAAAAGGGAGAGTGTCTGTCCTACAGCTTAGTGGTTCAATGAAGATGAATAGAATAAATAGCATACTTAAGAATTTAGTCTGAATTGCCTCCAGGAATGGTAACCAGTTCCATCCAATGTATGCCAAAATGGAAATGTGGATATAAAAAACAAAAACAAAATGCAATAAAACTAATTATTTAAATCTAATTAACTTACTGATTGCTGTCTTTCCTTTCATAAACAAAGTAACCCATAGGTAAATATGTTTCGTCATTTAGGAGCCATTGTAGTTTCACCTGGTCCAATCTTAAAGCACCGTCTTCAAAACGTTTATTCCTCAAAAGACATGCTATCTGGAGACAAGAAGTAAAAAGAAAAAAGTTTTGCTGAAACAGTACTATGAAGTTTTTGCTGTCCTGCCACACAATTTCTTGGGTATTTTAAACCTGGCAGAGCCCATCCTTCTCCAGGTGAAAACACAACCAATTTCTTCCAGAGAAAGAAACAAGAAAAGTCAGTCCCAGAACAGGACTGGTACTTTATTGAACTCAAAAGAATGAAAGCTCAACCACATAACACCTCATCAAAGCAGGTTAGGCTTTGACCTGATGAGACTTGAAGCTCAAGACAAGATTTTAATATGATATAATAGAATTGAGATCTTCTGTAGGGTTACAATATCGAAATTAAAGCAAAAGAAAAGAAAAACCACAATATTTATACCTTGTGAAGATTTAAAACTCTGCTTTTTATATCGTTTAAAGAAAACCTTGAAATATTTGGAAGTTGTTCTTTGGTGTATTCACGAGTGGGATCATCAATAAAGCCCTTGAAAGGAAAACATATAGATTGTCAATATGTGAGAAGTCAGTTGAAATTTTCAATACATATTATCATTATCATCTTTTATCATTAGTATATTATGTACATATTTGTATAATTAGTATTTGAACAAATCAAGACAATCCTTTGGTCCTGTTAAGAACATGGCAGCCTCTCTAGTGTTGGTGCCACAATAAAATGCACCCAGTACACTCTGTAAAGAGGTTGGCAATTGAGTTTTGCTAATTACATGACAACCTCTCTAGTGCTGGTGCCATGATAAAATCTACCCTGTACTCTCTGTAACAACATTGCTTGAAAAAATACTCATCTAACTACTAAAGAAAAGTAGACATAAAAATGAGGATGATGATTATGGTAAAAGATAAATAAAATATATAAAAAAGTTACCTGAGCATGATCATAACTGAGTTTGGCACAAGATTTGATGATAGAACGTCCAAACCATTCATTTACAATCTAAATCAAGAGAAAAAACAGGTATGAATATCTCAGAAGAGGTGGAGTGGAATGTTGAAGGAAAAGAAAAGAAAGATAGGAACATGTTTACTTACTTCACCTTTGTTGTTGATTTGCCAAATCACAGAGAAAGTGAGACGAGGTTCATTGGGGTTCAAACTGCAAAGTTTCTCACAAAGGATTTGGGGTAACATAGGAATTACCTAGATTTAGAAAGAGAGAGACATTAGTTATATTGGTGTAACATAGGGGTAACTAGATTTAGAGAGAGAGAGACATTAGTTATATTGGTGTAACATAGGGGTAACCTAGATTTAAAGAGAGAGAGACATTAGTTATATTGGTGTAACATAGGGGTAACTAGATTTAGAGAGAGACATTAGTTATATTGGTGTAACATAGGGGTAACCTAGATTTAAAGAGAGAGAGACATTAGTTATACTGGGGTAACTAGATTTACTCAATCCTGTGTGGAAACCAGATGTAAAATGATGCAATTTCTATCCCTAATTCATAAACTGGCAGTTCTTCCCCACTTTGTGTGACCCCTTCCTCCTAGCATATAGCCTGCACTCCTCTCATACTGAATAACCTAGTGTTGTAGTGCTGGTGTCCTGATAAAATGTACCCTGTAAGGTGGTAGTATTGGTACCACGATAAAAAGCACCCAATCCACCCTGTAAAGTGATAGTGATGGTGTCATTATAAAAAGTACCCTCTCCACCCTGTAAGGTGGTAGTGATGGTGTCATTATAAAAAGTACCCTCTCCACCCTGTAAGGTGGTAGTGATGATGCTATGGTAAAATGCTTCTAATGCATGCTGTAAAGTAGTTGGTGTTAGAAAGAACATCTGGTCATCTGGTCAGAGAAACCAAGCCAACAACTAAACATATGATACAAGGAAGACATGTTCACCTGACCAGTCTAGCCTCAGCATGTTTAACCCCTGCAGGTATGAAAAGCAGATGTTAAATAGTGGTGATGATGATGATGATGATGACAATATTTACCTTTTGAGTTAAATAAACACTTGTGGCTCTGGAGGCAGCAATTTTATCAAGGTTGGTCGCTTCTTTTAAGAAGTAACTAACATCAGCAATATGGACACCAACCTCGTAGAGTCCTGTTAATTAAAGACAGAATTAATTAAAAGGCATAAAATAGTTATTAATTGATTAACATCCAGTTTTTAATAATGGTTAAATAATACTATAATGCTAACAGATAACAACACTGTGTAAGTTGGAGTGGGGGGAGGGGTAAGAGCTAGGATGGCTACAGGAGCCTCAAAATATGGATATAATAATTTGGAGCAATATGAGAGAAACACTGTTTCAGAAGTGAGTGTATACAAGTGTGTGTGTATGTATATATATATATATATAAAATAGAGAGAGTGTATACATGTGTGTATATAAAAAGTGAGAATGTATACAAGTGTATATATATATATATGTATGTATATGTGTGTGTGGAGTAGTTATATTTTGTGTTGTTCACTTTCTAAATATATATATATATTTAAAAATAGAGAGAGTATATACAGGTGTGTATATATATATTTAAAAAGAGAGTGTATACAAGTGTATATATATATACATATATATTTAAAAAGTGACAGAGTGTATACAAGTGTGTATACATATATATTTAAAAAGAGAGAGAGAGTGTATATAAGTGTGTATATATGTATTTATATAAGACAACCATTAGAGAACATCTACCTTGATCCTCCAGTACCTCACAAGATACAGCATCATCTAAATCACGGGCTGAAGAAGGATCTATTGTAAATATACACTGGTTGGTTAAATCTCTCCTTTTACTGTATTCCTCTTTAGACACAGTCCACGGTCTATCAAGGTCTATTGGTAGAGATGACAGCACCTATAAACAAAAAACAAGTGTTTTAAGGCTATTTTCTCCATTGATACCATGTTTTACAGCTCAATACCCTTCCTTACGACAGACGGGGATATACTGTATCTATTCCAACCAGATGCACATAGTCTCTAAACACAAATAATTTATATAGTTCAATATAGGCATCTGATTGATTCTGTTCACATTAATTTTTCTTTGTTAGCTTGGGTGGTGGAGATGGTCTTTATACATATGTTTTTATGCCTGGATGTTGTCTGTAATACTAAATCACTCAACACCACAAAAGGTATTGAAGCATACTTACCATATGAGATAAATAGATATATATATATATAGTGCATGTGTTTCTGTCGTTTGAGAGCAACTTCTTCCCTTCCTCCCAGTAGTCTCAGAGGACCTGAGAAAATGAAAAGATCATAGATGTTGTCCTTCCTTTCCTGATTAAACAGTAAAAGAAAGATGCCTATTCTGACAAAAGAGTTATGGTATGGCACTCATTTGCCATTTTCTTTCATCCCCTCCTGCAATATACACAACTCAAAATGACAATATTTGCTGCCATTCCCAGAAGATCAGCAAGTTTTCTGTCCAAGGAGAATTTCATATCTTTTATTGGTAATTTGGCAGAATCGTGAATGTTGGATTTAAATGCTTTTATACACACAACATGCCAGCCAGCCTGGGTATCAAACCCACGACCTTACAATTTCGAGCCCAACACTCTAACAGCTAAACTGTATACCATTTACTTTTATATTTATAGGAGCAAATGAAATTACAGAGAGAAATGAGAAAAACTGGAAAATATCTGAAACTGTGTTTTATACTTACCGAGTCAGGAAATTCACTGTCATCAATGTCATTCTCTATGAGAATTCCTTGAGTCTCAGTTTCAATGTCCCCTGCTTCTCCAAGACGTTGTAAAAGACTCCTGAAAAAAGAATACATATATATATATATTGGTGTGGAAGTCGGACCTTCGTAAAGACCTGAAGATCTGCCTCTTCGTTGCTGTAGTGGAGCCTGTGCTGCTGTATGGGTCTGAGACTTGGACACTGACCAAGAAACTCACTCAGATGGTGGATGGGTGCTACATGAGAATGCTGAGGATGGCTCTGAACATTAATCAGTATACACTGAGGATGAAGAACTCAGAGTTGTACTCAGTGCTCCTGTGGGAGCCCCTGCATGGACACACTGGAAGAGGAACACCGAGGTTAACATATGTTGATGCCCTAAGGACAGACACTAGACTCTTGGAAACGCAGGACATGGCAGCGATAATGAGGGACAGAGACCGCTGGAGAGAACTCGTCCATGGATCTCGGGAATTTTATCCACCCTAGATATATATATATATATATATTTTATCATCATCATCAGTTTAATGTATTTTTTCCATGCCTGCACGGGTTAGACAGTCTATCAAGTGCTGAGGCAAGGCTGGTTAGATGACCATGTCTAACTCATTTGTTTCAATTTTGGCATGGTTTCTATGGCTGGATGCTCTTCCTAATGCCAACCACTTTACAGTGTATACTGGGAACATTTTATCATGACTATGGTACTATCACCTTAAGTGTAGGCTGGATGCCTTTTCTCATGGCACCATTAAAACCACCATATAGGGAACACTCAGCTTCTTTGTATGCTAATTACAAGTATAATCCATCTGATAGACTTTCAAACAGTTTCTGACTACCAAAGCTTGGGTTAATTAAAGGATATGGTAAAAGATACTTGTCCAAGATCCCATGCAGTGGAATTAAACACAAACTTCATGATTATAAATCAAACTTCTGAACCATAATTATCTTGGAAACAAAATACATTTAACTAAAATAACTAATGAGTATTGTAACGCCTTTTTTAAATGCAAACAATACTTCACATATGTAAGAGTTACTTTCTCAAACAATACTTCATACATGTAAGAGTTACTTTCTCAAACAACACTTCATACATGTAAGAGTTAGTTTTATAAAGAAATACACTTACCCCTGTGTCAGGGATCCTGAGGCACTCTGGTTGAGAATTTTGGCAACAAAGAGTACTCTAGAAAAGTCTTCTGGGCGTTGTAAATATTCTAAAATATAAAAAAAAATTATAAAGATTTAATAAAACAAAATAACAAACATATATCATTAGAATTCCTAATTAGCTCTAATTAATGGCATTAATTATTTTTATCATTTATGAAATTTAAGACAAAGTTTGATTAACACAGGATTTATGTACTTCCTGGAATTTCAAGAAGATATACGATGATATACATTTGTGACTTCTCAGAGGGAAAAATATTGTGAACTTTCATTATAATTATACATCTGCTGCATTTTACTGTTTCTGTAAATTGCTTGATAATCAGAGATAACATAAGGTAGAGAAGGGTTGTTAGTTTTGTTAAGGACACGACAGCATCTCTTGTGCTGGTGCTATGATAAAATACACCATGAACACTCTGTGATTGATGAACAAGTAGGGACATGTAGGGTTGAAAGAAGCCCTTAGTCCTATCAAGGACATGACATGGTAAAATACACCATATGCACCCTGTGAAGTGGTTGATGTTAGAAAGAGCATCCAGCCACAGAAACCTTGCCAGAAATGGAATGTATGAGAGATGTGAACCTCTGACCCATCTAGACAGGCAGTAACTCCAAATAAGAACAGACTTGGACTGTAAGATCTTTGTGAAAAGTTTCTTTTACTGTAGCCTTGAGTGAAATTGTGTAGACAGAAACTGAATGGAAGCCCATTGAATGAACAGTATCTGTAATTCAAAGGTCCAGTCTTTGCACAAATTTTGTCATGGTGAATCTCCTTGCTAGTTACATTAAGGATACAAGTATCCAGGGAACACTTACGGTGCCCCATGATAGCCACAGATAAAAATGAAAAAAAATGAAATATATAAAAGAAAAGAAACAAAAGAAAAATCCAAAAATTACCTTTAGGACATTCCGAAAGTGGAATGGACAATCTTGGAATTCGGGAATCAATGGGGTTAAAACGAACTTTTTTATTATTCGTTGGACCAAGGTGACCAACACATTTACGGGGGTGTTTTTCTTCCAGAATTGACAATACCTACAGAATAAATATTTATTAAAATAGCTTGGACATAACTGACCTCGTTTATATCTCAATGGTACTGTTGTTAGTCTTTACTAAAATAGCTTGGACATAACTAACTTCATATATATCTCAATTGTACTGTAGGTAGTCTTTACTAAAATAGCTTAGACATAACCTCATATATATCTCAATGGTACTGTAGTTAGTCTTCACTAAAATAGCTTAGACATAACTAACTTCATATATATCTCATTTGTACTGTAGTTAGTCTTCACTAAAATAGCTTAGACATAACTGACCTCATATATATCTCAATGATATTGTAGTTAGTCTTATATACACCTAAATAGTCATAACAGTAATTAGAGCAATGGACTAGCAGACTCGTTAGAATGTCAAAGAAAATGACTTGAAGTACCTAAGTGACATAAGCCATGCATTATATTGCCCAGACTCAGCAATCCCTTGCCTGCTTCCACCCCTGAGGATGAGGACCAAGAGTTGGGCTTATAGGAGCCCATCATGTGTATAAGACAAGGATGTCTGGCGACAAGACCAGAAGCTGACCTAGAAATGAATGAACTGATGGTATCAAGGAAACCCTAAAATCATGGCGTCACATTAGGACAGACAGACCTTCCAACTCAACACAATATCTCTACAATCACATGGTATCACGTTAGGACAGACAGACCTTCCAACTCTACAAATACAAGTAGATAGATAAAAAGAAAAAAGTTAGTTATTAACGTGTTTTATTTTACTTTCAAAATGTTATTACCTTCCCGGTACGCTGGATATACATGTCTTTATTTTGATCTTCCAATACTTTCTGAAGGTCGACATCCTGGTTTAGATCACCAACTGATGTGTATTTTTTCACTGATAGATCTTTCTTTTGAGGAGTCCTAAAATACAAATACATACATAAACATACATTTATGTGTGTGTGTGAGGGGTATCTATATCATCATCATTACTCATGCTGGCATAGGTGAAATGATATATTACAGACCAAATCAGTATATAATTACAGCTACTCTGTTTCTAGACTAGCTGAGGACAACGTTTTGCTCCCATATGTTCCAGATTTGGTATGGTTTTTACAATTGGATGTTCTTCCAATGCCAACCACTTTATGTGCACACAAATAAACACACACATATTAAGTTTAAACTTGCCAGGGGCTTCCTTATATCTCATGAGATCTTGAATCTGCATCTGGAAAGCTTTTTGTGAAAGACCTGCAATCACCCCATGAATGTATGTCTCCACTCTCCATGTCATCAATGCTGTCCAAGAGGAAAGTAACAATTGATACGGCTTAGTGTCAGTGACATTTTAAGTGAACTCAGAATGCAAATGACCAAAAGAGATACCACAAGGTATTAAGTCTAATGCTCTAACAATTTTGTCAGTCAACCACCTTCGGCTGATAATTCATCAACTCTGAAAGGATGAAAGGCAATGATGGGTGGTAGGATTTGAACTCAGAGAGGAGCAGAAAGTCAGAACACTGGAACAAATACCATGAAGCATTTAATCTGATGCACTAATGACCCTATTTATTGATATATGTATATGTGTGTGTATTTATATATGTATATGTGTGTGTATATATATATATATATATACACAATATATTAATAAATGGAAACTATATTTATTAAAAAAATTATTATTTTATTATACATATTTCAAGGGCAACCAAGACAAATTATGGTGCGCTTTCATCATATGTATAATAAAATAAATATGGTTTTACAAATATAGTTTCCATTTATTAATATATTGTATATTTACTCCACTCTCTGTTGAGTGCTTTATATCAGTTATAAAATTTTTTAATTAAATATAACCTCTGCATATATATATATATATATATATATATATATATGCATATATATATATATATATATATATATATATATATATATATGTATGTGTGCATGTGCGTGTGCGTGTATATATATATATATATATATATATATAATTATTGCAAATTAGCAGAGTCATTGGAATGTTGGATAGAATAATTTGAAGCATTTTTCCAGCTCTCGGTCTCTAAGTTCAAATCTCACAGAGGTCAACTTTGCCTTTTATCATTTTGAGGTCGATAAAATCCAATACTGCAGACAATTCTTCCCCTATTTCTCACTTCCTCTCTATCACTCTCTTGCTAACTGTGAAAGAAATCAGCTCTGTTCAGACATAGAGAAGAGCTGGGCTTCACCATGTTTAGAATACCCAACAAACGTTCTTTGTCACTAGTGTCCCTACAACTCCACCAGGAGTTATAGGTTCATACATACAACTATATTTTTTGGTTTGTGAAGGCATATGGATAGTGGTTAGGATGTTGGGCTCACAATTGTAGGCTTATGGGTCCAATTCTCAGACCATCTACCACTGCTCCAATCAACTCAGTTGAAAAAAAAATGAGTACCAGTATCAACTGGCTGTTAACTGCAATGAATTGGCATCCATTGATGAAAACATCTATGATTTAAAATGGTACCTTTTAAGATTAACATCGACATTAGCAATAGCTCCTGTCTCATCTGGAGTTTCACGACAAGTAATTGGTGGCCCATCTTTGTTAAACAAGGGTTGGGGTGACATGGAACAACTAGAAACTTCTCCAGGTTTTGCATCTTTGGCAGCTGGGTCATTTTCTGTTAGGCTGGTATTAGCAAGAAGCTGTTCTATACCTTCATTATCATCAGACTCTGATGTAAAATTGGAATCCAGTTCTTTTTTATTTACCTTTGGAATAAACAAGTAACATTTTAAAATTCATTATTGCTCAACAAATATATGACAGAAACATGCAAGACAGCAGCAGTAAGGGGTTCCCTACTAAGGTTGAGGTATATTTTATCATAGCATCAGTACTACCACTTTACAGGGTGTACTGGGTGTATTTTATCATGGAACCAGTACAAACACTTTACAGGGTATACTGGATGTATTTTATCATGGAACCAGTACTACCACTTTACAGGATGTACTGGGTGTATTTTATCATGGAACCAGTACTACCACTTTACAGGGTGTACTGGGTGTATTTTATCATGGAACCAGTACAACCATTTTACAGGGTGTACTGGGTGTATTTTATCATGGAACCAGTACAAACACTTTACAGGGTATACTGGATGTATTTTATCATGGAACCAGTACTACCACTTTACAGGGTGTACTGGGTGTATTTTATCATGGAACCAGTACAACCATATTACAGGGTGTACTGGGTGTATTTTATCATGGCTCCAGTACTACCACTTTACAGGGTGTACTGGGTGTATTTTATCATGGCACCAGTACTACCATTTTACAGGGTGTACTGGGTGTATTTTATCATGGCTCCAGTACTACCACTTTACAGGGTGTACTGGGTGTATTTTATCATGGCACCAGTACAACCACTTTACAGGGTGTACTGGGTGTATTTTATCATGGCACCAGTACAACCACTTTACAGGGTGTACTGGGTGTATTTTCTCATGGCACCAGTACTACCAATTTACACAATGTCACACCAACACTGGGGCAATTACTGTATACTTACCAGAGTGAAAAAAGGTATTAATGGGGAAGAGGAAAAGAAATGGGAGTATGAGATCGATGATAATTAAAAAGACTTACCTTCCATTTAGTTTTGTCATTCAAGAGAACAAGAACTCGGTCTCCGTTTAGGGCTGAGTTACGATTCTTGGTGCCACAGATGTAGATATCTGAGTGTCCATCCTAAAGAAATTTATTTAAAGAGAATATTATTAGTTGTTTCATTCTCAGGCAACAAACAGGCAGTGTTTGAAGAACATATTTTTAGGAAAATTTTTAAAGTCACAATCATTCTTTGTTTTATGATCCTTTACATATTCCCTGTATGTCCCCATTTAGCTTTGTATCTATGTATGAACCCATAACTCTTGTTTTTAACAATGTTTTGAAAAATGTAAAAATTAACATGTAATCCCAGCTTGAAAAAAGAAAATGCCTGGAACATTTCTACTAGAAATCATTTTGAAAATAACAATTTAAAGAGATTTAATAAAATAACTTTCTCACTATTAAGTTGGTGTTTGGAACATAAATTAACAAAGGTTCTTACATAAAATTATGGCAGAAAGTTTTTATATAAATATAAACATCTTAAAATAAACAGTTGGGTATCATAAAATCAGGGTTGGTTTCAGCTGGTTTAGTATTAAAAGGCTTAATACTATAACAATGGGGCTTATGAGCCCTTGAGGATTATGTAGAAGTTTATGTTTACATTTTACAATAACTAAAAAATGACATAAGACAGAGGAATAAACTCACAGGATGTGGTATGTAGCAGTCTTTGTAATCCTTGGGGTTGATTCGAATTTCACCCTGAGAAGGATAAAAAGAAGGGTTAATGAAAAAAAAAAGGATTAATGTGTTTGTGTGATTTTTGGTATTTTAGCACCAAATTGACATTGAGGGTTTATGTATGGTCAACGAGTTGATATTTTATATATCAATATAATTTCATTGTGTGCATATATATATATATATATATATATATATACACACAGTGAAATTGTGCAGTAACTCCAAGTTACACTCCCTAGATATATATATATATATATGACAATTAGATTTGAAAAAAATATCTTACTATAATTAGGTTGGGATTATTTTTAACTTGCTCTTCGATGTCTTGAGGTTTCTGTAAGAAAATAAATATATTATAGTTTATTAATATATTATTCTGTACACTACCAAAAACATTTACACACACACACATATCAATAATGTTTACTCATGAAAATTAATTTTGGATAGAGTTCACAAAAAGTTATTTAATATATAACAATTAATTAGAAAGAAATATTTTAGAAGCTCCTAACATACATAAGGGACGTTGTTTATCTGGTTGTTCAGAAGAGGAGGAGGTGGTTGTGGTTGATGTTGTTGAGCTTGATTTGACATTTTGTACATTGGTGTGAAGTTGTGGGGTGCATGACCTGTGAGGATTAAATACAGAAATGAATGAGAGATGTGCATAAATTTGTGAGAAGCATGATTCCCTAACAAAGAAGAACAATTCTAAGCTTTAAACATATTAAATATATGTGAAGGAAGAGTAAGTATCTCAACATGTTCTTAGTTAAACTGTTGGAATTCTAAATTTCTTTTATTGTTATTCACCTGTTTGTTCTATATAGATGCTATTTCCTATGAACGAATCATTACGATGTGCTCCCAAGTCATTTATCCACCCACATGGCATAGCTACCATTGAGCTGTTATATAGGAGGAAAGATTGAAAACTTGCGTTGGCTTCTGTGCCTCTGGCATCAAATCAATCTAAATTCCCCATTATTTCAACATGTAGATATATCAGGAAAAACAAAGTCACAGAGTAAGCCATTATAGAATTTCCTTTTTCCTCTTGGCTCACTATTGTAAGCCCATAATCTCTGTTGTTAAATATTAACATCATGTTCTGCATCAAACCGCATTAGCAACACATTTTTGAAAAGTATAAGACAGCACTATGACTTTATCACATTAAATACTTCAGTTTACTGAAATTTTTCACAAACGATTTGTCCACTAGTAAAGATACAATAAATATCTGAATTAACAAACCCATTTTAAAATATTTTCTGCTAAATCCTTACAGGGTATTAAGAGTTATATAACTGAGAGTACGAGACTTGCCCCTAGATGGGATGTCAGGCTTTGCAAAGTTGTTAACCCCCAGCAATATTTTCAATTGACTAGCCGGGAGCAACATGAAACAGAGAATCTAGCTCAAGGACACACTGCACCACTTGATTCAGGAATGAAACATCCAGCCTTGCAACCCTGAGGTCAACATCCTAACCAATAGGTTGTGTACCTTCAAGAGAGTTGATAGGACTGTGGTCCCTACCATCAAAACACTCAGATCTCCTCCTATGTGAAGCAAGCCTCACAAGAGGCCAGCAAAACCTGTGCAGATGAGAGTTATAACAATTTTAAAATGATGTTTATGACCCTCCTCTATGACAGGGTATTATCAAACAAAAAAAAGGTATTAAGAATGAACAACTCTTTTGTGATTATATTTTATTTCTATTTTAACCCTTTAGCATTTAAACCAGCCGTGTCCAGTCAGAATTCTCTCACCTCTTTCTGTTCAAACTGGCCATAACCGGCTGCTCATAATTATGTTAAGGTATTGTTCTCAAAATATATAATATCAAAATCTCATAGATTCAATATTATGTGAGATAAAGCTTTTACCATAAAAATACAATAGTAAATATAGAGTAATAAAAATGTAATTTACCCAAAATTCCATTTGGTGAAGGAGGATACGACTGCTTAAACAGTGGTCTATAGTTTTGTTTGTTGTATGGCTGAAATAGAAATAGAAAATAATATAAATTGTTTTTTAAGAATTTTTACAATTTTTTTATTTTGTGAATACAATAAAAAAAAAAGGAAATCATAGCATGTCATGAAAATGTTTCTTGGTCCCAGCTGACAAAACAGAAATTAATAGAGGTGTATATGAAGGCATATATATACGATATGTTTATGTATAATAAACATACATCAATCTAACTATGATTGTTTTAAGCTGTGATCATGTCACAGCTATTTCAGTGGCTGAGGGAGGCAGGTCCAAGTGTTTCAGGATATTTATTCATCATTATAAACATTTATTCACTTGGCCCATAACTTCTATTAAGAATGTACTACCTTGGAGGATGGTGAGTGAGATACACCAAAAGATTTCATCCACTGTGAGGGCTTGTTCTTACAGAAAGCCATCACTATCCTGATTAAAATGAGTTGGGAGGTGGTTTTGGAGGTTCAGGATGCCAATATGTTGAACTATAAATAACTTCTATTTATTAAAATGATTCATATTTCACCTTTGGTATGCCATATCCTTGATTGTAGTAAGATGCAACTAAAAGGTTTGATGTCAAGAAGGGCACTCAGCTATAAAACACTGTCTTATAAAGTCCCCCCAAAAACATGATGATGATGGTTCATATTTGGCCATGTTAGCCTGTTAGTTTTGATAGGAGAACCTATGTAGCCTAGTGGTTGCCTCACAATCATAAGGCTGTGGGCTTGATCCTTAGGAGGTGCATTTTATTGTGGCACTAGTATTACCAATTTACAGAGTGCACTGGATGCTTTTTATTGTGGCACCAGCACTACCACTTTACAGTGTGGGCTGGGTGCTTTTTATTGTGGCACCAGCACTATCATTTTACAAGGTGAACTGAATCAATAAGAAAAACTGGAATAATGAAAGAAGTGAAAGAGAGAAGACACCATTAAACAGAAGGCAAGAGATTTCAAAGTAGAGGGAGGTTTTACTTACTGGATTATTGCAGTTCTTGTGCTGGTAATCCATCTGGTTGTGAGCACCCCTTTGCGCCATTGGCGATAATAGTAATACTATCTCGTCAACAGGTTGGTAGAGCAATGGCTTTTCAACTTCTTCAAGGAGCTGCGAATATGAACCTTTTACTTCTGTGGAACAAACAAAAGCTTTGTGAAAATCAAGACAAAAGTTGGCTGAGATTTACATGGAAAACAGAAATAACTTCAAATACCAAGATAATCACTAGAATTAGACAAATATAAATATATAAATAAATAAATAGTGAACTGTGTTTGTTGGAAATAGTGCATTTAGTAAGATGATGATGATAACTGTTTCTACTTTAGGCACAAGACCAACAATTTGAAGGGGAGGGGAAAGTCGATTAAATCGACCCAGTACACTACTGGTGCTTTATTTTATCAACCCCGTAAGGATGAAAGGCAAAGCTAACCTCGGAGGGATTTGAACTCAGAACATAAAGGGCCATAACTTTATACCGTAAAGCATGGTGTCTGACGCTCTACCGATACTGTCAATCCACTGCCCTAATGATAGTAATAATAATAATAATTCTTTTATTTGCCACAAGGGCATTGGATGAAGGAAACATTACAAAGACAAGTTACAACATGAAGGTGGAAGTTTACATAGAAATGACAAAAACAAAACAGTAAATATTCATAGTATTAAATAGAGCATTCATTCATGCTGGTACAAAGCGCTGAATACCTAAGTCTAATTGAGAAACCCCACAGATCCTCAATCAGCCTGACTCCAACAATGAGCACCCTTTCCCAACTGTCAATGTTTAATCTACAGCCTAAAAACCATCACTAGTTCTATAAAACTATACCATTTTCAATTTAAATTTAAATCTTCTAAAATAATTTTCTATAAGAAACTCTTATTATTTCATGTCAGTGGTGGAATTCGAACCCACGTCTCCAAAGAGACTGGTGCCTTAAACCAGCGTCTTAGACCGCTCGGCCATGTTACCATAAAATATATTGCAGTCTCCATTTCAAGCTGCAAAAACTGCTGATGAGCCTGTGACCTGTCCTGGGAGGTGTGGGATGGATGCACAAAGGTTGTGTATCCTGAGACCCCAAAGAGGGTACAGAGGGGAACAAACCTTGACAGGAGAAACTCTTATTAAGTTATGATACAAATACTATCATAATAATGAAATAATTCATGATTTAAATTTCAAATACTGTGTATTTTATTAGACATATGGTAACTAAAGGGTTAAAATAAATTTTATCTAAATCTCTAAGATAAGGCATTATTATTATATACAGAGGGCGGAGGATTGGCAGTATCAGTAGAGGGTCGGACGCCATGCTTTCTAGCATAGTTACGTCCCTTTACAGTCTGAGTTCAAATCCCGCCGAGGTTGACTTTGCCTTTCATCCTTACGGGGTCGATAAAATAAAGTACCAGTAATGCACTGGGTAATTTGCTGGCCTTGTGCCTAAAGTAGAAACAATTATTATATACAGATTAGTGACCTCATACTGTTTGTTATAACTACAGTTCAGCTCTTGTATCCACATTCTTCATATTTGGTAATGTTCTCAGAATATCTAAATTGAACTCTTTATTTAAACCAAAGGGTAGAGTGTTCTCATCCCTTTGTCTATGTTGGGGCATCTTTGTATTAGTTTCTTGTTGTTTACAATATCACTTACTTGTTCCAATTGAACTGATGAAAAAGGGAAAAATGGGGTCTGGAGAATCATGGATGGGGCCGTGAATATCTGCTTTCACCCCCACCCAAAACACATAGGCCACTTGTATTATGAGAGGAGCCTTCCCACCTCACAGGCCCCAAAACAGTCATGCTCTACCATACAGGATTTTTTAGAAACCCTACATCTACACTTTTTAATATGATGTTTAGTTACATCATAGACATAACAATGCCATAATACAATGCACCCAGTACACTCTGTAAAGAGGTTGGTGATAGGTAGGGCATCAAGCTGTAAAAAACTTGTCAAGAAGATTCTTCAGTTGTTTCAAAAGCACAACTTCCCTAGTGTTGGTGCCAAGATAAAATGCACCCAGTACACTCTGTAAAATGCTGGAATATCTGTAAACAAGATGTGAGCTCCTGGCCTGTCTGAAAAGTCAGTAGTTCTGACTAAGCATTGACTTGGTCTATCATAACCCTGATCTGGTGAGCCTCTAGTCTTGAGAAAGATTTAAACTAAGTCAGTTAAACTTTATCTCTGTCTGTCTATTTGTCTCTGTCCATCTACCTACCTACTTATTGATTTATCTACCTACCTACCTATCTATCCATGAATATACATGCACTCTACACACACACTCAGATACATAATCCTCAATCAAAGCTTTTTTAAAAGTAAACAAAATAAAGAAGAATTTGGTAATGAAAAAAACCAGTATTAGGATGAATGATGCCATGATATCAGCAGAAAATGGTCTTTCACTGAGCAAGAACTCAAAAGACACACATACCTTTAGTCTTAGCCACAACATTTTTATCAGATGCCTTTTGCCCATCATCCCATTCACCGGACATTTTCTTTTTCTGTTTTTTCCCTTTACACTGAGAAGGAAAGACTTGCTTAAGATCAAGATTTGAGGGCTCTTTTACAGGTTGTTCATCAACTAGAAACAATTTACTAAAATTATAGTTCAAATCTGTTATTAAGCTTTCGTCAATTGTTGAGGTTTTAACTATTGCTGGGTCATTTAATGATATTTCCTCTACAGTCAATACTTTTTTCTTGGATCTTTTTCGCCGTCTCCTATGTTTTTGTTTCAAAGATGCCTGACTTTGTTTCTCAGAGTTTACATAATCACAGCTTTCATTATCAGAATCACTGCTGCCATTTAATTCACAACTGTCTATATACTCAGAAATTCTCTTTGGTGTGTTACTCTTTTCAATTCCTTCTGGATTTTCTATTTCTTCTTTTACAGACCGTTTCTTCAAAGTATTTTTTCTACTCTTAATTTTTTTGTTTTTTCTTTTACTACTAGTCGCTGATAAACTTTCTCTCACTAATCTAATTTCTGTAACTCTCTTGATAAGTTCTTCTTCAAATGATTTATCAGAGGAACCAGACGGAAGAGGATTCTTCTGATTAATTTTGGAAGTGGTTGCTAGATCAGCTGCTTCACTGCGTTTCATTGCATCATATGCAGGATTACTTTCATTTTTACAAGACTCCACCATAAAAAATAATAAAATCTATTTAAATTGTTTTTAAATGTCAAATTTGTCCAGAGATAAAAAAAAAAGTTTTTCAAATTCATGTAAGTTAATAAAATATAAGAATGTAATTGTTTTTCTGATTATTTCATGGGATTGAGTTAATTGATCTTTCAATTTATTTTTTAAACTGATGTTAGCGGAAGTTAGATTTATGTTGAAATAAAAACAAAGGTTAGAGATCACTGATAATTCATAATTCCAGTTGTATTTTAAAAAAAGGATATGCTGGTGATATAAGGCAGGCTTTGATTCTTGAGACGTAGTATATAGCATATAAAAAACAAATCTGGTCAATACAGCATGGCAGATACAACGATGACAATGGCGATGATAAAAAATAAAACCCAGTCTTATTGTATGGTGGCCAGCGACGACATCACTTTTTTTTGTATTCTATTTGTTTTTCCTAGATATCTTTCTTCTCAATAATTCCCCAAAACCTTTCCACTAACACAGACGGATTCCTAGGAATAAAGAAAATATTATAAAATAGTTTCCCTTAAGTTAAGAGTATTTACAAAAGTAGTGAGGACAAATATAATTTTACTGAATTTTTAGTGGAAGCAGGAAAGAGAAACTTTGGTTGTTATGAAAGTTTATATGACCAGTTCGGGTAAATTATGGACAGCAAAAGTAGATAAGCAACAAGGCTTGTGGTTGGAAGGTGGACATGGAAGTGATAAAGAAGGCTTGTTGTTGTCAGTTGGTTAGTATTAACTTTGGAAAAGAAATAAGAAAAAGTCAGGGCATTGGAAATTAAAATGAAATGGCTTT
The DNA here is from genome assembly GCA_964016885.1 of Eledone cirrhosa. Classification (NCBI taxonomy): domain Eukaryota; kingdom Metazoa; phylum Mollusca; class Cephalopoda; order Octopoda; family Eledonidae; genus Eledone; species Eledone cirrhosa. The sequence goes on along the minus strand of OZ024746.1, from coordinate 16,743,697 downwards.
TTAAGAGCTGATCAGTGTAAATTATTGCAAGCATCCTTGGACATTGAAACAAGATTATATTCTAGCCAACAGCTATTCCACATGTTTAAGGATTGCCATTGTTAGCATCAATAAGCATTTATATATTAAATACAAAGTTCATATGAGTGATTACATGCGCACATATATATATATATATATATATACATATATATATATATATACATATATATATATAGCCATATATACTTTCTGTATAAGTTGCACTTTTTTCCATGAATATATGACCAGCATGCAAGTTATCTACTGGACTTACAAAGCTTAATTTAAAATATATGGTACATTGTAAATGTTGTATATATATAAATGAGGTGTGACCTATACAAGAATATATACAGAAAAATATGCAAAATTAGACAAAATATAAATAATTTCATAAGAAACAAATTTAGGTCAACAACCTCAAGGTTTTTTGATAATACAGAAAACTTTGACAAAATATAAGAAAATTATTTCAAAGCTGCTTGTAAGCCATATTAGCAAAGTACATGCTAAAGTAAACGGACACACCATATATACTTGTATATAAGTTATGGCATGAAGCGACTGAGAGTTCAAAACTCCCCCTACATAGGACACCAATCCATCACAGGGTTAAACCCCCAGCTATTGCTGGTACTCATTTTCAGCTGAGTATACTGGAGCAACATGAAATGAAGTGTTTTGCTCAAGAACACAACTCACAACCCAGTCCTGGAATCAAACCCATGAAATTATGATCGTAAATCCAACTCCATTACCACTAGGCCATATGCCTCCATAATATATATAGTAGTATAACCAAAATAATAATTTCTAATTTAGGCACAAGGTCAGCAATTTAGGAGAAGGGAAAGCTGATTATATCCAGTACTTAAACTGGTATTTTATTTTATAGGCCTTGAAAGGAAGAACGGTAAAGTTGACCTCAAAGGGATTTGAACTCAGAATATAAAGAGCCTGCAAAAATACTGCTAAACACATTTGTTCACCGTTCAAATGACTCCTCCAGTCCACTACCCTCTGTATAGCCAAAATAATGAGCAGTGAACCAATAAGATATTTACATTAGAATTATAGCACAACAGTCATCATCATCATCATCTCCACACTTACATGGGTTAATGTCTACTGTTGTTGTTATTGTTGTGACTCACTCCTGAGTCATTCATGGAAATCATTAGAAATTAACATACAATTGACTTATTGTCCACATTTTGAGAGGAGCACAAGTTTATATTTTGGGAGAGGGGTATAGTCAATTCAATAACATTTAGTACTTGATTAATAACTAATTAATTTATTGACACTCCCTCCCTAAAAGGAGTTTTGATTCCAAACTGCCCCAAACTACCACCACTGGTTCTGTGATAGAAACTGCCCCAAACCATCAATACTGGTTCTCCGATACAAAGCTGTTTGTTTTAAAGTGTTTTGCATTTATTTAAAAACATATGTTAAGTTTTTCTATAAAAACTGCTTAATAAGAAAATTAGTTATTTTGATAACTAATGAGAAAATTGTTTGTTTTTTAATAAACCCATCAAAGTTCTTGATTATTTTCAAAATTATATCTAGTGTCTTTCATTAGAAATATGATAATGGAAAGGTTAACGACATAGGCAGAGTCTTTCATTAGACATATGGTAATGGAAAGGTTAATGACATAGGTATTTAACCATTTCATATTGAATCCAATCAAGACTGCTACTCTGTATTTCTGAAAGATAATAATATACTGAATAATATACTAGAGAATTGTACTTTACTTTAAGAGCCTGTAATGATTTAGCAGAAATATCTAAAAATGGTTTTTATTAATTCAAATGTTTATAGTATCTTTACTACTGTGAATATTTGCCATAAATTAAACACTTTTAATATGATGCAATCATAGTATTGTTTTAGACTTTTCAGGGATGTCTTGCTAATGTGGTACAGGATGTTATGAGTTCAAATCCAACTCAGGTTAATAGCATTTCATCCTTTCAGGGTTGATAGAATAGTAGACCAGGGTGATGGATTTGCAGAATTGTTATAACATTGGTCACTTGCAAGTAGTAATTCCAAATTTTGGGTAGGGTGGGGTGAGGTTAGGTGAATAAGAGTTATGTTTCCTATTTCAATTCACTTATGTTACTCAAATTTAATAAGAAATACATAAACAAATGTCTGGCAATGTCATTTCCTGGCAGGTTTAATCTTATTAATTTCTAGATAGAGAACTCCACACCATTAAGCTAGCTCTCTCTCTCTCTCTCTACTAGAAACTCAGGATGAAAACCCCATGATTAAACATTTGGGGAAAAAATTAGAAAAAGTAAAAAGTATGAGAAAAAAAAACTAAACATTAAACTGAGAGGACTTTTTATTTAATTTTGGAATTGTACTTTACTTTATCCAAGACTGTTGAAACTAAAGCAATTATCTCATGGAAGTCATTTTATCACTTTACATTCATCATTTATTTCTTGGTATGGAAATTTTCATCAGTGACCAAACAATGCAACGAGAATTTTGACACCAAGAAATAAATGATAAATATGAAGTGAATAAAATTAAAGGACTTTCTAGTTGCACCAATGAAGAAACCTTCCTTGTGCTGGTGCCATAATTAAATGTAGTTAGTACACTTTGTAAGGTAGTTGACATTACAAAGGGCATCCAACCCTAGAAAGTATGACAAAACTGGAATTCATGTAAGTAAGACAAGGTCCCCAATCCACCTTGGAGGACAGTAGCTTTGATTAAGTACAGACTTGGTCTGTAATGATCCTTCCAATTGGTGATGATGATGATGATATGGAATCTAATGTCACTTAATTTGTCTTTGATGCTAAAACAATGACACATTGCATAATGGTTGGTATTATGGGCATCCAGCTGTAAAACCCATGCCAAAATTTGGAACATATGAATGTCATGTGGTCTTTTGACCCATCACTGAAGATAATAACTTCAAATAAGAACCGATTCAGACCATGATGACTTGTCCAGCCCATGCCATCATGGATACCAGACATAAAATGATGATGATGATGATGGATAATTCATGCCAAATATCACAAAAAAAGTAAAGATCATAGGTAGTGAGAGGGAAAAGGTAATGACCCTAAATTATTTCAGAGTCGGTATGAAAGGATGGAGAAGGGGCAGATAGAAGAGGAGATGGAGGGGTGGAATTGGAGAATACATTGTGGTGGTCAGGGACAGTACAAGACCAGTTTTGACAGAAAGAAATGCTAGTAGCTTGGAGAGGAATATATCCAGTAGCAGACTGCTATATCTGAAAGAAGTTAGTATGAAAGTTAGAGAAAGATTTGGTTGAAATGTTAGTAAGTTAATTGAATAGGAATATACAGGAAAGAAGTCTCTTTTAAGACTGGCCGAGTTACTAGAACATCAGACAAAATAGCTTGTGGCATTTGTTCTGGATATCTGCATTCCGAGTTCAAATACTGCTGTGGAGTTACTTGGTCTTGGGTGGGTGGTGGGGTAGACTTAATTCTGTTACCACTTTAACACTACTAGCTGACCCTTGGGTGTCAGTGAAGTCCACGCTGTTGCAAGTATTCAAACTAAGTACCCAGTTTGAGAGTACCTCCCCACCAATTTGCACCAGTCTTGAAGGCCATGAAAGACTCATAAGTGCCACCTTTCCTTGGTTGACTAAACAGTTAAAGGAAAAAAAAAAAGACAATTTTATATTGATAGTCACATGGAAGAATATGATTCATCTTTTATCCAGAACTGATAATTGTTTACCACTTTGATAAAAATCAGGGTGAAATTAATTCTTGGTATTTTAGAATATATAATCATGCACATATGTACCTTGTTCCAGTTTCTATGATAATATATCTTTCTATGTTTATCAGTGTATGTGTATCGGGTTTGAGATAGGCACACCGAATCCTTGCATGTTGTAAAAAGTGACTAAAAAGGAAATGTATGTATGTGTATGTTTTTGTGTGTGTGTGTGTCTGTGTGTATATATATATATATATAATTTATAAATATATACATTATGATGTATACATGTAACATGCATTGTGCTACCTTAGGTGTCATGGCACAGGCATGACAGCAACAGCAGACTGTAGACAGCTGTGCAGAATGCATGAAGCAGCCATCTCCCTCATATATCTTCTCCACATTAATACTTATCATTATCTAAGTACTCCACTTTAGACATCCCTCAACCCTACCTGACCACTCCCCCACCCAACTTAGAAAGACAGCCCTCCAACCCTTCATCTAACTCTTTCCAGCATGCAAAAGCAGTTGCCCAACTTCATCCCCTGTCTGGCCCAGGCAGGTATGGCGAAATAGATTTCTAATGATGTACCTCCCCTCCTTATACATCTTTGCTGTTCAACCCATGAATACATGCATGGAAAGCCAATCACGGCTCCATGCCAGCTCTCCCAAAGTGCTGGTGTTATGCCAAAAAACACCCACTCCACCCAGTTGTGTTTGTCCTGGTGTCATGACAAAAAAGTAATAAAGGTAATATTTAATAAAGCTCTGTAGCAGAAGGTGTGGTTGCTTGATGGCCAATGGATCAATCTAATCTACACTTTGGAAGTTCCATGTACTTTTCTGTATCTTTGGAAAGGATGTGTTCCAATGGTTAGACAGTCCATCTGCTGTCAACATTTGCTACTTGGAGCGTTGGGCATGCGGTGACTGATGATGCTCTAAGGCTATGATGTCTCCAGCTTTTCGTTGAGAGTGAACAGATGTGGTTGCCTTTCGCCTGACGTGTTTTACCAGCTCATCTCAAGAGAGTTGCAGTCCGGGGTCAAGCAAAATCCAAGAGGAGTGTTTGGAAACTGGAATGTTTTGAAGCACTCACAACCCTCAGCCAGTAGGGCACTGTGATTAGTGGAAACTATACTTTGGCATTCTATAAAGAATTAGTGGTGGGGAAAAGAAATGACATTCTTGGGGAGACCTTGGGTGTCGAAGACAAGAAACTAGCCACTCTCTTCTGGAGAACTTTCAGTCCAGGGCCAATGGATATCTTCGAGAAATCCCTGGCCTGGTAGTGCTACTGGGGAGCTTTGCCAGGTTGAGATAAATTCTACAGGTGTGGAAGTGCCGTCAGCTGAGCATGTCTGAGATGTGCGCAGGACAACAAAATGGTCCTGCATGTACTCGTTCAGTGCCCAAGCATTGCTGACCTGTGGGTTTATGTCAAACATCTGCCGTCACATGTAAAGCGGATCCAGTGATAAACTGAATCCATTGTGAAGATCACCCCACCACCTTCCTTTAACCAGGAAGGGCAGGCAGTTTTTATATGCCTGGTGGCCATGGCAAAAAAGGTTGTATGGTTGATATGATTAAAGGGGCTGAAGACAAGCATTTACCTCTTTGACGAATCCCGAATCAACTTCTTTAAATTTTAAGAGGAAAAATCAGAGTGAAGAGGGAAGGTCTGGGTGAAAGGGCCTGCCCTGAGTATATGCCTGTAAATCAAGGCTGAGGAACTGAGTGAGGTTACTTGCCCTAGCAGTCAGAGCAACTGTGGTTTTACGGGGTTTTTCCACAAGTCTCGGACGTCTCCTCCCTATTAAGGAATATTTATTGTTAAAATTCTATTGTTACCTCCCACCTACGGATCTCTCCTCCCTATTGAAGAATACTCATTGTTAATACTTTATTGTTACCTCCCTTTATATTTAAACTTGTTTACACGCAAAACCAATACAAACACGTTTTGTCCTGTCCTTAATGTTTTTCTTGGTGTTGACCCTTTGTGGTTGATAATCATTATTATTAGTAGTTTTATTTTAATTTCATCAACATAATCGCAATCTATACCTTCAAAAATGTATGTTTGCAATATTTCATTAATAATTGTTTCTACTTTAGGCACAATGCCAGCAATTAACTAGTTCATTACTGGTACTTTATTTTATCGACCCCGTAAGGATGAAAGGCAAAGTCAACCTCGGCGGGATTTGAACTCGGATATTTATTAATAATAATAGATTATTGGGAGAGATTATATAGAGGTAACACATTTGAGAGCCATTAAACTGTAGTTATGCCAACGAAAATAGTGAAACTAAAACTTGCTGCTATGGGTCGATCGGAACAAAACAATTCTCAAATAGAAGTGAAAGCAAAGATATTTAGAAAATGAAAATACAAGCTACAATAATTAGAAAATGAAAATACAAGCTACAATAATTAGAAAAGTTGTTAGCAATGTTTGAAGCGAAGCATTGGGGATAGCAAATAACAAAGGATCAAGCAATCAAAATATATAAGCAGTTGATGATGATAATTGTTTCTACTTTTGGCACAAGGCCAGCAATTACTCAGTGCATTACTGGTACTAATGATAATGGTTTCTGATTTAGGCACAAGGCCAGCAATTACCCCAGAGCATTACTCTGATTTAGGCACACTGCCAATAATTTTCGGTCGAGGGGTAAGTCGATTAAATCAACCCCGGTGCATAACTGGTACTTTATTTTATCGACCCTGTAAAGGTGAAAGGCAAAGCTAACCTTAGCGAAATTTGAACTCAGAAAGTAAAGGGTCATAACTATATGCTGCAAAGCATGTTGTCCGACGCTCTACCGATTACTGCCAATCCACCACCCCTTTGTTGGCTTCAGAGGCCGCAGACATTTGGGGCCCATACAAGGACGAAACACAACACAGAGTAGTGTTTACATGGAGTAAAAAAGGTGAATCAACAAAGGGAAACAGTAGATATAATAATAATATGAAATAAATAACACTAAAAATATAATAAAAAGTAAACGAGGAAAAGTTCTCCAGTATGATGGGACGATCTCCATCCCCAGGCAATTCCACCACCATCACACACACACACACAGAATAATAACAATTTATGACAAATATAAATATTCTCGTCTTTATTTGACACGGGTAAAAAATGAAGAAAACATTATTACAAAACAACAAAAACGAAATAGGATCTAGAGCAAAAAAAAAAAATATCTTCCTCGCTTACAAAGAACTATGATTTACATACTTGTTTTTTTAATACATTATGTAATATCACCAAATGTAACATTATATATATATAATCCCTTATCGAGCCCTCTTCGGATTTTAGTCTTCACATTTATTACTATATATATATATATATATATATATATACATACATACATACATACATACATACAGGGTGTCTCAAAAAATTGTATACACATATCTATTAGAATGCTGTTGTACTGTGTATACATTTTGGGGGACACCCTGTATGTGTGTGTGTAACATTGTCAGTAAAATGCTTTACATTTCGATAAAAAAAAGATTGCCAAGAATCTAATTTAGAGAAGCTTATAAATATATCTTAAATAAAATACACAGACTAATTATTTTAGATTATTTTACTGGGATCTACTCGTTGGTTTAGTCTGTATTTTTATTTTATAATATATATATATATAATATATATATATATTATGCGTGTGTTTATTGTCCGAGGAATGGTGTAATGTGTATTGTCCGAGGAATTGTGTAAAATAACAAACCTACCAAATCGATACAAAATAATAAATATATTTAACAAAATAATAAATAGATTTAAAGAAAATCTATAAATATAGCTATAAAAAAATATATAAATATAGCGGAATCCATTTATTTATTAAAAAAAAACAAAGAAAATCTCGACTCCGCTATCCACAATTATTTTCTCTCTCACTCTTCTCAAAACACAATATTCCCCCCCACCCAATCCTCCAGAAAATTACCAAAATATTCCTTCTTAATAACAATAAACGGAAATATTAATATAAATAAATATAAAATGTGGAAGAATAAAATACTAAAAAAAACCATGAAACAAAATAATGATACTAACCGATGTTCTGGTCTCGATGTTATGATAAGAGTATAAACTAAAGGCTAAAAATGAAATATATATATGTGTGCATATATATACTTATATAGATAAATATTTCAATGTATTTATGTATGTATATATATATATATATATATTTAGACAGCAGCGGACTGGAGTTAAAAATTTAGGATGCTAAGTCTAAAAAAACAGCTGTCACAATTTTGGAGATGATTAGAAATGATGTATTATAAACAACTGCTTAACTCACGAATACTTTATAGACCACAGCTAACGGTACAGGGCCTTCAAGTGAATCCCTTCCAAGTAAAACCTCATGGATGATTAATTTAACACAAATATCTCTCTCATTTATTATACCTGTGTATGTGTTAGTTAGTTTGTGTTTTTGTATATATATATATATATATATATTTATATATATATATTTATATAATACTCACACACACGAAAATATCGGAGCGTTGGGTAGGTTTGAAATTCTTAGAAAATCCAGAGATATTAAACGCAGAAAATAACTGCTGTAACCACAGTTGAATGCTATAAATAATACCTTAGAAAATCCGATAAAATACCCCTATTGACAGGAAAAGGTTGTCAGCAATCGAAGAATCATGCAACCTCTTATCGCTTCCCGTATTTCATCGGCCTTTCGCACCACAGCGTCTCTGTTGCCGAGGATCACGGCAGGCGGTCGAGGTAGATATTGAAGTCCATCCTACGATCCGGTCCGTCACTCGCCCCCAACAGTTGGGAGAAAGGCCGCACACAACTACTTGGAACCATGTAGCTAGCTTCCTTCTTGGTCAGCCAAAAAACTGAATTGTAGCCTTGTTGCCACGTCGTGCCGCCGCCACTTAAACCCATTGGACGGTTTTCGTCCGCCCTTTCCCCCCCGTGTCTCAGAGTATGTACCCTAGGTTTGACGACCTAACATTTGTTGAAGAATTCGTTGAGGGCTAATTTGGCTGCAAGAACTTTTCTAAATACCTCATCTAGCTTTCTGACAAGCTCTCCTATTCTATTTCATTTTAATGCTAGCCATTTGCTAAACCTTATGGATTCTGTTCTAGTGATCATTTTTTGGGACACACACACACCACCACCATTTGGTCTCTGTAAACTTCCACCAGCTGAGAGTGATATGTTAGGCTTTCAGTAACTGGGTCACTACTGTCTGTGGAGTCCACCTAGGTCAATAGTACACATCATAAATTTGTTGTTTAGTTGTCTACCATGAATTGTGGACAACCTATATCTCTAACGTTTTACAAAATACCCTATCTAGATATGATCTGGATGACCTAACCAGTTTCATCAGGTCCACACTAGCACATTTGGGAAATCGAATCAGTACCTGTCAGACATTTGGAATTATCTGAGTAAGTTTGCTAATCGCAGAACCCAGCGTGCATCCAAAACACTCTTCCATTCACCCATTACCAATAAAAAGCGCGATGTTCCTAGAAATGTTTCCAGACGTCTGAAGAATTCTGGTCATCCTGTCCCTATCGGGGCATAAACGGCTACCAACCTGAAAGCATGTCCTTCGCTGCTGGTCATGTCCTGCACCACTGACTTATTTTTTGGATCCAGGAAGATAGATCTGGATCTTGCAATATAGACTTTCTGAAACAACATGGTGACACCACCTCATGATTTTGGACGACTTGGAGATCCATGCATACACCTCATAGCCCTTGAAACGGGTGCGAAGTCGTGTTGCATGAACCTCTATATTTGGCTGCTATTTATAGCAAATTAAGTGGCTACATATATGCTCCATACTGTGTATATCTCTCTCTCTATATATATATATAAATCTCTCTCTCTCTCTGCAGTAGAAGACATTCACCCAAGTTGACATATGATGGGTTTAAATAGCATATAAAAATTGTTATCGTAGGGTCTCCTACAGATCCAAAATGTTCCAAGGGAGATCAACATTGTCGTCCTTATCTCTATCAATCCATCTATATATCTATCTATCCTCTATTAATGTGAGGATATTGTTGCAAAGCAAGCTACATTACCACATGTCTTTTTGCTATGTGTGCCCTTCTTGTGGACAGTGCCCAGTCTCATCCTACCATCAACCATCATAGTAAGGAATGTTTGTTTATATTTTCCTATATATGTCCCTCTGAAACTTTTAAAAATTTACACTCACACATAGAATATATATATATATATATATATAGTAATAATAATAACTGTGAAGACTAAAATCCAAAAAGGGCTTGATAAGGATAAATATATATCAAATATATAAGAACCCTAGAGCAAATATTTATTAAAATAACAGATTAAAGTTTAAGCAAAGAATCACTGCTTTCACCCTTAACGGGATCTTCTGAAACTAAAAAATCAATCTGTGAATGCAGAAGTAAATATTTTGAAAAACGTTGCAGCCGAAGGAAAACAGGAAGACGATACTTTGGTTCTTGAAGACGTTCCCTGGCAATGAATGGAAAAAACGAAGATAATACGTCATTATGTGGAATGATGAGAACAATTACACGCAAAGACAAAACCACGTTTATGGTATAAATGGAATCATTAGACGAATATTCTATTTAGGAAACCGAATGATTCTCGGCTTCAGAGTTAAAAATAATGTAAATAAATCAGTTGAATCGGGCCTCCAAAAGAAATTTTGCAAGGCAGTACAAGACCCCTCTCAGGCCCAAAGCAGGCAAAGATTTGCCCTAGAACAAAGTACCGGCAATGGTACAGGTTGATTGATCATGATAAATCAATATAGTGACTAATCAAAAGTATTTACGTAACTCCAAATTATTAGTCTTGATACAATAGATCCATCTCAATGTCTTTGTCAGAAAGAAATATATATTTCTATAAACATACACACATATGTTAAGCAATTCATTCCTGAGACATTCTAATCACATATCTGTAATATCAGGTGATCTCTTAATTTGGAGAAGTAGCGGTTCTATGATCTCCAGACTACGCACTCTATCAAGTGATGTTACTCCAAAGACTTTTCAGAGGAGCCCCATTTCTGCCACTTTTTGTTGTGGCACCAGCATTATCACTTTACAGGCTGGACTGGATGCTTTTTATTGTGAAACCAGCACTACCACTTTACAGAGTGAACTAGGTGCTTTTTGCTGTGACAGTAGCACTACCACTTAACAGAGTGGACTGGGTGCTTTTGGTGTATGTTATAACTTGTTGAAGTTTAGTGTGGCTGGCATGCAATGAAGTGAATATTTACATTAAAAATAAAACTAATAAACACACTTAAATAGTATTAGAGAATGGACTTTATTGTTTAATAGTGTTAAAAGAAAAAAAAACAAAACAAAAAAAAAACAATTCTTTCTAACAATAATTCTTTGGCACAAGGCCAGCAATTTGAGGGAAGGAGAAAGTCAGTTATCTTGACCCCAGTACTTAACTGGTACTTTATTTTATCAACCCTGGGAGGATGAAAGGCAAAGTCGACCGTGGCGAGATTTGAACTCAGCTGGAATGGATATGGCAAAGCATTCTTTCTTATGCTCTAACAATTCTGCCAATACATTGCCCTTCATAATAATATTAATAATACAAAAGTGACTTATAACATTACAAATATTAGAAACATTTACTACAAAAAAACTTTAAACATGATATTGAATAAATATAATAAATTACTTAACTTTTAAACAGAGTAAACAAATATACATTGAGAGAGATCCACTCACAAATCTATACACACAATATATATCATATATATTGCACATACAGTAGGCACACACTTATATACACAAGCATGTAGATAATAATGATAATAATATACACAACAAAGTTCTTTATACATATAGAAATAATAATAAAATGAAGTAGTTTGAACCATTATAAGAAGGGAAATAAAAGGCAAGGAAATAATTGATTCCACATGACAGTTCTATACAAGATTGATTTGGTAACATAAATTGGGTTTAATGACAGTTTCATAACAACTTTGTTGGTTGGTTGGGGGGGGGGGGGAGGCTCTGTACCATCTGGGGCGAGGCGAAGACGTCACACCCCATGTCATTTTATTATGGGAAGGTTCCCTCATATTTGGAGGTTTCCAGCATTTTTTTGTGGATGTGTTTACTCACCATCATTTCGTGTGGGGAGGGTACCTTCAGACACCATATTTTTGGTGAGGTCAACCTCCCTCCCCCTCTATAATTGAGGCCCTGGGTGGAGACTGATGCCTATAAGATTTTTGAGTGAGGATGATCCCCACCAACATAATTTTTATTTGTTTAGTTTATCTTTGCAAGACAAGTTGAGCAGGTAAAACTCACCACCATTCACTATGTTTATTACACAATAAATGTATTTATTATGTAATAAATGTAATATCAAATGTTGAAAATAATGTCATATTGAAATACAATACATAATTCTTTTAATTCTGTTATAAACAACAGTGAAATCGCACCTTATATTCTTTAAAATAGGTAGGAAACATTTAGATAATAGAATTCAAGATACATTATATCTGGTGGAGATGGGATGGTCATTGTTGGAATGTATTTGGTATGCCATAGAACTGACTTATGGCTAAACAATAACTCTTAAATCAGAGATTTTAGAAGAAAACAGACAAATTCCATGTAGATTCTTTAAGGTTCATTAATTAAAAAACATATTTAACATCAGACTAAACAGGATTCTTTAGAAAGGAGCATTATGGAATTATATATAAATGGTTAAAAACATCATGGAACTTCATATATATATATTATTCCACGAAAGAATGGAAAGGAACCACAATCAAAGTAATTTTATTTCATTTAGAAGTGACTTCAACAGGACTAGTACTGTTTCATTTGGTGGTGATATGCTAGTCCTGTAAAAGTCACTTCTAAATGAAAAGACATAAACACACATTATACACACACACATGTATATAAGATGGCTAATGACTTATTAAATAAAATTTGAACATTGTGGTAAATGAAACAAGATAAAGGGCTCTTATGAGAATATAAAATATCATTTGAAACTTCATCAAATTATACACAAAACTTGTTAGAATTTCCTTAAATGTTGAAATCAATGAACCATGAAAAAGTTAAATATTAATGGAATAATTTTTTTCAAAGAAACATTAAATGGAAATATAGAAACATAAATACTTCTAAATGAAGAAAAATAGTTCTTACTTTAGTTTTAACATTATTCATATTTTCTGTTTCCTTAACATAACATGACATATCTAACCAACAATTATTATATCATCTTGTTACAGCTCACACTTATGTAGGTTTAGCTGGCCTCCTAAAATGTTGCAGCTCATATATTTCTGGGGTGTTTTAATGATAGGGGCCCCAAACCTATCATATATTATATTTGGTGTCAAATATGACCCCCCCCCCCCCCACCCAAAAAAAAAAGCCAAAAGAAAAAAACAATTAGAAAGTTTGGCAGGAAATAAATTGAGAATTTATAAAATGTTTGAATAAGTTGCATGGGTATGTATATATACATACATTATGCACACACACACACGTGTATGTGTATATAATTTATTAAACAGAAAAAAACTGACTTCAAAGTTTCACTGGAAACAGCTTATCAAACAAGGATAAATGCACATGAAGAAGCATTGAAAATTTGAATAGATAAAATGCTGTGAAAATGGAGATTTTGTTGCTATAGAAAAGTAAATGCTATTTATTTGAAAAGAAAACAATCTGAATTGCAATACACTTTTTTCATTTCACTTCCTCTCTCTCATATGTGTGTGTATATATATACACACACACACAAATATATATATATGTGTATAGGAAGACATGTTTACTTTTTAAAGACTTGTAAAATAGGAATTCTGCAATGAACTGTATTGTACAACAAAGAACCATAGAATCCACAAGAAAATCTTTCCAGTTACTCAATGTAAAATATAACCGATTGCAAACATACTGAAGAGAATTAGAGCTGATTTACAAAAGTAAGAAGCAAAAGTATGATTGAGTGTATGAATGGTTATACTCACACACATGTACATATATAAATAATGTTGTCTTGAAGACCAAGATGGCGTGTGAGTGTATTAGAATTCATAGAATAACCAGAACAACTCAACGCAAGAATAGCTGTCAATGACAGAAATCAATGGGCCAACACAATTCTATTCTTTGAGGTATTTTACCCGATGCTGTTATTGATGGCATTTTGCTGTTTTAACAGCTATTCTTGCAATGAGTTTTTCTCATTCTATGAACATATATGTGTATATCTATATATATGTGTGTGTGTGTGTATATATATACATATAAAATAGAACAGGTGGATCAGGTGGCCTGAAGTGTATATAAATAAGTCATAATTACACAAAACAATTTGTAACCATCTTGGAACCTGGAACTCACATTTATTATTCTGATTATAAGTGTGAAGAGCATAGATAAAAATTTACCTAATTTTACTTCAATGTCCCAACTGCAATTTCGCCAATTGGTGTGCAGCTATATATAGATATATAGTGTAACCAGAAAAATAAAATTACAATTAAAACACCTTAACCTTGATGTAAAACTGCTGAAATATTTTCTTAATAAATTTTGATAAATACAATATCTACATTTGTTTTAAAAATTTGAGAGAAATATTTTTGTAGGATCAGAATAATTAAGATAGAATCAACAATATGCACTTATGAAAATTTGTTTTTAGGGGAATTAAAAAAAAAGATCTTAAGAATTGATTAAATATTTCTTAACAATTTTCCAATATTTTGGACACCGGTGGGATATAAACATGGTCTCAGTGATTGGGAGCAGATTGGTCATATAGTAGCTTATTATTTAGTCAGTGGATATCTGCTTGATAGGGTTTCTTAATAACTGACAATACTAAGTATTCACAGTGTTGGAAGACCTTAGAAGAGGAAAAGACAAATATTTCTTCTGATTTGGCAAAACAACAATTTATATATTTTTCAACTGATATTAATTTTATCGATCTCTGGGAGAATGAAAGATAAAGTTGACTGCTAAAAGGATTCGAAGTTTGAACTCAGAATGAGTAACTACCAAATGTAGCATAGCACCAACATAAACAGTTATATATATATAATGGCACAAACATAAAAGCAGTTATATACATGGTAGCACCAACACAAAAAGTTATATATATATATTTACATACATACATACATACATATATATATATATATATATATATATATATATAGTAGCACCAACATAAAAACAATTATATGTATAATTATAACAATGTTTACAAACGAAAGTATAACCTTTGTGGGGACGGTGGTGGAGGTATTGTTACATATTAAAGATGTTTAAGTAGCCTGGAAAACTATAAATAAATTAAATTGGTAGTTTAAATACTGTTAAATTTAGTTCATCTTAAAACATATTACAAAGCCACAAACATTTAATAAAGAGGACTCAATAAATCATTGACTGTAAATATATTTAAATGTCTAAGCCCATATATGCTTTAAAATAAGGGAAATGATCGATCACTAATATGCTTCTAATACTTAGCAATAATGGTGAGTACTTTAAAGTAATATTGATTAGGTTGACATGGTAAATAAAACAGACATTAACTTGGAGTTACTTCCCCTAAATGTCATCTTCCAATCACAATAAAGTAGACAATATTTGATCAGCAGAGATCGATGGAATCAAGCAATACCAGATGATTTTATCAATTACTATCCTCAAAGAAACTGACTTTCAGCCAATGCTAGAAATAATTATTTTCGATTAATTAAAAGCCTTAAGTTTCATAGATAATATTAAATTTCATATATAATATTAAATGGCTGAGATAAGGATATTTTGAAGTAATGTGTATTACGGACAACTGTTATGTCATCTTTGAAGCACATTTGGAAAGAATAATTTATGGAGAAACGAAAACTTTGCAAAAAAGGGTTTACTTTTGAGTTACCTATTTTTTTTTTCGTATAAGGCAGATAAGAAAGTGAAAATGTGAGGAATATTTTTGGTATATTTTTCCTTGGAAGAACCTGGCTACCTACTAAAGGAACACATTTATTTTGAAACAGAAAAGATAGCAACACATCATAAGAAGATATAAAACTGGATGACAATGGCCATGTTGTGAAGACAAAATATATAAAGGTGTTATAGACCAAAATGAGAAAACTATGTACCTGTGTATACCCAGCTCACCTCAGAGACACTACACCATACAACTTTAACTTCTGGTGGATTTGTAGGTGTGCTACTATCATATATACAGCAAGTCATGGGTATTTCAACAGCCAATTTCTTCCAGAGAGAAATAGAGAGAGGTGAGAAATAGATATATAGAAGAATCGATTCCAGTACTAGGCGTATTTTATCGACTTTGAAAGAATGATAAACAAGGTTGACCTAAGTGAGATTTGAACACAGTACAGAGAGCTGGAACAAATACTGCAGAACATTCTACCTGACATTGTAACGACTCTTCTAATTCATTGTAAATTTTGCATAACCCATAGCATAAATAGTTCATGAATAAATTAATTCAAGAACTACCATATAAGCCACCTATACCTAGATATATTTCAGCCAACAATTCCTTACTTGAGTGGGCTATGGTATCCAAAGTATGACTTAAATATAAAATAAGACTTTGCCAGGTTAGATATGACCTGGGATAATACTGGCCAAAACCTATCAAAGTTTATATATATATATATCATCGTTTTACATCCATTGATGATGATGATGATGATGATATATATATATATATATACATAAAACGGATGTAAAAATAATGATATATATATATACATAGGTATATATATTTGTTAGTTGTCTTAATTTCAATGTTGACTCTCAGTGTTGCAGCTTATCACTGAAATCAACAAGCTCTGGTGTAATCAGGATTAAGCATATCACATTGGTTGTACCTATCTAAGTAAAATCTGAAATTAATTACACTAGCACCTAATGGAGTATTGGTATGTTAACAAATACAAAGACATGGTTCTACTTTTTCAGACTTCAATATATTGAATAAATTGAAGTATGGAAAAGTAGAAGTGTGTCTTCATATTTGTTAACACACACACACATACACATACAAATTGAGAATAGTTTCTTAAGAGGAACATAAGGGAAATACTGTTAAATAATATTAATCACTGATGATTTCAAATGAATGAAATAGTTCTAGGCCTGTAGAATCATTTCTATATGAAATATATGTGTATACATATATGTGTGTGTATATATATATATATATATATATATATATATATACACACACACACACACACACACATATATATCATCACCATTTTACGTCTATTTACCCATGCCTTTATGGGTTAGACATACTGTCACATTATGAGACAATTCAGGTCAGGTGACCATGTCTTGCTCATACAGATCTGTATTTTGGCTTGGTTTCTATGGCTGGATACCCGTCCCAATGCTAACCACATTAGTGTGGACTGGGTGCTTTTTATCATGCCACCAAAACAATTGGCTTACAGGATGGACTGGGTGCTTTGTTGTTGTAGCACTGGATCACCATATTGGATGGACTTGGTGTTTTTTTTTTTGTATCCATAGTCTGGCAGAGTGAGGGTTATTGGGTGAACAAGTACACAAGTTCAACATGGGTGAGGTGTGAGGGTTATTTAGCTGGTGAGGGCAATGGGGTATTAAAACTGAGGAAGGGTAAAGAACAAAATATTGGTGCTGACTAGTGTCTTTTACATATTTGTTTCATCCTGTGCACATGGGAAGGCAAGTCTTCGAGGCAGTATGGGGTTGGGCCATGTCAAACTTAACAGTATGTCCTGGTGAAGTCTTCTAAATCATGCTTTGTACACCACAACCTACCTGAGTGGGGAGTCGTTGTTGGCTGAAATATATCCCAGTGTAGGTGGATTATCTGGAATTCCTTGGAGGAATTTGTCCAGGAATCATCTGAAAATTGTGGGGTCTTTTTCTTCTTTTATCTGTTTTGGTATGGATTTATATAATCATGCCAAAACACAAAGTGGGCCATGACCTACAAAGTAGGACTGAAATAAGAAGTATGATTTAGAAGTCTTTGCCAGGTTGCACAATTGGGTTTGACATGGCCTGGCCGAATACTGGCTGAAACCTATCAAAGTTAAATTATGCATATAACTCCATAAACACAACTATAAACCTACCTAGATAAAAAAACGATCAAAATTTGAGAATTCACTGTACGTTTGCTCATCTGGAACAATAACAATATAAGACAGAGTTTGATGAAAAAAAAACAAAAACAAAAAAAAAAACAAGGTTGAGCAAAACTAATTCTTCCAAGTAAACTTAGAATGGTATAGATAAATAATGAGCAGTGGAGTTGTTTGGAGCGGAACAGTGAGAATGTTCCAAGTAATTTATACAACAATAATGTCTCCTTTACAATGTGGACAGCAGTTTATTGTAAGATTATCATATTGGATAGTATGATGGTAACGATCCATCCATAACAGATCGGGAGGAAGGAGCTTCACCGATTGAATTCTTCTCATTGTAGATTCATTCAGCAGATTTACTTCTTTATATAAAACCTGTGAAATATAACAAAGACAAGATACATTTTAGAGGAGATGTATTTTAGTGAAGTTAAGTTGGATTTTAGTGAAAATTAAGATGGATTTTAGAGAAAGTTAAGATGGATTTTAGAGAAAGTTAAGATGGATTTTAGAGAAAGTTAAGATGGACTTTAGTGAAGATGGCGTTTACATAATGTATGATAGACTTTAGACATTATAAGATACATTTTTGAGATATAGGATGGATTTATGAAATGGATATTAAAGAACCAAATGAAAATAAAAAATGTAATTTCTATTAATTAAAATTCTTTGGATATGTTAACACCCACTTTACTTTTTTTCATGCTGAAGTCATCCTGGGATATTTTCTGTCAGTCATAATCTAAATTGGTTAAGTATTAAATAAATTCTTCTTTTAATTATGTCCCCAGTGTGGTTGGAAGAGAAGAATTGCTGGAGTATCTGTAGTATTTTACTGTTTGTTCTGTGAAAGGTTGTGTAGAAATAGGTTGGGGTGAGGGTAATTATGGACAACAAACAAAAGAGTTAATGAAAGTTATTTACTCAACAATGCAAACAATTTAAAATTATTTTATAAACATTAGCATGGCTATGTAGTTAGGAAGTTTACTTTGTAACAACATGGTTTTAGGTTCAATCTTTCTGCAGAGCAAGTAGTGTCTTCTACTATAACCTTTGAATGATCATTGCCTTTGTCAGTCCAATTTGGTAGAGGGAAATATATATAATATCAAACATACTGAATTGTCACATATGTGTCATTAGTTTGCAATAAACATAACAACCAAAGAGTGGAAATATAAGAAAAGGAATTAAAAAAAAAAAAAACGAAAAAGCATGCAATAAAAGTTATATATTTATATATATATATATATAATATACATGCAAAGTAAGTTATATATATGTGTGTGTATGTCTGTCCATGCATATATTTTTCAAGTATGCACAAAATGTGTAAATAATAGATATGTGATCATGCACAAGAAGCTGTATATATATATGCACCACACACATACACACATGTGAGCATGCATACAGAATAAATAACTTGCTACTTCACAGTGATGGAGTTAGACAAACAGATATACAGACAAACTTAGATAGAAATATGATTTTTTTTAAATCACCACATAATGTTGATATAAGTTATTTACTATAAGGTTTAACAATTTTCATATTAAACCAGCTGAAATTGCTTCTGGTTTTACAATATAAAACTGTCTATTTTAATGTTTTTTTATATTATTAAATGTCCCCAAATTCTTGATTTTTAAATTTAGTTGAAAATTCTAGGCAGTTTCTTTCATTAAAATATAATAATTGTTTCTACTTTTGGCACAAGGCCAGCATTTACCCAGTACATTACTGGTACTTTATTTTATCGACCCTGTAAGGATGAAAGGCAAAGTTAACCTTGATGGGATTTGAACTCAGACCGTAAAGGAATGTAACTATGCTAGAAAGCATGGCGCCCAACCCTCTATCGATACTGCTAATTCTAAATGAAAGGGTTAAAGTGTTCATATTTATCTAAAAAGTTTCCATCATAATTCTGAAAAATTTATAAGGTATGTGCCAAAAACCAGCTTAATAATGAAAAGTTTATAATACTAAATCCCTTCAAATTCTTGATTATTTTAAAAATGATTTGGAAACCATAGGCAATGTCTTTCATGAGAAATTTGGTAATGAAAGGGTTAAATTAGTATTAGTTTTAATTATTTAGTGAAACATTGATGAAGGGTGTACCATTTACCCCTCCAGACAGGTAACAACAATTTGGATGATCAGTTTAAAGTTCTGTAGATTAAGGACCTTAGGGGGAGAAATAGGTAATGAATCACAGGGGGCTGCAATGTGGGAAGAAAGTACTGGATAAAATGTTTAGTGTAGTAGGGATGGTGAGAAGAGGATACGTAAATATCTCAGGTGTGCTTATGGGATTGCTGCTACTTCAAAGGAACAGAAACAATTTAAGGATAACTTATTGCTGAAAACTAGGTTTTGAGGATTTGACCGACCAAAATGTTAAATTTTTCCCAGATTTTCTTTTCCACTGTTTAACTAACAATTGTTAGGTGATGAATTTGATTCTTGGTGGCACATTATATCCTTGAGCAAGACATTTTATTTCATGTTGCTCCAGTCCACTCAGTTGGAAAAAAAATGAGTTGTACCTGTAATTTAAAGAGACAGCCATGGCGTACACTATGTCATGCTGAATTTCTCTGAGAATTATGTTCTGGGGACACATATCTGTGGAATGCTCAGCCACTTGCATGTTTCATTGCTTGAAGAACTGGACCACTAGTCATTAGAACTGAAGGTGGTCCAACAGCCCCAGGACCTAACTGGTACTTTATTTTATCGAACCCAGAAGGATGAAAGGCAAAGTTAGTCTTGACAGGATTTGAACTCAGAACTTGGGTTTTAACAATAGATTTATTTCTTTTACAACTACGTTATAGAAAAATAATACTGGAATTAACAAAATAAAGAATTCACCATTTCAATCAATGATTAAAAGAAACCTGGAGATAAAATATATCATCATCATTTTATGTCTGTTTCTAATGATGCCATGGTTTGAATGGATTATTGCCTCAGTCAGGTCTTATTCAGAGATACTGCCCTCCTAAGTAGGTCAGATTACAACGTCTCATTCATATATTCAATATTTTGGCCTAAGAAGGAGGGTATCCAGCCATAGAAACTAATTCCAGCCCCTTTACAGAGTGTACTGGGTGCATTTTGTCAAGTTACCAGCAGTAACGTGATTGTTATACCCTTGACAAGACTGAAGAGTCTTCTTTACCCTATGTTGTCTCCACTCATTTGCCAACCATTTTACAGAGTGTGTTAGGAGCATTTTATTATGGCACTAGCATGAGATGTTGCTTTGTATCTCACAGGACTAAAGAGCTCTCATTACTCAACACTCTCTTTTCATTGAAGAGCACATAACAAAAAGGATAACTAGGAGAGATAGAGTGGTGGCAGAGTGAAGGGAGAAAGAACATGACAGGAGGACAGATGGGGTTATATATGTATGTGTGTATGTATGAGGGTTCAACATTCTTCTCAGGGCATAACCATAAAAAATGAACTAAATAGCACTTTAGTCCAACTGCTGATTTACACATGAGGCCACATTTAATGCAGATGATGAGATCAGGATCAAAGGTTTGATCAGATTTTGGTGTCAGACCTTAGATCATGAAGTAGATGAGATTTTTGCTATCCTGCATGGCAGCAATACATGGGCCATGAATGCAGCATGCATGATGAGCTGTATTATAATGTATGCGTGCATAGATGATGAAGCATGAGTAAGTTGAGAAAGAAGAGTATAAGGAGGAATCAATTGTAATGAGCCAGAGAAGTTTGTGCTGGTATGGACATGTGATGCATAAGGAGAGTATGAGTTATATAAAGTGCCAAGTACTTGAAGTAAATGGATCTTGTGGAAGAGAGAGTCCAAGGAAGAAGTGGGATGTAGTTGTGAAGAATGACCTCAAGAAACTGAAGCACACCGAAGAGATGAAACAGATCACGATGACTGGTAACTCACTGTGCTAGAAAAGACCCGCGCAGCAGTACAAACACTGTGATGGTGAATGTAGATGTGGTGATAGATCAGAGATTGTATGGAGTGGAGATGGCACTCTTAATTTGCTGTGGGTGGAGACAACCTCACTAGTGTAGGTAGCACAATGAAATACTTTTAGTACCCCTTGTAAAGTGGTTGACAAAATTAGATAACATACAGTATAGGATACCTTTTGGTCCAATCAAGGACTTGGCCACTTCTTTTGTGCTGGTGCACCAAGTACACTCTGTAAAGTGGTTGGTGATCAAAAGAAACAACTTAGGTATAGAGGAGTCTTCAGTGTTGCTGAACAGATGACAATCTTTCTAGTGCTGGTGAAATGATAAAATACACCTTGTACACTCTGTAAAATGGTTTGTATTAAGAATGGCATCTAGCCATAGAAACCATACCAAGCTATGAAAATGAATCTAGAATGACACCATAAACACACACATTATAAATATATATACACTAAACACACACACATTATATATATATATATATATATATATATATATATATATATATATATATATATATATATATATATATACACACACCATAAACATACAAAACACACACACACACATTATATATATATATATATATAAACTAAACACACACATATTAAATATGTATACATATATATATATATACACACACACACACCATAAACGCATTAAACCCACTCACATATATATATATACACCATACACATGAATAGTCAACAGAAAATAGATATAGATTAAGAGTTGTGTTTTTGTTTTTGATAAATCCCCCCAAACAACTGCTATATATAAACAAAGAAAGAAGCTAGACAGAAAGGAGATGTGTATATGTTGCAAGCAATGTTGTTTTGACAGTCTTTGAGTGTGTTTATAAACTGTGTGTGTGTTGTAGACAAAATAAGCAGAAGACAATAGTCTGTGTCTAACTCACCACTGGTTCAATGTTGATATGTTGCAACAATTACATCCTGTTTAGTTGCCTGTTAATGGATATGACATATAAGGGACTCACTAAATACCACAGTATTATTATCATTAATATCATCATCATCATCATTGTCATCATCGTCACCAGTAAAACACACAAGTATGAATTACATGATGTAATCATATTTTTCTTTAACCCTTTAGCATTCATGTTACTCTATATTTACTATTGCATTTTCACGGTAAACACTTTATCTCACATGATATTGAATCTACGAGATTTTGATATCATTTATTTTGAGAACAATACCTTAACATAAGTATAAGCAGCCAGTTATGGCCAGTTTGAACAAAAAAAGCAAGAGAATTCTGGCCGGACACAGCCGGCTTAAATGCTAAAGGGTTAAGATAAATGCAATTATTATATTTTTTGGTAACGCTTTCATTAACATATTTCCTATGATAATTAATTTTGTAAAATAATCAAGAATTCGGAGCAATTTAATAATAGAACTAACTTTTTCATTATTAATCTGATATTTGAAACAGTTTTTTTTAAAATAAACACTTTAAAAGAAGCAGCTTTGTATTGTAGAACAATGGGCAGTTTTGACCACAGCTGGGAATGAGGTACATAGGGGTGGTAATACAATCTGAATACTGTCTTCTACCTACATCTTTAACTACACTACATGGTCACTTGTACTGATACATATAGCAGCCAGACCTCCACATCAATCCTACTGTCTTTATAGAAAGAAGGATACATTAAATAATGTAGTAAATGATATGACTGGGAATGTCTTTGTTCAGAGGTCAGCTTGGACAGGAAGAAATAAAAATAAATGAAATTTACACTTCACACCCATGCAGATGTAACTGTCTTCCTACGAGGTCATATTTCATAGGAGGTTTCTTAGGTGTTTTAATTCTAAGGACCCCAAGCATATCATACACACACATTTGTATGTTGCTGTTACAGCTAACAACTGCAGTTTAGCTAGCCTCCTACAGGGTTGTTTCTCATAGGACGTTTCTCAGGAATTTTAATGATAATGATAAGGACCTCAGTCTTATACACATACGTATGAATGTTGCTATTACAGCTCACACCTATGCAGGTTTAGCTGGCCTCCAACGAGATTACATCTCATAGGAGGTTTTTCGGATATTTTAATGATAGGGCTGGGGCCCCTATCATTAAAAGCAACAAATGCAGTGCTTTACTGAAAAACACACTATGTCACCCAGTTCAGGATTTGAACTCACAGCCTTTTGAGCTAAAGTCCAACACCTAGGATGTTAGAGAAGATTGAATGAATATGAAGGCAACCATTTTTGGAAGAAAAAAGCAAATATTCAGCCAATTAGAAATAAATATATTAAAGAATAAAGGGCAAAAGTTAGTAGAGGACATGCAGAAACCAGAGAAGAGTTAAAACAATGTCACCATTTACAGAGTGTACTGGGTGCATTTTAACATGGCATCAACACTAGCCCTTTATAGAGTGTACTGGGTACAATTTATCATGGCACCAAAATTACCACTTTACAGAGTGTATCACATGCATTTTAACATAGCACTAGCACTTTACAGAGTGTACAGGGTGCATTTTTAATTTATGAAAATTTAATACATCTAAGCAATGCCAACATGGAAAATCAAATGTGAAATGATGATGATGATGAAAGTTAACAATCATTGACAGGACAGTATGGCAATGTTTCAGGTAACTCTTAGGTACAAAAAAATGAAGTCTGGTGTTGTTGTTGTTTATACCTGTGTGTATCTGGTTTATAAAAAGTATACTGCATCCTTATGTGTACCTGGTGTACAATAAGTACACTATCCCCGTGTGTGTATGGTTTACAACAGGTACAATGTATACCTGTGTGTATCTGGTATACAACAGGTACAATGTATACCTGTGTGTATCTGGTTTACAATAGGTACACCATATCCCTGTGTATATCTAGTTTACAATAGATACACCATATCCCTGTGTGTATCTGGTATACAATAGGTACACCATATCCCTGTGTATATCTAGTTTACAATAGATACACCATATCCCTGTGTGTATCTGGTATACAATAGGTACACCATATCCCTGTGTATATCTGGTTTACAATAGATACACCATATCCCTGTGTGTATCTAGTATACAACAGGTACACCATATCCCTGTGTATATCTGGTTTACAATAGATACACCATATCCCTGTGTATATCTGGTTTACAATAGGTACACCATATCCCTGTGTATATCTGGTTTACAATAGATACACCATATCCCTGTGTGTATCTGGTATACAATAGATACACCATATCCCTGTGTGTATCTGGTATACAATAGATACACCATATCCCTGTGTATATCTGGTTTACAATAGGTACACCATATCCCTGTGTATATCTGGTTTACAACAGGTACACTGTATCCCTGTATGTGTCTGGTTTACAATAGGTACACCATATCCCTGTGTGTATCTAGTTTACAATAGGTACACCATATCCCTGTGTGTATCTGGTATACAACAGGTACACCATATGCCTGTGTATATCTGGTTTACAATAGGTACACCATATCCCTGTGAGTATCTAGTTTAGAATAGAAATGCTATATCTCTGTGTATATCTGATTTAGAATAGGTACACTGTATCCCTGCATGTGTCTAGTTTACAATAGGTACACTGTATCCCTCTGTGTATCAGGTTTGGAATAGGGATACTGTAGTCTTGTGTGTATTAGGTTTAGAGTAAGTACAATGTATCCCTGCATGTTGTAAGAGTGACTAAAAGGATTTTTACCAGGAAGAGCATCTGTCTGTAAAACATTGCCACAAAATTTAGCCTATGGGGCTTGTGATGGCGCCCACAAAGCTAACCCCTGCTACACCAGGTAATATGACCTTAAAGCAATCGTAGTAGACAAAAGGTATTAACTCAAATGATTACTCACCTCCTGTGCTTGAGCTTCAGCTGGGGTTAATGTATTCTGAGCAGCAAAGTTGTTTGCTGACTGAAGGGGTGATGCAGAATTTGGTAAAGAGACCCTTCCAGGAAGAAGACGGAAACGGATTGCTTCAGACAGCTGTTGTATGAGTTTAACTAATTCTAAGATGTTGGAAGTGTTTGGTAATGAGAAGAGATTCTGAGTGTTCAGAGGGTCAAATGCCTCATTTACTTGTTTTAAAAATCTGAAATATTTAAGAATTTAAATTTAGAAAAAATATAATAGCTATGTAAAACATATAATACACCACCAACATCAACACTACCACTACAAACACCACCGACAACGCCACCAACAACAGCAAATTCCAAGTTTTGGTTATTTCAAAATTATTTGAAATAACAGGGAGAGCATTTCATTGGAAATGGTAACAAAATGTTCAAAACATAATATACTAAATATACTGAAATAATATACTAAAATATCTGCAGGTAATGTGAACTCATGACTCATATTGATAATTCAACACCTTATCGTATGCAGCCCCTTTGTCGCTATGCCAATAGTTCCCACCCGTTTTATGTCCACCAAGGACACCTTTTATTTAAATTTTCCCACAGACTCCCAACTACAATTATCCCACCCCCTCCCAGATTATTATCCACTGAGAATAACAATGAAGAGAGGGATATTTTTATACTTAAAGAAGAATGGATACCCAACAGTGTATATATATTAAGAACAGACACCCAACAGTGTGGATATATATTAAGAACAGATACTCAACAGTGTGTATATCAGTGGTGAAGGGTAACCTGGAAAGCAGGGCATGCAGTCCAATCGCCACAGCAGAAAGTGGGCCAATGCAACCCCCCCCCCCCCCCTCATTCCCTCTAAATGACCCTCCCGGTCAAAGCCGCATGTAGCGTTATCCAATGCAGGGGTTCTCAACCTTTTTTTCGCTGTGGACCACCAAAATAAGTAATTTTTTTCTGTGGACCACCTAAACTTTAAAATCTTTTGTAATAGAACTGCTACTTATAAGCATCAGTACATGTTTTTTTTTCAATGAATTAGAAAATGTTATTATTATGTCGCAGTGCCTAAAAATCTACGCAAATAAACAGCTGAAGTCGTACTTATGCGAAGAATAAGAACAGCGCTTTAAGTCAAATGCATGGATCAAAAAAGAATTTGCTATTGAAAATTTTCTGTGGACCACTAGTGGACCACATGGACCAGGTTGAGAACCCCTGATCTAATGTGTGTGTTATCTTTTTATGTGTCTACGATTTAGTAAGCAGTCAAAATTCTGCTTGCCCCAAAGCTGTCATCTGTGTGTGTGTGTGGTGTTTGGTGTGTGTGTGCGTGCTATCTTTATACCCAACAGTGTGTATATACTATGTTAAGAACAGATACCCAACAGTGTATATATACTATGTTAAGAACAGATACACAACAGTGTGTATATATATACTATGTTAAGAACAGATACCCAACAGTGTATATATACTATGTTAAGAACAGATACCCAACAGTGTGTATATACTATGTTAAGAACAGATACCCAACAGTGTGTATATACTATGTTAAGAACAGACACCCAACAGTGTATATATACTATGTTAAGAACAGACACCCAACAGTGTATATATACTATGTTAAGAACATATACCCAACAGTGTGTATATACTATGTTAAGAACAGATACCCAACAGTGTGTATATACTATGTTAAGAACAGATACCCAACAGTGTATATATACTATGTTAAGAACATATACCCAACAGTGTATATATACTATGTTAAGAACATATACCCAACAGTGTATATATACTATGTTAAGAACAGACACCCAACAGTGTATATACTATGTTAAGAACAGATACCCAACAGTGTGTATATACTATGTTAAGAACAGACACCCAACAGTGTATATATACTATGTTAAGAACATATACCCAACAGTGTATATATACTATGTTAAGAACAGACACCCAATAGTGTATATATATACTATGTTAAGAACATATACCCAACAGTGTATATATACTATGTTAAGAACATATACCCAACAGTGTATATATACTATGTTAAGAACAGATACCCAACAGTGTGTATATACTATGTTAAGAACAGATACACAACAGTATATATATACTATGTTAAGAACAGATACCCAACAGTGTATATATATACTATGTTAAGAACAGATACACAACAGTGTGTATATATACTATGTTAAGAACAGATGCCCAACAGTGTATATACTATGTTAAGAACAGATACACAACAGTGTGTATATATATATACTATGTTAAGAACAGATACCCAACAGTGTATATATATACTATGTTAAGAACAGATACCCAACAGTGTATATATATACTATGTTAAGAACAGATACACAACAGTGTGTATATATATACTATGTTAAGAACAGATACCCAACAGTGTATATATACTATGTTAAGAACAGATACCCAACAGTGTGTATATATATACTATGTTAAGAACAGATACCCAACAGTGTATATATATACTATATTAAGAACAGATGCCCAACAGTGTATATATATACTATATTAAGAACAGATGCCCAACAGTGTATATATATACTATGTTAAGAACAGATACCCAACAGTGTATATATACTATGTTAAGAACAGATACCCAACAGTGTATATATACTATGTTAAGAACAGACACCCAACAGTGTATATATATACTATGTTAAGAACAGATACACAACAGTGTGTATATACTATGTTAAGAACAGATACACAACAGTATATATATACTATGTTAAGAACAGATACACAACAGTGTATATATACTATGTTAAGAACAGATACACAACAGTATATATATACTATGTTAAGAACAGATACCCAACAGTGTATATATATACTATGTTAAGAACAGATACACAACAGTGTGTATATATATACTATGTTAAGAACAGATACCCAACAGTGTATATATACTATGTTAAGAACAGATACCCAACAGTGTGTATATATATACTATGTTAAGAACAGATACCCAACAGTGTATATATATACTATATTAAGAACAGATGCCCAACAGTGTATATATATACTATGTTAAGAACAGAAACCCAACAGTGTATATATACTATGTTAAGAACAGATACCCAACAGTGTATATATACTATGTTAAGAACAGATACCCAACAGTGTATATATACTATGTTAAGAACAGATACCCAACAGTGTATATATACTATGTTAAGAACAGATACCCAACAGTGTATATATACTATGTTAAGAACAGATACCCAACAGTGTATATATACTATGTTAAGAACAGATACCCAACAGTGTATATATACTATGTTAAGAACATATACCCAACAGTGTATATATACTATGTTAAGAACAGACACCCAATAGTGTATATATATACTATGTTAAGAACAGATACACAACAGTGTGTATATACTATGTTAAGAACAGATACACAACAGTATATATATACTATGTTAAGAACAGATACACAACAGTGTATATATACTATGTTAAGAACAGATACACAACAGTATATATATACTATGTTAAGAACAGATACCCAACAGTGTATATATATACTATGTTAAGAACAGATACACAACAGTGTGTATATATACTATGTTAAGAACAGATGCCCAACAGTGTATATACTATGTTAAGAACAGATACACAACAGTGTGTATATATATACTATGTTAAGAACAGATACCCAACAGTGTATATATATACTATGTTAAGAACAGATACCCAACAGTGTATATATATACTATGTTAAGAACAGATACACAACAGTGTGTATATATATACTATGTTAAGAACAGATACCCAACAGTGTATATATACTATGTTAAGAACAGATACCCAACAGTGTGTATATATATACTATGTTAAGAACAGATACCCAACAGTGTATATATATACTATATTAAGAACAGATGCCCAACAGTGTATATATATACTATGTTAAGAACAGATACCCAACAGTGTATATATACTATGTTAAGAACAGATACCCAACAGTGTATATATACTATGTTAAGAACAGATACCCAACAGTGTATATATACTATGTTAAGAACAGATACCCAACAGTGTATATATACTATGTTAAGAACAGATACCCAACAGTGTATATATACTATGTTAAGAACAGATACCCAACAGTGTATATATACTATGTTAAGAACAGATACCCAACAGTGTATATATACTA
This sequence comes from Eledone cirrhosa, assembly GCA_964016885.1. NCBI lineage: Eukaryota > Metazoa > Mollusca > Cephalopoda > Octopoda > Eledonidae > Eledone > Eledone cirrhosa. Next base: position 16,713,528 of record OZ024746.1, on the reverse strand, counting down.
TGTTAAGAACATATACCCAACAGTGTATATATACTATGTTAAGAACAGACACCCAATAGTGTATATATATACTATGTTAAGAACATATACCCAACAGTGTATATATACTATGTTAAGAACATATACCCAACAGTGTATATATACTATGTTAAGAACAGATACCCAACAGTGTGTATATACTATGTTAAGAACAGATACACAACAGTATATATATACTATGTTAAGAACAGATACCCAACAGTGTATATATATACTATGTTAAGAACAGATACACAACAGTGTGTATATATACTATGTTAAGAACAGATGCCCAACAGTGTATATACTATGTTAAGAACAGATACACAACAGTGTGTATATATATATACTATGTTAAGAACAGATACCCAACAGTGTATATATATACTATGTTAAGAACAGATACCCAACAGTGTATATATATACTATGTTAAGAACAGATACACAACAGTGTGTATATATATACTATGTTAAGAACAGATACCCAACAGTGTATATATACTATGTTAAGAACAGATACCCAACAGTGTGTATATATATACTATGTTAAGAACAGATACCCAACAGTGTATATATATACTATATTAAGAACAGATGCCCAACAGTGTATATATATACTATATTAAGAACAGATGCCCAACAGTGTATATATATACTATGTTAAGAACAGATACCCAACAGTGTATATATACTATGTTAAGAACAGATACCCAACAGTGTATATATACTATGTTAAGAACAGACACCCAACAGTGTATATATATACTATGTTAAGAACAGATACACAACAGTGTGTATATACTATGTTAAGAACAGATACACAACAGTATATATATACTATGTTAAGAACAGATACACAACAGTGTATATATACTATGTTAAGAACAGATACACAACAGTATATATATACTATGTTAAGAACAGATACCCAACAGTGTATATATATACTATGTTAAGAACAGATACACAACAGTGTGTATATATACTATGTTAAGAACAGATGCCCAACAGTGTATATACTATGTTAAGAACAGATACACAACAGTGTGTATATATATACTATGTTAAGAACAGATACCCAACAGTGTATATATATACTATGTTAAGAACAGATACACAACAGTGTGTATATATATACTATGTTAAGAACAGATACCCAACAGTGTATATATACTATGTTAAGAACAGATACCCAACAGTGTGTATATATATACTATGTTAAGAACAGATACCCAACAGTGTATATATATACTATATTAAGAACAGATGCCCAACAGTGTATATATATACTATGTTAAGAACAGATACCCAACAGTGTATATATACTATGTTAAGAACAGATACCCAACAGTGTATATATACTATGTTAAGAACAGATACCCAACAGTGTATATATACTATGTTAAAAACAGATACCCAACAGTGTATATATACTATGTTAAGAACAGATACCCAACAGTGTATATATACTATGTTAAGAACAGATACCCAACAGTGTATATATACTATGTTAAGAACAGATACCCAACAGTGTATATATACTATGTTAAGAACAGATACACAACAGTATAAATATTGTGTTAAGTCTGGATACTCAACAGTGTGTATATTGTGTTAAGTCTGGATACTCAACAGTGTGTATATTGTGTTAAGTCTGGATAATCAAAAGTGTGTATATTATGTTATGTCTGGATACTCCCAGTGTGTATATTGTGTTAAGTCTGGATACTCAACAGTGTGTATATTGTGTTAAGTCTGGATACTCAACAGTGTGTATATTGTGTTAAGTCTGGATAATCAAAAGTGTGTATATTATGTTATGTCTGGATACTCCCAGTGTGTATATTGTGTTAAGTCTGGATACTCAACAGTGTATGTGTATATTGTGTTAATTCTGGATACTCAACAGTGTATGTGTATATTGTGTTAAGTCTGGATACTCAACAGTGTGTATATTATGTTAAGTCTGGATACTCAACAGTGTATGTGTATATTATGTTAAGTCTGGATACTCAACAGTATATGTGTATATTGTGTGAAGTCTGTATACTCAACAGTGTATGTGTATATTGTGTTAAGTCTGGATACTCAACAGTGTTAAGTCTGGATACTCAACAGTGAGTGTGTAATTTGTTTTTAACTAAGTAGAGAGTTGTTCTTTGAAGACATTTGCACCAATTTAGTAAAAGTTGCATAAGTCATGAAAGAAGAGCTTTATTTGAAAAAAACATTGGCATGAATATTATTGAGACTCTTCTATTAAAGCTAGTATAACCTTTGAGGGCCCCCAGAACTGTGGGGTGTATGGACAACTGGTTGAGAACTGCTACTTTACAGTTTTGATAAATTGATAAAGTTTTCTTCCACTTACTTGTAAGATTCCATGAGGTGAGATTGTAATTCATGTCTTTCATTTAACAACCTTTGTATGGCATCTTGAGATTCTTGGTATTGGGAAGACAACACACCTCGACCTTTGGCCAGTTCATCAATTAGAACTCTAGTAGAATAAATAATAATAATTATTATTTTATTGGCCATAAGGCCCCAAAACACTGGGATAATACAAAGACAAAAACAACACAGAACAGGGTTTACATTGAGTAAAGGAAAGGGGACATCATTAAAGAGAAAACAGTAGGAATCTAAACTATAATAAAGAAAGGAGTGCGGGACTGCGTCCAGAATATATTTTTTTTATTCCGTTTGTAAAATAAGTTGGATTACTTTGAATAAACAATGAATGAATGTTACATAATTTATCTACTAAATTTCGTTATTCTTAATTAAATATAAATCATTTTGTCGCTTATTTTAAGATTCACTTCTTTAAAATTTTCAAATGTCAACACTTCCGGTTAGCGATCGCTTAAATAAACATTCATATATTTCCGTCACTAATTTTCTCCTAATGCAGTTTATATATAATATCGTCTTTTTTTAATGTATCATGGATTACGTTACTGATTACATAAGACAGTGTAACGCAGTCTTCATTCAATTTCTATGTATATTGTCAATTACGATTTTATTTGATGTATCATATCTACATGTATATATACTTGTGTATAATATCAATATACACACTACACATGCTAGCAGAAAACCACCCGAAGGATGGTTTTTCTGCTAGTAACAATAATAGAAATTCTAATAAATATTCATAACAATAGAATAATAAACTTTTGGCACAAGGCCAGCAATTATCTCAGTGTATTACTGGTACTTTATTTTATCGACCCAGTGAGGATGAAAGACAAAGTTAGCCTCCGCGAAAATAAACTGTTAGGAACAAGCCACATCCTAAACATTACTATGTGTTTAGAAGTGGACCACCACAATATGGTGTTTAGATGTGGAATACTGCAATATGGTGTTTAGATGACACATAGATGTACATATTGGTGTGTGTGTGTCCCCCTCCCCCTTGTTTCCATGGAGACAAAATTAACATAGAACAATCATATATAATATATATAAGAAAATATAGAAAAATATATAATGTAATTTTTGTGAAAGTAATTTTACCTGCTGGCCATAAACTTGCTTCTCCAAATGTCAGCTTGAATGGACAACCGATCAAGGTTTTCATAGTCTTCAGAGACTTTCTTTGTATAACCACCAACTTCCAATGACAACTGGGCTTTATCCCTGTAAGAAAAAGTCAAATAAGTTGATGGGAAGGCAACCTATCTAAATGAGCAGTCATTTCAAATAAATAAAACTATACTAAGTAGAGGTGGACTATATATGTCACAGGGAAAGCAGCCTGTCTAAGAGAGTAGTCGCTTGGAATAAATAAAACTATACCAGGTAGATGTGACTACATATGTAATGGGGAAGAAACCTGTTTAAAATTGCAGTAATTCCAAATAAATAAAACTGCACAGGGTAGATATAGAGCCTGTAAGCCCTAATAAAAGCAACTCATCCAAAGACGGCAGTTACTCCAAATAAATAGGTGAGCTTGGGATTGACATAAACATAAGCCATAGCATAGCTTTCACTGTACTCGCAGAAGAGAGCCAGTAATGACAGGGTGTGATTGGGGGGAGAGAGACAGTGATGGTAGGGTGTGATGGGGGAAAGAGAGAGTGATGGTATGGTGTGATGGGGGAGAGAGACAGTGATGGTAGGGTGTGATTGGGGGGAGAGAGACAGTGATGGTATGGTGTGATTGGGGGGAGAGAGACAGTGATGGTATGGTGTGATGGGGGGAGAGAGACAGTGATGGTAGGGTGTGATGGAGGAGAGAGACAGTGATGGTAGGGTGTGATGGGGGAGAGAGAGAGTGATGGTAGGGTGTGATGGGGGAAAGAGAGAGTGATGGTAGGGTGTGATGGGGGAGAGAGACAGGGATGGTAGGATGTGATGGGGGAGAGAGACAGTGATGGTAGGATGTGATGAGGGAGAGAGACAGTGATGGTAGGGTGTGATGGGGGAGAGAGACAGTGATGGTAGGATGTGATGGGGGAGAGAGACAGTGATGGTAGGATGTGATGGGGGAGAGAGACAGGGATGGTAGGGTGTGATGAGGGAGAGAGACAGTGATGGTAGGGTGTGATGGGGGAGAGAGACAGTGATGGTAGGATGTGATGGGGGAGAGAGACAGTGATGGTAGGGTGTGATGGGGGAGAGAGACAGTGATGGTAGGATGTGATGGGGGAGAGAGACAGTGATGGTAGGAGAGAGACAGGGATGGTAGGGTGTGATGGGGGAGAGAGACAGTGATGGTAGGGTGTGATGGGGGAGAGAGACAGTGATGGTAGGATGTGATGGGGGAGAGAGACAGAGATGGTAGGGTGTGATGGGGGAGAGAGACAGTGATGGTAGGGTGTGATGGGGGAGAGAGACAGTGATGGTAGGGTGTGATGGAGGAGAGAGACAGTGATGGTAGGGTGTGATGGGGGAGAGAGACAGTGATGGTAGGGTGTGATGGGGGAGAGAGACAGTGATGGTAGGGTGTGATGGAGGAGAGAGACAGTGATGGTATGGTGTGATGGGGGAGAGAGACAGTGATGGTAGGATGTGATGGGGGAGAGAGACAGTGATGGTAGGATGTGATGGGGGAGAGAGACAGGGATGGTAGGGTGTGATGAGGGAGAGAGACAGTGATGGTAGGGTGTGATGGGGGAGAGAGACAGTGATGGTAGGGTGTGATGGGGGAGAGAGACAGTGATGGTAGGGTGTGATGGGGGAGAGAGACAGTGATGGTAGGGTGTGATGGAGGAGAGAGACAGTGATGGTATGGTGTGATGGGGGAGAGAGACAGTGATGGTAGGATGTGATGGGGGAGAGAGACAGTGATGGTAGGATGTGATGGGGGAGAGAGACAGGGATGGTAGGGTGTGATGAGGGAGAGAGACAGTGATGGTAGGGTGTGATGGGGGAGAGAGACAGTGATGGTAGGATGTGATGGGGGAGAGAGACAGTGATGGTAGGGTGTGATGGGGGAGAGAGACAGTGATGGTAGGATGTGATGGGGGAGAGAGACAGTGATGGTAGGATGTGATGGGGGAGAGAGACAGGGATGGTAGGGTGTGATGAGGGAGAGAGACAGTGATGGTAGGGTGTGATGGGGGAGAGAGACAGTGATGGTAGGATGTGATGGGGGAGAGAGACAGGGATGGTAGGGTGTGATGGGGGAGAGAGACAGTGATGGTAGGGTGTGATGGGGGAGAGAGACAGTGATGGTAGGGTGTGATGGAGGAGAGAGACAGTGATGGTAGGGTGTGATGGGGGAGAGAGACAGTGATGGTAGGGTGTGATGGGGGAGAGAGACAGTGATGGTAGGGTGTGATGGAGGAGAGAGACAGTGATGGTAGGGTGTGATGGAGGAGAGAGACAGTGATGGTATGGTGTGATGGGGCAAAGAGAGAGTGATGGTAGGGTGTGATGGGGGAGAGAGACAGTGATGGTAGGGTGTGATGGGGGAGAGAGACAGTGATGGTATGGTGTGATGGGGGAGAGAGACAGTGATGGTAGGGTGTGATGGGGGAAGAGAGACAGTGATGGTAGGGTGTGATGGGGGAGAGAGACAGTGATGGTATGGTGTAATGGGGAAGAGATACAGTGATGGTAGGGTGTGATGGGGGAGAGAGACAGTGATGGTAGGGTGTGATGGGGGAGAGAGACAGTGATGGTAGGGTGTGATGGGGGAGAGAGACAGTGATGGTAGGGTGTGATGGAGGAGAGAGACAGTGATGGTAGGGTGTGATGAGGGAGAGAGACAGTAATGGTATGGTGTGATGGGGGAGAGAGACAGTGATGGTAGGGTGTGATGGGGGGAGAGAGACAGTGATGGTAGAGTGTGATGGGGGAGAGAGACAGTAATGGTATGGTGTGATGGGGGAGAGAGACAGTGATGGTAGGGTGTGATGGGGGGAGAGAGACAGTGATGGTAGGGTGTGATGGGGGAGAGAGACAGTGATGGTAGGGTGTGATGGAGGGAGAGAGACAGTGATGGTAGGATGTGATGGGGGAGAGAGACAGTGATGGTAGGATGTGATGGGGGAGAGAGACAGTGATGGTAGGGTGTGATGGGGGAGAGAGACAGTGATGGTAGGATGTGATGGGGGGAGAGAGACAGTGATGGTAGGGTGTGATGGAGGGAGAGAGACAGTGATGGTAGGGTGTGATGGAGGGAGAGAGACAGTGATGGTAGGATGTGATGGGGGAGAGAGACAGTGATGGTAGGATGTGATGGGGGAGAGAGACAGTGATGGTAGGGTGTGATGGGGGAGAGAGACAGTGATGGTAGGATGTGATGGGGGAGAGAGACAGTGATGGTAGGATGTGATGGGGGAGAGAGACACTGATGGTAGGATGTGATGGGGGAGAGAGACAGTGATGGTAGGGTGTGATGGGGGAGAGAGAGAGTGATGGTAGGATGTGATGGGGGAGAGAGACAGTGATGGTAGGGTGTGATGGGGGAGAGAGACAGTGATGGTAGGATGTGATGGGGGAGAGAGACAGTGATGGTAGAGTGTGATGGGGGAGAGAGACAGTGATGATAGAGTGTGATGGGGGAGAGAGACAGTGATGATAGAGTGTGATGGGGGAGAGAGACAGTGATGATAGAGTGTGATGGGGGAGAGAGACAGTGATGGTAGGATGTGATGGGGGAGAGAGACAGTGATGGTAGGGTGTGATGGGGGAGAGAGACAGTGATGGTAGGATGTGATGGGGGAGAGAGACAGTGATGGTAGGATGTGATGGAGAAGGAAGACAGTGATGGTAGGGTGTAATGGTTGAGAATAATAGAAGAGAGATAGTAATGGCAGAGTGTTTTAGGGGAGAGAAATGGAAGAAGCAAGGTAAGCAGGTAAGAGAGATAATGAAATGATTGATGAACCAGGCAATTGAAATTATTGATCACTATTAAAGTTATTAGAAATCAATAAACCCTACCTCAGCAGTTTCTCCACTCGATATTGTAAATCTTCACCAAGGGAAGCAACCAATAATTTCTTCAATTCACTATTCACCTGTACTTGCACATCTAATTGAGATCTTAATGATTCAATTTCTCGTTGAAATAATTTCTTTTCCTCGTTACATGAATCTCTCCAACACTTTGGTCCATTAATTAAGTCCAGGTGAGAAATGGTAGATGGAATGACAGAACCAGTGAAGGACTCTCCAGGGTTGCTGTTAGGTTCGTTGTTTCCATCAGAATTACTGGTACCAACAGTCATATCAACACCGGAAGCCATTAATGGATCAACCACGTTCACTGGCTTTAAAACCCTCTGGAAAATATAAGACAGTTGATATGTTAATAAATGTATCAAATTGGCAGTCTTCAGAAGATTGGATAATGGTTTGTGGCATTCATTCCGGCTATCTAAGTTCAAATCCTGCCAAGATCAACTTTGCTTTTCATACTTTCAAGGCTGATACTAAAAAAGTACCAGTCATGTACTTGGGCTTAATTCATCCTCTCTATATATATATATATTTCTCACTTCCTCTTTCCTTCTCTGGAGGAAATTGGTTGTGTTCAGACCTGGAGAATGGATGGGTTCCACAAGATTTAAAGTGCTCAAGACACTGTATGTCACTTTGGTGCCACTACAACTCCAATAGGAGATACAGGTCCATATACACACAAATATGTTAAAGTTATAAAAAAATTTACCAAATTTCAGACTTGTGGAAGGTTCTTGAATGCAGCAGAGGGGTTAGAATGGTCCCTTCCCACACCCTGATGAAGTTGTAGGGGTGTAGTTTTATATACAGTATGTTTTGGGTATTTAAACATTTTGTGACCACATTTCTAATGAAAAATTATGATTATTAAATCATTTTGAAAATAATCAAGAACTTGGAAGGGTTTAATAAAATATAAATAATTATTAATTTGGTATTTCAAACAAAGGTTTTTACATAAAAGTTAAGACAATCTACTTCACATGTACTCTTAATACTTATTTTTCCTGTGTATCTGTCATATACAAAGTCTATCTTCTCTGTTAACTTGCCAGTATATATATATTTTAATAAATATTTGCTCTATGGTTCTTATATATTTGATATATATTTATCCTTATCGAGCCCTCTTTGGATTTTAGTCTTTAAATTTATTATTATTACTATATATATATATACCCATGCTAGCATGGAAGATAGATGTTAAAAAACAAGAGTGTTGTTTATCTTCATTGTTATGTAGTAACTTCCTAATAAGCAGGTCCTAACGATCCAAAGCACTACACGTCAGTAGTTTATCCCAGGTAGGTGATGAGTGATGGAGTATTCCTTTATCAAATAATTGTTTCTACTTTTGGCACAAAGCCAGCAATTACCCAGTGCATTACTGGTACTTTATTTTATCGACCCCGACGGGATTTGAACTCAGTCTGTAAAGGGACGTTACTATGCTGCAAAGCATAGCGTCTGACCCTCTACCGATACTGCCAATCCACCGATTCATTTATCAAATAATGGTAGTTGAGACGAGATTAAATCACCGTAATTGTTTATTACATTATATATATTTTTGTTATATGGTTATTCATGTGAATTCGTCAGATGTTTATGCAATCATTGTGATATGACGGTGGCCATGTACGTCCATCCGGTAGTGAAGTGGTTCAAATCACTTTGATAAATGTATGTATATATGTATATATATATATATATATATATGAATGTATACATACATACATAATGAAGGTGAATAAATGAAGACTTACCTGTAATGGTCCACTGGAATTTAGTGAGTCAGTCAGAGGTTCTGTTGAGTATCTCTTTTTTGTGTAGACAACTGAACTACTGGAAGTTGATGAAGAGGAAGAGGACGGATGGAAGTTATTTGGCACCACAGACAAATCCATACCCTGTTCTCGCTGAGGAGGGTTATTAAAAACAGTGGAGGTTCTCAAACCACTTGGTTCCTTTTTAGATTTAGAATTTATTTGGTTACTGTGTTTTAATTGTGCATGTTTAACGATGATTGTAGAACCATCGGCAACGTTAGTTTTCACTAACTTTCTCTGACTCTTGGCACCTTTCATTGTCTCACTTCGATGATAATCTATATTACAATGGAGAGACACCTTCACACCAACTCATTATTGCTGGAAGTAACAAAAACAAAACAAAACAGTCATTTAATACAGAATATAAGTAAACTGACATAATAAATCTTTATCATCATCATTGTATGTCCTCTTTCTCTGCTGGCATGAGTTGGACATGTTGTAATGGTCCTATACTAGGCAGGTAAGTCAACAACAAATTGTTCATACGTTCCATATTTTGAGATGGTTTCTATAGCTGGATGTCCTTCATAAAGCTAATCACTTTACAAAGTGTACTGGATGCAGTTTATCGTGGCATCAACATTAGGGAGATTGTCATATGCTTGACATGGCCCGCATCTTCTCTCTACTTTGTTGTCTCATCTACTGCAAGCTAATTCCCCGATCTTTTAGTATCATAGGTGTCTACAGATCTGTATTGGCAAGCATGTATTACAAATTATTATTATCAATGCCACTGTGGTATTTGTTCTGGCTTCAAATCTAGCTGAAGTCAACTGTGCCTTTCATTCCTCTGGGGTTGAGGAAACATATTTTTATTATTATTCACAGTTGTATAAATAACATGACAAATTGTTTATAATTCTAACAGAATGAAAATATAAACACATATAATATACACAAAAATCTATGATCAAAGCGAGAAAAAAAAAGATAAAATAAAGTATAAATCAAGTACTGGATCCATATAATCGACCCCTCACCCAAAATTGCTGACCTTGTGCCTAAATTGGAAATCAATATAAGATATAAACTTTTGCCTTGAACTTTTATTATTAGCAAGTTTTTCTTATAACTACCTCCACCTTCCACTGTAAAACAAAAATATTTGGAAGAATTTAATATAGCTATAAATATTTTCATTATTGGGCTAGTTCTTACGTAAAAGGATGACAGAAACAGGGAGTTTGGGGGAAAATCCTGTCTTTTCTATATTGAAGTATAAATTAAGGTTCTATTCCATGTGATAATGGATGAAATATAGATTTTCTTTCTTAATTCCTTCCATATTAGTTTTATATTTGCAGTTAACTACATATTTTTCTCCTTTGTTTTTCTTTTCATTCACTTATTTAATTACAATCATACATCGACTCGGCCGATTTTATTTTTACTTCAATATAGAGAAGGATTATAGGGTCTTGAGTTTTTTTAATCATAAAATCATACAGTTTCGTGCAGGCTGGTATTAAAAGGATTAAAACTTTCTCAACCATATATAGGCTGAGAAATTATGAAGTAATATAAGAGTGGTAAGGTAATGTAAAGTTGATGACAATAAACCAGCGATAATTTTAATCTATGTCAATTGTTGACATATGAATGTGGAAGCAAAAAGTGAAAGCTAAAAAATATATCTAGCTTTATATATTGAAGTATTTATATAATCTAGATAACATAGACAAACACATCATTGTGTACGATTACAATCACTTTTTGTTTGTGCGTGTGTTTGTTAGTTTTGGCTGATATAGAAAAGTTAAATTACCGTCTTCAATAGAATTGTTACGTAATTGACAAACACTCACGTGTTTATATATATATATAGAGAGAGAAGCCCTATTTTTCTATAAAAAAAACTGGAAAAGATAGAACTTGACATGTGTGGGTGTATTTAGACAGTGTGGTGTGCCATATATACATAAGCGAGTGTACACACATTCTATATATATATGTATATATACACACACATTTAATATATATATATATATACTCACAATCTACAACATAGCTGTTTAGACATAGTTATAAGTGCCACATTATATATACATATATATATTATATACACATACAATCACACAACATAGGTGTGTTTAGACATAGTTATAAGTGCCACATTATATATACATATATATATTATGTACACATACAATCACACAACATAGGTGTGTTTAGACATAGTTATAAGTGCCACATTATATATATATATATACACACACATACAATCACACAACATAGGTGTGTTTAGACATAGTTATAAGTGCCACATTATATATATATATACACACACATACAATCACACAACATAGGTGTGTTTAGACATAGTTATAAGTGCCACATTATATATATATATACACACACATACAATCACACAACATAGGTGTGTTTAGACAGTTATAAGTGCCACATTATATATATATATATATATATATATAGCTGCCGTAAGG
>OZ024746.1:16629297-16679297 GCA_964016885.1 Eledone cirrhosa | reverse complement strand
ATTTATTTCTTACAAATAAATCATTCTAAATCTACACATACAGACCAATCGAGTACCATTAATTTTCATTTTATTATGTACGGCGATTGATGTCTACTTAAAATGAAAGAACACCCTCAAAACCACGTCACCAACGAGTTTTAACTGCTATTTCTAGCAAGACAGCGATCCACCGACCACGTAGCTAACTCCCACGTTGTCTGCTGCGAAGAATAATTTATGTTGTTTCCGGTCTAAATTCTTCCGGTGTAACGATTTTAGATTACCCTTGTTTCATTCACCCGACATTAACTTGAAATCGATTTCAAATTACTCCTCAACCCCAGGAGTAATCTGAGGGTAATTTCATTTTACCCCTCCTATGATTCTTACATTGCCCCCTCAAATCATTCCCGAACGTCCTTCGGCCCTCGTGGCTTGTGTCTTATACAATAAGTTTACACTTATCTCACATTTTATCAAATTAATCTGTCTATTGTACAAGGGTCGGCTGAAAAGTTCGTAGATTGATCAAGATACTCTCACGGAATGACCAAACGAGGTTTATTTTTTAACATGGTTCCTGGAAACAATGCAGTTATTAATAAAAAGAGTTGAAATTAATGCATGCAAGATTTCACAGCCCTAGCACCATTTTCCCAGAGTCAGCCTATGAACTTACATCCTACCCTCGTTTTTATATCCAGACTCACATATGTTGTAACCCCTATATTTATAATGTTTATTGTAATAATAGAATAAAGAAACCTTAGAGCGTCGGATAAATTGCGGCATTTAGTTCTGAGTTCAAATCCTACCTAGTTCCAATTTGCCTTTCAACCTTCTGGGGTCGATAAAATAAATACAAGTTAAGTACTGGGGTTAATATAATCGACTTTCCGTTCCCCGTCCCTCAAATTGCTGGCTTTGTGGTGAGACATATTATTGACAGAACCTGACAAAATATTTGCCAATTCTAAATATTCAAAACGTATAAATCCCAAGAGTGTTTAAAAAAAGGGAAACAAAACAACAAAAAGCCACAATAAGAATGTCATATTTCCTGACCAGCTTTCAATCTTGTATGTCTCCCGTGTTTTATATAAGAAATGTATCATGAAATAAGCACTAAATTTTATCATTCCAGTAACAGCGGATGGTCCAGTGGTGAGGAGTCTTGGACTCATAATCATATGGTAGTGGGTTCGATCACGTTGCATTTTATGATAGGACTAGGGACTCTATTATTAAAACAGCAGAGAAACCTCCTATGAGATGCAACTTCGTAGGAGGTCAGCTGAATATACATAGGTGTGAGCTGTAAATTTCATTTCATACAAAAATCAAAGAGGAAGGGATGGAGGTAATATGGAAAGTGCTGTGCGACCACTGAGAATGATGTCAGCTCAACTGAGCTCCTGAAAAGACTGCTGATTGACGACCTCGAGAATGTGCTTCACACGAGACGCATGCACTGGTGCGGCCATATCGAGCGCAGTGAGAGCTGGATCAGCAAAATGATAAATGTCGATTCAGGAGGCTGTAGAGGCCCAGGAACCAAAAAGGACTTGGAGGTTGTCCGTCGGGATCAAGCTTAGATTGGCCCAAGTGAGACCGGCGGACAGAAACACAATGGAGTGGGACACTAAGGAGCGTTGTCAGGCAGGACCCACCTACTTAGGGATTAACTGTATCCTACATAATCAAATGATGATGATGATGATGAATGGGTAATTCGAAATCACCTTCAGGCTATCTTAGCGGAAAGGGCGAATTAAGATTGCATGGGGTCACGGGCTGAAAATTTCATCTGGTGCCTTTAAAATATTGTGTGGTTCTTGACTACAGACCAATCACCCCCCCCGCCCCCCCCTGATCCTCCACTGTTCGGGTTTATATGAAATCGATTTCAGATTACCGAGGTTACTTTAAATGGTGGGGTAGCTTCAAGTGTTTACACCGGTTAAACTCCCCAACCGTTGCTAACAACACTGTTCCGACTAACAGAAAAATAAAGCAGGAGTGTCATAACTTTAGATTGTCGGTGTTGAATTAAGAAACTACTTACATTATGTTGTTGGGAAGTTCTTCTAATTACAAGGGCTCCTCAGTAAGTTGATGTTATTTATATAATATATTATTTCACGTGTTTTATTGATGTTTACATTTCTTCATACTTCAGTAGTTACCACAGACAACAGTTTGACGGTTAACGACACAAAAAGAACACAATTTATTTCCCCGCCAAATTAATAAATCATTTGAAATTAAAATAGATCAATACGGCCTTATTGTAATATAAAGATTATTAAACATAACATATTTTCGATAAAGTGATTCAAACAATTGATAATTTATTTTAAACCAGAAACTGCATATAAATATATTTCGTTCGTATTTGATGTATGTATATACTTTTTGTTTACATTTGAACTAATATATATATATTCTTTAAATTTTAATATATTAGGCTGACTATATAAATACAAATGTCGGCAGCATATATTTATTTATATAACAAGCAATGGTGAGTTTTTTAAACGACAACCATACCTGAATCCTTTTTAACAACACAGTTATACTGCAGATCTGTCAACTCTCCCCGTCCGACGGGGTGATCTCCCACCCACTTTGGGGTGGGTGAGAGATGTCTTCCATTGTGAAAATATGTATAGCTTTCGCGGTGAATTGGCAGTATCGGTAGAGGGTCGGACATGCTTTCCAGCATAGTTACGTCCCTTTATGATCTGAGTTCAAATCCGGCCGAGGTTAACTTTGCCTTTCATCCTTACGGGGTCGATAAAATAAAGTACCAGTAATGTACTGGGTAATTGCTGGCCTTGTGCCTAAAGTAGAAAAAATTATGTAAAATCCCCCCATTTTACCCCATTTCTCCCCGTTTCGGGGCAGCACTTTTTTTCGTGGTACCCCCGTTTGGTTTTATTTATTTGAGGTTGGCAGGTCTGTACTGGTCCTCTTCTAAATTTTGGCTTCTTCTGCGGGTGGGGAACATTTATGTAGTCACTCAACCTGTTAGAAATAACAGCCAGATCTCTCTCAAATCACACCCCGCTGTTTTTTAATATGTAGGCACATTGTATAACAGTCTGCTTGAATAAAAGACAGGATGGTCACAGACATTCTGGATGACATCCAGAGAACAGCCACTCAAATGTTTGGCATAAAACCTATTACACAGAGATACACACCAGCCTCTGTTCCACGGACATGATGACTCCTATCTACTGCTACTACAATGGTCTCTGCTTCATATAACCGGCTGGACTCTTGCTACCTCATCTTAGGTTCCCTCTATTCACCTGTCTCATCACTCATGTTATGTCCAACTCCTCAGACCCACCACTAATCACTGTGCAATCCTTCTTCCCCACAATGTTGTCACTCTGGAATTCTCACCTTACATATGTCATATGTCTTTCCTGCAGTCATTGACTTACAGCAGTTTAAGTGGAACAGCAATGGCATCAGAGCCGGTAGTAGCAAGAGCAGCAACAGTAGTAGTTGTATCTCAACTTCAAGATGGATATGTCCTTTAAGATTCTTCCATATTTTTTTAACCAAATAAATGCTCAGAGTATTTTCCTCAATCCTTAGGTCCAACTCCTGTCCTTCCCTTATTAATGTTATTTAAATATTACACATTTTTAGACATTTCTTCTGTTGTGCAGGATGATGATGGTAAGCGTTACTGTTTTGTTGTTGATTGGTATGATGCTGTTGCTGCACTCACACGACGCTACCAGTTTCTCTACTACCTTAAAGACAAGACTATAGAAATGGTAAGTCAGATTACAACTCCTCAAGTTTTCAGTGGAACTACTAAGTCTGAGACATGATCCCACTAATGTTTTTCAGAAATCCAGAAATTGCTGGAGAGAAATTTCAAATTTGAATCATCATTTATCCTCATTTTACGCCTGCTGTCTGTGTGGCTTGTACTTTGGGATTTAGCTAAGTCTGAAAACATGAAAAGTTTGCGCTTGCATCGTGAAATTGACTGTTTGTTACAGGCTTTACAATATGTAAAAAAATGCCCAAAAGTTTCATTTTTAAGAACCTGTGGATTGGTAGAGGGTCGGACGCCATGCTTTGCAGCAAAGATTTATGGCCCTTTCTAGTCTGAGTTCAAATCCCACCGAGGTTAACTTTGTCTTTCATCCTGAAGGGGTCGATAAAATAAAGTACCAGTAATACACTGGGATAATTGCTGGCCTTGTGCCAAAAGTAGAAACAATTATTAATGTGTAATTTAAAGATGATTATCACCTCAGTTTTCAAGATATGATAACGCTAACATGGCTAATCGTTCATTTAGGCCTAATTAAGCAAGATTTCGTCCAATTTGCTGACCATTCAAATTGTCATATTTCCTAAAATATTCATCCAGATTTCACAAATGAGGTATCAAAATGTTTCTTTTTGGCTGCTCTCCAAGAAATTGTACAGTCGTTACCTATTAATACACATCTTATTATTACATATTTGTACACAGTTGTATGATATTGACAGTTTCACAAGAATTCTGTTCTTTAATGGGGTCTTTTTCACTCCACTCTACTTTATTATTGTATGTTTGATTAAATATATTTTTAACATCCAATAATTGATTGTTAATATAGTCTAGTGTTGATTTAATTATTTTGAAATGATTTTATTTCAATTTAATCTAAAACATATACCAGTTTATATACATAAAAGTACATATGGCTTCTAAAAAATATATATTTGCAGTATGAGTATAAAAAACATCGAATTTTCCTGAAGCGAACCATTTGCGAAAATATCAAAGTAGAAGACCTTTATATTGGAAGTGTAATCAGTATTTTCTCTAGACAACTAAATATTGTGGACTTTGGAGATGAGTTTACCAGAAAAGAATTGACCAGTCAAACTCAAAAGTAAACATTATGTTGTTTTTTTTAAAGCTTTTTCCATATTTCTGTTTAAATTAATGTCTTCTGTATTTGTGGCAGTGCTTTACATTCTGAGTTCAAATCTTACTGATGTCCACTTTGCCTTTCATCCCTTTGAGGTAAATAAAATAAGTGCCAGTAAAGTACTGGGGGTGATATAATTGACTTTATCCTTCCCCTAAATTGCTGGCCTTGTGCTTAAATTAAAAGCATTGTTCTGATCTAATTCATGTGTCATTGACTTAGCATCTATTTTGAAATATTAATATTTCAGAGTGTACTGGGGGCATTATATCCTGGCATCACCACTAAAGAGTCCTCTCAATCCTACATAGTCTCTGTTTTTTTGCTACAACTTTACAGAGCGTACTTGGTGCATTTTATTGTGTCACCAACACTAAACAGGTTGTCTTGTATTTCAGCTGGGCTAAAGGGATTCTCTCAATCCTACATAGTCTCAGATGGCTTGATACATGTTACAGAGTTTTATATATGTAAAACAATTTTCATGACACAGCATCTAAATTTTCTTCTTTTGTTTTCAACCAGAACTCTAGGCCTGCTGAAAGCCAAAGCTGTTCCAAATATGGGGGAAATATTTGATATTATTCAGAAGAATGGCTTAAAGATCACAAAGTTAAAAATGTGTTTGCTCACAAAAAAGGAAGCTGTGGAATTTTGTGCTGATTTTAGGCATGAACAGTATTATAAGTAAGTATATTGAAATATTTATTTTCATATAACAATTTATCATCTTCATAATTATCATTTTTTCTTTATTTAGTGCAATTAAGTTTAGGTAGTGAATTGGCAGAGTGATTAGAATGCAAGACAAAATACCTGGTAGTAGTAATTTTGGCTCTGTGTGCTCTAAGTTCAGATCCTGTGAAGGTCAACTTTGCCTTTCATCTCTTTTGGGAGGGTGAGAAGGTGTGATCAAATAAAGTAGTAGTCTAGAATGGTAGGTTGGTAGAGTTGTTAGACATTCTGATGAGATATTTTGTGGTATTCTTTGTGATCTGGGTTCAAAACACTCCATGGCCTACTTGGTTTACAGACTTAATCTGTCGCCCAGTTTAACACCACCACTTGGTTCTTTGATCTCTTTAGCAGAGTCAGTAGTCTACTTGGACCTATAGACTTAATCCGTCACCCAATTTAACACCATCACCTGGTTCTTAGGTGCCTTTAGCAGAGTCCACTCTCTTTGGAGATACCATTTTGAGGTTACCTTTCCTTATCTTACTCTGGACTGGTACTTTTACTTTTAATCAAACCTGAAAGCATTAAAGGAGAAGTTGACCTTGGCAGGACTTGAAATCAGAGTGCAGAGACCCAGAATAAATTCTTCCAGACAGGAAGGTCATTTAGCCATAGAAATCATGCCAAAATATAGACCATATGGGCAAGTCATGGTTCTTTAACTATATCTTGTCTTGGACCATGACAACCTATCCAACCCATTCCAGCATGTAGAAGAGGCACACAATGATGATGATGAATTTATTTAACACTCTAATGACTGTCAATTCAATACCTGAAGTCTGAAGTTATTTAACGAATATTTAAAATAATAATAACAATTAATTGAATTAATTTATTTTATTCCTTATTAATTGTCAGCAACTTCATAGAGAGTATTTGTTCAGGTCCAATATTGGTGATGGAATTATTAGGAGAGAATGCCGTATGTTCCTGGCTAAAGGTAGTGGGTTCTCAAGTTCCAAAGCAGGTTGAAAATGCTGCCAAATTGGGTGAAGGTATGTGGCACGATTCTACTTCTTCTTGTATGACATTTGTACAATGACTAGAGAGACAGATCAAGATTTGAGAGCCAGACCAAGGCGTCATTTGTAATTTTATGGATTGCTGGGAAAATGTCTGAGGGGACAATCTCAAACAACATGCAGCACTATCTGGTCAGGGTCCCCAGTCATATGCTGGGCTGTCCTGCCATGTGTTGTGCAGATCTGATTAACCTTTTAGCATTTACATTATTCTATATTTACTATTATATTTTCGCAGTAAAGGCTTTATCTTACATAATTATCTCATGTAATATCGAATCTATGAGATTTTGATGTTATTTATTTTGAGAACACTACCTTAATATAGGTATGAATTACAGCCGGTTAGAACAGAAATGGCTGGCTTAAATGCTAAAGGGTTAAGGGACACCCATTTCTTTCTGGGAAGGTCAAAAGCTAGCTGGTTCAGATGTGGGGTCCTGGACGAGGTCTTGGTTGGCAAATTTGAACTCTTACCATATTCTTTGCCACTTTTCCTTCAGAACAAAGTTATTATCTTGAAGAATCTTCAATGATTCCTAGAATGGTTTACATGATTTTAAGTACATGTTGGGAAGGACATGGTAAGAGTGCTGCCTCACGGTTCATTTCCCGATGCAGCATGTGAGAAGGAGCTATATGAGAAAGGGTAGGAATTCACTGAGTAGGTGTAGATTTCAGTGTGTCATATGACAAGAGGAACCATTCAACTTGATATTACTGACATCACTAACACAGTGTAATTCAGAATAAAGTTATATATGTCTATGTTTAATAAACATATGTTTATTGTTGCTGAGTATTTTAACCCTTTTATTATTATATTTCTCATGAAAAACTCTACCTATGATTTTCAGATAATTTTGAACATAATGAAGAATTTGAAGGGATTTACTAATATTTAACTTTCTGGTATTTGGGACATAATTTCACAAAGGTTCTTACATAAAATTATGATTGAAGATTTTTAGATAAATATATGCACTTTAACCCTTTAGCATGTACATTACTCTCTGTATACTATTGTATTTTTGTGGTAAAAGCTTTATCTTACATAATATCGAATCTACGAGGTTTTGATATTTATTTAACATCAATATGAGTGGCTGGTTTTGGCCTTTTTGAACAAAAAGAGGTGAAAGAATTCTGGCCGAATATGGCCTGTTTAAATGATAAAGGGTTAAAATAAACAGTTTTTAATCATAGAACTAGAGGCAGTTTCGGGAAGTTTGGTTATCAAAAGGGTTAAGGGTGGATCTTAAAATGAGGAATTTTACAGAGAAGATGACAAAGGAACTCAATGTGTGGAAAATAGCTGTGCTGGGAATAGACCCATCTAACTGATGCAAATATGGAAAAACATAAAAAGGATGATAGTGATGGTGATTAGATATCTGTGTTCAATGTTTAGTAATGATAGTTCTACTGTTAACAAATTTCAATATAAAATAAATTAATAAAGTATCCTTCTCTAATTAATTCAATAATTAATAAATGATGTTGATTAAACAAATAATACAATTGTCTCTAAGAATTGATGTTTTAGATATGACTTCAATATCTAAGTAGGTTTTCTATCTTCTGCCCCAGGTAATCTCTGCTATGGACCAAAATCAACAGGACAAGCAGCACAGCAACTGGAATTCTTCTTTCCAACTTCAGCAAGTATAAATCGTAGGAATCCTGTTGTTCTAGAGGATTGCACCTGTTGTGTAATTAAACCCCATGCTGTTCTCAGTGGTGAGTTCATACCTTGACCTTGATAATTGTACCCGTTGTGTAATTAAAACCCCATGTTGTTCTCAGTAGTGAGTGCCTACCTTGATATTTATACCTGTTGCAGTCATCTTCCATGCGCATCACATGGCCATACCAATGCAGTCTTCTCTCCTGCACACTACAGTTTATCCCACTTGGACACAGTTTCTCTCTGAACTCATCCATGCTTGGTCGTTCATTTCTCTTCAGCTTTTGCATATCCTCTGCAGTTGCTGCCCATGTCTCACTACCATGCAGCATCACGCATCTCACAACCGATCTTTCGTTCGTAGGGAGAAAACCTTTGTTGTTAACAGAGGAAGCAGCTCCCTAAACTTCTTCCATCCTGTCCTTATTCTAGATACTATATATATATAAAGAGAGAGAGGTGAATAAAGTTTTAAAATTGTCATGTGAGGAAAGATATCCTGCCAAAACTGGAATGTACTGAGATGTGGTTCCAACTATGGAGGCAGTAGTTCCAATTAAGGACCGACAGTCTGTAACAACCTACTCCAGCTTGAACATAAAAAATGGATGTAAAATGACAATGATGTGATGATGTAATATTGAATCACTTTCTTTTTTAATTTTATTCAGGACTGACACCTAAAATTGTGACTGCAATAATGGAAGCTAGGTTTGAAGTAACTGCAATCCAGATGTTCCACTTGGAACGAATCAGTGCAGAAGAATTCTTGGAAATTTACAAAGGAGTGATCCCTGAATATCCAGCAATGGTCACCCAAATGACCAGTGGACCCTGTATTGCCATTGCTCTCAGAGCAAAGGATGCTCCCCAGGCATTCCGTGAAATGACCGGTCCTGCTGACCCTGTAAGTCTAAAGTTACTTTAGTTCTCTTCTGTAAAAAAAGTTTTCTGAGATCTTATATATATATATATATATATTCTACTATGAGGGGGAAAGATCTTGGCCATATTAACCCAAGGCCAGGCATTTCTGGTAGGACAATCTTTCACCATATTACAGCAAAAAAATTGACAGGCCCCAAGTCTTCAGTTTAGTCAGTCTCATGAATAATACAACCTTGGGTAAGATCCTGCAAAATTAAAACATTTATACGTTCTTGGGGTGAAATTATGACTTAATGGTTAGGGTGTTTGGTTCTAGGCAGCACATTGTGTCCTAGAATAAAACACTTTATTTCGCATTGTTCCAGTCCATGATGATGGAAAAAAAATGAGTTATACCTATCATTTAAAGGTCCAGCCTTGTCACATACTGTATCAATCTGGATCTCCCTGAGAATGACATTAAGAATACATGTATCTGCAGAATGTTAATTTCTTGAACAGGCTGTTCTATTAGTCAAACAACTTGAACACTCAGCAAAATGGGTTGGTGTTAGGAAAGGTATCAAGCTATAGTATCCATATCAAAATGGAATATATCTAGGCAAGACATGGTTCCCGCGACCAGTCTAGGATGACAGTAACTCCAATTACTGACTTGGAGTGTAACAACCCATCCAACTCATGCTACCATGGAAAAACAATACAATAATCTAGACTACTTGTTGTTAAAGGCTGAATCGAATGCCAAGAAAATGTTTAAAAATAAATAAGATAGATTAAAAATGTTTCTGAATATTTATGACATTCTTCAGGAAATCGCAAGACATTTACGACCTCGATCTCTACGGGCCTTGTTTGGACTTGATAAGATAAAAAATGCCATCCACTGTACAGATCTACCAGAAGACGGGCCTTTAGAAGTAAGTATTATTTAAACCTACTATAAAATTCCAATTAATTAATAAATATTTATGTATAACACAGGGTAGACGGGGCCTCTATTAGTCATATTGAAGGCAACCCATCTAGGAGAGCAGCCACTGAACAAAAACTGATGCAGAGTAGAGGGAACCCTTAAGTCCTATCAGACAACCACTCTAGAGATGGTGGCACGATAAAATACACCCAGTTCACATTACAACACTAGGGTTCTCACTGTCTTTGGCTGGCATGGGAGTGAAGGAAATGGGAGAGGAAGCATCAGGTCATTAAGGAAGCCTTAAAGTAAAAGAAAGGTGTCTGGTATTATATTGTAGGATGTGCTTAGCTTTCTGTGTTGTCATTTAGACAGGAAAGGTGAGTATAATGGAGGACATAGGTTGGGCAAGGAAGATGAAAGGCGAGGTTCACTCTGAGTTTCCATTGTCATGGGTTAGATGTGGAAGGAGAAAAGAGTAAGTGAGAGGAGGACTAAGGTTGAGATATATAGAGAGGGTGGTGGGTGATATCTACATATTCCACTACTCTTTGGGATTAAGGTGAGTGGAGCTGGGAGCCTTCTGGCAAGAGGGGACCACCCTCTCCATCCCGCTTACATGGAAAGGCAAATCTTCTGCAGTGTGGCAGATCCTGGTTTATCTCCTTCATGAGGTAAGTCTTCACTTATCCCTAACTCCAGCTGCTGTGATCAGCTTATCGAGTTCATTGAAGACATTACCCGGATCACTGACAGCGACTCATGGGTGGATGTTGTTTACCTTGACTTCACTAAGGCTTTTAATTCTGTGCCACACAAATTACTTATGGCGAAACTCTCTGCAATGGATGTGAGGGATGATCTTTTTAACTGGTTGAAATCCTTCATTCTCAGCCGAAAAGAGGTAGTCACAGTTCTAGGACAGCATTCTTCACCATATGAGATGTCATCTGGTGTACCACAGGGATCTGTTCTTGGTCCCCTTTTGTTTGTGGCATATATTAATGACATAGATGCCAACTTAAAGAATGCCACGGTACTGAAATATGCAGATGACATCAAGCTGTACCTTGAAATCAAAAGGGCTGATTCTGCAATCTACAACTCTTTCCTACAATCAGACCTGGACACACTGCAGCAATGGATCACAGACTGGCAACTGAAGCTGGCTGTGGACAAGTGTACCACCATGCATTTTGGGAGGAAAAATCTAGCGTCCACATACTCCACATACTCCCTCCACAACACTGATATCAAGAAGTCCTCTTGTGAACGTGACCTGTGCATTACTGTTAGCAGCAATTTGCATTGAACAAAGCATGTCTCTAAGATTGTCAAGAAGGCCGAGGGTGTCTTGGCATCACTCAGCAAGACCTTTGTTAGCCGCTCTCCAGCCATCTATTTAAAGCTGTATACAGCTATGGTACAACAACACTTGGAATTCGCAAAATCAGTCTGGAACCCCTATCTTGCTCAGAACATTGACCTCCTGGAAACTGTTCACATACCCTCCATCAGACACCTACCATACTCTGAACGCCTTGCTTCCCTGGGCATGGATTTATTGAAGCTCCGACGTCTGGCAATGGACTTGGTAAACACCCACAAAGTTATTAACCATCTCGCCAACAACAACCCTGAGCACCTTTTTGATCTCCATGTGTCTAACACACGTTGACATGCCTACAAAATCAGAAAACAGCACAGCTCCCATGACTTTTGGAAACATTTTTCACGCTTAGAGTTGCTGAAGCATGGAACAAACTGCCTGCATCAGTTGTTAGCTGCCGAGACACTGCATCCTTTAAAACCCTCATGCTTTCCGAAATTCGCCAAAACTACTCCTGATGTACCCCTTCCATACACACGTGTATATCATGACTCATGCACTGTTCATTTTCCTGACGTTTGTACATTACCCTATACATACACTTTATGATGAGTTGTAGTGCACCTGAGCACTGTACACAATATTTTCATTATTATTATATCATCCCAAATTTTCTTAACCCTTCCCCTTTCATAGGCTCCATCAATTCCAAGTACTCTGCAATTCTCTATGCAGCTGTAATCCTCTTTGCATCACATGTTCTTACCAACATTGTCTCCTCTCCTGTACACTGCATCTGATCCCTCTTATGCCCAACTTTTTCTCTCATCTCATTGATGCTTCGTCATTCATGTATTACACACTCATTGGAGCAACTTGCTACATTTCTTTCCAATCTTCCTAAATCTTCTGCACACAAAGCCCAATTCTCAGTCATGCAACATTGCCATTTGCACTCAAGCATCATACAATCTGCCTTTTGCTGTGAGAGAGAATACCATTTTTTGTAGCTGGCCACTATACTTTCAGTACACCCATCCCCACTGCAATTTGGTCTCAGATAACAGAGGCTATCAACTACCAATAAGGAGTCACGTGACCTTTTGTTGCTCCTTTGCATCTACCACACACAAAGCCTACATTCTTTGCTAGCCCGTGTACCCATACAAATACATTATATATATATGTGTTAAAACAATTGTAAAAGTTTGTTTTATTCATATTTTTCTTTATCATAGGTTGAATATTTCTTCAAGATCCTAGACAGATAAATTCTATGGCTTTATTCTTTTTTCTTCTATATTTACCATTTTGTTGAAATACGTTAAAAATGTTGTGAATAAAAGCTTCAAAAGTCTCTCACTTCTTTTCTCTCTTACTGAAGACCATTCTCCAGCATGGCCTTAGCCATGATGGTTAAAATACCGAAGAACTCTCCCTCATTATAAAATCTAATGAGATCATATAAATTTAATCCTCTTGATACCAAACCACACAAAATCACATTAAAAAGCTGTTTATATTTATCTAAAAACTTCCTATCTTAATTTCATGTTTGAAACTTTGTTACGTTGCAGACACCAACTTATTAACGAGAAAATTAGTTGTATTACTAAATCTCTCCAAATTCTTGATTATTTTCATAAGCATGTCTTTCACTAAAAATATAACAAAAGGGTTAAAGCATTTTTAATTTGCTTTCTTAAAGCTGTAGAGAGAGAAAGATTGAAGGTGGGGATACAGAAAATAGGCCTGTCATAGGATTCACAAGTCTAACTCGGTTTTAGCAGTGAAGATTAAATGCTTGTAGTTCTTGAAATTGACTCCTCAACTGAAACCAACTTTCAATATTTAGAATGTAATCGTGAGTGGTGAATCGGTAGAGCATAGGATAAAATGCTATTGCAGCATTTCTTCTGACTTTTTATATTCTTAGTTCAAATCCTGCCAAGGTCCATATTGCCTTTCATTCTTCCAGTGTTGAAAAAAAATAAAGGTACCAGTCACATACTGGGGGTTAGTGTATTCAACTTTCCATTTCCTCTTCCCCAAACTGTTGGCCTTGTGCCTAAATTAGAAATCAATAATTAGAATAATTTTTGTTTTTGTCATACTGTACAAGTTTGACCAGAGGTCATCTGTGGGTTGTTCTTGAGTTTTGTTGGATTTAGATGGAGAAAAGCAAAAAAATTCTGGGTAAAATAGTTTTGCTTTTTTTTTGTTTTGTGAATTGAATGAAATTATTGGTTTTGTTATCCATAATTGATACATCATGAGTAATAGATTTCATTTTATATATGAAATTCTTATTGTAAACTAATATATTCTGATTGAATGTCTTCAAATATTTTGGCTGTACTACCCTCTGGCCTTCTTCAGATATCTCTTGTAATTAGTAATATTCATGGAATTATTTAAACCATGGGGTTCATGGTCAGGGTATCTTCATATTAATTAGCAACATTACAAATAATACAAGGATAATCTATAAATAACCTACTAATAGTAATGTTCTCAGAATTTCAAAACAAAAACTGTATTCAAACCACAGAAGTAGATTGTTCTTATTCCATGTCTTAGATATTCTTGTATTAGTTATTTGTTATGTCACTAATTAATATGAGGATATCCTAGATATGGACTACAGAACTTGAACAATCTACCTATGTGATATTAATAAGGGAGGGGGGGTTAGTTTAAAATTCTGAGAATGTTACAAAATACAAGTCCTCTGAAGAAGGCTGGAAAGTACACTGACCGAAGTGTTGTGGTGAGGACACTTGTCTGGATATATCATTTTATAATATATATATATAGATTATATAGAAATGACTTACAAAACTAGAACTGTTTCATTCATATTAAATCATTTCTATATAAAATGGATATGCTACTTCTCTACTAACATATTGAGTACCTTATTTAATTGTGGTTTCTTTCCAATGGGAAACCATCCTTATATATATGTGTGGGTGGGTGTTGGTGTAAAAATCAGTGTGAGGGCTGCAGTTCAAATAAATCAGTTTATAGTAATAATTCTTCATGCCAGAAATTTAGACAAAATTCAATTGAATAAACCTGAAAACGATACTCAAAGAATAAATGCAATATTACAGTAGATGGGAAGCACCAAAGTATGAGAGGTGTTGTAGGGAGACAGTGAAATAATTAAATAAAATACTCCCAAAATATGATGAGACAAGAGATTAATAATAGACATAATCTCCAGAAATTATGGAGGCTGATTTTTTGGCCAGGATGTTCTCCATCCTGGGATAATAATTTGATGTTAGAATACGGAGATAAGGATGGCAATAAGTTTCGGTAAATTTGCTTTGGAACAAGGAATTATTTAAATTCATCATGGTGAACGTTTTTTCACAGATGTATGTACTTCCAAACAATGAAGCCATTTGTTGTGCATGATGGCGTAACTTGGGATAGTCTTCGGCTGGAAGATCCTTATAAAAGTTAATTAGACTTTTTTCACAGAAAGCATATTTAAACTTGGAGTGTTCCTGTAAGTCAATAAGTTCTAACTGAATGGCTGAGGGACCATTTTCTGGTGATATAGAAAAAGGATTTTCAAAAATTTCTAATGCTTGTGAATGTTCATTTAAATCCAAAAACTCTATGGCACGTTGAATTATTTGGATGTATTTTTCAGTGCAAACTGTTTCTAAAATTGAGCAACTTTTATCCAAGACTATACAACCCTCTTTATAAACTTTGAACCCATCATCCAACAACAGTTTGCAGGTTGGGAAATGAGTGAGGTTATTTTCTTTTAGTTGTTTCTGCAATAGTTGGAGTTTTTCCCCAGTAGCTTTAATATATTCAAAGAGTGTTGTGGCAAACTTACCATTCCCAAGAAGTTGTGTGTTTAACTCATTTAAAATAGAAGAAATATCGACCAGAAATGCCAAATCACGAATCCAGTTGCTATCCATAATGCCTACTAACTCAAGATCTTTTTGGTACAAAAATTCCTTTATTTCATTTCTTAAGAAAAAGAATCGTCTGAGTGAGGAACTATTACTGACCCATCGAATAGTGGATAAATAAACGTCACCAAATTCTGACTTGGAATCTTCTAAAAATGCTTTGAAGCAGTTATGTTGATGGACTTCATTTTTTAACAGGTTCACACATTTGACGACAACACTTATAACATTTCCCATCAATAAGACATTACTTATAAGTGTCTCCTGGGGAATAAGACGGTTGTAGGAGATTAAATTCATGTAATATTTTTGCCTCATTTTTTGGCGTAATAAAGCAATGGCACCAGATTTTTTAGCAATCGTAGCTGGCGCTCCATCTGTAGTGACCCCTACCAACAGTTCCCAGTTCATATTATTGGCATTTAAAGCTCGACATGTGGCGTGGAATATATCAATTCCTGTGACTTTCTCTGACAGACCTTCAACTGAAAGTAATTCCTCGTGAATATCGAAATTTTCTTGAACACCCCTGACAAACACCAAAAGCTGTGGTGTCTCACCAACATCGTTACAAATGTCTAAAGATATGGAATAAGATACAAAATTTTCAGAGTGGTTTTGCAGTTGATTCTGGAGATCTTCCCCGATATCTATAATTCTTCGAAACATGGTCATATTCGACATATCAACATCGTCTAGAAGTTGTTTTTTATCAGGAAAGACAACATCAACTATTTTCATCATACATTGTTTCACAAACTCTCCCTCCGACAATGGTTTGGCACTTTTAACAAGTTCATAAGCTAGAATATAACTAGCGTAAACTGATACTTCACTCTGGGCTGTCTGGAACACAAATGTTTGGTCGGCAATATTCTTCAACAGTAATTCTAGTTTCATGTTCCTTTCATCTCCAACTAACATGTTATAAGCTTTATGATGTGAATTATAATGTCTTTTAATATTGTATTCCTTGAGACAGGCACCGATTCTTCGGCAAATTAGACATAAAACTTTGTCATTTTGTTGAACAACAAAATATTCTCTGGTCCACTTCTCTTGAAATCTTCTCTTTTCCTCTCCAATTCGCCGCTTCCGAGCCTTTTCCATGATTTGTCGAGTATTTAGATAGTAAACAATATAGAATTTAGAATGAGCACCGACAGAAATTAACGAAAGTAATTGGTTTTGAAACAAAAACGGTATACAAACGCGAAAAAAAGTGCTCTGTCTTCAGTATTTTATAAATTGTATAAGATAATACCTAATCTGATTTCTTTCTTCGTCAATATCTTGTTTGAGAACAATATCAAACATTCCTACAATATATTATAGTATATGTAATTGATGTGACATACAAGGATATTATTTTAAGGGCCGCAGTGGCGGACACAAACACAGTGTAATTTAGGAAAAGGAGGGCAGCCTTCACTTTAAATACACAAATATTTTTAAATTTAAAATTTAGATTAGCCCTTTTATTTCATTAATATAAATATTCTTTAAATAAATATACAAATGTACGTGATTGTTTTGAAGTTTATTTTGTTTATTTTTTCTTTCTATATACCCCCCCCCCCCCATAGATCATGCTAAATTCTTCTTTTAAAAACAGGAAAAAATAATAATACGTTGACTCCATCCCCCAACAAAACATTTATCGTTATCAAAATAATTAAGACTAGGAAGAAGATATAAAAACAATGTTAGACTTAATTGCAGAAGTAGTGCGGAGTAACCGGATGTTGTGTGCTGTCCTGTCACATATTCACTGCGGACTATAATGTTGAGATGATTTCATTATATTTCAAATGTTTTATTTACTCACTAATTAAATTAGATTAAAAGCATTTCTTCACGGACTGACTTTGGCGATCTTTCATTATTAAGTAGACGGCTTTTCAGCAGATACGTGGAAAAGACGTAAAGTGATGTCTACGCATGTTGTGACATTTATTTATCAATAAATCATTCAGAACTTATATATACAGATCAATCAGGTATCTTTTATTTTACTATGTATGCTGATTATAGCCTGTTTGGTGTAGTGTCTGTGACGTATTGCTGGGGGTGCAGCTGCACTACCAAAAAAATTGTCGGAAAATTCTTAAATTTTCAAAAAAATATTGTATACTTTGCTCGTTTATTTTAATTACACAAAACAAAATATGTACAATACAATAATGAATAAAGATGTCGTAATAATGATTGGCGTGCTTAAAAATATATGCCAGAAAATTATGAACGTCTGCATTCCCCAAAAATGATAGGAGCAATACAGTTATGGTCTGTGAATATGTAAAGCTTTATATATGACTAGTTACCAGATTAAGAGAGGATTTCCCTTCAGCTCTTTATTTATCTGTTCAGTGTGATTGATCAGTCTTTACTATTACTGAAGATGTCTTATATAAAGCTTTAAACATTTGGGACTCACACATTCACAGATACTACACCATATAGGCCATAATTACCCTGATAATAATATGAACGGTACCTGATCGGATCTGTATACTCGAGTTCCAAACAATAGGGGTGGGGGTGGAAAATAGGTAATTTTTCGAGGTTGTCTCCGTTGAACTTTTCATATTGAGACCCCAAACTCATCTTATTTTATAACGAATGGGATTTCTTGTAATGTTCTTTTTTTGTCATGTATTTTTAAATGTATAAAGTAAATTAATTGTCACAGGAATGCTACCACTTAAAATAAAATTTCGCTGGAGATAGAGTAGCAAAATTTAATAAGGGTGGTAGAAAAAATCTGAAAATATAATAAGCGAGTGGTGGGGGACATTATTGGAGATCCGAGAGCATGTAAATTCCGAAAGATTTATTGGTAAAGGGTAAAGAAATATCACAACATACCACGGACATCACAACCCAACTCTCGCATGTTAATGGGAGAAATATCTATAATTATAAATTACTGTAGTTTAGTTAATAAAATATAATCCAGTCATTTGTGGATATAAACAGTCACCCCGCCCCCACATACTGATAGTCTTTGTTGTTTAATCACAGGTGATGTCTAATGCAGCTGGCCTATGATCAGAGACATTTCAGTTGTGACCATCCCGGATCCTTCTTTAGACAATGTCTTTAGAACAACATACAATGTGTCAGGGAGATTTGAATACTGTTTCTAACAGGCCGAACAATTACATTGAGAATAGCTCGTTGTACGAACTTTGTTGTTCAGCTCTGATTAACATGACATATGATTAAAGGTGTTCCGACGGTGACCATTCCAGCTTTTATTAAGACAGTATATCTAGGATTATATTGTCTGATATGCCCTCCCTCTCCTTATTTTGACACAGGTGATTATATTGGCGTTTCTAAGAGACCGAGCGATTACAATGAAGCTGCCTTCATACTGCCAAAAAATTACAATAAAATATCTCCATCTTTGAAAATACGACTGCTTCAGATAAGGTTTTGTTGCTGTCAAAATTCATAATTAAATTTATTTGTAAAATCATGTTACCCGAAGAATTATAAGCTACGTAGTGATTTTAAACCGCCCGCTAATGCGGGTAATATTGAGACAAAGGAAGTTAATTCTCACTACACCGCCCGATATGCTCCTGTTACTAATTGTTAGTTGAACTGAAAACATTCTAATATTTTGTTGTTTATATCCACATTAAGATTGATCTAACAGATCTATTGTCAAAAATGTTCCAGTTGTGACCAGCCCACCTTCTTTTATGGAGAGAGATTGGTACTTATTCGTCTCTGGGGCACCTGAAACCGAATTCGGTGATTACCGAAAGGGGAAGAGAAAATGGAATAGGCTATGTAGCCGGTAAACCCTAAAGGGACGCTACATACATCGCATGTGGAAGAGATTCCTTGATTGTCTCGCAAGTTTTACCGGTTTCACAAGGGCAAATAATATGTAAGCATAGCTTTGCAAGCATGAAGTGTTCCTGTGTTTACCTTTTTAGACACAACGTAGCCTCGTTCCAATAGATTTAAGATCAGAGGTGTTCCAACCGTGATCATGTCTTTTATTTTCAGATAACGTTTTTTGTACAATACTATGTTGAGAGTTATCTCCCTTGATTAGGAGTATCCGCCAGTTTAGTAACTATGAGTTATGTCCCTTCGTTAGAAGTACAACCATAACTACCTTTTAAACGCATCTCGTTTATTATATTTCAAATAAAGCTTTGGTCAACATCAGTTAAATGCTTCGGGAAGAGTACCTTACATTGAAGACACTGGGGTTTATCTATTGTTTTCAGTAGTGCAAGAACTTAGGTTATCAAAAGTTAAATGCTTTTGTCAGGAGTAACAATCGATTCTGTGCGGGTGTATGTGTGCACGCGCGCACACATCGTTTTTGTAATTGCTAGATTTCTTATCTGAAAACGTGTGTTGAAACAGATATTGTTATACTATGGGAGGGTCGTGTTGCCAGTAAAAACACACGCACCTGTTGGTTTTCACTTCAATTTATTATAAATTTCTAGTTGATTAGTTTAATAACCAGATAGTTTTTATTGTCAAAGGTCTTTCGTCACACATTCTGTGACCTCCTCGGCGACTAATTTATTAATTTGTGTCTCTCCTACACCATCTTGTTTTTGTGAGGTGTGTACTTGGGTTGTATATCCGGGTGTATGTCTTTATACGTTTATTTACAGAAGTGACAAACATAAATTCCAACCAAAATTCAACAGAAAACATTAGTGGAATAACAACGACATCATAACTAGTAACTAAAGCCAAGATAAAGACATACATAGACACACAAAAACCAAACTAATAGAACAAACAAGACACAGATAAAACAAGCAATCAACTAGTGACAAGTAAATTTTCAACATAAACCACCTTTCCGCTGTACATAATTGACATATCTTCAAGTCATTTAAATAGGATTATTTTTCTAGGATCATCCATTTGAAAGAGGAAATCGTGCCACTGTCTTTAAGATTCCAAAAGTGATTTGTAAGTTTAGAGTTAGTTCTTTAGTTCAGATATCTGAAAAGTGCATGTAAAAAGGATGGTGATAATAATGAATGCTTCTGCCACTGATATAATGAAATGGTGGCCTGCGCTGACAAATTTAATATTCTGAAATTCAAAATGGAATTGTTATGAACGAAAATTCTGAGGATAGGAAACTGTTGTATTATCCATCATCATAATCATTATCATCTTTATTATCATTAATGTCATCATCCTTGTTATCAACCATCGTCATCTATACATCTGCTTTTCCATTCTGGTATATGATGAAGGAGATTATTTTTGAGGCGATATTTTATGGTTCTCTCTGATGCCAACCCTTATGTATCTTTAAGTATAGTACATACTCTACTAATCTTCACCAATTTAAGTGCTAAGCCATAAGACATAAACAAATACCACTGGGTTTTTCTGAAAGAGTGCCCCAGCATAGCCACAGCCCACAGCAGTGGAACAGATAGAAGAGTATGAATACAGACAAAATACACACATATTATCACTGCTTTATGTCTCTACATACATATATGGAGTGTCTGCAGTGCAAAGACCATAAATCAGAGTAGTACTCAATGTATGAGGAGATACAGAGTGAGTGTATCATCATCATCATCATTGTTTAATCTCTATCTTCCATGCTAGCATGGGTTTAGAGATTAATAAAATAAAGGTCTAACCACGAGATCTTCAGTTTCAGCTTGTGACCCCTCTAAACTTCTTCGGGAAAATGGGTTTATTTCAATAAATAAATAATTTTCTGAGGAATGTGTAGAAATAAGTCACTGAGCAGTGATTGACCTCTTCAAAGGAACTATAGTTGTTTTTTGTTTTTTTCACACTGGTCGCCATCGAGACCCCAAGCGTACTTAGACCTCATACTGCTGAGCTCCTCAGCAAGATCGGAACGTTGGCGGCCTGTCTGAGGAGGGAGCCCCCCGATGTTGGGTGGCTGGTGTCACTGGCCATCGTCCGTGGGAATGCTTTTACCGTCTTGTCCACGGGGCGAAGCATTTCTGCCTCCTTGCCCAAAGCCCATTCACCCTCTCCCTTTACCCCTCCCCTCTCTTCTGCTACACCAGAGCTCTTGCCACCCTTCTCCTTCGTTTGTTAATTGGTATGAGGTTATATCTATAGCAGACTTGCTTACTGTGAGACAGTTCCCAGACACATCTTGGAGGACAATCTAAACTATAATAAAGGAAGGTCTGCGGGACTGCGTACGGTTTATTTTTTATGCCGCTAGTAAAATAAGTTAGATTACTTTGAATAAATAATGAATGAATGATTACATAATGTATCTACTAAATTTCGTAAACAAAAATAATTTTGTAAAAATAAATAATTTAAAATTGACTTCTTTTCAAAGTTGCACTTCCGGTGTAGTGTTGCCACCACCACTTCAACTACCATATATATATAGAAAGAGTGTGATGTCAACACTTCCGGTGGCGATCACTTAAATAAACATACTAATTTTCTGTCACTAATTTTCTCCTAATGCAGTTTATATATAATATCGTCTTTTTTTAATGTATCACGGATTACGTCACTGATTACATAAGACAGTGTAACAATGTCTTGTTCAATTTCTGTTTATATTGTCAATTACGATTTTATTTGATGTATCATATCTACATGTATATATACTTGCGTATAATATCAATATACACACTACACATGCTAGCAGAAAACCACCCGAAGGGTGGTTTTACTGCTAGTGGCTCTAATTAAGCCTGACTTATTCTGTAACAACCTGTCCAATCCAAGCCAATATAGAAAATGATGATGATGATGATGATTCATACACATGTTGTTGAAAACATTAAAAAATGTTCCTCTTTAGAAATAAAGACACATACACACATAAATACTCTTTTCTTCTCTCTTACTCATATACACACTTACTCTCTCTTTCACATACACAGACACACGTGATACATTGCAGATACACACTCTAATATATTTTTTCAAATCAATACAAAAAAAAAAAAACTGACATTGTATGAGACCTACCTTGATGTCAAACCAAACACTTATCAACCCAAAAAATAGTATGCCATTGTAGATAAGATAGCTCCAAACAGGATGTTTAGTTTTTTATGTAATCTATGTTGGCCACTCAATTTTTCTGTCCTCTTGTATGAATTTAGTTCTAGATTGAATAGCTTCTGTGACAGCCAAGAATCATATTAAAATATAAAAAAAAACTTATATAATATTATTTGGAGCCACAATAAATGCATCAAATACATTCAGTAAAATGGTTGGCATTAAGAAGAGCAACAAACGTTAGTCATCATGCTAACAGAGTAGAAAAGACACGTCAGTTGTGTCAAAGATAAGACAAACTCCCTAGGTCTAGTACCACTATAAAATGCATCCAGTCCACTCTGTAATTGGGTTAGAATTAGGAAGGACATCCAGTCATAGCAATCATGCCAAAAGAATCGAGAGGACTCTTCAGTTATACTAGACACAACAACCTCCCTAGTGCTGATTCCATGATAAAATGCACCCAGTACATTCTGTAATGTGGTTAGTGTTAGGAAGGGCATCCAGCTTTAAAAAACATGCAAGATGCATTCACCCAACCTGTCAATGAGGATAGCAGCTCTTATTAAGTACTGACTCAGTCAATAATACCCAAAGAGTTGGGAGGATCCTTTAGTGTGCACTCAGTAGACCGAAGGTCTGTATGTAAGCGAGAGACACACCCCTGGCCTGACTGGCAGGTCAGTAGCCACACTTCAGTACTTGGTAGACCGTCCAATATTGTTCATCTGCTTATTGGCGAAACGTGTCAGTTATGTAATAAATGTTAATCCTTCAACTGCAAAATTGATGTATTAATGTGATTTATTATATTATATATATATATATATATTATATATATATATATATAATATATATTGGGAGCCCCTACATGGACACACTAGAAGAGGAAGACCAAGGTTAACGTATGTTGATGCCCTAAGGACAGACACTGGTCTGTTGGAGACGCTGGACATGGCAGCGATAATGAGGGACAGAGACCGCTGGAGAGAACTCGTCCATGGATCTCGGGAATTTTACCCGCCTTAGATAGATATATATATATATTCATCATCATCATCATCTTCGTTTAATGTCTATCTTCCACGCTAGCATGGGTTAGATGGGAGTTGTCCCACTTGAGGCAAGGCTGGTCGGGTGACCGTGTGTCGCTCACCTAGGACTATCTAGCAGGTTTTCTATGGCTGGATGCCCTTTCTAACAACCACATTTACAGTGTGGAACTGGGAACTTTTTACCATGTTACCTACATGACCACATTACAGCGTGGACTGTTTTTTTTTGTCGTGACATCTACACGATCTCGATCTCATTATCTCATTTATTTGGACTGGATGTTGTGGCCCAAAGCCCATTCACCCTCCCCCTTTACCCCTCCCCTCTCTTCTGCTACACCAGAGCTCTTGCCACCCTTCCCCTTCGTTTGTTAATTGGTATGAGGTTATATCTATAGCAGACTTGCTTACTGTGAGACAGTTCCCAGACACATCTTGGAGGACAATCTAAACTATAATAAAGGAAGGTCTGCGGGACTGCGTACGGTTTATTTTTTTTTATCCCGTTAGTAAAATAAGTTGGATTACTTTGAATAAATAATGAATGAATGATTACATAATGTATCTACTAAATTTCGTAAACAAAAATAATTTCGTAAAAATAAATAATTTAAAATTGACTTCTTTTCAAAGTTGCACTTCCGGTGTAGTGTTGCCCCCCCCCTCCCCCACCACTTCAACTACCATATATATAGAAAGAGAGAGTGTGTGATGTCAACACTTCCGGTGGCGATCACTTAAATAAACATACTAATTTTCTGTCACTAATTTTCTCCTAATGCAGTTTATATATAATATCGTCTTTTTTTAATGTATCACGGATTACGTCACTGATTACATAAGACAGTGTAACAATGTCTTGTTCAATTTCTGTTTATATTGTCAATTACGATTTTATTTGATGTATCATATCTACATGTATATATACTTGCGTATAATATCAATATACACACTACACATGCTAGCAGAAAACCACCCGAAGGGTGGTTTTACTGCTAGTGGCTCTAATTAAGCCTGACTTATTCTGTAACAACCTGTCCAATCCAAGCCAATATAGAAAATGATGATGATGATGATGATTCATACACATGTTGTTGAAAACATTAAAAAATGTTCCTCTTTAGAAATAAAGACACATACACACATAAATACTCTTTTTTTCTCTCTTACTCATATACACACTTACTCTCTCTTTCACATACACAGACACACGTGATACATTGCAGATACACACTCTAATATATTTTTTCAAATCAATACAAAAAAAAAAAACTGACATTGTATGAGACCTACCTTGATGTCAAACCAAACACTTATCAACCCAAAAAATAGTATGCCATTGTAGATAAGATAGCTCCAAACAGGATGTTTAGTTTTTTATGTAATCTATGTTGGCCACTCAATTTTTCTGTCCTCTTGTATGAATTTAGTTCTAGATTGAATAGCTTCTGTGACAGCCAAGAATCATATTAAAATATTAAAAAAAACTTATATAATATTATTTGGAGCCACAATAAATGCATCAAATACATTCAGTAAAATGGTTGGCATTAAGAAGAGCAACAAACGTTAGTCATCATGCTAACAGAGTAGAAAAGACACTTCAGTTGTGTCAAAGATAAGACAAACTCCCTAGGTCTAGTACCACTATAAAATGCATCCAGTCCACTCTGTAATTGGGTTGGAATTAGGAAGGACATCCAGTCATAGCAATCATGCCAAAAGAATCGAGAGGACTCTTCAGTTATACTAGACACAACAACCTCCCTAGTGCTGATTCCATGATAAAATGCACCCAGTACATTCTGTAATGTGGTTAGTGTTAGGAAGGGCATCCAGCTTTAAAAAACATGCAAGATGCATTCACCCAACCTGTCAATGAGGATAGCAGCTCTTATTAAGTACTGACTCAGTCAATAATACCCAAAGAGTTGGGAGGATCCTTTAGTGTGCACTCAGTAGACCGAAGGTCTGTATGTAAGCGAGAGACACACCCCTGGCCTGACTGGCAGGTCAGTAGCCACACTTCAGTACTTGGTAGACCGTCCAATATTGTTCATCTGCTTATTGGCGAAACATGTGTCAGTTATGTAATAAATGTTAATCCTTCAACTGCAAAATTGATGTATTAATGTGATTTATTATATTATATATATATATATATATATATATATATATATATATATATATATAGGTATTGAAGTTTCCATTGAAAATTGAAAAAGTCATAGGAGTGAAGAGTGCTCTATGTAAGTACCAGAGCAAAATTTAATGTATAATAAACAATACAATATAATTACCTCATTACCAGACGAATACGAAAAAAACGTCCTCATTCGTTCGTCGGACAAGGTAATATAAAACATAGTGAAATATTTGGAAAGTCTCCTCAAGAAATATATTAAAAAAATATATAAAAAATATATAAAAAATATAAGGAAATATAGTTAGGTATGTGTATATGTATGTATATACACTCACAAATGTACATATGTGTGTATGTACAAATGTATGTGTATGGTGAAAATGTGTGCGTAAGTACATATATGAGGGCAAGTATATTTGTGTATATGTGACCATAAATACAGATATAATATCAGTTGAAAATGATAATATAGTTGACACGCATCCAGATACAGGGATTAAATACACATACGAGTATGAAAGCACGCGTGGTCACTTATATGCGGAAGATAAAGAGGGGAGGGGGTGTAATAGTAAAAAGAAGTGTCATTCTCGATATATGTATAAAAATGAAACAATATATGAGAATGAAAAAAATTTTAAATGAAAGAGAAAGTAATCAATTAAAACTAGAGAAAAGAAAACAAACATAGGTACGCACGTACATCCACATATATCTATAAAAAAATATTTATACACACAAATACGTACAGACAAAAGCGCATACATGCGTACATACATACATACGAGGCATGTATATATATATATATATATATATATATATATATATATATATATATATATATATATATCGCCCCATGTATATCTAATCACACGTACGTACGCGACTATATATATATATATACACATACACACCCATACATACATATACATATATACACACATACATACACATTCACGTACATTCACCTGCTTACACACACACACGTAAAAATAAGAATGTAAAAAACATAGATATAAAAACACATACACACACATATATATACACGCACGCACGCACACATACGGAGGCGTTCGTATACATATACAGAACGTATACACACATAAGCACACTCAGACACATAGATACAGAGTATAAAGCAGCCTTATGAATAAATGAGTACAAATATAAAATCGGCTGCGAAACAGAATTATATATTATATATATATATATATATTCATCATCATCATCTTCGTTTAATGTCTATCTTCCACGCTAGCATGGGTTAGACGGGAGTTGTCCCACTTGAGGCAAGGCTGGTCGGGTGACCGTGTCTCGCTCACATAGGACTATCTAGCAGGTTTTCTATGGCTGGATGCCCTTTCTAACAACCACATTTACAGTGTGGAACTGGGAACTTTTTACCATGTTACCTACATGACCACATTACAGCGTGGACTGTGTTTTTTTTTTTTGTTGTGACATCTACACGATCTCGATCTCATTATCTCATTTATTTGGACTGGATGTTGTGGCCCAAAGCCCATTCACCCTCCCCCTTTACCCCTCCCCTCTCTTCTGCTACACCAGAGCTCTTGCCACCCTTCCCCTTCGTTTGTTAATTGGTATGTGGTTATATCTATAGATAAATAAGAAAATGAATTATTTGTGAAATTTAACGATGCCCAAAATTAGAAATAAATGCAATAGGGTTTTAATAAAGTATAGAAAAGATATCTCTAAAATATGTTAGCGAATGTGATATAAAGAAGCGCTGAATATTTAAAAAAGCTGAAGGTAATCTAAATTTAATTAAAATAGAATAAAACAAAATAAGTTAAATTAAATTAAATTATATTATATTATTTTATATTATATTATATTAAGTAAATGATTATATAAGTTCGACCTTCCTGGGAATACCAAACACTCATAACAATATAAAGTCATAGGGTATGTATAGCTATCAAGTAAACAAGTTATCAAACAAGTGTCCTTTATTCAAACATTGATTCTATTATAAATGATTAGAAGACAAAGTATTATTAAAGTTTTATAAAATGTTATGACTTATAATTTCAACAGTTGATAATAGACGTCAAAAATCAAGCCTGATTGTTTACTGTTTTTTCTTGACTTTTTGCGAGGCTTGGAATGTAGACAAGGCTTTATGAAGGCAGTTTGAGAATAATTCACTTATTTTGTTAATTAAGTTTTCATAATTAGTAAGTATTAATAGGGTCTCCTTTGTACAGAGGTTGCAGTTAATTGATATTGAAGAGTTTGTGTAAATTCCACTATTACAAAGCTTCGTCCAAAAGATCGAGTATTTTAAATTTTTGTCTTTAATGACCATATAAGCTGTGATAAAGAAGTAGAAGACTTCCTATTAAAATTCGAAAATGAGCATTTGTGATTCGCAAATCTCGATTTAAATGTCGAAGAAGTTGCTCCTATGTAGTTGTATGTGTTGTTATTTGTTTTTACAGTGCATTTATACACCAGATTTCTATCCAGAAAATTATTTTGCAGAGGGCAATCTGGTTTATTTCTACAATTACATTTTGATTTATTATTATTTATATTAACACTATTATTAATATCATTATGTTGATTTTGATTTAGAATTATACTGTTTATTTTAGAGATGTTTTGGGCCATATTCATAGTTGTAGAATAAGACAATTTAATTGTGTGTCTATTAAATATGGCGTGGTATTTATGTTGACTAGGGAATGAACTATCTAAAGCTTTAAAAAATAGATTAGCTATTGGTGTTCTTACTGCTACAGAACCAGGGGGGGGGGGCATATAACTGATTTAGTTCTGGTTCTTTTC
This sequence comes from Eledone cirrhosa, assembly GCA_964016885.1. Classification (NCBI taxonomy): domain Eukaryota; kingdom Metazoa; phylum Mollusca; class Cephalopoda; order Octopoda; family Eledonidae; genus Eledone; species Eledone cirrhosa. Next base: position 16,650,782 of record OZ024746.1, on the reverse strand, counting down.
CCTGATTTATTCACAGTACAGGTGTTTGACTTACAATTATTAGAATTTATAGAATTTCGTTTATATATGCCATTATTTTTATCAGGATTAAAACTCGGATTATTATTGTCTATATATTCTATATTATTTTTATAACCTGCCCTTTTCAGTGCATCATTGTAATATCCTGCATTTTCATCAAATATTGATTTATGGGCAGATATTCTATTTATGCGTTTTTGTACGCTATTTACAATTGCTTTTTTCACTGATTTAGGGTGATTAGAGTAATAACTAACGTAATTTAAGTTTTCATTGGGCTTATGGAAAGGGTAATAAAAACCAGAATTTAAGTTAAGGGTAACATCAAGGAAATTAACTATTTTGGTACAACTTTCTACTTCTAGTTTAAGGTCACCCAGGTCACCCAGGTAACGGAAAGTGTCCACTATTTCTCTAGAACCATCTGGGCAATAGAAGGAGCTAGTATCCAGTGGGCACTTGCTACTTATTGCACCTGAGCATTGGCCACATATAAAATCTACGTTCCTAGATAGTTTACCTGTGATCCCACTACATCTTTTATGTACCCATAGTTTGCATTTGGGACATAAAATGGAATTTCTGCCTACTCCTTTCCTACACACTGAGCATGGCCATTTCCCTGAAGGCACCTCTGCTCTATTTTTCTTTCTACAAACTAGAACTTTAGTCTTAGACAAGTTAACTTTAAGGCTTTTTGATTCTAGGCCATGCTTCCATGTTTGGAATTTCTTCTCTAGTTCAGCCATAGATTCAGCTATGAGAGTTAGATCATCTGCATATAGGAGTTCCCATGAGCAGCCGGTCTTAAACTCCTCTGTTATAGCCTGAAGAGCAATAATAAATAGGAGGGGGCTAAGGACAGAGCCTTGATGAACACCAACTTTTAGACTAAATTCTTCTCAATATTCATTTTTAATTCTAACCTTACTGACTGTTTCTTTATACATAGCTTGTATAGCTCTCACGAGCCATTCATCTACACCTAGTTTTCTAAGAGCCCACCAGATAATGGAGCAGGGAACTCTGTCAAAGGCTTTCTCCAGGTCTACAAAAGCTAAGTAAAGGGGTTTACTTTTAGCTATGTACTTCTCCTGTAGTTGTTGTACAAGGAAAAGAGCGTCTGTGGTACTTTTACCTGACACAAACCCAAACTGCATTTCATCTAGATCAATTCGCTCTCTGATTAGTTGCGCTATAACTCTTTCTGTGACCTTCATGACCTGGTCAATTAACTTAATGCCTCTATAGTTTCCCCTATCTAGAGCATCCCCTTTACCCTTGTAGTAGTTAATGATGCTGCTGCTACGCCAGTCTTTTGGTATGACCCCATTCTGTATTACTTGGTTCACTATACGGGTGACCATAGTATGTCCGACCATTCCAGATGCCTTCAACATCTCAGCAACTATCTCCAAAAGCCCAGCTGCCTTGCCTGTCTTCATATCTTTGATTGCCTTACTTATTATACTACCTTTAACTTGCACCGCTGGTCCTTCTATTGGATCAATTTGGAGCAGACTATCTTTATCCTATTTATTCTCCTCATTTAATAGTCTCTCGTAGTGACACTTCCAAGCTATCTTCTTATCAGTGTCACTGAGGGCAAGTACACCGTTATCATTATGGTTACACTTCTCCCCGACAATATCACGGTTTTCCTTGACACATTGTCTAGCAATCCTGAACACCTCATGTTTTTGGTCCTCACGTTGTAGAACATGGTTGAACTTTCTATCCTCTGTTTCCCTTTTTGCAAGGTACACTTGTCTCCTAGCTTCTCTTCTGGCCACTTGATAGTGTTCTCTACTTCCCCCATCCTGCCATACTTTCCAAGCCTGCTTTTAGGCTTTGATTGTCTCCTCCACCTTACTGTTCCACCAGTCAAAGCATCAAGTAATAAGCTTTTAAATTTGTCACTGGCTATGGAGTCCTTCAACTTCCATATTCTTCTCCTCAAGGTAGGCCTCCTCTGTTGTCGAGTACGTCTATTCCTGACTATGAGATCACTTACTACTAGGCTATGTTGGGAGGTGCATTCTTCACGGGTGAGGGATTTAGTGTTTACAACAGACGAAATTATGTTGGTCATCCGTGTCTGAAATAAAGAGGGGTCCTTGTATTCTCGTCCTGCAGCGGGAGGTGAATTTATCTTTATCTGTGACATTGTCATTGAGTGTTCAGACTTTCCAAATGCCGCAGTCCACCTATCAAACAGATCTAAACTTAAGGAGTAGTAACCGAGGTGGTAGCTTTGCTATACTGATTTGTAAGAGAACTTACTATAAATCGCTGAGTTATGATTGGACCATATAGCAATGGTGGTGTGTGGGGGTGGGAAATGGGTAACTTTAGGAGAAGGTTAGTTTTTAGGAAGGATCCAACAGAAATGAGGCATATAGGAAGGATCCAACAGAAATGAGGCATATTAAAAACATGTAAAGTATTAAAAAACGGAGAATTTGAATTCTAGACTGGCATAAATAGAAGTTTAAAACACTGCTCATCGGGTGAAACTGCGGAGTAAAATGAAAGACAAGTGTTTTGCTTATATTCTCAAAATCGACAGATTGTCCATAAGATAGATTAGATAGATAAATTCTGTCCTTGTAACCCTAACCCAGGCGGGGGGGGGGGGGGGGTACGAGAGAAGGAGCAAAATGTTTACAAAGTTAGCGAGCCAGATGAAAGAAGGTTCTAGAATAATTAATTAGGAGAAGGTTAGTTTTTAGGAAGGGTCCAACAGAAATGAGGCATATTATTAAAAACATGTAAAATATTAACTGAAAATCCGAGAGAAAAATACGGAGAATATGAATTCTAGACTGGCATAAATAGAAGTTTAAAACATTATATATATATAATATATATATATATGCAAGAAAAATCACAAACCCTCCATCTCAATTCTACTTTTGAAAAGCATAAGAACTGTGAAACCGGTAAAGGAAACAAATATTCTTAAAAAGACTCCAGTTGCATTTTCAATTTCATCTTTTTTCCTTATACTTTCATTCATGTAGGACATCTCATTTTTTTCATTTAAAAAAAAACATCATTTTCTTATATATATATATATATACACACACACACACACACACACACACACATATATATATATATATATATATATATATATATATATATATATATATCATCATCATCTTTTACGTCTGCTTTTCTCTGCTTGCGTATATATATACAGTCACACACTAGATGCCAGGAACCGTTCGACCATCCAATCTGTCATATACCACTCCTACCACCCAACCAACCAGCCAGACAGCCACCCTTCCACCACATTTCCTTTCAACTGGGTCAGTTTAGCTATTTAGCATAGATTCTTATAAGTTGACAGTATCTTAGTGAATAGTTACAAGAGTGAGCAAGCAGGTGACAGTTACCTTATAGTGAGGTGACAGGTGACAACAACCAAACGTTATGAATTTCTACGTAAGTCTGCTTCTGCTAACGGCCTGTTCCATCACCTTGTTTACAAGTAAGTGTTCTTATTTATATTGTTATTGGTGTAATATACATATATATATGAACACCACATATATAGGTGCTTATGTATGTAATTGCACACACACATATATATATTTTGTATATATATATATATATATATATATATATATATATATATATATATATATATATATATATATATGTTGTTTATTACATAAATAAATATATATACTGTAATGTATATATATGAATAAAAATAACCAGGATTAAATTACATTAAATTAATTTAATTGATTTACGAACGTTTCTATCAATACAGTAAGAAAATACATTCTTTCCGTATTGATTTCTTCAGAATCTATTGAACACTATAAATAATTATTTACCAATCACATGTCCGAACATGTATGTATGTATCTATGTATGTGTGTGTGTATGGTATATGTATGTAAATACATATAAATGTATGTATGTATGCCAGCATGCGTGTATGCCAGCATGCGTGTATGCCAGCATGCGTGTATGCCAGCATGCGTGTATGCCAGCATGCGTGTATGCCAGCATGCGTGTATGCCAGCATGCGTGTATGCAACTGCTTCTGCTGGCAGATTAGACACAGTGAAGTATTGAAGGTTTAGAGAGGAAATAGGCACCAACAAACACTTTCAAGGCCCACTATAATGCCATGAAGAACTCACAGCTAAATATGTAGAGTGGCCCTCTGGACACTTTCAAGGCCCACTGTAATGTCATAAATGTGTTGTGGCACCACCAAGCACTTTCAAGGCCCACTGTAATGTCATGAAGAATTCACAGCTAAATGTATAGTGTGGCACCACCAAGCACATACAAGGCCCACTGTAACGTCATGAAGGACCCACAGTTAAGCATGTAGTGTAGCACCGAAAGCACTTTCAAGGCCCAATGAAATGTCATGAAGTGTTGAAACTAGATAATTCTTATTGATTTTATGCAATCACACATATGTGAATATGTACTGCTAATATATATATATATATATATATATATAGATGAGATTCTACAGGACTAGAACTGTTTCATTCTTTAGAAATCATCCTGTAGAATCTCATCTATATTAAAACTTTTATACTCTGCTATGTATTGAGTACCTTACTTACTGTGGTTACCTCCGATTCAACCCGGAATAACGTATATATATATATATATATATATATATAAACCCATGCTAGCGTGGAAAGTGGACGTTAAACGAGGATGATGATGATGATGATGATGATATATATATATATATAACAATGGGTACACAAGAGATGTAGCAGGATCTCAGGAAGCTTAATTAAGAATGTAGGCTTCACATGTAGCAGCTGTGCTGGGACAGAAAGCAGCAAACAGCCACAGGAAACAAGTACCACCAATCTCTGGGAGGGCTCTGTAGAAACAGTAGACAGCTTCTGCTACCTAGGTGACCGAATTAGCAGCAGAGGTGGGTGTTCAGAAAGTACAATAACTGGGGTAAGAACGGGATGGAAGAAGTTCAGGGAGCTACTGACACTGCTAGTTGCAAAAGGTTTTCCCCTCAAAATGAAAGGCAGACTGTATGATGCGTGTATCCGAACAACAATGTTACATGGTAGTGAGACCTGGGTGCTGAAGGTGGAAGACTTACGTCGATTAGAAAGAAACGAAGCCTGCATGCTCCGATGGATGTGTAATAGTAATATATGCGAACGGCAAAGCATAAATGAATTGAGAGAGAGACTGAGCATAAGAGGAATCAAATGCTGTGTGAAGGAGAGGCGGTTGCGTTGGTATGGACATGTGATGCGTATGAAGGATGACAGCTGCATAAAAAGGTGCAGAGCACTAGAAGTCAATGGAAACCGCGGAGTGGGGAGACCCAAGAAGACCTGGGATGAGGTGATAAAAGCCGACCTTACCCAATTACACCTCTCAAAGGCGATGACACACGACCGTGACCTCTGGCGTCACGCAGTAATACAGAGTAACCGACCTCCCACGGGTACAAGCCGAAGCTGAAGCATATAGACAATATGCCCCCACACCCTCCCACTGCAAAGTGGTCGTGGAGGTGCCATGGCAAAAAAGCACCCAGCACTCACTGTAAATGATGTTGGTGTTAGGAAGAGCATCCAGCTGTAGAAATCAAGCCAGAATCAGTTCCTGTATGAGCAAGATAAGGTCAGCCGACCAGACACTGCCTACAACAGGACAACCCGTCTAACCCATGCTAGCGTGGAAGAACGAACGTAAAACGGTGATGATGATGATGATGATATATATATCTATAAATATAAAACTGAGGATGTCTGTCTGTGTGTGAGTTTGAATCCCTAAAACTCGAGAAACATCCAACCGACTGTTTTCAAACTGTACACATGTAATACTTATGTTTCAGGGAGTGTTCTGAGCAAAAGAAAATTCAAATTTTTAATGCCCTAGGGACCGCATTAGGCAATTTAGCTATAATTCTTAGTCTTTCTCTTTTTAAATAGATACATACATATAACGTCACGCCCTTATAATATCTGTCTGTATCTGCTGTCTGCATTACGTCACTTCCCTGGGGATGTCTCTGTGTGTGTGTGTGTGTGTCTGTGAGTTTGAATCCCTAAAACTCGAGAAGTACCCAACCGATCTTTTTCAAACTTTACACGTGTATTGCGTATGTTTCAGGGAGTGTTATGCACATAAAAAAAATTCAACTTTCACATTACGTGAAAAACTGCGTTTTTTAAGCTTTTTAGGGTTTTTTGACCGATTTCCTTGAAATTGTAACTATGTATTAGTCTCTTCCTCATACAGTGAGCAAAGCAAATCCAACTTTTTTTAATGACCTAGGGCCCGCATTTGGAGAAAAACTTCATTTTTTCAACTTTTTAGGGCTTTTTGGAGGAGTTACGTCTAGCCGATGTTCCCGAAATTTCAAGGCATATTATGCACATAAAAAAAAATTATTTTCTTGATCCCCTAGGGCCCGCATTAGGTGAAAACCGGCATTTTTCCTGCTTCATCGAGGAAAATCTTAAATATTATCCGGCCATCAGGGTATTCGGTTTATTTTCTTTACATATTGTCCTCACATGCAGTTTTTCCACGATTAGGTCTGATGGCGGCCTGCGTTCCAAAATACTTTATCCCGTGCAACGCCGGGTACCACTGCTAGTATATATATATATATGTATTTATTCAGTTGAAGGGATGTACAAATGAAATCATCTTTCTTGTTTATTATTATATATATATATATGTATGTATATATATATATATATATATATATGTGGGAGCCCCTACATGGACACACTGGAAGATGAAGACCAAGGTTAACGTATGTTGATGCCCTAAGGTCAGACACTGGTCTGTTGGATACACAGGACATGACAGCGATAATGGGGGACAGAGACCGCTGGATCTCGGGAATTTTACCCGCCCTAGAAAAAAATATATATGTATGTATGTATATATGTATGTATGTGTGTAGCAATATACATAGAGTGAAAAAGGAAAAAGGAAAACTGCTCAATCAAGAAGAGACCTGAAATTTTATATTATATATTTATGAACAAAAGCACTACCTAAGGTTTCAAGGCCCAATATTGACCACATCTGCAAAATGTAAGAGGTGTCAAAATTGTGACCTAATCCTCAGGCACTTATATGAGATATGGTCAATATTGGGCCTTGAACACTTAGGTAGCATTTTTGTTCTGTGAATGAACATAAATAAATAAATAAAATATATATATATATATATATATATATATATATATGAAAAAGGAGTAAGGTTCTATACAAAACAGAGGTGATAGAAAAAAAAAGTAGGAATGGAAACAACACGGAAATATATTTAAAGAATATTTTTTCTTCTTTGATCAGTCAAAGTGACAGCGGTGGATTGGGAGTATCGGTAGAGGGTCGGACACCGTGCTTTGCAGCACGGAGTTACGGCCCTTTACGGTCTGTGTTCAAATCCTGCCGAGGTTAACTTTTCCTTTCATCCTTACGGGGTTGATAAAATAAAGTACCAGTAATGCACTGGGATAATTGCTGGCCTTGTGCCAAATGTAGAAACAGTTATTGAAAAAAATGAGAACAATTTTAAAAAAAAAAGGAATTTTATAAAGTATATAAAATGTCTAAAATATTACCAGTTTCAATGTCATCCATCTTATTAAATATTAAATATTATAATTAAAAAAGAATTTTAAAAAAATTAAAAATTAAGTGTTGAAGAAGGTCTGTTCATCTTTTGTATTGAACACGAAAGATGATGATATATATATATATAAAACCATAGTTTAACTTACGTCAAAGTCTCAATCAGGTACAATATCCAGTGTATCAATGACAAACATTTTTTTCTTTTTCTCCGTTTGATATATTAATTTGCATATATATATATATATATATATATATATATATATATGGTGCGTTATGGTCCATCTGGTTCCTTACCACAATTCCTTTGTTATATATATATATATATATATATAATATATATATAATATATATATCATAATAACTAAGTAGGCAAATATGGTATATAAGTCCAGAAGAGATCATGGAGTATATAATTGTTTCTACTTTAGGCACAAGGCCAGCAATTACCCAGTGCATTACTGGTACTTTATTTTATCGTAAGGATGAAAGGCAAAGTTAACCTCGGCGGGATTTGAACTCAGAATGGCAAGGACCGTAACTCTATGCATCAAAGCATGGCGTCTGACTCTCTACCGAGACTGCCAATGTATAAGCAAGTATTGCACCAAGAAAAATAAAACGTTGACATATTTCTATGCCTATTATAAATTGTCTACATATGCTGACTACAATATACTGGCTACAATATATGTAGCCAGTATATGTGTGTGTGTGTGCATATACACACAAACACACACACACATACATATATATACATGAATCAATGTCAATCTTGACGGCACGAGGTTACTATCAATATATAAAATTAACAAGTTTAACAATAATGTTTTATTTATGTAATAAACCAAGTTTTTCCCTATAAATCTCTTTAAATATGTTTTGTCCAGTCTTTAAATATATCTTGTCCAGTCTTTAAATATGTCTTGTCCGGTCTTTAAATATGTCTTGTCCAGTCTTTAAATATGTCTTGTCCAGTCTTTAAATATGTCTGGTTCAGTCTTTAAATGTCTTGTTCAGTCTTTAAATATGTCTTGCCCAGTCTTTAAATATGTCTTGTGCAGTCTTTAAATGTCTTGTCCAGTCTTTAAATATGTCTTGTCCAGTCTTTAAATATGTCTGGTTCAGTCTTTAAATGTCTTACCCAGTCTTTAAATATGTCTTGTCCAGTCTTTAAATATGTCTGGTCCAGTCTTTAAATGTCTTGCCCAGTCTTTAAATATGTCTTGTCCAGTCTTTAAATATGTCTGGTTCAGTCTTTATGTCTTGCCCAGTCTTTAAATATGTCTTGTCCAGTCTTTAAATATGTCTGGTCCAGTCTTTAAATATGTCTTGTCCAGTCTTTAAATATGTCTTGTCCAGTCTTTAAATATGTCTTGTCCAGTCTTTAACGTGATGCTATCCAGTCCCGTACTTGTGGCTTTTACTTGTTTCTAGTATTTCAACTTAAAACCGGTTAGAAATCTAAATATATTCTATAAACAGTTGATCTAATTTCATACAATATTATCTTATTTGTAAAAGTCTTTTTTTTTTTGTTTTTACATATATATTTATCCCATCTATTCTTTTATCAAACGTTTCATGTTCAGAAAGATAAATGTTATTTACATATGCACATAGATGTATACATAAAGATGTATACATACACATGTGCAAATATACACACACATGTTTGTATATATATATATATATATATACACACACAAAGTATATATATATATATATATATACACACACATATATAAAGAAGTAAGAAGTGGCCATTTTGGTGCTAAGCACCTACACTGTAAATGTGGTTGGCATTAGGAAGGGTATCCAGCTGTAGAAACCCAGCCAAAATCAGTTATCTGACCCGACTTGACTCACAATGGGACAACTCATCTAACGCAAAAAAATGGATGTTAAACAGTGATAATGATGATCATGATGATGATATATATATATATATATATATATATATATATATATATCATCATCATCATCATCATCGTTTAACGTTTATCGTCCATGCTAGCATAGGTTAGATGGGAATTGTCCCACTTGAGGCAAGATTGATTGGGTGACCGTGTCTCGCTCGTATAGGACTGTATGTCATCATCATCATCATCATCATCATCATCATTTTACGTCCGCTTTTCCCTGCTCGCAAGGGTGGGACGGGTCTTATTCAGCACAGCATCTCTCCACTCGTCACGGTCCCTCGTCATCTCCACCGTGAGCTTCAATGATCTGAGGTCTGTTCTCACCACCTCCGCCCATGTTTTTCGTGGTCTACCTCTACCACGTCTTCCTTCAACTGGCATTTCCTGGCACTTCTTCACCCATCGGTCATCCTCCATGCGCATCACGTGTCCATACCACCTCAGTCTCCTATATATGTATATATATATATATATATATATATATATATATATACGACTACCACTACCATTATAGGCTACAGGGTGATTTAAACTCATAATGCAAAGATTCAGAAGAAATACCACAAGGAATTTTATCTGACTTCAAAACAATGTCAAAGATTCATCATCCAGGACTGGGATTTTATTTTGTCAACTCCAAAGGAATGAAAGAATGAAAGACAAAGTTGATTTCAATGGGATTTGAACTCAGAGCACAGAGAGTCAGAACAAATGCAGCAAAACATTTTGTCCTATGTTTACTCTCTCCCTTCCCTGCTCTTCCTATGTATATCATACATACACCAAATTTCAGCACAAAGCATATAAAAAAAATTAAAATAACAGAAGTAAGCTTTATTCCATCGTTAGGTTTTTCTGGGTTTTTTTTCTGTTCAAATTCTAGCTGTCTGATGATACCATAGCTGTTGCATAATGGTTATCACCGAAATATATATAACAGTGGCTATGAATAAATGAAGTTAATTTTAACCTGTTGACTTACACTTCTTGTTTATACACACACACACACACACACACACACACGCACACGCGCACGCGCACGCGCACACACACACACACACACACACACACATATATATATATATATATATATATATATACATATAATAACTATAAATTGATTAACATATATATAAATAAATATAAACATGAATAATCACAGGAGATAATTTCTACAAGCGTGTAACCACGCATGGCTAGTAGGTAACAAATAAATAAAGTTAACTAGAACTTCAAAAATAGATACCTTTTAATGATTAATCTTGGTGCACGCCGTTAAGGTATGACACCCACAATTTCGATTTGGATTAAATTCATTTAATTTATCTTAATTTTGGATATAGATATATATATATATATATATATATATATATACATAGTAGTAATAGGTTGGTAAAGATATCTAAGTATAGAGCAACTCAAATCTGTAGGGAGAGTTTGAATCGAATTATTAAGGCCAGTTCCTACAATGGTGCTATTCCAGGTACTTATGTTTCATAAGTCCTGATGACCAACTTGTTCAACCTGTGCTGATGAAAAGGACATTTTTCGGTTCATTTTCATCAGCATAGGTTGAACAAGCTGGTCATCAGGACTAATGAAACATATGTACCTGGTATTGTGTTGTTATGGTAACTGGCTTTAATAATTATATATATATAAACAAAATTAAATTAAAAGTCAATTGACATATATAAAATAAACATATCAAACAATTACAGGAGATAATTTGTAAAGAGTGTAAACACACATAGTTACGGAAGTAACATATTAAAAATTTAACGAGAACCTTGAACATAGATATCTTGCAATAATGATTAATCTCCTTCCATTAAAGAAATATATTTCACCATTAATTGGATAGTCAGCAAAGGAGAAGATTTAACTATCTATGATTACATGCTAAGAACAAATCAGGAATAACGACGAAAAGCACACGTGGTTTTGAAAAATACACATATCCCCTGTCAATGTTTGATATATATATATAAATATATTTATATGCCTCCAACATGGCTGCAGTCTAATAAATGAAATGTAAAAACAGAAAATAATTGTTTCTACTTTTGGCACAAGGCCAGCAATTACCCAATGCATTACTGGTACTTTATTCTATCGACCCTGGAAGGATGAAAGGCAAAGTTAACCTCGGCGGGATTTGAACTCAGATTTGAAAACAGAAAATAATAGTATACACACTTCTCTCTCTCTCTCTCTCTCTCTCTCTCTCTCTCTCTCTCTCTTAACTTTTAAAAAAAGTTGGTAATTTTTCTGCCCCATTCACACAAAATCAGCTAACCATGTCTGTGACCTATAATCCCCACCCCACCCCACACCACACAAATTTGTTTCTTTGTGTCACCTGATAAATGTCATATGACCAGAACAATTCCAGCCAGCCATGTTGTATATAAGAATGCCACACATATACACACTCTTACAGATACACACACACACAGACACGCACAAACACACATGCACGCGCGCGTGCGTGCACGCACACACACACACTTATGCACGCACACACGAACTCACACAGACACACATAGACACATACACAAACTCACACTGACACAAATAGACACACACTCTCACAGATATAAACACATAGACACACACACACACAAGCACATAGACACATACACACACCACACACACAAACACTCATGCACACATAGATACACACACACACACCCACAGAGACACAAAAACAAAGGCATGCACACAGACACACACACAAACACAGATGCATATACACACACACACACAAAAACAGGTGCATACATATACATACATGCATATATATATATATATATATATATAATATATAAGATCAAAAGGTGGTTAAAAGAGTTCCATGTATTTTATTATGCGCATTTCAAAAACAAATCATGCGATGACACTTGCGTTTTCGTCAGATAAAATAGGGAGACATGATATGAAGGTTAAAAAACACTTGTGAATAGTGCAGTTTTAAATCAACATATGAAAAATAGTTTTAGATTGATGTGTAATATTGGGGGGAAAAAAAAAAATTGAGGGGTCGGTGGGTGGAAAGGATGAAAAAGAGGAGGAGATGAGAGTAAAGAATGGAGGGGGAGGAGTATAATAAGGAAGGATGAGATAGGAGGAGAGATAGGTGATAGAGAGAGAGAGATATATAGCTTTTATAACTGAGAAAAATATATTGTTTTACAGAGAGAGGTTAAAAAACCGTTGTAAGATAATATATAAATTAAAAGAATTTGAAAATTAACAAAGAGAAAAATTTAAGAATAATGTTAAATTAAGGTTTGTATATTGAAGTGTTTAATAATATATGCGATGAAAAGAAATTGTTAGTATGTATTAAGAATAATATTAAGTTAAGGTTTGAATATTGAAGGGTTTAATAATATGTGCGATGGAAAGAAATTGTTGATATGTATTATTAAAAAAAATATAAAAATAGTAATGTAATTAAGGATATATTGTGAAAAGAAGTAGAAGAGTGGATGAATATGTGTAATATGTAGAAGTTAGATGAGCATGAAAGGGAGAAAAAAAATAATGAATTGAGGATGAATAATTTAACGTAAAAAAAAATGTTTATGTTTACGAAGGATTTTTCAAGGTGATACTCTAAAGTATTTAAAAGGGTAATAGTAAATTTTATGGCCAGTGATAGGATGGAAGAAGGAAGAGTGGATTATTTATACTCCAATCCTACAAACTGTAGAGTGCTACTTATCCGATATCTGCATTGCTTTATTGTACTACAATAAACCTCACCTCCTACATATATATATATATAGGAATTGTAGTAAAAGCGGACAAAACATCAAACCTGTATACTATGGATTGCACTACATACAACAACTTCATTCGAAAAGAATTACATAAAAAATATAGAAAAACGAATGAAGTAACTCTTAAGCACATCAATGATGAGGCATGCGAAATAGTGAAAAATCTCGGAATCGAAGATAGGACAGGACCACTCTTACCGGCGGTACCCACCTTCAATCTTAAGGACCATAAGGTAAACTTTGATAATGACCCTAAAATTAGATTAATCTGCCCCTCTAAATCAGATATAGGTAAAATAAGCAAACATATCTTAGATAGAATCATCCCCCAAATTAAGGCTAAGGTTAACATTAAACTCTGGGGGAAGACCCAAGAAGCAATAAGATGGTTAAATAGCATTAGCAATAAGAATAAATCTAAGTTTATCCAGTTTGATATCGACGAATATTACTCATCGATATCACCTGAAACTTTGAATAGAGCCATTAAGTTTGCTAAGGATAACTCTGACCTTACAAACGATGAAATTAAGATTATATTAGAAGCTAGGAAAACTATAGTCAAATTTGAGAACAGTTATTGGGTACGTAAAGATAGACCCTCTAACTTTGACATAACAATGGGCTCTAACGATTCGGCGGAAATAACTGATATTGTGGGGTTATTTATCGCCTTTAGACTCCAGGAAAAATTCGGCAATCTCCACGGCGGAATATACCGCGACGATGTTCTCCTCCTAGTTAAAAACCTAAATAACCAAAAACTAGAAAAACTACGCAAAGATATAAGAAAACTACTATTCGAAATAGGACTAACTATAACATATGAATACAACCTTAAAGTAGTTAACTTCCTGGATGTCACACTCAATTTAAACTCTGGTCTGATTAAACCGTTTCATAAATTGAATGAAAATCTCAAATACGTAAATGTTGGGTCTAACCACCCCATCTCTATAATTAAATCTATCCCTAAAAATATTTCCCTTAGAATCTCGGGTCTATCTTCTAACATACAAGTATTTAAGGAACACGCCGAGTACTACGATAACGCCCTTAGTAAAGCAGGCTACCTCAACAAAATAGAGTATATAGATGAGAACAATCAAAACACCCCAAATAAATCCCACATAGGTAGATATAATAACACAACAGCAAACCACACTTACTACCATAGTATACACACCAGTAAACCAACAAACAAAACTAATAGAAAGCGATGCAAAGAGTACTTATGGTATAACCCCGAATACAATAGTTCCATTAGTACAAATTTACCAGTACTCTTCTTTAAAATAATTAAGAGACATTTTCCTACATCACACAAATACCACAAAATCCTAAGCCCTACCACTATAAGACTGTCATACTCTACAGCGTTAAACCTTGAACAACACATAAAAAAGATCAATACTAGAAGGTTAAACGAAAACACTAAAACTTAAGTACAAAGAACACAAAAAAAACAGTAGACAATACACTACAGAACATAAATAAACCACACCTAAGTTCGTCCGCAATACTACTCCAGAGAAAACCCAACGTACACAACTGTAACTGCACCTATCCTGACAACTGCCCCCTCGGCAATAACTGCCTGGAAAAAAATATTATTTATAAGTGTACCATTAAATCCGGAGGCAACGAGTGGTATTACGTGGGATCAACGGCAACATCGTTTAAATCTCGATTATATAGGCATTCTTACTCAATAAAACACCAGAGCCAAAGAAATGTAACAACTTTAGCAGAAAAAGCTTGGACGCTCAGGTATAGCGATCAAAAGTTTACCCTAAAATGGGAGAAATTAGCTAAAACCCAAAGCTTTTCCAGGAGCCAAAATTTATGCAAATTGTGTAATCTTGAGATTTATTACATAATCACACACAAGAGGAAATTGCTGAATAACAGAATTGAATGAACATTATTCTGCCGTCACCGAACTAAAACCCTTTTTCCCCACTACAAGCTGAATATTACATAAAAGAGGGACATCCCCCCAACTATATAAACCTCAATCTAGTTAGAAAAATATAAAAACAATCTCTTCTCAACATATATATGTATATTAATAACCTTAAATTACCACACTAATAATGGAAAGATATGCTGATGAGAATAGGTGCAAATATGCGATAATGAATGTGTCTAAAAGCGACCATAAGTATGTATATATATGTGAAAATGTATATAAATAAGTAAATATATATATATGTTTGATGTGTATAATTAGATGTAAGTGTATTCATGTATTAAAGTGCTTATATATATATATATATATATATATATATAAAAAAAATGAAAACGAAATTTCATTTCTCACTCTTAGTACGGCACTTACTTAAATGTAAGTATGTGTGTATACGTACATACATATATGTATACAGACGTACAGTAGCATGCACACACATATATATATATATATATATATATATATATATATATATATATATATATATATATATATATACATATATATATATACATACAGGTACACATACATATATGCACGTATCAGTTTAGCTAACAAGCTTGAAACTAGTACATCGTTCCTGTGTCAGTGTTGAACAAAAAGGTGACGTGGTTGCCTTAACACCGTACGGCATAAAAATTCAGGCTGTTCAGTTTGTTCACAAACGAACAAAGCGGCGTTATAATAAGCGTCTGCTAAACTGATACGTGCATATATGTATGTGTACCTGTATGTATATATATATATGTATATATATATATATATATATATATATATATATATATATATATATATATATATATATATATATATATATATATATATATATGTGTGCATGCTACTGTACGTCTGTATACATATATGTATGTACGTATACACACATACTTACATATATATATGAATATATATATATATATACACATAGACTGGAGTATGTATGTATATATGTGTGTGTCTATACGTGTGTATATAAAGATAAGTTGAGTATGAAAATGTATACACATGAATGCGTATGTATGTACATGTATATATGTGTGTATATATATATATGTATGCATGTGTATATGTATGTAAGTATGAGCATGTAAGTATGTGAATGTGAGTATATGTATTTTGTAGAGGTGTGCATATATGTTTGTGTGTGAATGCGTGGGCGAAAGGATACGTACACTTGAAAGAAAAATTTAAGTCTGAATGTTAATTAAGTGCAAACACAAAACCAACCACGCATATCTATTCTATCTCTAATCCTTCTATAGATTTAGAAAAAATAACCAATAATATATTCTATAAAAATGTCAAAACAACAGATGGGAATCTAATTACCCACTGCCACCAAAAATTCTCACTGCTATCAAAAAACCACTCCCTCAACTATTCTTCTAACAACTTCACCCCTCCCTCCTAATATTCTCTATAAAAACAAAACAGGTCCTCAGTAAAATTATTCCGATGAAATGACAGTTGATAATAACATTGAAATATTGAATGTCTGCATAACTAATACTTTGTAGATAGCAGCTGTTTTCAGGTTATGTAACTGTTATAGAAATACGTGTCAATAAATTCCTTTTAACTAAACTGTATCCATTCAAATCTTTCTATATATATATATATATATATATATACAATATATTAACAAATGGAAACTATATTTATAAAACCATATTTATTTCATTATACATATTTCAAGGACACCAAGGCAAACTATGATGCGCTTTTATCTGATGAAAGCGCACCATAGTTTGCCTTGGTGTCCTTGAAATATGTATAATGAAATAAATATGGTTTTATAAATATAGTTTCCATTTGTTAATATATTGTATTTTTACTCCAATAATTTGTTGAGTGCTTTATATCAGTTATAAAAAATATTTGCTTGCATCCCAACAAATTAAATATAACTTCTACATATATATATATGGTGGCACAGAAGGTGCTACGTTGGTCTTTCGGGGCTGATTTAAATAATGATATAAGAACTACAATCTAGCCACACTTGTGGGACTTCATTCCAATGAAAAACATTCATTGAGTGAAGGTCAATCATTCCCCCCCCCCACCACCACACACACTCTGCATTTATACCCTCCAAGGACTTTATTGATATTTAGTGGAGAGATACTGTACTAAGAAGGACCTGTCCAACCCATGCATGTGTAAAACCACTGACGTAAAATGATGATGATGATGATGTTTCTTACTGCTAGTCTTATGTCCCCTACTGAAAGTGTTAACACCATTTCCTTTATGTTTGAACAATGTTCAATAGAAATGATTTATGTTTACTTCACACGGCTTATTGAGAAGTTCTCAATAAGGCCTCACCCAGCACTCTTTTCACTAGATCTATTATCATTTTTATAACATGTTTAACTCTTCTTTGAGTGCGCAAGGTTAATGTTTGATGAATCACAACCTAAAATTCTCCTATTGATTGCTGCTACTGGCAGATTTAAGGTTTAAATATATATATATATATAATAATTGTTTCCACTTTTGGCACAAGGCCAGCAATTATTTCAGTGCATTACTGGTACTTTTTAATGATTGTTTCCACTTTTGGCACAAGGCCAGCAATTATTTCAGTGCATTACTGGTACTATATAATAATTGTTTCCACTTTTGGCACAAGGCCAGCAATTATTTCAGTGCAGTACTGGTACTTTATAATAATTGTTTCCACTTTTGGCACAAGGCCAGCAATTATTTCAGTGCATTACTGGTACTTTATAATAATTGTTTCCACTTTTGGCACAAGGCCAGCAATTATTTCAGTGCATTACTGGTACTTTTTAATGATTGTTTCTACTTTTGGCACAAGGCCAGCAATTATTTCAGTGCATTACTGGTACTTTATAATGATTGTTTCTACTTTTGGCACAAGGCCAGCAATTATTTCAGTGTATTACTGGTACTTTATAATGATTGTTTCCACTTTTGGCACAAGGCCAGCAATTATTTCAGTGCATTACTGGTACTTTTTAATGATTGTTTCTACTTTTGGCACAAGGCCAGCAATTATTTCAGTGCATTACTGGTACTTTTTAATGATTGTTTCTACTTTTGGCACAAGGCCAGCAATTATTTCAGTGCATTACTGGTACTTTTTAATGATTGTTTCTACTTTTGGCACAAGGCCAGCAATTATTTCAGTGCATTACTGGTACTTTATAATAATTGTTTCCACTTTTGGCACAAGGCCAGCAATTATTTCAGTGTATTACTGGTACTTTATAATGATTGTTTCTACTTTTGGCACAAGGCCAGCAATTATTTCAGTGCATTACTGGTACTTTTTAATGATTGTTTCTACTTTTGGCACAAGGCCAGCAATTATTTCAGTGCATTACTGGTACTTTTTAATGATTGTTTCTACTTTTGGCACAAGGCCAGCAATTATCTCAGTGCATTACTGGTACTTTATTTTATATATAATATTAATAATATTGGTTTCTTATATAGGCACAAGGCCAGCAATTTTGGGGGAGGGGAAAGTCGATTAAATCGACTCCAGTGCCTGCCCGGTACTTTAAGGACGAAAGGCAAAGTTAACCTCGGTGGGATTTGGACGAAGGCCGTAAAGGGCCATAATTCTATGCTGCAAAGCATGGCGTCTGACCCTCTACCGATACTGCCAATCCATCACCATCTTGTTCATAATTCCACTTTTGGCACAAGGCCAGCAATTATCCCATTACATTACTGGTACTTTATTTTATCAACCCCGTAAGGCTGGCTTCTAGTTTCTGTTGAAACTGAAAACCTCAGAAATTTATTTGTGTCTTCTATAAATAATAATATTTAAATGAAACAAAAAAAAACAAGAAAAGGAAAAAAAAGAGAGAATTAAGCAAGAAAAGAAAGAAAGAAAGGGAGAGGGAAAGAAGGCAAGAAAGTGAGAGGGGTGTAGGGTCAGACTCTAAATAAATACCAGAAACCCACTTCATAAGTGGAATGTTGGAAAGAGAGGTCTTGTACAACTTGGTACACCCTAAACCTTTAGACCTTGTGGGTGTGTGGAGGGAAGTGTGTGGGTGTGTGGAGGGAAGTGTGTGAGTGTGTCTGTGTGTGTCTGTTTTGTTTGTCTGTGTGATGGCGGTGGTGGTAGCGGTGATTTTGGTGATAATTGTGGTGGTGCTGGGGGTGACAGTGATGGCAGTGGTGGTGGTGGCAGTGGTGGTAGTGGTGGCGGTGGTGATGGTGGTAGTGGTGGTAGTTGTGGCGATGGTGGCAGTGGTGGTAGTGGTGGCAGTGGTGGCAGTGGTGGCAGTGGTGGCGATGGTGGTAGTGGTGGCGATGGTGGCAGTGGTGGCGATGGTGGCAGTGGTGGTAGTGGTGGCAGTGGTGGCGATGGTGGCAGTGGTGGTAGTGGTGGCAGTGGTGGCAGTGGTGGCAATGGTGTCAGTGGTGGCGATGGTGATGGTGGCAGTGGTGGCGATGGTGATGGTGATGGTGGCAGTGGTGGCAGTGGTGGCAGTGGTGTCAGTGGTGGCGATGGTGATGGTGGGAGTGGTGGCGATGGTGGCAGTGGTGTCAGTGGCGGTGCGTGATATTACAATATTCGTTGATCCCAGGTGTTTAAGATGGGTAAGTGTGTAGACACTGTCACACACTGTGCCAGGTTGTTGTTGTTGTTGTTGTTGTTGTTTAGCCCCTGGTCAACCATGATCAACAAATCTATAATAAAAATGATGTAATACCATCTTTTGATGGAGTAGAAAGGACCACATGGATCACATCCACCTCAGCCTCTCCATCTTATCTCAGATGTTAAGATATGATGTGACAGCATTTGCTTGTTATTTCCGGCAGGTCAAGAGACGATGTACAGATAATCAGAATTCTGAGAAAGTAATAAACGGAACTGATCTTTGTCATTTTAGCCATTTACTTGGTATATAATTGATGGTTGTCCCCCTCCACTCTCCCTAGAGACTTCACAACCCCCACTTCCCCTCCACTCACTCTAGACACCCCACTTCCCCTCCACTTTCTCTAGAGACCCACTTCCCTTCTTTCTGAACACCCAACCAATCCCACCCCACTCTTCCTACCCCCTAGAGACCCCAACGCACCCATTTTCTATCAGGTCTTATAGAATTTCAATAATCTTCAAATTCCCTCAGTAAATATGTAACGCTGCTTAAGGAGATGAAAGAAATAATTAAGGGTTAACTGGTGTTAGTGGTAGTGGTGATGGTGGTGGTAGTGGTGATGGTGGTGGTAGTGGTGATGGTGGTGGTAGTGGTGATGGTGGTGGTAGTGGTGATGGTGGTGGTAGTGGTGATGGTAGTGGTGATGGTAGTGGTGATGGTGGTGGTGGTGGTGATGGTGGTGGTAGTGGTGATGGTGATGGTGGTGGTGGTAGTGGTGATGGTGGTGGTGGTGGTGGTAGTGGTGATGGTGGTGGTAGTGGTGATGGTGGTGGTAGTGGTGATGGTGGTGGTAGTGGTGATGGTAGTGGTGATGGTAGTGGTGATGGTGGTGGTGGTGGTGATGGTGGTGGTAGTGGTGATGGTGATGGTGGTGGTGGTAGTGGTGATGGTGATGGTGGTGGTGGTAGTGGTGATGGTGGTGGTAGTGGTGATGGTGGTGGTTGTGGTGATGGTGGTGGTAGTGGTGATGGTGGTGGTAGTGGTGATGGTGGTGGTGGTAGTTGTGATGGTGGTGGTAGTGGTGATGGTGGTGGTAGTGGTGATGGTGGTGGTGGTGGTGGTAGTGGTGATGGTGGTGGTGGTAGTGGTGATGGTGGTGGTAGTGGTGATGGTGGTGGTGGTTGTGGTGATGGTGGTGGTAGTGGTGATGGTGGTGGTAGTGGTGATGGTGGTGGTGGTAGTGGTGATGGTGGTGGTAGAGGTGATGGTGGTGGTTGTGGTGATGGTGGTGGTAGTGGTGATGGTGGTGGTAGTGGTGATGGTGGTGGTAGTGGTGATGGTGGTGGTGGTAGTTGTGATGGTGGTGGTAGTGGTGATGGTGGTGGTAGTGGTGATGGTGGTGATGGTGGTGGTAGTGGTGATGGTGGTGGTGGTAGTGGTGATGGTGGTGGTAGTGGTGATGGTGGTGGTAGTGGTGATGGTGGTGGTAGTGGTGATGGTGGTGGTAGTGGTGATGGTGGTGGTAGTGGTGATGGTAGTGGTGATGGTAGTGGTG
>OZ024746.1:16556797-16624297 GCA_964016885.1 Eledone cirrhosa | reverse complement strand
TTATGCTATAGACTATGTTTCTAGTTTTACAGTTTATCCGGGGGTTCACCTTACATATGATACATTTCCTATTGGTACAGTGGGTTTTCTTAAAAGGGTAGGTTTTGCTGATCAGGGATTTCATGGTGGTTCCTGGCTTTTCTACCACCTTAATCTTTAAGTGGGTCTTTCTCAGGGCCTTTCTACACTGGTTAGCTAATTTCCCTCCAGGGGTAGCGTCCACCAACATGACACTCTGGTATCTCTGGTTGTCGTACCATGAGGTGGCTTTCCCTATCTTATTCCCTATCTAAGCTATTCCATGATTTGCTCCTGTATAATGGGCAAATTCCTTTCATGTCCAGTTCTATGAGGGTCTTATACTTTTCCATGGCTCCTTCGTATACTCTGATTCTGTCTCTTTGGTTGTAGCCAGAGAACTGCATGCGGTTGATGAAGTGTTGGATGTGTCTTTCCATTTCTGTTGGGTCGCACATGCGGGACGCGTTCTTCATCACTCGTACCAAGTCTGCGATCAGAATATTAAACTTAGCACTACTGGACATTGCTGAGTTTTTGAGTATCAGGTATTTGGAGGCCATGGGTTTAGCATAGTGTGAGTGGAGAATTTGGGCTCTCTAGTGTTAATCCAGAGTTCCGTGTCTAATACAGGTAGTCTATTGTTAGGGTGTTTGAAGGGTAGTCGATAGTTACAGTTATACTCTGGTGTATGGAATTAGCTAATTGCTGGATGCTTTCCATTGTGCTACGTTCTAAATCAAACTTGTTAGTGCTCTCTTGTGGGGATGTTCTTATTACTATATTGATATCGTCTACGTAACATGATGAGGTCTATGGAGCTCTCATCAAGGAAATCTTTGAGTCTCCTTTCCCACCATACCATAAAAAAGTTGGCAACGTCACCAGCTATGTTGACGCCAATGGCTGCTCCCTCATTTTGGGTGTAGATTGTCTCGTTGAACTTGAATATGTGGCCCTTTAGGGTAGTTTTGATACTAGCCCCTATTGCATGTGCGACCATTCTTCTTACCTGATCATTGTTTTGGGGGTCCGTATAGCTTTGGTCCCCACAATCCACCTTCCCATGGGAGTCTTTTTAGCCATTAAGGTTATGATGGGGGGGGGGTCTACTTCTTATGGGTCTACTGGGGCAGAAACGTCTAAGGTCATGGCTGTCTAGGTAGTCAGTGTCATAGGTAAGTCTAAGTAGGAGGCCCAGTTCGTCTGTGTCGACATCACAGAGCTCCACCTCACTCTCAATGATCATCTCCACACATTTTCCCACAGCAAAATCAATGTTAATGGATGGGTACAGTGATACCACATCCATGCTGCCTATTATGCAGTTGGATAGGCTCCTGTTTTTGTTGCACTCACTGATTCTGTTGAGCGGGTCCTCTGTACTGTCACAAACATCTGGGGACATCTTGATTATGGGGCGTATAACCATTGAGAGGAAGTAGGAGATCCTGTAGTTGCTAGCTATATTTGCTCTGCATATGGATCTTGTTGGTGGTCCTGTTGTCGGGTCGTCGGATATCTCGTGGTCTTTGCGGAGCCCATACAAGGGTGGTATGCCATTGTTACACGCCTGGAAGTTATTGGCAGTGCGTCTGCTTGGCTTTAGGATGTCGGTCCACATCATCAGGAAGTTCACTCTCAAAACAAAGATGAGATTCTACAACAGCAACGTGCTGTCCACACTCTTGTACGGAAGTGAAACATGGCACCTTAAGACCAGCCAAGAGAAGAAGTTGGACGCATTCGATTCCAGGTGTCTGCGAAAGATCCTGGGGATTAAATGGAGTGACCATGTAACAAACCAGGAAGTCAGGAACCGCACCAACCAGCAGCTGGTCTCTTCTGCCATCTGCAAGCAACGCCTGGGCTGGTTTGGGCACGCTTTGAGACTTCCCCCGGAGAGACTGGCGAACCAAGTACTTAAATGGAACCCACAGGGAAGCAGACAGAGAGGGCGACCCAAAATGAACTGGTGCCAGACAATGGCGGGACGCTGTGCAACTGGCTGCTGACCGAACGCGGTGGAACACTATGATTGCCTCATGCGTTGCAAGACGCGGGAGCTTCTGAGTCTGAGTCTGAGTCCACATCATCATGTGAGCGTTGAGGATTTTCTCTCTCCCATCATGTATTTGCTGTGCAATTTCGCTCGTGTTGGTGATGTGGGGTTGCATAGCCTTGATGTAGTTCAGCATGCTGTCTATTGACATCCTACCAGACTTATCCGTGGGTACACATACTACCTCACCATCCCTTGTGCGCTGCTTGAGGCTAACCAAGCCTTCTACAGGTTTCCTCCCAGGTTGTTGGACCTCTGGTCTGCTCTGTCTTATATACATATATATACATATATATATATATATATATAGTAATAATAATAAATGTGAAGACTAAAATCCAAAGAGGGTACGGTAAGGATAAATGTATATCAAATATATAAGAATCCTAAGGGTGAAAGCAGCGATTCTTTGCTTAAACTTTAATGTTATTTTAATATATATATATATATATATATTATATATATGTGTGTGTGAATGTGTGTGTGTATATGTTGTAATGTATTCTAACAACTGTTTTTTTCTTCTTTTCATAGCATTGGTGATTGGGATTGATCAAGAAACAATTGATCAATTAGCCACTAATATAGACATCAGACATGACATATTGACTAACCTAAAGGATGGCCTACGTACCTTTAATGTACAGTTGACCATCACAAATCGTGGCAAAACTGCTATTGAAGGAAATGGCTGGGTGATATATATTTGTTATATTCGTATGATAGAACCCAACTATTTACCAGATCCACAAGGAATTGTACGGGATGGCATTAAATTTACTCATGTTCAAGGCTGTACCTTCACTCTGGAGCCAGCTTCTAGTTTCAAACCAATTCTACCAAACAAAGTTAAGAAAGTCAACTTTTTAGGAGAAAATTGGATTGTATCGAAAACTGATATAATGCCAAATTGGTAAATATGTTTATCTCTCTCTCTCTCTCTCTCTCTCTCTCTCTCTATATATATATATATATATATATATATATATATATACATGGCTTAGTGGTTAGAGCATTGGGCTTGCAATCGAAAGGTTGTGAGTTCAATTCTCAAACCGGGTGATGTGTTTTTTCCTTGAGCAAGACACTTTATTTCACATTGGTCCAGTTTACTCAGCTGTAGAAATGAGATGATAGGACTGGGGCCCCTATCATTCCACTGCAAAGTGGTCGTGGAGGTGCCACGGCAAAAAGCACCCAGCACTCACTGTAAATGAGGTTGGTGTTAGGAAGGGCATCCAGCTGTAGAAATCAAGCCAGAATCAGTTCCTGTATGAGCAAGACAAGGTCAGCCGACCGGACACTGCCCACAACAGGACAACCCGTCTAACCCATGCTAGCGTGGAAGAATGGACGTAAAACGGTGATGAGGATGATGATGATATATGTGTGTGGGTGTGTGTGTGCGGGTGTGTACACACACACACATATATATGTATATATATATACATATACATATATATGGGTTTAAACACGTCTAGTTTGTTATGTTAGACATTAGTGTAATATATATTGTCCTACACATTCCAGAATTGAAAACTGGATATAGAATGATGATGACGATGATGATGACGATGAATATTTATATTTTGAGTTCAGTTCAACCTGACCTGCTTCCTTAAATAGTTGACTAATTGTATTATCTTGTAAAGATAAAAGAATGTCATATATTTTTGTTTTAAATGGGAAAAAATAGATTTTAGACACTTAACTTGGGATAAAGATTGACACGTTTTGTATTGTCGTTGCTGGAGATAGAGATTGACAGGTTCTGTAATGTCATTGCCTTTACAACTGAAGAAAATTTGAAGAAATTCATTAAAGTATAGTTTATAGAAAACAATGTGAGACGTGGTTATGATTGTTTGTGGAGAAAGATGGTATAATGAAAGTTAAAAATACAAGAGTGAAAACTAGAGTAGAGTAAGAAAAACAAAACAAAATAAAACAAGTTTAAACTTATATTTTATGATATTTTGTATTAAATAAAAAAGGTCCTAGGCTTGAAATATCACGAAATATAAGATAAAAGTATAAACTTGTTTTGGTTTGTTAAATTTCTTCCTGTTTGAAACTTTCAGTTTTCGTTTTTGGTACATCAGGTATATCACAGACACCAAGAACTAATTATGTTTTTGGTTACATCAAGTGTAGTGAAGAAGCTGGGCCTAATGGTTATAACATTGAACTCATGATCTTGAGTTTAATTCCTGGACTGAGCAATGAATTGACTTCTTGAACAAAAGCATCATTTTACATTGCTTTCCATAAGAGAACTGGGACCCTATCACTAAAGCACCCCAAAAACCTCATATGAGATGCAACTTCATAAGAGGGCAACTAAAACTGCATAAGTGTGAGCTGTAAATTTCATTTCATATATCAGGTATCTGGTTTAACACTAATAACTATTAGCTTTCTATTATATCAGGTGAGTTATTGTACCTGGTTTAACACTAATAACTATTAGCTTTCTATTATATCAGGTGAGTTATTGTACCTGGTTTAATACTAATAACTATTAGCTTTCTATTATATCAGGTGAGTTATTGTACCTGGTTTAATACTAATAACTATTAGCTTTCTATTATATCAGGTGAGTTATTGTACCTGGTTTAACACTAATAACTATTAGCTTTCTATTATATCAGGTGAGTTATTGTACCTGGTTTAACACTAATAACTATTAGCTTTCTATTATATCAGGTACATCACCGCTCCTGGTTTGACCCCAAGAACTATTCTCAGCACAGCCGGAGACAGCCTTAATTTTGTCGGGGATTTTGACAAAGTCGAGAAATGGAAGAGATATGATTATAAAGAGAAAACTGAAGAGTTACATGATAGATATGATCCCTATACTAGTAAATATCGGTATGCCATCAACGATATCAAGGATCTTGGTAAATCTCCCAGCTATGTGATACCAACTCCTTTGGAAATTAAAGTTGATGACAAAGAAATAATTTGTTTAGAAACGAGAGATTGGTTGGTCATAAATCCTCAAAGTTTAATTAATGAGGCTTCCTACTTAATAAGTAAGTAAACAATTTATTGTTTATCATGAATGAAACTGTGTGACTTAGTGGTTAGGGTGTTTAGTTCATGATCACAAGGTTGTTAGTACATTTCTGGTGGCACATTGTGCCCTTGAGCAAGATACTTTATTTCAACTGTAAAAAAAAAAAATTAGTTGTACCTGTAATGCATGTGTCATACTGAATCTACCCGAGAACTACATTAAACTACACATGTCTGTGGAATGCTGAGTCAAATGTACATTATGATGACAATGATGATGATGGTGATGATGATGATGATGATGATGATGACAATGGTGATGCTGACAATGGTGATGATGATAATGGTGATGATGATGATGGTGATGATGATGATGGTGATGATGATGATGATGATGGTGGTGATGATCATGATGATGATGATGATGATGATGACAATGGTGATGATGATAATGGTACACTAGTAAAGATAATTGTTTCTACTTTTGGCACAAGGCCAACAATTATCCAGTGTATTACTGGTACTTTATTTTATCGACCCTGTAAAGATGAAAGGCAAAGTTAACCTCGGCAGGATTTGAACTCAGATCGTAAAGGGACATAACTACGCTGGAAAACATGTCTGCCCCTCTACCAATACTGCCAATTCAGTACACTAGTAAAGATAATATCAATGAATCTGTAATTGTTTTCAAGAAGTTCCTTAAGTTTTTCTGTATTTGTTTCAGAGAAATTTCCTGTTGGGAAAGGTGTAAAGAAGCCACTCCATCGCTACATAGAGCTGGACATACACTCTACAAATGTGAAGAACGCTGAAGGTTATTCCCTGGAAGTGAACCCACAGAAAGAGTTCATCAAAATAATTGGCCATGACAGTGCTGGAGTATTTTATGGTATACAATCTCTATTGAGTTTGACCAGTGCCAACTACACCATACCAAAAGTAATGATGGAAGATTCCCCACGGTTTCCTTATCGTGGCATGGAATTTGATGTTGCTCGAAACTTCTTTGATAAGAAGACTGTCTTCGAAGTATTAGATATGATGGCAACCTATAAGTTGAATCACTTCCATTTCCATTTGACTGATGACGAAGGCTGGAGGCTGGAGTTTAAAGGTTTAGAAGAATTAACTGAGGTGAGATTGTAGAAATGTGTTCACTGAATTTGTTTTAGTTCTTCACATTTATCACACTTAATTTAGTCACATTTTTTACACATATATATTTACACATACTTATATAAAGGTGGTAAACTTAATCTGTTACCGTATTTAACACCATCATTAACAGTTTTACACACACACACACACACTCACATATATATATATATATATATATATATATATATATATATATATATATATATATGAAAAGTAAACGGAAAACAACAAAGCAAACAATACAGTACAATGAAGATATATATTAGTTTAACATTTGATATAGCAGTAATAGTCTTAACACTTCAGACATTAGTCCTTCGTCAGCAGATAGAATAAGAAATAAAAGAAGAAATAGAAAGATAGAGAAAGAGAAGAGGAAGAAACAGAAAACAAATTTGCAGGGAGAAAAAGCATGTTTATAAAAAGCATTTGACAGCCTTCCGCTTTGATTTTTTTAAAGGTTGCAACTGCCGTCACACATTCTTAGTCTCAACAAAAACCAGGGGAAGCAACCAACAACATTATTTCTCACTTGTTAGTCAAGGTTGTATATCTACCCATATACAACTTATACACAAAGTGGAGGTACTCAACCTAATGGTTAAACTTACGATTGTAATGTGGGTTTAATTCCTAAACTGTTAAGGGGTGCACATGCCTGTAGAATGCTCAGCCACTTTCATAATGTTACAAGATGGGCTGTACTTGTATATCAAAGGGCCAGACTTGTCATGCACTATGTCACACTGAATCTCCTTGAGAACTACAGTAAGAGGAACATGTGTCTGTGGAATGCTCAGCTACTTACATGTTAATTTCATGAGTATGTGTTCCATTGTTCAAACAAGTGGAAACCTCATTGTAAGAATCAACATAGGTTATAAATCATAAAACTAAAGAAGGTTTATTAGTCTCTGGACAGTATACAGCCTTTTATAAGTGTCTCTATTGAATTGTCAGAATTAGTTGTTAGATTTTGGTCTAAACTTCACCTATGACTCACAACCCAGCTACAGTTTCTATCTCTCAACATACTCATGGTAGATTATCAGGGAATGTTTATTTGAGACAGTCAGAAGTCATATCAATCGTAACATTCACTTCTCTACCACTTAAAAATCTCTCAAGACTTCGCTGACATTAAATTTTGTTTGTTTCTTTTTTATATTTGCTGAAGTATTTTGTAATCCTTTTTAATGGCTTGGAGATAGGAGTAAGGGTAGCAGCCATGATATTAGCAGGATCTCCAAGACAGGTGGTGTAAGGGAAGGGGAAAATACATATTTCCCATTGGTTGGGTGCAGCTGGAATTAAAGCAATCATGGTTGTGTGGCTAAAGAGTTCACTTCATAAACTACATGGTTTTAAGTTCAATATATGAGAATAGGCCGAAGTATACACCCAGTGAAGCCCCCAACCCACACTGTAAAGTGGTCATGATGATGACACTGTAAAAAGCGTCAGGTCCACACTGTAAAGTGGTCGAGTAGGTATCACAACAAAAGCATCCAGTACTCACTGTAAAGGAGGTTCGTGTTAGGAAGGGCATCCAACTGTAGAAATCAAGCCAAAATCAGTTCTGTATGAGCAAGACATGGTCACCTGACCTAGCATTGCTCACAACAGGACAACTCGTCTAACGCATACTACTGTGGAAAAATGGACGTAACAGTGATGATATATATATACACAGACATACATACATGCACATATATATGTATAAAATATATATATATATATTATATATATATTATATATATATATATATATATATATATATATATATATATGTGTGTATGTATGTGTGAGCCTGTGTGTAAATTACATGCCATATATTATCTTTAAAGGCTAATAATTATTATTAAAAAAGGTGACTAGATTTTACATCAACAAATGTTATAAATTATTCGTGCCAGCAGCAAAATATCCACCTGAAAAGTAAATAATCATTCCATCTCCTTAATCTTTTATAAGTGGACAAATCTAGTATATTTAGGTCAACTAAGGAATTATTATGGCTCTCAAATCAGGTTTGAGCCAGTTTGTAGCAGTAAAAACTGGTACCTTTGGTAAGAAAACCTATAGGTGTTGATCAACAGAGCATTTCATAGACAAAACAAACAAATTAAACACGAAGGTTTCAGCCCTTAGTAAATATGTCAACTTAATGGTGTCACCATTGAATATAAAATAACATTCTTAGATTGAAAATCTGTGATGTCAGTGTTACTTGATGTCTATGGCATTCTTTGGCAAAACATACATACAACATTATATACACAACACATATATATACAACATTACACACTACACATTATATATACAACATTATATATACAATATTACACATCAAACATTATATATACAACATTTTATACAACATTATATATATAACTTATATATACAACATTATATATATAACATTATATATACAACATTATCTATACAACATTATATATACATTACACATCAAACATTATACATTCAACATTATATATAAAACATTATAACGAGTATATACAACATTATATATACATTATATATACATTATGTTCCAAACATTATATATACAACATTACATACTAAACATTACATATACATTACACACCAAACATACCAAAGTGGAACTGGTATAATATTCACCTTGAAAGCAAAATATTGACCTTAAATATAAGTTGACTCCATTTTACCATTGATTTTTTTAATCACATATTTCTTGGTTTATATATGAGTATATATAGTCATAATTTTTATACATTATATTTAACAAAATTGTTAATTTATAATACAATTGTTTTTATTTCAATATCTTGCCAGGTTGGTGGCCATCGATGTCACGACCTTAATGAAACCCATTGCATCATGCCACAGATTGGCTCTGGACCTACAAAAATAGGCAGTGGATCTGGATTTTATACCAAGGAAGACTACCAAGACATTCTTCGGTATGCTAAAGAGAGACATATTGAAGTGATTCCTGAGATCGATATGCCAGGACACAGCCATGCTTTAAATAAAGGTAATTACTTCAAGCATAAAATTTGTTGCTGCCCAACTGAATGTCAACCCTAATATGGTCCTCCCACCAGACACTAACCTCCTTTAGTAGGAGGAAATGTCCCTGAATTGGCTACACACAGGTATTGGCTGATTCAATGCAGCCCTGCACCATAGGAAGTGGGGTCCAGTAACAGTTTGCCAGTGCAGACTAATGAACTGAGTGAGTGCCCAAATCTCCACCTACCTGAGAATATAGACCTCACACATGCTAACCCCAGTACCGTGGGGCTGGCTACAATGCCTAAGGGACATCACATAATTGCAGCTGCTTCATATACAAGAAGAAGAAACCTAAGATAGTTATGGTGACCCAACCATGCTCTAACCTATTTGATGCCAGCATGGCCAAAACTGGCTTTTGTTCTATGAAGTTAGCCCATCCATTTAAAAGGGTTTTTCTCTAAATCAAAACCTTTCTACATCATTTTCGAAACCTAAAATGTCAATTTAGTATCTTATATTAGTAACAAAATAAATTCTTAATTAAAGGGCAAAGATTAATTCTTTAAATGGAAGACTTTCTTACCCAATTTGCAGAGTTGTGAGAGTGTTCAAATATCACTGTGGTCAACTTTGCCTTTCAATTTTTCAGGGTCAATATACATAGTACCAGTCCAGTGGGGGTGGTAGGCAGAGGATTGGTAGAATTATTAGAGAGTTGGACAGGATGCTTTGCAGTATCTAATGTGGCTTTGTGCATTCTGAGTTCAAATTCTGCCTCCTTCTGCCAGGAGTTATAACTGACAAATAGTATCAGCAATGGAAAGACCAACAATAACATAGTTTCCTTGAGCTGATCTGGTAATCAGCTCCTTTCTTCTGCCAGGAGTTGTGACTGACAAATAGTATCAGCAATGGAAAGACCAACAATAACATAGTTTCCTTGAGCTGATCTGGTAATCAGCTCCTTTCTTCTGCCAGGAGTTGCGACTGACAGATAGTATCAGCAATGGAAAGACCAATAGAAATATAGTTTTCTTGTTCTAATAATCAGCTCCTTTCTTTTTTTCTTTCTTTTATATTTTAGCAATGCTGTCACGACACAAGAATTTATTGAAGACTGGTAATGTGACCGAGGCCAATCGTTATGTATTGATTGATACCAATGACACCAGTCAATACAAATCAATTCAGATGTATACTGATAATGCCATTAACCCTTGCATGGAAAGCACCTACGATTTCATTGAGAAAATTATTACAACTTTGATTGATTATCACCGATCAATAATGCCTCTGAAAATATACCATTTTGGAGGAGATGAAGTAGCTAAAGGGGCTTGGGAAAATTCTACGGCCTGCGAAAAGCACATGAACACAACTTCGAATGTAAGGAAAGTGGAACTTCTTTAAGTTTGGCTTTAAAATGTTGATTGTGTATATATGTGTATGTCACTCTCTCTCTTTATATATATATATATATGTGTATGTCACTCTCTCTCTTTATATATATATATGTGTATGTCACTCTCTCTCTTTATATATATATATATATATATATATATATAATATAAGATCAAAAGATGGTTAAAAGAGTTCCAAGTATTCTATTATGCGCATTTCAAAAACAAATATCATCATGAGATGATATCTGCGTTTTCATCAGATAAAATAGGGATACATGATATGAAGCTTAAAAAACACTTGTGAATAGTGAAGTTTTAAATCAACATATGAAAAATAATTTAAGATTGATGTATGAGATTGGGAAAAAGTGAGGGGGGTGGGGGGTGGGGTGGAAAAGGTAAGGAAGAGGAGGAGATAAGAGTAAAGAATGGTGGGGGAGCAGTATAAGAAGGAACGATGAGAGAGGAGGAGATATGGGTGATAGAGAGAGAGAGATAGCCTTTACAACTGAGAAAAAAATATATATTGTCTCACAGAGAGAAGTTAAAAAGACGTTGGAAGATAATAGATAATTTAAAAGAATTTGAAATTAAAAGTTAATGAGGTTTATGCATGAAGAGAAATAAAAGGGATTAAGAATAATATTAAATTAAGGTTTGTATATTGAAGGGTTTAATAATATGTGCGAGGAAGAGAAATTATTAATATGTATTATTAAAATAAAAATATTAATGTTATTAAGGATATAATGTGAAAAGAAGTAAAAGAATGAATGAGTTGTGAATTTAGAGGAATTAGTTAGTGTTTAAGTTTGTTTTTATGTAATGTAATATGTGTGCGGATGATATTTATAATGATTTATGATATTTGTAATGATTTATTTAATGTAATATGTGTGCGGATGATATTAGTTTTTGAAATGCGCATAATAAAATACTTGGAACTCTTTTAACCATCTTTTGATCTTATATTATTTATACTTCAGTCCTACAAACTGTAGAGTGCTACTTATCCGATATTTCCATTGCTTTATTGTGCTACAATAAAACTCACCTCCTACATATATATATATATGTATGTATTTATGTATGTGTGTGTGTGTATGGGTGTGTGTGTGTTTGGCTGAGTGGTTAGAGAGTTGGATTCGCAATTATGAGGTTGTGAGTTCAATTCTCAGACCAGACGATGAGCAAGACACTTTATTTCACGTTGCTCTTTCTGCCAGGAGTTGCAGCCGGTAGATAATTTCAGCAGTGGAAAGACCAATGGAAACATTATTTCTTTGGTCCAATTTGACAAGGTCTACTCCACTTGGCAAGCGAATGAGGTCTGGCATCTTGTTGATTGATCAGAGCAATATATATGTGTGTGTGCATGTACATGCATGTATATATATGTATATATATATATATGTATGTGTATATATATGAATATATGTGTATACATATATGTAAATGGCTGACTGAATACACCAGCTTTTTTCTTAATTTTTTCCATTCCTTTCTATTCTCACTCTTTATCTTCCTATTTTATCTTTTATTTCTAACTCTATATTCTGATGAAGGACTAGTGTCCAAAACGTTAAGATTCTTATCCTATTATTTCAAGCGTTAAATTAATATATTTTTTCATTGTACTATGTTGTTTGCTTTGTTATTTGTTTACTTTTTACACACACACACACACACACTTAAAGATGAAGTTAATGTATTTCTATTTTCAGCATCTCAACAAAACTGTGTTGAAAGAATATTTTGTTCAACGCGTGTCTAACATCACAGCTAACTACAAACTTAATATGGCGGCCTGGGAAGATGGTGTGATGAAGTCAGGGAACATCCCTTATAAAAGATCATCTCTGAAAAATAAGGAGGTCTATGCATATGCTTGGGACAATGTCTGGGAATGGGGCCAGTCAAACCGAGCATACAAGTTAGCCAATGCTGGCTATAAGGTATGTAAATTGTCAAAATATTGATTATTCGAACATCAATTATCCGAATATCAATTATCCAAACAAGATATCATGGGCTTGTGAATATTTAATTAGCCATATATAAACTAATGAATACTGTAAACCCTTGATTATCCATATATCAATTATCCAAACATCAATATTACCCAAACATTATCTTAGGCTTATGAAATGCTATTTCTACCATTTCTTTTTTTCAACTATAAAACCTTGTTTATCTGAACACTGATAGAGAGTGTGATCGACAAGATCCTAGACCTCATTCACTTACTGAAAGGGGTGGAACTCATCAAATTGGACCAAGGAAATAATGTTTCCATTGTTTATACAATTTACTGGTATATCATGACTCATACACTGTTCGTTTTCCTGACATTTGTACATTATT
Source organism: Eledone cirrhosa (assembly GCA_964016885.1). NCBI lineage: Eukaryota > Metazoa > Mollusca > Cephalopoda > Octopoda > Eledonidae > Eledone > Eledone cirrhosa. The sequence continues at coordinate 16,611,265 of OZ024746.1, read as the reverse complement.
CTATATACTATATATCCACCTTTGATGAGTTGTAGTGCACCTGAGTACTGTACACAATAATTTCATGGATTGGCAGTATCGGTAGAGGGTCGGACGCCATGCTTTGCAGCAAAGAGTTACGGCCCTTTATGGTCTGAGTTCAAATCCCGCCGAGGTTAACTTTGCCTTTCATCCTTACGGGGTCGATAAAATAAAGTACCAGTCACGCACTGGGGTCGATTTAATCGACTTTCCCCTCCGCCAAAATTGCTGGCCTTGTGCCTATATAAGAAACAATTATTATATATTACACTCTGCTTTTACACCTGTCATTTAATCTTATATATCTATCTCTACTCTCCTTTGAGATTCAGATATATTTTTTCTACTTTTGATATATCTATCTATCTATCTATCTATATATATATTTATATGATATATATATATATGTATATTTATACATATATACCATTAATTAGCAATATGTATTGTTGTTATCACAGCTCGTTGTTATGTTTGTATATTTATTTTTCCATTACAATTTGTGTGTTTTGCCATCCAGGTTGTAATGTCACAAGCTACCCACCTTTATTTTGACCACCCTTACGAACCAGATCCAGAGGAACCTGGATATTACTGGGCTACGCGCTTTACAGATTCTCGCAAGACATTTGGTTTTATGTCTGAGAACATTTATGCCAATGCTAAAGTAGCAAGGTCTGGAGATCCGATAACTAAACAACAACTTTGTGGAAAAGATGGGAAAACTTGCATCAAACTGGAGAAAACTAAAAATTTGGCAGGTATTGAATGTAATCCCCTAAAATTTAACTGGTATCTCATGAAACCCATTAAAATTTAGCATGTATGAAACATAACCCACTAAGATTTGATGGGTATTTAACAAAACCCACAACAAATTGGTTTAATTTTACTGCTGTTTAGTTATTCCCTTATTTTTTTAGAGGTTTCAGTCATTGGACTGTGGCCATGCTGGGATTTAATCAATCATATCACCCCCACCCCCAGTACTTATTTTTTCAAGCCAGGTACTCATTTTATTGATCTGTCTTTGTCAAACTATTATATTATGGGCCATAAACACTGAGATACAGGCACAAACACACACACACACAAATCCACCCACACACACACACACACACAAACCCACCCACACATATAAATGTATCATACAACAGGCTTTTGCAGTTTCTGTCAATCAAATTCAACTCACAAAGCATTGGTCAACCCATGGCTACTGTAGGAGTTAATTAGCCAACTTGTTACACAATAAGAGAAAACCTGGAACCCCGTGGTGGTAAAGGGAACTTTTCAACCACAGAGCTATGCCTGCACCAATAATTGCAATCTAAATACAGTGGAATCTCAGTTCATGAACTTCATTCATTCCTGAAGGACATTCATCACCTGAAATGTTCATAAAGTGAAATTATTTTTCCCATATGAAATGTTGAGTTAGAAATACAGTGAGAGAGATTATGTGTGAAATATAGATATATATCACCATAGTAACTAACTACATAGCAAGTGACACTTTCCTGCTGATATTCCAAGCTTGTTGCCAACCATTGTTGCCGGCTTGCATATTCGTTACTCAAGACACAATTCATGAATCAAGACGTTTTATGTTTGGAAAAATTGCTTGTGAACTGATTTGTTCATGATGAAAGGAGTTTGTGAACACCGAGGTTCCATAAGTAATGCACTGGGTAATTGCTGGCCTTGTGCCTAACGTAGAAACAATTATGTATCTATACTTTATTTTGATTGATTTGATCTCCAAGTGTTATCAGGTGTTTTATTCCTGGATATGTACATAGTCTCAGGCTGGACACGAACTAGTAACCTTTATATTTAAACTAAGATTCCAGGATCTCTGTATATCTTATAAGACCATAGAAATATTTCATCGCCTCTCTTTATTTTTTTTTATTAATTTCAGGTATACAAGGTCACCTATGGAGTGAAACTGTGAGAACTACGGATCGCTTTGAATTTATGGTTTTCCCTCGTTTGCTCGCTTTATCAGAAAGGGCTTGGCATCGGGCATCCTGGGAACTGGAGAAGGACAAAAAGAAACGAGATGAAAAATTGAACAAAGACTGGGAACGATTTGCAAATACTTTGGGCTACCGAGAATTGAAACGTCTTGATCGGTTAGGAATTAAATACCGAGTACCACCCCCTGGGGCCATGTAAGACTATTAATTTTTAATTGCCTACCATTTATCATTAATGATGTTATACCTTTTATATTCGGTATTAACTTTCAAAATCCTGTACAGCATGAAGCCACATTAGTGAGATATTCTTAAAACTACAAAACTGTTGTATGACTACATTACATTAATAATAAAGTCTACACCCTAATATTGCGAATTTTCATAATGATCTGTCTACTCATAAAAAATACTATAAACATTTGAATTAACAAACCATATTAGCAAGACATTATTGAAAAGTACAAAACAGTAGTATGATTATATTGCATTAATAATTGAAGTTTTTACTCTAATATTGCAATTTTTCACATTGATCTGTCCACTAGTAAAAATATTGATCTGTCCACTAGTAAAAAACCTGTTTTTTACATCTTCTGCTAAATCATTACAGGATGTTAAGAGTTAAATCAATTTCTCATTGTTATAACAAGATCTCATGTGTTTAGTTTGATAACAAATTTAGCTAAGGTTCAGCAGAAAATGTGTGAAAATACATGGCTTAGTGGTTGGGGTGTTTGAACTCAAAATCAAAAGGTTGTTAGTTCAATTCCTGACAACACATTATTGTGTCTTTGAAGAAGACATTTTATTTCACATTACTTGTGTCCACTCTCAAAATACTAAACCTTAGAGGAGTTGATGAAGGAATGCACCAAGTGGATGCAGGCTATGCTAGGGAAGACTTGTCTAACCCATGCAAACTTGGAAAAACAGATGTAAAATTATGATAACAAAGGTATTATAAATGGGTCTATAGTTACCTTTACTCTATGTTTTACTTTCATACTTTCCTTTGTTTTATCTTGTTATTTTCTCAGAAAGGATGTCTGATTAAATAAAGTATGATTTCATTCCAGATATGAGGCTAACCGAATCAAAGTTAACACAGCGTTCCCTGGTTTAACAGTTCAGAGCAGTGTAAATGGTGGTAAATCCTGGCAGGATGTTGATGACAATTCCAAATATACTACAGAGGAATCAGTCCTGTTACGTACTAGGTATGGAATTCTTTCTGAGAGGCAGGTCAGATATGCAAATGGCTTAGTCTGTCCACCTTAATCTTGAAGAAGCAGAGAGATAGAACAATATTTAGATTCCCATCTGCCAGTATACTCCCGATTTCCCTGCCCTAATACTCTCACGATATTTAAGTCCCTGCCTTAGTCTTGCCTCCATTAACACCTTTTCTCTACCCCCTCCTTGTCCAAACCTTGCCAGTGTGGAAAGTTAGGGTAAACCTTCCTCTCCCCAATCTGATCAAGGACACAATGGGCACCCTTGTGTTATAATGAGGTAATGCTGGTGCCACAATGAAAACACCTGGTCAACCCTGTAAGGTGGTAAATCTGGAGTTATGATAAAATACTAGCATGGAAAATAGATGTTTAATGATGATGATGATATATCATCATCATCATCATCATCATCATCATCATCATTTTAAGAGAAATCTTAGACAGCGTGCAGGAGAGAAGACTGTGGTGGTATGGACATGTGATATGCATGAATGATGATCGATGGGTGAAGAAGTGCCAGGAAATGCCAGTAGATGGAAGCTGAAGTAGAGGTAGACTGAGAAAGACCTGGTCAGAGGGGGTTAGGGCTGACCTCAAATCGCTGAAACTCAGAGAGGAGATGATGAAGGAATGCTTCGAGTGGAGAGATGCTTTACTGAAAAGGACCCATCCAACCGATGCAAGCATGGAAAAATGGACATACAAACGATGATAATGAATATGATGATGATATATATATATACTATTAAAACTATGTGATTGTGTGCTTGTCTGTAATTTAATACAGCAAAAATGGTGTATAATGAGAAAATACTTTGAAAGGAAGTTGCCTCTGAAATGGGAATACAAATGGAATAAAACAAGTTTCGTGCAAATTGGAGTACGTGTTCCTGAAATATGGGGTTTTTCCTGGTACCTTCATAAATAGAGAGAGAGAAATATAGAGAGAAAGAGATAGTAGTTGTGAGAGAGTAGATAGATAGATAGATAGATAGATAGAGAGAGAGAGAGAGAGAGAGAGAGAGAGCGAGAGAAAGAGAAAGGTGGTAATGTTGTGGAATGAAACAGGTGACTTCAAAGAATCAAAGCATCATCATCGTTTAAAGATGGACGTTAAATGATGATGATGATGATGATGATGAATACAACATTACTGTCTCTACATAAAATTTGGTGAATATATATTAAGTTATATGCATCATATAACTTGTGTTAGGACAGGATGTGTGTAGCAAATATTTCCTGCTAAATAGGAAGGGTTTCTAAGTTTATGTGTATATGTGTGTGTATGTATATATATATATATATATGTGAGTGTATGTCTGTGTGTGTGTCTGTGACCAGTGTATATAGGTCACAGACACACACGCATATATATATATGTGTGTGTATACACACACACATACACATATATATGGGCCTTCCAATTTCATTTTACATCATATACATTTCTGTGTATATTTTAATTATTTAAAAATTATTTTTAAGTGAACATGACCCAACAGATCATTGGTGGTCTAGTATATATATATATATACACACACATATATATATATACATATATATATATATATAAGTTATTCCGGGTTGAATCGGAGGTAACCACAGTAAGTAAGGTACTCAATACATAGCAGAGTATAAAAGTTTTAATATAGAAGACCTTCTACAGGACTAGAACTGTTTTATTCGTGAGAAATGATTTCTCACGAATGAAACAGTTCTAGTCCTGTAGAAGCTCTTCTATATTAAAACTATATATATAATAATAATAATAATGAAATATTGTGTACAGTGCTCAGGTGCACTACAACTCATCAAAAAGTGTATGTATAATACATAGGGTAATGTACAAACATCAGGAAAATGAACAGTGCATGAGTCATGATATACACATGTGTGCATGTGTATGGAAGGGCTACATCAGGTGTAGTTTTGGCGTATTTCAGGAAGCATGAGTGTCTTAAAGGATGCAGTGTCTCGGCAGCTAACAACTGATGCAGGCAGTTTGTTCCATGCTTCAGCAACTCTGATTGTGAAAAAATGTCTACGAAAGTCATGGGAGCTGTGCTGTTTTCTGATTTTGTAGGCATGTCCACGTGTGTTAGACACATGGAGATCAAAAAGGTGCTCAGGGTTGTTGTTGGCGATATGGTTAATAACTTTGTGGGTGTTTACCAAGTCCATTGCCAGACGTCGGAGCTTCAATGAAACCATGCCCAGGGAAGCAAGGCGTTCAGAATATGGTAGGTGTCTGATGGAGGGTATGCACTTGGTTGCACGTCTCTGAACAGTTTCCAGGCGGTCAATGTTCTGAGCAAGATAGGGGTTCCAGACTGATGATGCGAATTCCAAGTGTGGTCGTACCATAGCTGATGGCTGGAGAGCGGCTAACAAAGGTCTTGCTGAGTGATGCCAAGACACCCTCGGCCTTGTTGACAATCTTAGAGACATGCTTTGTCCAATGCAAATCGCTGCTGACAGTAATGCCCAGGTCATGTTCACAAGAGGACTTCTTGATATCAGTGTTGTGGAGGGAGTATGTGGACGCTGGATTTTTTCCTCCCAAAATGCATGGTGGTACACTTGTCCACATCCAGCTTCAGTTGCCAGTCTGTAATCCATTGCTGCATTGTGTCCAGGTCTGATTGTAGGAAAGCGTTGATATATATATATATATCTGTTCATTTACTTATGTTGTGACTTTTGTTTCAGGTCAGCCATTGGTGGAAGATATAGTAGAGTTGTGAAACTCACAATGCCAAGAAAAAGCTCAGGAGATATTGCAAAGATCCAACTGTCACCATTATTCTTGAGTATTCTAGCTTTAATCAGCAGTGCCTTTCTATTGGAACACACATAGACTTCCCTGGCGTTACAGAGTTTGGCTTTTAGTTTTATTATGTTTTCTTTTCTGTATTTTTCATTTCAATATTCCAACTATAAATATGACAACTGGATATTAATTACACACATATATATACATACACATACACACACATACATACATACACTTACACTTACACATACATATATATACATACACTTACACACATACACATACATACATATACATACATGCACATACACACATACATACACATACATACAGTTATATAATTGTAGAGTCATTAGAACATTACATACAACAATTTATGGTATTCATTCCAAACTTCTGCTTTCAGTTCAAATCCCACCGAGATCAACTTTGTTTTTCATACTTTCTAGGTCAATATACGAAGCACCAGTCTGTTTTTCTCTCTCTCCTTAATCGGTTGTGTGAAAACATGCTGCATGTCAGTATGGCAACCATACAATTCTATTATGTGTTAAGGGTCCCTGGATAGATACACAAATATATGATGAGTATTGAAAAAAAAAAAGCAAAACTCAGATTTTGACCCTATATGCATGACTAAGGGAGTGAAATATAGTTTTATTGTTTCTTCTGTGTCTCTCTCTCTCTACATATATATATCTATCTATCTAGGGCAGGTAAAATTCATATATATATGTGTGTGTGTGTATAGATAGATAGATAGATAGATAGATATTTCCATGAAAATAGAAGGCCAAATTCCTCTATGTTCCACAGTTACATAATACATACTTTTATGGGTGGCTTATGTCATCAGACCATGATTGCAAGACAATCAGATGTAACGAACATAAAAGATTTAGTTTAGTAATCTCTACTGAGTTACATCAAAATATAAACAAAGAATTGATACGGAGGTGGCCCAGCTAGAAATTCAATCACTATGATGGGACAGCTGTCCACTGTATTGATAAAAATTCTGGTTAGTTTTTTGTGTTTAGGGCTTAAGTTTTAGTTAGCATTCTAAATACAAGTAGGCTGAGCTAACGACTGTAATAAATTTAGTCTGCTCTTCTAACCTCTCTGTTATTTCTTTGCTACTTTTCATTCATAATAAATATATGTTCATCCGTTCATCTTTTTGGGGTCAATGAAATAAAGTACCAGTATAGGGCGGTTGATTGGTGGAACTGTTAAAACATCAAATGCAATACCTTGCTGTATTTATTTCAGTTCTTAGCGGTCTGAATTTAAATCCCTCCCGCTGTAGCCTATTTTCGTCATAGACTTAATCTGTCAAATTTGGATGTCTTTAGTAGAATCCACTCCGTTGCAAGTATTTTACTTGAGAATTACCTCCCTTACCTGTCGGCGGCTGTGGAAAAGGGTAATGGGAATTGCCCTTTGATCCCTGAATAAACAGTAACAAAAAACATGGGACCCATTGACTGCAACATTGGTTACATTATCATTATTGACCCCTAAAATTTCAAAAGTTATTTGGTTTCAACATACATTTGTTCACTGTCATTTCATAACATGTTTAATAATACAACGATGGCTAAACATGTTTATTGATATAACGAGCTCTAATCATGTTTATTGATAAAAATATGTGAATTATATGTTTATTGTTTATTAATAAAAAAAAGTTATTGATAACTTCTACTGTGTTGGTGTTATTCCGCATTGATTGAGAAACTTACACACACACACACACACACACACACACACACACACACACACAAATTAAAAACCAACATGCACACTCACAAAATACACTTGATCTGCATACAGATATTAGGTCCAATGATAGATCCAAACACTTCACAACAAACTCAGCACACCAACCTGCATGCTGGACTACCTACCTTATATACATATATATATATATATATATATATATATATATATATATATATATATATATAAGCAATGAGTTATTTAATTTGGTGATTATTCAACAAATTTAGTTTATAACAGTTTAGAAGCACTCAACAGATTTTCTTCTGGAGTATAATATCAATAATATTAATAAATGGAAACTATCTTTATAAATATGGTTTATAAATATGATTTTATAAAGATAATTTCCATTTATTAATATTATTGATACACGAGGTTGATAAAATAAAGTACCAGTAATGCACTGGTTAATTGCTGGCCTTGTGCCTAATGTAGAAACAATTAATATTATTGATACACACATATATATATATATATTATTTCTGGCAATATTATAACAATATGACCCTCGCCAAGTATAACAATATATATATATATATATATATATATAGATAGATATATAGATAGATAGATAGAGAGAGAGAGAGAATAAGAAAATACAAAGTAGTTTCAGATGTTAAAGTCCTTTATTGATAAGGCAGATGTTAAAGTCCTTTATTGATACGACAATGATCATAGGATTCCGCGTATCCAGTGCCATGATCTCATCAGACAGCTTCTTACATAAGGTTTCGTTCTCAAGGCAATCCAGATTGTATTTAGAATACTAATGTGGAAAAAGTATGTTGAGTGCTTGAATTGAATTGCATCAATATTTACCATAATTATATATCATCATCATCATCATCGTTTAACGTCCATCTTCCACGCTTGCATGGGTTTATATGAATATATATATATGAATATATATATGAATGAATATATATATATATGAATATATATATATATGAATATACGATATTAAACAAATGGAAACTATATTTATAAAACCATATTTATTTCATTATACATATTTCAGGGATACCATATTAAAAATATGGCATGCCTTCGTCAAATAAAATACAATATATAACCAGTTTTATAAATAATTTTGACGTACCATAAATATAGCGACCATTAAGGTAGGAGGCTGGCTTGGTAGTGAAGTGTTTATAAATATTTAGTGTTAATCACAGTTACAAATAAAGACGGAGAAAAAGAAGAAATGTATGCAAAGAAAAACAGAGAGACATAGAGAGAAATAGGGGAGTGAGAAAGAGGGAGGAGGTAAACCGAAGGCAACAGATGAATAATAATAATTCATCATACAAATTGAGAGATTTAAGAGGGAGGGAGTACGGTAATTATTTAGTTATAGTGTTAAGCACAGTTAGAGAAGAGACAGACTGAAAAGAAAGAGGGAGAAAAAAAAAATAATAATTATATAGGGGGAGGTGAAAATCAAGAGAGAAGTAAGAGAGAAACATGAGAGGCAAAGTCAAAACAACAGATACATAAACTTCATCATATATAAAGAGAGAGGGGAAGAAAGAGCTATATCTAGAGAGAGGGATGATAGAGTTACATCTTTACGTCATGTCCTATCAATTTGAATTATCAATTCATATGAACTGGGTAATATAATGTAAATATCAATATTCATGAATGAGACATAGATGTATAATGTGTGAAAATAATTTTGCTCAATAATGACCATATGTTTAGTTTAAAACTCTGAGGTCAATGTACCAAAAACTGAGATAAATCTTCAAAATACGGAGATATATACATACACATGCATATGCACTTTCTGAAAAAAGAAAAGAAAAAGAGTAAAGTCATGTGTATGTCTATTTTATCAACTAGAGCTTGACATGACTTTCTCTTTCTCTTTTTCTTTTCTTTTTTCAGAAAGTGCATATGCATGTGTATGTATATATCTCCGTATTTTTATAAATAGGGTAATTTCTTTTGAAGATTTATCTCATTTTTTTTAAAGATTTATCTCAGTTTTTGGTACATTGACCTCAGAGTTTTAAACTAAACATATGGTCATTATTGAGCAAAATTATTTTCACACATTATACATCTATGTCTCATTCATGAATATTGATATTTACATTATATTACCCAGTTCATATGAATTGATAATTCAAATTGATAGGACATGACGTAAAGATGTAACTCTATCATCCCTCTCTCTAGATATAGCTCTTTATTCCCCTCTCTCTTTATATATGATGAAGTTTATGTATCTGTTGTTTTGACCAATGATCTAACTCTTATAGACAAAGGGCAGAATAAGAAAAGAAAATCTGAACCTGGGAGCATAGCAAAGACTAAAGTCCTAGTATGTAGAAAGGAAAAAAGGGCTCAGATCACTTCATGAAAATCGCCTTTCTCAATGTGCAGGAAAGGAGTGGGTAGACATTCCATTCTAAGTCCTAAATGCAAACTATGGGTACACAATATATGTAGCAGGATCACAGGCAGGCTATAAAAGAATGTAGGTTTTATATGTGGTTGATACACAAGAGCAGTAAGCAGCAAGAGCTCACAAGAAACAAGCTCTTTTACATACTCAGAGGGCTCTGTAGAAGTAGTTGATAGCTTCTGTTACCGGATGACCAAATTAGCAGTGGGGGTTGGCGTTCTGAAAGTTTAGTAGCCAGAGTAAGAACAGGATGGAAAACGTTCATGGAGCTACTACCACTATTAGTTACATAAAGCGTTTCCCTCAAAATGAAAGGCAGATTGTATGATGCTTGTGTACGAACAACAATGCTGTTGGTGACATGAGAAATAGTACCCAGTTCGTCTTGTAACCTGGTCGTGTTGGTGACACAAGTAAAATCCCCTAGTTTACCATGTAAGGTGGTTGTGCTAATGATACGACAAAAAGCAGCCAGACCATTGTTAGATGATCGTTTTCGTGCTATGATAAAAATCACCAAGTTCACCCTGTAACCTGGTTGTGGTTAGGAAGGGCATCCAGATGTAGAAATCAAGCCAAAATATAGATCTGTATGAGCAAGGCGTGGTCACTTTACCTGACATATTTCATAACATGACAACCCTCTAATCCATTTAGAAAAATAGACGTTAAATGATCTCTCTCTCTCTCTCTCTCTCTCTCTCTTTCATATATTATATATATATATATATCGTATATATATATATATATATATATATTTGCCTCACATTTCTATCATGTTTGGCTAGGTAAAAACAAAGAATAAATAAAAACAGTGAAGTTATTGCATGAATGTTAGACATTATTACATAAAAGACCCCTCCCCCGCCCTTCGGTCACGAATGATCATTGGTTTTGCATCCTTTATGAGGCAGAGACCTAGGCGATTTGTGGAATACCAGCAGTTACCCATGTATAGCAGAATCTTCTCTTTTTTGTCATGTATAGTGTTTTTTAATGTATAAAGAAAATTAATTGTTGCAAGAATCTACCACTGAAAATAAAATTTCGCTGGTGATAGATTAGGAAAATTTAATAAGCGGGGGTAGGGGACGAGGATATGGAAATTAATAAGTGTGTGTGTGTGTATGGGGGTGGGGGAGTGATCATTCGAGACACGAGAGTATATGTAGACTATATATGTCGTCTAAGGGAAAGCAACGGCCGATACAGCTTGGCACCAGTGACGTCACCACTAATGTCAACAGCTGAGTGAACTCAGTTTGATGATTGTGAATTTATTCCAAACACTAAGCCATGTACGCATAAAAATAAAAAAAATTTGGAATTCACTGGAAGATAAGCCTAAATGACAAACGTATAAGTACTCTCCCCTTAATTATTAACAACGTGGTGGATTGGCAGTATCGGTAGGGGATCGGACGCCATGCTTTGACGCATAGAGTTACAGCCCTTGCCATTCTGAGTTCAAATCCCGCTGAGGTTAACTTTGCCTTTCATCCTTACGGGGGTCGATAAAATAAAGTACCAGTAATGCACTGGGTATTTGCTGGCCTTGTGCCAAAAGTAGAAACAATTATTAACAATGGCTGATGGAGAATGGGAAGAGGTAAAAATACCATTGTATTTAGTTATAAACTCTCTATTATCCGTATTCCGTTGTTGTGCTGTTACTTATAACTAATTCATTCCCCAAAACAAGATGGTGTAGGACAGAACAACAGAAAGAAACAAAATAACAAATTAGTCACTGAGGAGGACACAACTGACCAACATACCACCTGAGTTCTTGATGAAGTCAGTTGAGGATATATCCAGATGTTTATATATATATACATATATATATATACACACATACATATGTGTATATATATATATATATATATATATATATATATATACATATATATACACACACATACATATGTGTATATATATATATACATATATATGTGTATATATACGGGGTGCGGACGATATCTGTTCGCAATTTTCAACTGCTAATTTTATGCAAATTTTGTTTACTTCCATTGTCACTCTTGTCTTCATAAAAACAGTGACTATATTTCCATTATTTATATTCAGAATAATTGATTATGAATAATTTTGAACCTCCAAATTTGTGGAAGAGACACAGAGTTCTTCTTGAAATCCACGCCGGGAGGACAAATAAGGGCAGAAGATCAACTCCCAGAACAACAGGTGGCTCGCTGTCTCATCTAAAGACGTGCTCAGAGTCATGCAGACAAAGTTTCCAGCGACAACATTGGTCTTAGGTGTCGTCAGCAGTCAAGGTGACGTCATGCCACCTCACTTCTTCCCTGAGGGCCTCAAGCTGAACACCGATGGCTACATCCGCGTTCTGAGCGAGGTAGTAAAGCCCTGGATCAACCAGGTAGCTGCAGGTAGGCCGTACGTGTGGCAGCAAGACTCAGTGCCCTGCCATGCCAGCCGAAAGACCCAAGCTTGGCTGTCAGAGAACTTCATCGACCACACTTCACCTGACATCTGGCCTCCCAGCTCGCCTGACTGCAACCCCCTCAACTTCTTTGTGTGGGGCTCAGTCGAACGATACACCAACAGATCTAGCTGCAATATGAAAGACGATCTGAAAGCCAGGGTCACAAGTGCCTTTAGGGGCCTAAGTCGGGGGACAGTGACGAAGGCCTGTAGCCGGTTCCGAGGCCGTCATCAAAGCCAATGGCGGGTTTATCAAGTGAGATCGAAAGAACAAGTCATGAAGACAAACTGACCCAAGTTTGATAAATAAATCTTTAAAAATATAACTAGTGTTATTTTTTCCTAGACAGTAATCTTGCGAACAGATATCGTCTGCACCCTGTATATACATATATATACATATACACACACATACAAATGTGTATATATATATATATATATACGTGTATATATATATATATATATATATATATATTGTTATACTTGGGGAGGGTCATATTGTTGTAATATTGCTAGAAATAATAACAGAACACACTCACTGTTTGGTTGGTTTTCGCTTCTGTATCTTTTATATCTCCATAGTTAATTTATTTGGCAATCAATGTTTATCATTGATTGACCAGCGATTAAAAATACAGATATAAATATATATATATAGTCTATCAAAGTTCTTTCATTGCACATCATCAGTGGTACTATTATGTTTACTCCCATTGTATTGTATTGTATGTCTACGCCATTTTTATTTTTATTTATTTATTTTAATTTATTTATTTATAAATAAGTAAATAAAAATAAAAATGCTGTGAACATACAATACAATGGGAGGAAACATAATAGTACCACTGATGATGTGCAATGAAAGAACTTTGATAGACTATATATATATATATATATATATTTATATCTGTATTTTTAATCGCTGGTCATTAAATGATAAACATTGATTGCCAAATAAATTAACTATGGAGATATAAAAGATACAGAAGCGAAAACCAACCAAACAGTGAGTGGGTTCTGTTATTATTTCTGGCAATATTATTATAACATTATGACCCTCCCCAAGTATAACAATATTTGTTTTGACACACGATTTCATATCAAAAACCTTGCAAAACAAATATATACATATATGTGTATATATACATATATATGTGTGTGTATATATATATATATATACATATATAGAAGAGAGAGACCGAGGTTGACATATATTGATGCCCTAAGGACAGATACCAGTCTCTAGGAGACACAGGATATGGCAGCAATGATGAAGGACAAAGACCACTGGAGAGAACTCGTCCATGGATCTTGGGAATTTTATCCGCCCTTGACAGATATATAGATATGTATGTATATACACACACACACATATATATAAATATATTGTTATCCTATCGATTTTAGTGAAACACACCCAATGTATTCTGTATAAGTTATATAAAATAAATATAAGTATTTTGTGTTGTTGATGCGTTGGTATAAGTTGTGTAATATGAACCTGTTGTCTGTCAATGTATTCTTTTCTTGTATTGTTTGATTGTATCTAACTCTAATGTGCTAAACACTTCATGAGATAATCAACATTTCACATTATGATATCAATAGTCCAGTTTACTGAGCAAATACATTTAACATGAACTAACTCTGACTACTTTGCTGTAAACCTAAACCATTTGAGTGAGTCATTTCATACAAGACTCTGAACTAGTATAAATATCCATTTTTTATAAAACAATACTACTCAAACTCTTCTTATCTGACAAATTGAAATTTAAGTGGACTGAGATTTAGAGAGTTAGTTTTCTGTGATTAAAACATTCCTGTATATAAAAAAGATAGTCTGCCCCAAATCGATCCAATAGAAGGACCAGCGGTGCAAGTTAAAGGTAGTATAATAAGTAAGGCAATCAAAGATATGAAGACAGGCAAAGCAGCTGGGCCTTCCGAGATAGTTGCTGAGATGTTGAAGGCATCTGGAATGGTGGGACATACTATTGTCACCCATATAGTGAACCAAGTAATACAGAATGGGGTCATACCAAAAGACTGGCATAGCAGCAGCATCATTAACTGCTACAAGGGTAAAGGAGATGCTCTAGATAGAGGAAACTATAGAGGCATTAAGTTAATTGACCAGGTCTTGAAGGTCACAGAAAGAGTTATAGTGCAACTAATCAGAGTGAATTGATCTAGATGAAATGCAGTTTGGGTTTGTGTCAGGTAAAAGTACCACAGACGCTCTTTTTCTTGTACGACAACTACAAGAGAAGTACCGAGCTAAAAGTAAACCCCTCTACTTAGCTTTTGTAGACCTGGAAAAAGCCTTTGACAGAGTCCCCTGCTCCATTATCTGTTGGGCTCTTAGATAACTAGGTGTAGATGAATGGCTTGTGAGAGCTATACAAGCTATGTATAAAGAAACAGTCAGTAAGGTTAGAATTAACAATGAATATTGTGCAGAATTTAGTGTAAAAGTTGGTGTTCACCAAGGCTCTGTCCTTAGCCCCCTCCTATTTATTATTGCCCTTCAGGCTATAACAGAGGAGTTCAAGACCGGCTGCCCATGGGAACTCCTATACGCAGATGATCTAACGCTCATAACTGAATCAGTGGCTGAACTAGAAAAGAAATTCCAAACATGGAAGCATGGCCTAGAATCAAAAGGCCTTAAAGTTAACTTGTCTAAGACTAAAGTCCAAGTTTGTAGAAAGGAAAATAAGGCACAGCTACCCTCAGGGAAATGGCCTTGCTCAGTGTGTAGGAAAGGAGTAGGCAGAAATTCAATTTTATGTTCCAAATGCAAACTATGGGTACATAAAAGATGTAGTGGGATCACAGGTAAACTATCTAAGAACGTAGACTTTATATGTGGCCGATGCTCAGGTGCAATAGGTAGCAAGTGTCCACAGGATACTAGCCCCTTCTATTGCCCAGATGGTTTTATAGAAATAGTAGACAATTTCCGTTACCTGGGTGACGAAATCAGCAGTGGTGGAGGGTGTTCTGAAAGTACAGTGGCCAGAGTCAGAACGGGATGGAAAAAGTTCAGAGAGCTTATACCGCTGTTGGCCACAAAAGGTTTCTCTCTAAAAATGAAAGGCAGATTGTATGATGTTTGTATACGGACAGCAATGCTACATGGCAGTGAGACATGGGCATTGCATGCAGAGGACTTGCGTAGACTGGAAAGGAACGAAGCATGCATGCTCCGTTGGATGTGTAATAGTAATATACGTGAACAGCAAAGCATAAATGAACTAAGTGAGAAATTAGGAATAAGAGGGATCAGATGCTGTTTACTTGAGAGAAGACTACATTGGTATGGTCACGTGATGCGCATGAAAGACGACAGCTGTATAAAAAAGTGCAGGGCGATCAAAATTGATGGTAGTTACGGAGTAGGTAGACCCAGAAAAACCTGGGATGATCTGATAAATTCCGACCTTACACACTTGCACCTCTCTAAGACAATGTCACTGGACCGAGATCTTTGGCGCTACGCAGTAATACAGAAGACCCGCCTTGCCTATGTATAAAGCGAAACCTACAGTCAGTAGGCACCTCTTAACCAAATATACACCCCAATCCACTATCCCTACCCTATCCTCCCACACACACCAACACCACCCCGTCTCTATAAAGTTGGTACCACAACATCCAGTCCAAATAAATGAGATCGAGATCGAGATCGTGTAGGTGTCACGAGCAAAAAACACAGTCCACGCTGTGATGTGGGCGTGTAGGTAACATGGTAAAAAATTCCCAGTCCACACTGTAAATGTGGTTGGTGTTAGGAAGGGCATCCAGCCATAGAAAACCTGCCAGATAGTCCTATATGAGTGAGACACGGTCATCCGACCAACCTTGCCCCAAGTGGGACAACTCCTGTCTAGCCCATGCTAGCGTGGAAAGTGGACGTTAAACGAGGATGATGATGATGATGAATATAGCGATTCTAGTGTAGTGTGATACAAATATAAATTTAGTAAAGGCTGGAACATTTGCTTGAGGTAGGCGTGTTCTCTGAAGACCTTCTGCAGCCTAGCTCTCCTGAGAGTTTCTTACCACACACACACACATATATCGCATGGCTTAGTGGTTAGAGCATTGGGCTTGCAATCGAAGGTTGTGAGTTCAATTCTCAGACTGGGTGATGTGTTGTTTCCTTGAGCAAGACACTTTATTTCACATTGCTCCAGTTTACTCAGCTGTAGAAATGAGACGATAGGACTGGGGTCCCTATCATTCCACTGCAAAGTGGTTGTGGAGGTGCCACGGCAAAAAAGCACCCAGCCCACACTGTAAACTGGATGTGTAGGCGCCATGGAAAAAAGCAGCCAGCACTCACTGAAAATGAGGTTAGTGTTAGGAAGGGCATCCAGCTGTAAAAATGAAGCCAGAATCAGTTCCCGTATGAGCAAGACAAAGCCAGCCGACCGGACACTGCCCACAACAGGACAACCTGTCTAACCCATGTGGAAGAACAGACGTAAAACGGTGATGATGATGACGATGATTATGATTATATATATATTATATATATATATATATACACACACACTTATTGAGTCGGGGTTTCTTCTCGGAAGACATTCTACTGTCCAGCTCTCCTGAGAGTTTCTTACCACTGGTGCTTATAGTGCCATGTGATACAAATATAAATTAAAATGATTAAAGAAAAGAGAGATAGAAAGAAAGAAAAGTACTTCATGTATCAGTTGAAACTATTTGCTGTAGCTGTGTCACCACAATGGCACTTGGAGAAACACTTTGGTTCTAATTCCTTACTCCAGTCCATCCATTTCTCATTTTTACACCCACTTTATCTTCTCAATGGAAATATTGGTTGAACAAGACTTTTTCAGGCAAGATTTTAATCAGATGTCTTTCTTGATGCCAACACTACTTATTTTTAAGTAAGGTATTTATTCAGCTGATCTTTATTTTCACTCCTGCCGAGTGAAAATATTCTGGTGTTGGCAGACTTAAAAACTTAGCCACTTCACATACTTCATTTCTGCTAAGTTAATATAGTAATGTCACTAAACAATATATAAAATTAGCAAACTGTAGAAAGGAGCACTATAGAGGCAAATGATGAAACTGGTTAAGAGAGTGACAGAGAGAGCGTTAGCACAACTGAGGGAAAGAGTAAAATTAGATGAGATGCAGTTTAGCTCTATGCCAGGAAGGAGTATGACTGGTGTCCTCTTCATAGTGAGACAACTACAAGAGAAGCTCCTAGCTAAGTGTAAGCTGTTATATCCAGCTACCATTTATATGGAGATGGCATTTGACAGAGTACCATGATCTGATATCTGGTGGTCCCCAAGAAAACTGGGTACAGATGAGTGGCTTGTGAATGTAATGCAAGTCATGTACAGAGGTATTGTCAAATCAAATATAAATTTGAAAATGGTAATAGCAAGAAAAACCACAACCCTGCACATATACTCACAACAAAAAAATATTAGTGTGTTCTATAAATACCTACTGGTGCTCATTGAAGCATACATTGACATCAAAGTTGATCTACAAAATAAGTTTGTAGTTTATAGATGTAAATATCAATTTCATGTTTCACAGGTATAAAACCTTGAACAAGGGATTGGCAATAGGAATTTGTGATATTCATGCATTTCATGAGTCAGTGATTTAAAATAAATGAAAAACTATTCCAATGGTACTGTTTTTCTAAAAAATTGTTTTTTAAAAAATCTATTTGGTTTAGTTATTTATTTATTCTACACAGTTATACACACAAATAAACACTATATAAAAAACATAAAAGTGAAGAAAAAAAGAGGTAGAAGACCGAAACACTCAATTATATGACACAATAAGGGGCGCTGGAGTTTCCCTCTAATGATTGTGGAGGCAAACCAACACACTGCATATCATGCATATCAACTAATAACACCAACAATAGCAATAGTAGAGGGGGCAGTGGTGATAGTGGTGGTGGTGGTGATGTGGCAGTGGCGGTAGTAGTAGTAGTTGTGGTGGTGATAGTGGTGGTGGTGGTAGTAGTGGTGATGTAGTGGTGGTGGTGATGTAGCAGTGGAGGTAGTAGTAGTAGTGGAAGCGGTGATAGTGGTGGTGGCGGTAGTAGGGGTGATAGTGGTGGTGGTGATGTAGCGGTAGTAGTAGTGGAAGCGGTGATAGTAGTGGTGGTAGTAGTTGTAATAGCAATGGTGGGGTAGTAGTAATAATAGTAGCAGTAGTAGTAGTTGTGGTAGTAGTAGTGGTGATAGTGGTAGAGGCAATTGTGGTAGAAATGGAGGGAAGGCTAGTAATAGTAGTAGAAGCAGCAGCACTAATGGAGGTAGTGGTAGTAACAACAACACTAGTGGTTGTGATAATAGTAGTAGTATTAGTGGGAGGTGTATTCAAACCTACTAGGCACACCATAGATCATACTTATCCAAGACCATAAAAAACAGACCCCACCCTGTCACCCACTCCATCGCCACCCATCAGACATCAATTGATATTTAAATAACAACAATAATATTAAGCAATAATTGACATTGTTATCAGAACTCATGATTGTCTTTTACTTATTTTTTCTGTAACTGGATACATGATTGGGTGGTTACGGAGTTTATCTCAATACCATTACATCTTGTGCAAGAGTAATATATATATATATATATATAAATAACAAAGGAAATGTGGTAAGGAACCAGGTGGACCATAACGCACCAAAGTACTCAATACTTAGGGTAGTAGAGTGGGTAATAGGAACGAGTAGGACCCCGACGGCTGAGCTCAAGCCGTTTCGACGGCTAATTCTGGACTAAATGAAAATTTTTATCCTGGTATATGAATAGCCGAGCTTCTCAGGGGGTAATTCCATATATGGTAAAAGTGATTGTCACAAGGATTGGTCAAAAGTTTGTTGTTGAGACACATAAATCTATCATGGCAATTTGTGGAAGGAAGGGGTAGCTGAACCTGCCAGTAGAAGAAAGAGGGAGAGGGAGTGGAGGAAACCCAGTCATGCGTTGATAGTGCCAACTACAGCAGGGCAGGAGGTCAAGCAAGTATACTAGGGAGGGGGAGGGAGAGGAAGTCGAAACAATAAGTAAATCAATATGGAGTAAATATATAGAAGAATACCAAGAATGTTAAAGAAACATTTATTTCGTATTAGTTTCGGGACTCTGAATTATTATTTTGTGGTAGTTTCTTTAGTATTTTGGCCTCCCCCCACTTGTTGACCTGTCACTGTAAGATATACTCGGTTGATTACTACTAACTCTTAAAATGGTCTCATCACAATACCGTCCCACCTAGTAAACGTTTCTATAGTTTAGCAGTACCAGTGAGAGACTTGATGACTGTCGTTAGGGAATAGTAACCAGAAATTGTTTTTTTTATATTTTTAACATTCTTGGTATTCTTCTATATATTTACTCCATATTGATTTACTTATTGTTTCGACTTCCTCCCCCTCCCTAGTATACTTGCTTGACCTCCTGCCTTGCTGTAGTTGGCACTATCAACGCACGACTGGGTTTCCTCCACTCCCTTTCCCTTCTACTGGCAGGTTCAGCTACCCCTTCCTTCCACAAATTGCCATGATAGAATTATGTGTCTCAACAACAAACTTTTGACCAATCCTTGTAACAATCACTTTTACCATATATGGAATTACCCCCTGAGAAGCTTGGCTATTCATATACCAGAATAAAAATTTTCATTTAGTCCAGAATTAGCCGTCGAAACGGCTTGAGCTCAGCCGTTGGGGTCCTACTCGTTCCTATATATATATATATATATATATAGAGAGAGAGAGTTTAGGGTATATATATATATATTGGAAAATGTGTGAGATCCTTGGTACAATTAGGTATATTTGAAAAAAAGGAAAAGAATGACTTCACAATTTGATTTAATTATATAATATTATAAAATTAAATAAAATTATTTACCACTACAAGTGAAGTCATTCTTTTCCTTTTTTTCAAATATATATATATATATATATATAAATAAAGATAGAGAGAGAGAGAATTTAGGATATATATATATGTTTGGATGGGACCACCCATGTAAATCCTCATATCTGAAGAAGTGCTGATTAAGTGTCAGGATCCAATCGCCTGATCAAACTCGAACTGATCGATATAGAAACAATTGTAATATGAAATAAAGTTTCACAAAAAGCTGCAATTCTTATTCTTTCTCTCCCTCTCTCTCTATATATATATACCACAGCATTGGGTTGATCCCTGTCTTATAAGTGAATGTGGGTAGACAGAAACACAATAGAAGACTGTTGGATGGACTGTACCAATAATTTCTAAGGGTCAGCCTTGGGTACCTTTATTGGAGTTCACTGTTGCAAGCATTCCTGTCAGGCCCCTAATTTAACCCTATTATGCCTGCTTTGTGGTCATGTGCTTAGTTGTTTTCTGAGCCCCCACCCCTGCATACCTGGCTTACAGAGCCCCTAAAAGCACCAGGCTTTATAAGGTTAAACCTTTGATTGCCATATTTTTAATGAAAGACACTGCTTATAGCTTTCAAATCCTTTTGAAAATAATTTAAAATTTGGAGAGATTTAGTAATATAACTAAGTTTCTTATTATTACGCTAGTGTTTGGAGCATAACTTAGAAAAGGTTCTTAGAACCTTCTAAGAAATGGAAAAAGATATACGTCAATACTCATCTTTTTCCATTTTCTAGAGGGTTCTAAACCCCACTATCAGGTTAAATTGTCTTTAGTCAAAAATACAGCAAAAGCTTCTATTTCTAATTTCAAATTCCCTCGCTGTTTCAAAACATACATACTTTTCTTACATAGAATTATGATGGAAAGTTTTTTAGAATAGGTACACATGTATGCCTGTGTGTTGTAAGAAGTAACTAAAAGGGTTGACATTAGGGAGAATATCTGGTTATAACCCATGCTAGCATGGAAGAACGGACGTAAATCGGCGATGATGATGATGATGATGAAAACATTCCATGCCAGCATGAATAAACAGAAGTAAAAATGATGATGATAGTTATTTTACAATAAGCATATTATAAAACCATGGCTGGTATCGGTTAGCTTGGTATACCTTCCTTATTTCCTTCCTTCTTGCTGAGGAGAACTGAAAAATAAACAATGATGATATTGCTCCCCCCCCCCCACTAAACAGTAAAACAACTAACAAACAAATACAAAAGGAAACATCTCAATATGACTCGAATGTCATGGGAACAATCATATATTGATCACTTAACATAAATTATAGATAATACTAATAATACAATAAAAACAACGGAAGACTGAGGAAATTTGCACTTTAGTTCGGCTTGGAAATATTATTCACTGAATTTGTGTGTATGTGTGCGTGTATATATATATATATATGGATGTATATATAATGTATTTTGCAATACACTTTATGCTTAATTAAAAGCATTTTGAAGACCGTAAGCTATTGTTTTAAAGTAGTGACAAGTTCACTTACTTTGATCTCAGCAATTCTAATTTTTATATATATCATCATCATCATCATCATCACCGTTTTACGTCCGTTCTTCCACGCTAGCATGGGTTAGACGGGTTGTCCTGTTGTGGGCAGTGTCTGGTCGGCTGACCATGCCTTGCTCATACAGGAACTGATCTGGCTTGATTTCTACAGCTGGATGCCCTTCCTAACACCAACCTCATTTACAGTGAGTGCTGGGTGCTTTTTCGTGGCGCCTACACGTCCACTTTACAGTGTGGGCTGGGTGCTTTTTTGCCGTGGCACCTCCACGGCCACCTTGCGGTGGGGGAGGGGGGGCATATTGTTTATATGCTTCAGCATGTACCCATGGGAGGTCGGGTACCCTGTATTACTGCGTGACGCCAGAAGTCAATACACATATATTCTATTCTTTCGTTATTGATATCAGTGAAGAGGACAATAATGTAGAAAAAAAGAACATGGGATAAATTTTTTTAATTTTTTTTTTATTGACTTTTATTACTGTCCCAGTCTTAGCAACTGATGACTGTATACCTAGCAACATTAGCAATAACAGCAGGTCTTGTCATTTACCTAGATAACACCATTAACATAGAGATAAATGCATTACTCAGAAACGATGAAAACACATAAGATTTTGAGGTTCATAAAATGTTTATATTAGATGAGAAAAGAGGTTTTCAGATTAACATAGAATAAAGAGAAGAAAAATAAAATATTACAATAGAAAGAAAACTTTGTGGATTTAAAAAGATTTAATTAATATATATTGCGGAACAAAAAGACTAGAAAGGATATTATCATGCTAGGAAATAAGACATCCAGAAAGTGTCTTTGTTAAATTTAACTGCATAGTTGCACTCTGCAACCCAGTAAATTATCTCTCCATTAAAAATGATAGTCAATTTCTGTGTACCAACTTGATACTTTGATACCTTGACAGTAAGATGACGAGGTTTCTCTGGTACCTTGACAATAAGATGATAAGGTTTCTCAGGTGTATTAAGGGTCAGTTGGAGATAATTCCACAGAGCACATATTAATAAAGAATTATTTTTACTTTGGGATTAAGCTTCAGCACCATGTTTATTTCTGTCCACAGGGACAATGTTGATGATGATGATGATATTGGAATGTGGAAGTGAAATCTCATGATGTATACTGCAACATTGTCTTAAAAAAAAGAAAGAGAAAACATATTTAGTTTTAATAGGTTCAAAATATTTCAAATTGTCATGATTCCTAGCATCAAAGGTATTATTTGTTTCCTAAGTTGTTGAAATTACTCATGGTCACTTGGGGGATGAAGGTTACTTTAATTTTTAACATCCTGTAGTGACTTGGTAGAAAATATATAAAAATGGGTTTTTTATTTCAAATGATTATAGTATCTTTATTGGTGGACAGTTTGTTGTAAAAATTTGCAATAAACTAAAGTATATGCCTGATCCCTCCCTACATGATATTAAAATACAATTGACTTATCCCTCAAACAAACAAGTCTTTTTTTCCATAATTGATGAAATATAAAGCATCTTCTAACAACACTAAACCAAGGTTATATATAAGTAGTCCCTATATATGTCCCCAGATACTGTAACTACAATACCAAACATATAGCCCCTATATCCCCAGCTACTGTAACTACAATATCCAACATATAGCCCCTATATCCCCAGCTACTGTAACTACAATACCAAACATATAGCCCCTATATCCCCAGCTACTGTAACTACAATATCCAACATATAGCCCCTATATCCCCAGCTATTATAACTTCAATATCTGATATCTGTGTGTATCATCATCATTTTACGTCCGCTTTTCCCTGCTTGCAAGGGTGGGACGGGAACTGATTCTGGCTCGATTTCTACAGCTGGATGCCCTTCCTAACACCAACCTCATTTACAGTGAGTGCTGGGTGCTTTTTTGCCGTGGCACCTCCACGACCACTTTGCAGTGGAATGATAGGGACTCCAGTCCCTATCATCTCATTTCTATAGCTGAGTAAACTGGAGCAATGTGAAATAAAATGTCTTGCTCAAGGAAACAACACATCACTCGGTCTTAGAATTGAACTCACAACCTTTCGATTGCAAGGCCAATGCTCTAACCACTAAGCCATGTGTATATATATGAGAAACAGCCCCATCATCATCTGCTCCTTATACTAATATATTACACTGAATATGTTTATTTTGGCCCATACACATGAATGATATCAATTTCAGCTGTTTGTTGTTGATTGTTATCAACTTGTTACAACCAGTATCTGTCAATAATACCATGACATGCAACAATAAACTGGGTGTGTGAGTGTTGATGTGTGTGTGTAGGTGTGTGCATGTGTGTATGTGTGCATCAATGTATGCATATGTGTGTGCATGAGTGTATATATATATATATATATGTGAGTGTGAGTGCACAAGTATCATACAGCTGACCTTTCCTTTCTAGAGAGAAAACTTTTGCTGTCAACAGAGGTAGTAGATCACAGAATCTTTACTATCCTGTTCTTATTCTAGTTGTGTGTGTGTGTGAGAGAGAGAGGGAAGGAGGAAAGAGAGAGCAAGAGAGAGAGAGGAGGGGGAAGAGAGATAGAGAGAGGGGGGAGAGAGTGAGACATCCATGTTTGTAAATAGTAAACTATTTTGACAGAGGTGATAAAAGTTGTTTAGTGAAATGTTACCTCAACACCAAAATTTATGATTTACCAGTGAATTTAAAGAATTTAATGCCAAAATTCCAGTTAGAAATACTGAAAGTATTTAAGTTAATGGTGTTAACTATAAAAATGTCTTCTTGGATTAGCAATAAAATCTCAAAAATGTTATTTGGGTTTACAAAAATGATGACAATAAATGTATAAATGTTCTTAAACCCATAGCATTTATACCGGTCATATCCGGCCAGAATTCTCTCACCTCTTTCTGTTCAAACTGATTGTAACTAGCCACTCATACTGATGTTAAGGTATTGTTCTCAAAATAAATAATATCAAAATCTCATAGCTTTGATATTATGTGAGATATTTATGAGACTGATCATAGATAACATAGATAAAGAAAACGACTAGAACCCTTGCTTATAATGGAAAAATAGTGATAACAGAGGTGTTGGAAATAGTGATAACAGAGGTATTGGAAATAGTGATGACAGGGGTGATGAAAGAGGTGATAGAAATAGTGATGACAGAGGTATTCAACTGATTAGATCATCATATTTTTTATATGTTATATAGCCACATCAAAGTTTTTACAGAAGCACCAGGAGTAACGATGAGTAGCAGTAACGATTTCTAATTTAGGCACAAGGCCAGCAATTTGTTGAATGGGGATGAGTGGGGAGGCAATTACACTGCTCATATTACATAACTGGCAATGAATTTTATTGATCCCCCAGAAGGATGAAAGGCAAAGTTGACCTCAGCAGAATTTGAAACCAGAACTTTAAAGGTTGTCACAAATACTGCAATGTATTTTATCCAACACACAATTCTGTCAACCCACCACCCTACCTCTGTAAACAATTCAGAGAAAAGAGCTAAATCTGAACTAACATAAAAAAAAAGACCTGATACATGCAGAACACCATAAAAGAGTTTGGAAATGTTGATAAACTTTACCTGGTAGAACTAGAGACAAATTTAGACAGCCAGGATAGAGGTAAAATATAAAAGAAAGAAAAATGAAAAAAATGAAGTAAACAAACAAAAAACCATTTACCTTGTTTGCAGATTCCAAAGATTTTATCAAAGATTTTAACTCTGCACTGTTCAACTCGAGGGTTGTTTCAACATTTTTCTCTCCATCACGGCTTTCAAAGTCCAGCTGACAGAGTGGTTCATGTATGGTACCAAGTTTGTCACTAGACATGACTAACTAATAAAGAAAACAGACAGAAAGATACAAAATATAAGGAGTAATAACACAAAACAGTTAACCCTTTTCTGACCATATTTCTAAGAAAAAAAGCAAAAAAAAGCAATACACTGCATTTTAGTTAATTAAAGAAGAATTTGGAAGGATTTATTAGAATTATTAATTATTTCATTATTCATGGGGGTAATTTGTGTGGGTTGGTACCAAAAGGGTGGTTTTATTCAATAGAAACAAGAGCAGTTTGGGTGGATTGGTATCAAAAGGGGTAAAGCTGAATTAAATGGAATGAATGTTAGAACATATTGAGGTATAACACAAAATCCATTAAACTCTACAGTTAAGACTTCAAAACTGCCAAAATAAACTAGGAAAAGTGTTTCCAAATATTTGTTTTGTTAATTAGTTTCAATATTAACATAAGAATAAGGGTGGTGAATTGGTAGAATAGGGTTGGTGGATTGGTAGAATAGATAGAATAAGGGTGGTGGATTGGTAGAATAAGGGTTGGTGGATTGGTAGAATAGATAGAATAAGGGTGGTGGATTGGTAGAATAGGGTTGGTGGATTGGTAGAATAGATAGAATAAGGGTTGGTGGATTGGTAGAATAGATAGAATAAGGGTGGTGGATTGGTAGAATAAGGGTTGGTGGATTGGTAGAATAGGGTTGGTGGATTGGTAGAATAGATAGAATAAGGGTGGTGGATTGGTAGAATAGGGTTGGTGGATTGGTAGAATAGATAGAATAAGGGTGGTGGATTGACACAATTGGTAGTGTTAGTGGCATTTTGTTACATCTCTTTATGTTTTGAGTTCAAATCCCACTAATGTCAACTTTGCCTTTCGTCCTTCCGACTTGATAAAATAAAGTACCAGTCATGTACTGGGGATGATTTAATCAATTTTGCCAGTCCCCTGAATGTGCTGGCCTTCTGCCTAGAAATCAATAGTAAAATAAATTTAATTCTTTTTAAATTTTCCTTATTTTTTGCAAAATCCTATTAATTTTCCAAGTTAGAAAAGTCCCAGTCATTAGACAGCAGTATTGCTGCTGAGGCACCAGCTTGTATAATTGTATAATAATATAGGTGGAATAGTTTTGTGAAACTAATTGATTTAATAAACTGGGAGCTTTTCTTTCTGTGGGTGTGTGTGTAGGGAAGGGGGGGGGGGGGTTATATCTCACCTAGGTTCCAGTATTCTGCAGAGAGTGTAGTTTATTGTGACACCAACACAACAAATGTTTTTATACACAGACAGATATGTTTAAATAAATACACAGACAACATTTCATATTGAACTTGAGTATAAGATAATCTGCACATACTCCCCCATTAGAAATAGGCAAAAATCGAAACTCCATATGTAAGCAAGCTGAGGCTGCTAATCAGCACATTATATTTAGATGGTATAGTTTTATAAACTCCCACAAGTGGAGAATATTTTTATGATGTTTTAAAATTTTGATATCTAAAATGTTTTTCAGTGTTGTTTAGAGTATAGTTTTTGTTTCACAACTTCATTACATAATGATATTTTTACCATTTCATTGGTTTCATAAAGTTTCAACAAGTTTCCTGAATTTTTGTATACTTTCTTTTAGCAGACAACAATAGCGTCATCTTTTGAATGCAAAAGGTTTTTATTTAACATACAAATCGAATCAAATGCTTATGTTAAAAAACTTAGAAACTATTTAACATCCTTTATATCATAAACTTAACATCCATATATTGCACAACAGGAAATAGAAGTGTGTGTGAAAAAAATAACTTCAATATATAAAATTCACAGAATTATTAAAAACACAAATGTTTAAATCACATTTTCAAGAAATATATATACAATATGTATATAATATATATTTTGAAATTAAAGCTAACTTTCAGTTAACAGCTTCAACACACATTTTTAACTATGAAAATAGTCAAATAAGATAATCTTAGAATCCCCTAACTGGGAAAAAGTGAAGAGCATCTCTCATGAGACTTGAACTCATACCTGGTATAATCTGTGTGGCTGTTGCTAACATTACACAAAAGTGACACTGACCCTTTTGTGAATTTAAGCTATATCAATCAGCCAAGATATAAACATGGCCAGCATCACACTCCAAACTTACTGAACTATTTTCACAATCAAGAAATGTTGAAGCTGTTGACTTCGTTAGCTTAAATTGAAAATTTCTAGTTTACCCAATAGTTCTAAAAATTGCTTCCCATTTTTTCTCCATCTTTCTTTTTATGCTTATTTTTCTCCTGTTGGCCTTCACTATTTAATTTTTAAATTTTATTTAATTTTTTAGTTTTTATATTCTCTTATCTCTATCTTATTTTTTGTTTCTCAACTGTAAAAAGTACAAGATACTGCCCAAAATAGACTGTTTATTTTGCCTGGTTGATATAACTTTATGAGAAAAATGGTCAGTGTCATTTAGGTGTACTGGTACCACATCATCATCATTGTTTTAGCAAACAATAGGATTGTTATTAGTAATATTTCAATAAAGGGATTCTGACAGGTTCTTCTTTTAAGGTCTTTGTAGAAAATCATCATCATCATTTTACGTCCGCTTTTCCCTGCTTGCAAGGGTGGGACGGGAACTGATTCTGGCTTGATTTCTACAGCTGGGTGCCCTTCCTTACACCAACCTCATTTTTACAGTGAGTGCTGGGTGCTTTTTTTCCGTGGCACCTGCACGTCCACTTTACAGTGTGGGGTGGGTGTTTTTTTTGCCGTGGCACCTCCAAGACCACTTTGCAGTGGAATGATCTCATTTCTACAGCTGAGTAAACTGGAGCAATGTGAAATAAAGTGTCTTGCTCAAGGAAACAACACATCACCCGGTCTGAGAATTGAACTCAGAATATTGTCAACTGATTTCACAATAAACACTTGGCATAGCTGATGTCAATGGTGAATTGGCAGTATCGGTAGAGGGTCGTACGCCAAGCTTTGCAGCATAGAATTACGTCCCTTTACGATCTGAGTTCCCGCCGAGGTTAACTTTGCCTTTCATCCTTAGGGGGTCGATAAAATAAAGTACCAGTAATGTACTGGGTAATTGCTGGCCTTGTGCCAAAAGTAGAAACAATTATTTACAACTGATATTTCCTGAGAGCTAAATTAAAACATTGACCAATCCTAATTTGATATCAATAACTTTTATAAAAGAAATTGGGACAGAGAACTATGTTATTTTGCTGCTGCTGCTACTACTATAGTTAGACCCACCACCACATCTACCACCACCACTACTACTACTATAGTTAGACCCATCACCACCCAAACAATCTTATTTAAAATCTACCTGTCTATACTTCGATCTATTAAGTCAATCAATGTATCTCTCTATCTAACTAAATGCCTACCCATCACCACCTCTACTACCACCACTACTACTACCTTACACCCCACAACACACCACTTATACCACCACCACCACTACTACCTTACACCCAACAACACACCACCTCTACCACCACCACTACTACCTTACACCCCACAACACACCACTTCTACCACCACCACCACTACTACCTTACACCCAACACACCACCTCTACCACCACCACTGCTACTACCTTACACCTCACAACACACCACTTATACCACCACCACCACCACTACTACCTTACACCCAACAACACACCACCTCTACCACCACCACCACCACTACTACCTTACACCCAACAACACACCACCTCTACCACCACCACTACTACCTTACACCCAACAGACCACCTCTACCACCACCACTGCTACTACCTTACACCCCACAACACACCACTTATACCACCACCACCACCACTACTACCTTACACCCAACAACACACCACCTCTACCACCACCACCACTACTACCTTACACCCAACACACCACCTCTACCACCACCACCACTACTACCTTACACCCAACACACCACCTCTACCACCACCACTACTATCTTACACCCAACAACACACCACCTCTACCACCACCACTACTACTACCTTACACCCAACAACACACCACCTCTACTACCTTACACCCAACAGACCACCTCTACCACCACCACTACTACCTTACACCCAACAGACCACCTCTACCACCACCACTACTACCTTACACCCACCAACACACCACCTCTACCACCACCACTACTACTACCTTACACCCAACAACACACCACCTCTACCACCACTACTACTACCTTACACCCAACAACACACCACTAGTATCCTATACTTTACCATATTCTACAATATCCACCAGTTCAAATGTTATGTAACTCCATTTACTCTTTACATCAATTTTATTTCATTCTATCAAGGATTTGGTTTGTTTTCTTAAACTTCTACATTTCCTTCTTAAATCTCTCCCTTCCTACCTCTCTCTATCACAGTCTCTCTCTCTATCACACACAGTCCCTCTCAATCACAGTCTGTCTCTATCACACACAGTCTCTCTCTATCACACACAGTCCCTCTCTATCACACAGTCTCTATCACACACAGTCTCTCTCTATCACACACAGTCCCTCTCTATCACACAGTCTCTATCACACACAGTCTCTCTCTATCACACAGTCTCTATCACACACAGTCTCTCTCTATCACATACAGTCTCTCTTTATCACGCAGTCTCTCTCTATCACAGTCTCTCTCTCTATCACACACAGTCTCTTTCTCCACATCCTTCTCCTACCCTTCATGTCAAATAACCTTTATAATCTCCTTAGGTCAGCCTGTCTAACCAGTTTTTAATTATTTCCCCACCTCACGCTCTCTCCATTCATATGATTCATGTGTAGACATAAGTATGTGTGTGCGCGCCGATACCATATATACATATATATATATATTCACACACATATACATACACGTGTGTGTGTATGACTGTACCTGCACACACACATGTTTATAGATTATGACATAAAATGATGTATAGCTATACATGTATTTTTTACTATCATCATCACTGTTTAATGTCCATTTTTCCACACTAACATAGGTTAGATAAGTTGTCCTGTTGTGAGACAAGTCAAATCAGATGATCATGTCTTAACTGTTTCTAGATTGGTTTCTATGGCTGGAAGTCAATCACATTTACAGTGTGGATTGGGTGCTTTTTATTATGGCACCAAAATGACCAACTGGCAGGTTGGACTGGGTGCTTTTTGTTGTGTCACTATCAAAACCACTTCACAGAGTGGACTATGTGTGTGTGTGTTTATAAAAATTAAATGGAAAAATAATCCAGGGAAACGATGCAGTACAATTATGATATATATTACTTTAATGCTTGATGCAGTAAGAAAAGAGTCTTAATGATTTGAATGTTAATCCTTCATCAGAAGATAGAATGAAATAAAAGAAAAAAAATAGAAAGATGTAGAGTGAGAAGATGAAGGAATAGAAAAAAAATCAAAACATTTTTTTCAAGGGAATGTATGTGTATGTTTATAATGACATAGATGCCAACTTAAAGAATGCCACAGTACTGAAATATGCAGATGACATCAAGCTATACCTTGAGATAAAAAGGACAGATCCTGAACACTATAGATCTTTCCTGTAATCAAACCTGGACACAATGCAGCAATGGTTCACGGACTGGCAACTGAAGCTGGCTGTGGACAAGTGTACCACCATGGATTTTGGGAAGAAAAACCCAGCGTCCACATACTCCCTGCATAACACTAATATCAAGAAGTCTTCTTGTGAACGTGACCTGGGCATTACGGTCAGCAGCGATTTGCGTTGGACGAAGCATGTCTCTTAAATTGTCAAGAAGGCCGAGGGTGTCTTAGCATCACTCAGCAAGACCTTTGTCAGCCGCTCTCCAGCTATCTATTTAAAGCTGTATATAGCTATGGTGCGGCCACACTTAGAATTTGCACCACAAGTTTGGAACCCCTATTTTGCTCAGAACATTGACCTCCTGGAAACTGTTCAGAGAGGCGCAACCAAGCGAATACTCTCCATCAGGCATCTACCATACTCTGAACGCCTTGCTTCCCTGGGCATGGATACATTGAAGCTCCGATGTCTGGCAACTGACTTGGTAAACACCCACAAAATTATTAACCATCTTGCCAACAACAACCCTGAGTACCTTTTTGATTTCCATGTGTCTAACACAAAGTCAGAAAACAGCACATCTCCCATGACTTTCGGAAACATTTTTTCACGCTCAGAGTTGCTGAAGCATGGAACAAACTCCCTGCATCAGTTATTATCTGCTGAGACACTGCATCCTTTAAAACCTCCATGCTTCCTGAAATTTGCCATTACTATACCTTAGAGCCCCCCTCAATACGCACATGTATATCATGACTATACACTGTTCATTTTCCTGACATTTGTACATTATTCTATGTACTATGCGGTGGGTTGGCAGTATTGGTAGAGGGTCGGACACCATGCTTTCCAGCATAGTTACATCCCTTTACGATCTGAGTTCAAATCCCGCCGAGGTTGACTTTGCCTTTCATCCTTACAGGGTCGATAAAATAAAGTACCAGTAATGCACTGGGTAATTGCTGGCCTTGTGCCAAAAGTAGAAACAATTATTATTATTATGGAAATGTAGAGGATGTAGGAACAAGCGAAGTTTGACTATTGTATACCTAATTTGTTTGACTATATATAATAGCAGCTTTATAATAAGCTAACATACTTTCAAAATTCAAATTTCCTCAAAGCTTTGTTTACACACACAAATTTCCACATATAACACACCTAAATACACATACATATTTTCACATATAATAACACACACATATTTTCACATATAACAGCACACCTAAATACACATATATTTTCATACATAACAGCACACACCTAGATATACATACATATTTACACACCTAAATACACATACATATTTTTACACATAGCAGCACACACCTAAATACACAACCAACAACGATGACATGTTCTCCATGGTTATTGAAAAGATCAAATCAAGTTCAACAAGTACTTTTGTATTAAACAAAAAAAAAAGCTATTACATTTATTTTGTTTGTTAGGGTGGGGTGGGATGATAGTGACTATGGGTGTTTGGTGGGGTGATGGTGACTATGGGTGTGTGGTGGGGTGGGGTGATGGTGACTATGGGGGTGGAGTGATGAGATGGTGACACTGGAATGAAAGTAGTTTACTGATTCACCAATTTAGTCAGTACTATTATTTAATAGTGTCATAGCAGTAACCATTGTTCTTACTAGTGTCAGTTTGTCTGACTATCTGTCTGTCTGTCTTGGAGTCACATTACCTTGACACTCTCAGACAAGTTACCAATAACCTGTTCTAACTAAGAGTAGGCAATGAATATAGTGTACCAGATTTCTTTAATTCTTTTATGATGGAATGGAACTATTATAGTCTCAATAATTCCATAACAAATTCTAAATATTTGAGAGAGAATCAAATGAATACAGTTTCAAAACCTGGTGTCCAGAATTATATGGCACACACAATTATTAAAGCCAGTCACTACAATGGTGCCATACCAGGTACATACATTTCATTAGTCCTGATGACTAACTTGTTCAATCTGTGCTGATGAAAATGAACCGGAAAATGTTCAATTTTACAGGCACAGGTTGAACAAGTTGGTCATCAGGACTAATAAAATGTAAGTACCTAGTGTAGCACCATTGTAGTAACTGACCTTAATAATTATATTCAAACTCGCCTTACAGACTTTAGTTGCTCTGAACCAAGGATATTTTTACCAACCTATTACTACTATATATATATATATATATCAGTCCAAACTGAGATTGTGTAGGTGTCACGACAAAAAAAACCACACAGTCTACACTGTAATGTGGCCATGTAGGTAACACGGTAAAAAGGCCCCAGTCCACACTGTAGATGTGGTTGGTGTTAGGAAGGGCATTCAGCTGTCGAAATGCTGCCAGATAGTCCTATACGAGCGAGATACGGTCACCCGATCAATCTTGCCTCAAGTGGGACAACTCCCGTCTAACCCATGCTAGCATGGAAGATAGACGTTAAATGATGATGATGATGATATATATATATATATATATATATATATATATATATATATGAATAAAGTGGTCCTCATCAGTGATCTTCCAACCATCACAGGTATTTCTTCGCTTTAAAGACCATATACCTCCGGTTGGTGCGAGCAACGGCTAAAAAAAGTCGTTGGGACACGTAAATAAAGGGGACAGCGAGAGTGTAAACAAACAAAGATGGTGAAGCAACAAAAAGTGAGGACGAACGAGTCAAGTCTCCCAAATTTCCATGAATATATGTTCGGTGAAATCGTGAATGAGAGAGAATAAAGACCATCAAACCTGGTTGGAATGTGAGCAAGGAAGGAATTCCGTATAGGTCTAACGGGAGGAAGAAGGAATCTAGTCTGTGAATTCGGTGAACAAAAGTTCTGTGAAATCGTAGACGAGAGAGAAAAAAGGCGAACCAGCCTGACCAAGCGTGCGAAAGAAAAGAATTACGTACAGGTCAAACAGGGAGGAGGAGGAGAGGTTATATATATATATATATATAACTGATCATTTCACAGGTACATGTAGTCTTAATGTAATTCTCAGGGAGATTCAGCATGACACATTGTGTGACAACAGTGGTCCTTTTAATTACAAGTACAGTCCATCTGACATACTTCCAAACAGTTTCTGTCTATCCAATTTCCCTCACAAATCGTGGGTTAACCTAAGGTTATGGTAAATAACACTTGATCAAGATAACACACAGTGGGATTGAACCTGGAACCTAATGATTGTGAAGTGAACCTTTTAACTATTCAGCTATACAGTGTCACACACACACAGAGACTACAGTGTCACACACACAGACTACAATGTCCACACATGTAATGTCAAGCCAACAAGAGAGCCTCTACGTGGCCACTCAACCTGCTCAAAATAGCAGCTGTATTATCTTAATCAATGTGCCTGAGACCACCCCCAATCCTTATGTAAAACTTCCAGTTTTAAATTGTTTTTAATTAAATTAAAATCTTCTTCTAAAGAAGCTACTTAATGAAATAGGAATCAAGGAATTTACAACTTCACAAAAACCAAAACAAAACTAAACAAAAAATTCAAAACAACAACAACAAACATTTGGTAAATGGTTCTGTTCATACTTACATTTACTTTCCAGTCAAAATTGTGTAACTGCCTCTCTGAGATGCTATCTGTCTTTTCAAGTAACTTTTCCTCAATGTCATCTCTACGGCAATCTATCACATCAAACATACTTTGCTTATAATCATCAGGAACTGTCTCACCAATATATCTGAATATCTGCAGGAGAAATATCACAGATTTAACATGACATACATCATCATCACTGTCATGATCAGAATCATTTAACATATGTTTTCCTTACAAGCAAAAGTTAGATAGGACATCACATATATAGGAACTTTAGTTCAGGTTTCAACTATCAAAACTTATGAATTCATCATCATCATCATCATTTCATTTTACGTCCGCTTTTTTCCTGCTTGCAAGGGTGGGACGGAAACTGATGCTGGCTTGAATTCTACAGCTGGATGCCCTTCCTAACACCAACCTCATTTACAGTGAGTGCTGGGTGCTTTTTTGCCGTGGCACCTCCACGACCACTTTGCAGTGGAATGATAGGGACCCCAGTTCCTACCATCTCATTTTTACAGCTGAGTAAACTGGAGCAATGTGAAATAAAGTGTCTTGCTCAAGGAAACAACACATCACTCGGTCTGAGAATTGAACTCACAACCTTTCGTTTGCAAGGCCAATGCTCTAACCACTAAGCCATGTGCCTCCATTGGTGAAATGCAAGAAGCAGAGTATATTATATCATTTTAAATAAGATTTAGTATAGTCAAAGACAAGGTTCTATAGGCTTATCCAACCCACTCTCTTATGAAAACTGATAGTTTAGAGACCAAAGAGAAGAGATTGGATATATAGTTAGTCAAACTGGTAGTTTAGTGACCAAGGAAGGAGAAGAGACTGAACATATAGTTGGTCAAACTGGTAATTTAGTGACCAAGGAAGGAGAAGAGACTGGTCATATAGTTGGTCAAACTGGTCATTTAGTGACCAAGGAAGGAGAAGAGACTGGTCATATAGTTGGTCAAACTGGTAATTTAGTGACCAAGGAAGGAGAAGAGACTGGTCATATAGTTGGTCAAACTGGTCATTTAGTGACCAAGGATGGAGAAGAGACTGGTCATATAGTTGGTCAAACTGGTAATTTAGTGACCAAGGAAGGAGAAGAGACTGGTCATATAGTTGGTCAAACTGGTAATTTAGTGACCAAGGAAGGAGAAGAGACTGGTCATATAGTTGGTCAAACTGGTCATTTAGTGACCAAGGAAGGAGAAGAGACTGGTCATATAGTTGGTCAAACTGGTAATTTAGTGACCAAGGAAGGAGAAGAGACTGGTCATATAGTTGGTCAAACTGGTAATTTAGTGACCAAGGAAGGAGAAGAGACTGGTCATATAGTTGGTCAAACTGGTAATTTAGTGACCAAGGAAGGAGAAGAGACTGGTCATATAGTTGGTCAAACTGGTAATTTAGTGACCAAGGAAGGAGAAGAGACTGGTCATATAGTTGGTCAAACTGGTAATTTAGTGACCAAGGAAGGAGAAGAGACTGGTCATATAGTTGGTCAAACTGGTAATTTAGTGACCAAGGAAGGAGAAGAGACTGGTCATATAGTTGGTCAAACTGGTCGTTTAGAGACCAAAGGAGGAGAGACTGGACATATAGTTGGTCAAACTGGTAATTTAGTGACCAAGGAAGGAGAAGAGACTGGTCATATAGTTGGTCAAACTGGTCGTTTAGAGACCAAAGGAGGAGAGACTGGACATATAGTTGGTCAAACTGGTAATTTAGTGACCAAGGAAGGAGAAGAGACTGAACATATAGTTGGTCAAACTGGTAATTTAGAGACCAAAGGAGGAGAGACTGGACATATAGTTGGTCAAACTGGTCGTTTAGAGACCAAAGGAGGAGAGACTGGACATATAGTTGGTCAAACTGGTAATTTAGTGACCAAGGAAGGAGAAGAGACTGAACATATAGTTGGTCAAACTGGTAATTTAGAGACCAAAGGAGGAGAGACTGGACATATAGTTGGTCAAACTGGTAATTTAGTGACCAAGGAAGGAGGAGAGACTGGATATTTAGTTGGTCAGACTGATAGTTTAGAGACCAAGGAAGGAGAAACTGGACATATAATTACCCCACCATCACCATCCAAATATATTTTCTGCTAAATCTCTACAGGTTGTTAATCATTAAAAGAGTTAAGGAAGAAATGCGAGATGAAAAAAGATATATTTGCTCACCTGGTCTTTTGTCCAAGACTCTTTACCAGCAGCTAATACCAACTGTTCACAGCAATCACATACTTGCCAATACTGTTGTATATTCCACACATTATTGTAGTCTTCATAATGTAGTATGTTACGGCTGTCTTTGTACAATTGACTAATGATGCCATGAAGAAGCTGATGAATACAAATAATAGTCTTGAAGACAACAGAAGAGAGAATGGTGGTAATGATAACTAGAACAATGGAGATAATTATAATAATAACTAAGATTGGATGCTAAATTGACGACCATTTAATTACACTTATAGGTTAACCCTTTAATGTTCAAACCGGCCAGAATTCTCTACCTCTTTCTGTTGCAACTGGCTGTAACTGGTCGCTCAAACTGATGTTAAGGTATTGTTCTCAAAATAAATACTTTCAAAATCTCAAAGATTCGATATTATGTGAGGTAAAGCCTTTACCATGAAAATATAATAGTATATATAGAATAATGTGAATGTGTGAGATATTATGTGAGGTAAAGCCTTTACTATGAAAATATAATAGTATATAGAGAGTAATGTGAATGCTAAAGAGTTAATGAAAGAGTCTCTCTCTGGTCGTTCAACCTGTTAGAAATAGTAGCCAAATTCTCCCAAATTACAACCTACTGTTGTCTTAAAAAAAGCATCTTAAACAATGTAGTCCTAAATATATAAAAATATGAGATGGTCATGGTTGTAATGCTTTTGATCAAATCTGCTCAATCAAAGACAACCTAGGGATAAACAACACAGGCCTGCTTTATCAGAGCTGACCAGTGGCTAAACAACATAGGCTTGCTACATCAAGGATGACCTGTGGCTAAACAACATCATATGTCTGATATATCAGGTCTGACCTAGGGCTAAAAAACAACAAAGGCCTGCTTTACTAGAGCTGACCTGAATGGAACTAAACATCAATAGTAACAACAACAAGAAACAATGACACCAACATGAGCAAGAACAACAAACAATGATATCAGGATGAACAACAACAACACACTCCCACCAATAATGAAAAAGCATGGATGAACTGAGAGAGAAACTGGATATAAAAAGAATCAGATGTAGGGTGCAAGAGAGAAGACTGCACTGGTATGGACATGTGATGATGACTGTTGGGTGAAGAAGTACTAAAAAATCCAAGGGGAAGGAAGTTGCAGTAGAAGAAGCCCAAGGAAGTTGTGAGAACTGGTCTGAAATCTTGAATCTCACAGAGGAGACGACAAAGGAATGCGTCAAATGGAGAGGTGCTGTACTGAAAAAAGACCCGTCCAACCTATACAGGCATGGAAAAATGGATATGATGATAGTGATGATGACGATAATTGACTGTTCATGAATATCAGTGACATAGTTTACAGGAAAAATGATTGCACTGGTATGAACATG
The DNA here is from genome assembly GCA_964016885.1 of Eledone cirrhosa. Taxonomy (NCBI): domain Eukaryota; kingdom Metazoa; phylum Mollusca; class Cephalopoda; order Octopoda; family Eledonidae; genus Eledone; species Eledone cirrhosa. Next base: position 16,572,504 of record OZ024746.1, on the reverse strand, counting down.
TAACATTAATAGAAGATATAAAATGGGTAGAAAAAAGTGTGGTGAGTTGGTGAAGAAGGTGGCAATGATAGAAATAGAGAGGTAGAGAGAAGAAGGATGTATTGATAAGTTATATCTAATATGAGAATATTAAGACTGATATATATACATATATATACAGGTGAAATTCCGTTATAACGAATACCATTATAACAACATTTTTTTCAATCCCTGGTTGCAGCCTCGATGTGTTAGGGCGATCTCATTATAAAGAATTTTTTGTTACAACAATTTTTTTTTTATACCCTGTGAATTTCGTTATAACAGAATTTAACTGTATATATATATATATCATCATCATCATCGTTTAACGTCTATCTTCCACGCTAGCATGGGTTTAGACGGGGATTGTTCCACTTGAGGCAAGATTGGTCGCTCGTATAGGACTGTCTGGCAGGTTTCCTACGGCTGGATGCCCTTCCTAACATCAACCACATTTACAGTGTGGACTGGGAGGCTTTTACCGTGTTACCTACATGGCCAAATTACAGCGTGGACTGTGTCTTTTTTTTGTCGTGACACCTACACGACCTCATTTATTTAGGACTGGATGTTGTAGAACCAACATAACTTTACAGAGAAAGGGTGGTGTATATATATGTGTGTGTGGCAGGTGTAAAAGTTGATGTAGTCACAGAGGAATCTAACGGAAGCTAGCACAGTAAAACAAATGATCAACATGTTATATTCCACCCACCCCACCAACCCACACCCACCACCACCAAATAACCCCACCCCTCAGTATTTTGGCAAATTTCATCATGTCTTTCTGTTATCATTGACAACAACATGAAACAAAGTGAAACATAGACTAAAAGTTTCTCCAGTAACATATGTTAAACAAAGATTTCTTCATTTAAAAATAATATTTGTTAAAAAAACTATTATCTTAACAGACAGTTCACTCTCGATGTTAACACTTTACTGTCAAGATGGCTGGACTATATATACTGACATAGTTGGTAGTGATGATGATGATGGTAGTGTCAAGATGGCTGGATTATATATACTGACATGGTTGGCATTTAGTTACATTAGTCACAATTGTAGTGATGGTGATGATAGTGGTGGTAGTAGTAGTGATAATGGTGGTGTCGATGATTACGATGGTGGTAGTGATAATAATGATCGCAGTGATAATGATGATGATGGTGGTGATGATGGTAATGATAATGATGGTGATAGTGATGATGATGATGACAGCAGTGATAATGATGATGATGATGATGATGGTAGTGATAGTGATGATGGCAGAATCGTTAGTGTCAGATAAAATGCTTTACAACATTTAATTATAGCTCTTTCGGGGGGTCCATAAAATAAAGTAGCAGTCAAGTACTGGGTCAATGTAATTGACTTTCTATTTCTCCCAAATTTGCTGACCTTGTACCTATATTAGAAATAAAGTTTTAATTAATTCTCTGCCCCGACCTTCTTTTTTTTGTTAAATATAACTTTCTCTGTCCAGCCCCACATGTAACGTAATCCCTATGTTTATAATGATTACTGTATTATATATAACACTGTCTGTCCAGCCCCACATGTAATGTAATCCCTATGTTTATAATGATTACTGTATTATATATAACACTGTCTGTCCAGCCCCACATGTAATGTAATCCCTGTTTATAATGATTACTGTATTATATATAACACTGTCTGTCCAGCCCCACATGTAATGTAATCCCTGTTTATAATGATTACTGTATTATATATAACACTGTCTGTCCAGCCCCACATGTAATGTAATCCCTATGTTTATAATGATTACTGTATTATATATAACACTGTCTGTCCAGCCCCACATGTAATGTAATCCCTATGTTTATAATGATTACTGTATTATATATAACACTGTCTGTCCAGCCCCACATGTAATGTAATCCCTGTTTATAATGATTACTGTATTATATATAACACTGTCTGTCCAGCCCCACATGTAATGTAATCCCTGTTTATAATGATTACTGTATTATATATAACACTGTCTGTCCAGCCCCACATGTAATGTAATCCCTATGTTTATAATGATTACTGTATTATATATAACACTGTCTGTCCAGCCCCACATGTAATGTAATCCCTATGTTTATAATGATTACTGTATTATATATAACACTGTCTGTCCAGCCCCACATGTAATGTAATCCCTATGTTTATAATGATTACTGTATTATATATAACACTGTCTGTCCAGCCCCACATGTAATGTAATCCCTGTTTATAATGATTACTGTATTATATATAACACTGTCTGTCCAGCCCCACATGTAATGTAATCCCTATGTTTATAATGATTACTGTATTATATATAACACTGTCTGTCCAGCCCCACATGTAATGTAATCCCTATGTTTATAATGATTACTGTATTATATATAACACTGTCTGTCCAGCCCCACATGTAATGTAATCCCTATGTTTATAATGATTACTGTATTATATATAACACTGTCTGTCCAGCCCCACATGTAATGTAATCCCTGTTTATAATGATTACTGTATTATATATAACACTGTCTGTCCAGCCCCACATGTAATGTAATCCCTATGTTTATAATGATTACTGTATTATATATAACACTGTCTGTCCAGCCCCACATGTAATGTAATCCCTATGTTTATAATGATTACTGTATTATATATAACACTGTCTGTCCAGCCCCACATGTAATGTAATCCCTATGTTTATAATGATTACTGTATTATATATAACACTGTCTGTCCAGCCCCACATGTAATGTAATCCCTATGTTTATAATGATTACTGTATTATATATAACACTGTCTGTCCAGCCCCACATGTAATGTAATCCCTGTTTATAATGATTACTGTATTATATATAACACTGTCTGTCCAGCCCCACATGTAATGTAATCCCTATGTTTATAATGATTACTGTATTATATATAACACTGTCTGTCCAGCCCCACATGTAATGTAATCCCTGTTTATAATGATTACTGTATTATATATAACACTGTCTGTCCAGCCCCACATGTAATGTAATCCCTATGTTTATAATGATTACTGTATTATATATAACACTGTCTGTCCAGCCCCACATGTAATGTAATCCCTGTTTATAATGATTACTGTATTATATATAACACTGTCTGTCCAGCCCCACATGTAATGTAATCCCTGTTTATAATGATTACTGTATTATATATAACACTGTCTGTCCAGCCCCACATGTAATGTAATCCCTGTTTATAATGATTACTGTATTATATATAACACTGTCTGTCCAGCCCCACATGTAATGTAATCCCTATGTTTATAATGATTACTGTATTATATATAACACTGTCTGTCCAGCCCCACATGTAATGTAATCCCTATGTTTATAATGATTACTGTATTATATATAACACTGTCTGTCCAGCCCCACATGTAATGTAATCCCTGTTTATAATGATTACTGTATTATATATAACACTGTCTGTCCAGCCCCACATGTAATGTAATCCCTATGTTTATAATGATTACTGTATTATATATAACACTGTCTGTCCAGCCCCACATGTAATGTAATCCCTGTTTATAATGATTACTGTATTATATATAACACTGTCTGTCCAGCCCCACATGTAATGTAATCCCTATGTTTATAATGATTACTGTATTATATATAACACTGTCTGTCCAGCCCCACATGTAATGTAATCCCTGTTTATAATGATTACTGTATTATATATAACACTGTCTGTCCAGCCCCACATGTAATGTAATCCCTGTTTATAATGATTACTGTATTATATATAACACTGTCTGTCCAGCCCCACATGTAATGTAATCCCTGTTTATAATGATTACTGTATTATATATAACACTGTCTGTCCAGCCCCACATGTAATGTAATCCCTATGTTTATAATGATTACTGTATTATATATAACACTGTCTGTCCAGCCCCACATGTAATGTAATCCCTGTTTATAATGATTACTGTATTATATATAACACTGTCTGTCCAGCCCCACATGTAATGTAATCCCTATGTTTATAATGATTACTGTATTATATATAACACTGTCTGTCCAGCCCCACATGTAATGTAATCCCTGTTTATAATGATTACTGTATTATATATAACACTGTCTGTCCAGCCCCACATGTAATGTAATCCCTGTTTATAATGATTACTGTATTATATATAACACTGTCTGTCCAGCCCCACATGTAACGTAATCCCTGTTTATAATGATTACTGTATTATATATAACACTGTCTGTCCAGCCCCACATGTAATGTAATCCCTATGTTTATAATGATTACTGTATTATATATAACACTGTCTGTCCAGCCCCACATGTAATGTAATCCCTATGTTTATAATGATTACTGTATTATATATAACACTGTCTGTCCACCCCCACATGTATTACTGTAATGCCTCTGTATATAATGTTTACTGTATTTTATGTGCAAGCCCCTGTAGCTAATAAAGAAATCATCATTACTATCATTATTATTATTATTATTTTTAGTAGTAGTAGTATTAGTATTACAGGTTAGTGTGCAGGAAGTTGGGTTACTAACCAGAGAGTGAGTGTAAACAGCTGTCCGCCAACATGTTTAATTATTAAGGAACATGATAAGATGTAATTGTACTGTCAAGATGACAGCAATTAATTATTCTGGATACTAGGGAACATTACCACTACCATTACTGTAACCAACACCATGACTACCACCACCATCACCAACCTCCACCACTACTACTGTAGCCTCCACTACTACTATAACTGTAAAGTGCCATGATAAAATGTACCCAATACATTCTGGGAAGTTGTAGTGTTTGTGCCTCAATGAAATGTACTCAGCCTACACTGTAATACACCCAACCCACTCAGTAAAATGGTAATGCCAATGCCATGATAAAACAGACTCTGAAATAGAAGGTATCAGTTGAGATGTTTAAAGGAGTGAGATCACAACCTTTGGAAGAGTGTCTTCCAACAAGGATCTCTCTTCGCATTATGCAGTCCAAGTCATCAACAGATTTTCTGAACTCTCTAGTCCAGATGACTCAGCTGAAACTATATACACAAACCTTACTGCAGCTAATGAGGAAATTACTCTCTCCGAACTACCAAAGAAGCCAAAAAAAGACATCAATGAAATTAAGTTCTCATCATCAAATTTCTTCAGCAAGAAAATCACTAAAGAACCTTTCTAATTAGTATATTAGAAATCCCTCATCAACTACAATGAAAGCTCAGATTAGTATGTGCAAGAAGGATGTAGATGAGACATACAACAGCCCTTGCAGAATATGTTGAAGGCAAGATTAATGAACTGAAGCTCTTACATGTGAACAAACTACATGCAGCTGCCCTGGGTTCGTGTTAATGAATTAATCCACAGGAAAGAAAGCCCATCGCTATCATCCAAGGCATGCAAAAAAACCTGGGTTGACAACTTCTGGGTGAACCTTCAATTTGATAATACTGATAAAAACTTTCAAACAGGAAAAAAACAGTTTTATATCATCCATTCTTATCAGAACTTTTATCTTTGCTTCTACAAGGACTATTTTCATTATTTGTTTTGACAGGCTAGTGGATTGGCAGAAGCGGGAGAGTGACAGACAAAATACTTTGTGGTATTTAGTTAGTTTTGCCTTTCATCCTTGCAAGATAAAGTACCAGTCAAATACTGGGGGGGGGGGGGGGGGGTCAATATAATCAACCGCCTCCCTCCCACCAAATTGCTGGCCTTGTGCCTGAATTAGAAACCATTATTGGTTTCATTGTTTGTTTTGTTGTTTTAGTTACACAGGTGTTTCAACACTACCACATTTCCCATAAAGAATATATCTAGATAAGGCACAGTACTAACATAAACAGATATTCTTTTACTCTTTTATTGGTTGCAATTATTTGACAGTGGCCATGCTGTGGCAGCATCTGCTTCAAGGACTTCAGATGATTATATTGTGCACCTTCCCACCAGTACTTTAGATATCTCCTACCATGACACACATCTATTGCTAAACCTTCTACTAACAACCAAACATATAGCTACCACTGTCCTCCTCCATCCTATCACCTTAACTCCAATATTCCTACTTCAACCTCATTTAACTGCTTGACCATCACTCCCCTTCAAATTACACTCTCAATTGGTCAATATTTTGGGTGTTTAGAACAATTGATTGGTGGAATCATTAGAGTGTTGGACAAATGCTTTGTGATATATGTTACAGCTGTTGACATTCTGAGTTAAAATCCTGCCAAGGTCAACTTTGCTTTTCAGTGGTTGTTAAAATAAAGTACCAGTCACATGCTGGGGCTGATTTAATTAACATTTCTCTTCCCTTCCCACAAAATACTGGCCTTGTATAATTAGAAATCATTATTTTGGGGTGTTTTGAATGTGGTAACAGATTCTGACATAAAACCTAGACATTTTGAGTCAAGTATCAGACTGTCATATAAAATCTAGATGTTTTGAGTCCAGTGTCTGACTGACATAAAATCTAGATGTTTTGAGCCAGGTATCAAGCAGTCACATAAAATCTAGATGCTTTGAGTCTGTACCTGACTCTCATATAAAATCTAAATGTTTTGAGCTCAGTATCTGACTCTCACACAAAGTCTATATATTTTGAGTCCAGTAATGGATTCTGACATAAAAATCCTGTTTAAACCTAGTATCTGACTCGCACATAAAATCCAAACCTCAATGCATGTTCAAGACACAGAAGGGAGGCAGGGAAAAATTTGCAGCATTTTGTAAGTTGGAAGAAGAGCAGTCGGAGGAGGTGAAGGACTGTGTCAGAGTTGACATTAATGTCATATGTCTGAAGGTGATGAAAATGGAAACAACACCTGATCAACATCATTGTTTTTACTTCCACATTTCCATGCTGGCATGGATTGGACAGAATATTTTGACACAATATTTTATAGCCAGATTCCCTTCCTGACACACAGAGGTATGGTGTATCTATTCTAAAATCTGGGAAACATCTAACAACTTGGGACATAAACTGTATTGACACTGATAATGATATAGACAGTATTTTATTTATAGTATGAAGTGACACATAGCTTTTTATGAATTTTAATATAAAAAACAAAGAAGAATGATCGATTGTTAACTGTGAACTTTTTATTACCTCACACAAACAACTCATAGGCAAAAATTTGCTGCATTAACTCTTATTACCTTATAATGGTTTATTAGAAAATATTTTAAAAGGGATTTATGAGGGATCATGTTTATAGTATCTTTTGCTAGTGGGCAAATTGTTGTGAAAATCTGTAGTATTAGATTAAAATACAGACTTCAGTTTCTAATGTAATGCAATGAAAGTGCTGTTTTGTACTTTTTAAGAGGTAAATTAGCCATTAATCAATATAATCTATGATATTGATAGCTGTACATTGTAAACATCATAAAAATGGTATCAATGTTGTTACACATTTAGCTTGAAGAATAAATATAATCTACTTCCACTCGCGCTGTACTGGTTATGATAATGCACTTGAGCGGAACAAAAGTAACAATTAGTTGTTGTGTATAATGTACAGCCCTAACCATAGGCTTAAAAATTTGAAAAAAGTTTGAATTACACATAAATAAATATTACACACACATGGATAGATAAGTCACTCTACAACAGTATCAAATGTAATGACACAAGATGGCAGCTGTACATCAGTGTCAGAGACAGGAGAAGCTGTAATTGATCACAAGATGTCAGCTGTTCATCAGTGTCAGATAGAGACAGAAGCTGTAATGACTCACATGATGTCAGCTCTACAAGAGTGAAAGGTGAAAGGCAGAAGCTGTAATGACTCACATGATGTCAGCTCTACAAGAGTGAAAGGTGAAAGGCAGAAGTTGTAATGACTCACATGATGTCAGCTCTACAAGAGTGAAAGGTGAAAGACAAAAGTTGTAATGACTCACATGATGTCAGCTCTACAAGAGTGAAAGGTGAAAGACAAAAGTTGTAGTGACTCACATGATGTCAGCTCTACAAGAGTGAAAGGTGAAAGGCAGAAGTTGTAATGACTCACATGATGTCAGCTCTACAAGAGTGAAAGGTGAAAGGCAGAAGTTGTAATGACTCACATGATGTCAGCTCTACAAGAGTGAAAGGTGAAAGGCAGAAGTTGTAATGACTCACATGATGTCAGCTCTACAAGAGTGAAAGGTGAAAGGCAGAAGTTGTAATGACTCACATGATGTCAGCTCTACAAGAGTGAAAGGTGAAAGGCAGAAGTTGTAATGACTCACATGATGTCAGCTCTACAAGAGTGAAAGGTGAAAGGCAGAAGTTGTAATGACTCACATGATGTCAGCTCTACAAGAGTGAAAGGTGAAAGACAAAAGTTGTAGTGACTCACATGATGTCAACTCTACAAGAGTGAAAGGTGAAAGGCAGAAGTTGTAATGACTCACATGATGTCAGCTCTACAAGAGTGAAAGGTGAAAGGCAGAAGTTGTAATGACTCACATGATGTCAGCTCTACAAGAGTGAAAGGTGAAAGACAAAAGTTGTAGTGACTCACAACAAGATGTCAGCTCTACAAGAGTGAAAGGTGAAAGACAAAAGTTGTAGTGACTCACAACAAGATGTCAGCTCTACAAGAGTGAAAGGTGAAAGACAAAAGTTGTAGTGACTCACAACAAGATGTCAGCTCTACAAGAGTGAAAGGTGAAAGGAAAAAGTTGTTGTAGTGACTCACAACAAGATGTTTGGCTCTGCCACAACCATTATAAAAACTTGTTAAACATCTTTCCTCAACTCTGACACATTTCTATTCATGCTAATCAAATTATAATAAATTTTGAAAGAAGTATAAGGCTGTGGAATAACTTCAATCTCTTCTCATTTATCAGAAGGATGAGAAGTTAGCCAGCAGTGAAGTAAAATAATACATTATTACTTCAATTGGCAGTATCGGTAGAGGGTCGGACATGCTTTCCAGCATAGTTACATCTCCTTACGATCTGAGTTCAAATCCTGCCGAGGATAACTTTGCCTTTCATCCTTAGGGGGTTGATAAAATAAAGTACCAGTAACGTACTGGGTAATTGCTGGCCTCATGCCAAATGTAGAAACAATTATTACTTCAATACAATAAAAACCTCCATTTGTCACATGAAACCACAGATTTCCACATGGAAAGTTGCCCCCCCCCCCCCCCAGGTGCAGCAGGTCAAGGAAAAGTTTTTCTCTCTCTTGTGTGTGTATGTATTGGACCAGCTGCCATTTTTGGGTGCAATTTTGTTTACCCTTTCTGTGCCATCAATGTAATTGAAGGGAAAGCAAAGGCCCAAACAATTTGTCACCAGTATCATCACAGACAAACAATGAGCCCCAAAAGGTTACTGCAAAGCCCCAATTTGATGCTTGAATCCTGCAAGTTGTGAAAGAGTAACTATAACACAGTTAGGGCCGGATTTATTGAGGGGGTGGGATGACCTGGGCAAATGCTCTTCTCTCTCTCTCTCTCTCTCTGTTTATGTGTGTGTGTGTGTGTGTGTGTGTGTGTGATATATGATAGGCTCACCAAACCTGAACTGCCCCAGGCCCCACCAAGGTCTAAATCTGGTCCTGAACACAGTTACTATGCAACACACTATGGAAATATTAACATCCATTAGAATCCAAAATCAACAGAAATATTTGTAAGACACAAGGTGTTATACTAAGATAAGACTATAGCTTTAATGGATGACAAAACAGTTGCCATGGTCAGAGGATATGGTTTATGTTGGTAGAAAATTAGTCAAAGCGGGTGTGGGGGAGGAGGGGAAGAGAGAGAGATAGTGTATGTGTGTGTGAAAGAGAGAAAGTGAGTGTGTGTGTATAGTAAAACAGTACATAACATAAATCCAGTACCCAATTCATCAGAATTATGACACCCCAGACCTCACCCTATTGCTTTCAGTTGAACAAACAATCAGTTACACAGATATAGCTGTGAAGTGAAGTTTGATTTTAATGAGCCAATGAAGAAGCAACTGTAATACACTTGCTTGACCTGCCAAGAATAGCAACCAATTCTAACTCAAATTCCATCTGACAGTCTTAAAAATGAGGAAGGATCATCACCATCATCATTTCCGTTTAATGTCAGTTTTTCGACGACGCTTGTATGGGTTAGACAGGTCGTCCATGCCAGGAGACAAGTCTGGCCAGGGTTGGCCATGTGTCGCACCTTTCTCCAGTGAGGACTGTAAATTTGGCTGGCCATTTTACTGCTGGATGTCCTTCCTAACACCAACCACGCTTACAGTGTGGAACTGGATGGCTCCATCATGAGGAGGGACAGGCCAGTTGGCCATGCTGAACCTGTCTCACAATGGAACCATATTTTTGGAGCTCAACCCATCACACAGTAGAACCATATTTTTGGAGCCTGGTACTGGGTGGCACCACGATGAGGAGGGGTGGCCAGTCAGCCACACAAAACCCATCACACAACATTACCACAGTTTTCAGGCTTGGTACTGGATGACACTCCTAATACACAAATGAACCACAATAAGGTTCCCCCATTTAGCTGCTATTTCTAGCACACCTATGGAACACCATGAGTTTCCCTTATTTAGCTGCTATGTCTAGCACACCTATGAACCACCATGAGGTTCCCCTTATTTCTACCATACCTATGGACCATCATGAGGTACCCCCTATTTAGCTGCTATTTCTAGCACACCTTTGCACTACCATAAGGTTCCTTCTATTTAGCTGATATTTCTAGCATTCCTATGGACCACCAATGGGTTCCCCTAGTTAGCTGCTATTTCTAGCACACCTATGTACCACCAATGGTTCCCCTAGTTAGCTGCTATTTCTAGCACATCTATGGACTACCATGAGGTTTCCCTATTTAGCTGCTATTTCTAGCACTCCTATGGACCATCTTTTATATTGTAGTCTTAGATACACAGTGTCTGAATAAAATAAGTGAGATGGTCATAGTTGGGATATTTCCATAGATTAACTCAATAAGGGTTCTTCATCTGGGAAATAAAAATTACAACCAATAGACTTCATTAATTAGTGAAAGATTAACCCTTTATCAATTAAACTGGCTGTATCCAGCCAGAATTCTCTCACCTCTTTCTGTTCAAACTCGACGCTCATACTGATGTATTGTTCTCTAAATAATATCAAAACCTCATAGATTCGATATTATGGGAGATGATAATGTGAGGTAAAGTCTTTACGGAGAAAATACAATAGTAAATATAGATAAAAGGTTAAGTCAGTGTCCTGTACCACATGAAACCATATTAGCAAGATATGCTTGGAAACCACAATTATAACTGCATCACACGAACATATCTTAAGCCTTTACTTTTGTTTACTGCCAAATATTGACAAGAATCTGTCCACTTGTTAAGATACTATAAACGTTTGAATTAAACTTATTTTTGATATTTTCTGCTAAATTATTACAGGATGTTAAGAGTTAATTTAACCATACAGGGGGAACATTATTTTTAGCAAAATTGACAGCACCACATTAAAAATTACTCTTTACGACAAATTTATTACAAATTTTCCAAAGAATCTGTCCACTAGTAAAGATAGTGTAAACATTTGAATTCACAAACTTTTTAAATATATTTTCTGCTAAACAATTACAGGCTGTAAAAAGTTAATGGCTATATACAATATGAAATCTTAGAGCAGATATTTTAACAATGAAAAGAATGTAAAGAAATGTCAAGCAAAAATCAATATCTTCTTATATAACACATTTTGTTATAAACTGCTTTTCTTTGTTTTCTGAGAAGTAAGAGATTAGCTCATGTATTATCTAAATATCTTTGAACTGAACCTTAGTCTCTTACAACTAGTTTCAAAGTCTACACCACCTGTATACCTGCTAGTCTCTTACAACTAGTTTCAAAGTCTACACCACCTGTATACCTGCTAGTTTCTTACAACTAGTTTCAAAGTCTACACCACCTGTATACCTGCTAGTCTCTTACAACTAGTTTCAAAGTCTACACCACCTGTATACCTGCTAGTTTCTTACAACTTGTTTCAAAGTCTACACCACCTGTATACCTGCTAGTCTCTTACAACTAGTTTCAAAGTCTACACCACCTGTATACCTGCTAGTTTCTTACAACTAGTTTCAAAGTCTACACCACCTGTATACCTGCTAGTCTCTTACTACTAGTTTCAAAGTCTACACCACCTGTATACCTGCTAATAATTAATCTCATCATTATGACCAGCACAATTACCTGGGGATATGAAAGTCTTTATTTTATCAACTAAACTATAAACCTAACATAATGTAAACACCTGTGTTTAATCCTGACAATAAACAGTTTCAGGTGAGGTAATTAATAACAAGGACCTTCTAGAGCAGTCCTTACTTCAACTTTCAGAAATGGTAAGCACCTGCTTCACAATACCACACAGTAAATTATCTTCATTAATTAATACACAAAACAAAAAGATAAATTTGCAATGCACATTTCCTTCAACAAATTCCAATTAAATTATATGTTTGTAATAAAACAAAAAAGTTAAATAATGAAAGTGAGAGGGGGGGGGACCCTCCCCTCACCAAGTAGGGGTAATATATCTCAGCTGTCTACCGCAGATAATATGAAGGTGTTGCTGCAGGGAATAGCCAGTTGCACCTGCTACATCAGCCACTCCACATTACAGAGCTCCTTCCTTAGATGGTATGCACACCTCCCTATTTTGCAGAGGAAAACGGCAGTTCAGTGACTGAGGACATCAGATGTCTTGAAGGGTGATTGACATGGAAAGGAAGCTGTTAGTCAAGCCTCAATATTTGGATATCTTTGGCTTCAAATTGACAATAAAATACAGAACCATCACAATTTCTAATGTGACAGATTTTGAAAGAGAGAGTAGTAGAGTTGGTTATATTGAAATCAGTAAATTACTGGTCTCTATTTTAGCAACCCAGGAGATATGAAAGGTAAAGTAGTTAACTCTCCTAGGATTTGCTCGCAGAACCTAAAGGAGTATAATTAAATGACACAAAGTATTTAGTCTGATGTTACCACTGACAGTTCTCAATAATCTATATTACAATGGATGTCAAATCTGTTTCTGTCACACAAGTGGTGACAATCTAACAAAATCGGTCTAATGTTAGCACTCATGCCACAAGTAAATGTTCTTTGCCAATGCTATCTCACGCTCTCTCTCTCTCTCTGTATATATATATGTGTGTGTGTGAATCTGTAACTCCTGATGGGGTCATAAAGGTGTATCTTGAGCACTTTAAACCTGGCAGAGCCCACCCCTTCTCCAAGTTTGAACACAGCCAATTTCTTAGAGAGAGAGAATCATCATTGTTTAATGCTTTCATTTAATGTTTTCAATGATGGCATATGTTCAACAGGTTGCCACAGTCTGAGACTAGATGGGTCAGATGACCACATCTTGCTCATACTTTCCATTTTGGCATGGTTTCTATAGATATATGCCCTTCCTAACGTCAACCACCTTATAGAGTGGAGATAGTGTACTGTATTTCTAGCAAGTCGAAAGGTCATGAACAATATCTTAGATTGTTGATCAGATGTCAGTGCCAAAAGAGTGGAAACATCCAAAAAGTCTTTTGACTGGTAGGGAGGCAGGCTAAAAGTATTTGTGATGACATGGTTGTGTGCAGCCCATGTCTAGAGGAGTAGCAGATCATTGCAGTTACACTTGTCAGTACTATATCTCCCAATGATCCCCTTCTTAGATCTGGTAATCTGCCCCCAACAACAATAAGCTTCTCTGAGTCTGAATGTGTCCCTTCAAAACCTCAATATAAACCCCAGTAGCTGGAAATCACTTGCCTCAAATCGCCGAACTTGGCAAAGCAAAATCTTTGAGGCAAGACGTGCAGCAGAAACCAGACAGATTGCAGAAGCGCAGAGGAGACGCTCCATGTACAAGACATGAGCCATACCCACTACCACTGCAGCAAATCCCCACATGTGAGAATGGTTTCTGGGCCCGGATTAGTCTCACCTGTTTCTCCAGACCCACAGCTAAAGATCCTACACCTATCATTGAAGTACTACCACCACATCATATGTTATTGTTATCTAATTACTTTGTAAGATGTAGTCACGAAATAAACTAATATTTATTTCTAAAACCGACAGTAACATACACACGGTGGATTTAGAATATTAAACATTTCACCTCGAGATTTAAAATGTAGTATTATATAAGAGTGGTGAATTGGACCAATGTCGAATAAATAACATTGCGGTAGTTGTTGCGGCACCTTACATTCTGAGTTCAAATCCCACCGAGATCAACTTTGCCTTTCATCTTTTCGGTCAAATACTGGGTTAATTTAATCAACTTTGCCCTTCCCCCAAATTTGCTGACATTGTGCCTAAATTCAAAATTAATGTAGTAATGTATAACTGGAGACGAGAATAAAAATTGTTTGTTGAATTCTTTATAATTAGTTATGAAAACACCCACCATAAGGTATAAAAACTGATACACAACATACAACTATGCTACGTAAACAGACAAACTGCTTGTGTGTACGTATAAACCAAGGGTCTCAAACACGAAGCTTGCAAACAATTTCCATCCCCCTACATTTTGTACTAATTCACATATCCCACTTACTATCGTATATGTGTATTTTGATGAAAAATAAATAAATAGCAGCCTATCAGCTGTTTGCAGTTTCGCATTATAACTGGTGGAAATCACGCCCCCACCTCATCATCTCATTTTTGGCTCATTGTGTCTCTTCCCTCAGGACGTTATGGCTCTTTTAAGTCCTTGAGTTTCAGAATCCCAGGTATAAACAAAAGATTTGTACCACAAGTAGTCACAGGTACACCGAGAAACACACTAATCAGATGATCCGGCTACACTGCATGAACATATATATACAGACAGGGGCAGCATAATATCTGCCACGGGACAGTTGAACAAGATATGTGCTACGGGGCAACAGAATATACTAACCACACAAAATATATATCAACTATATCCGATTACACAACATTTATCTCACACAAAGAACAGCAGAATCAGATGCGGGTGACAGAAATGGCGTGTTTCAACAAAGCGATGACGATTTATTAATAAAACAAGAAAAACTAAAGGATATCTTTAGAAAGTGAAAAATAAAATGATTTGTTACCGATTTGACTTGAGGTAATTTAGCCTTTATAACAAGGTTCCATATTTTAGGATTTTCACATCGTAATAAGTCAGCCATTTTGACAACAGTGTGTCACGTGATATTAATTAGAGAGCGGAGGATCAAGTATGTGTGTATAGTTGTGTCTGTATTTGTGTGTAATTGTATTGTTGTATGTATGCCCGTGGTTGTATATAGGTGTATGTGTAGTTGTGTGTGTATGTCGTTGTATGTATGTGTGCGCGTGTAGTTGTATATATTGTATCTAATTGTGTGTATATCTGTATGTATTTGTGCGCGCGTATAGTTATATGTGTGTATGTAGTTGCTGTCTGTTGTTTTGATCAGGCCCTACTGAACAAACCTCCTTATATATACAGTACATACCATTTCACCTTTAACCGCACTGCTTTATTCCCAAACACAGTAGAATTAGAACTATATTATCTAATATAACCTATCTTAAAAAATATTATTTAAGCCGGTAGTTCTACCAACAGGGTGGGGTGTGATTTGGAAGATACC
>OZ024746.1:16406797-16551797 GCA_964016885.1 Eledone cirrhosa | reverse complement strand
AAATGGTAAAAAATATACTAAAGCATGCAGTTAGAAATGACGATTTTGAACATCAATGTGGCAGCTATTATTATGTACGTGAACTGACCGCAAAAACGGATTTGAAATGACTACAGTGGACAGTTTATACTATCTGTTGGTCCCGTATTACTGTCGAAATGAAGAACTGTGTTGGGATGTCGTTAATTTTGATGGATTTTCAAACGTTTGGAGTATCAGGAATAACAAATTGGTGAAGCTGGAAATTACCTAAATCTTAAATAATAATAATAATAATTGTTTCTACTTTTGGCACAAGGCCAGCAATTACCTAGTACATTACTGGTACTTTATTTTAATAATAATAATAATAATATATATATAACAAACACAAAAAATAAAAGTGTGGAAAGTCTACCCAAACACGAGAACCTGTCTTTCTTTATTTCCTCACAATATTCTACTTCATCGGTAATATTTTATTAAAATTATTCTTTATCACGATACGTGTTTAGAAAAGAAAAAAAGTGTGTATTTATTCCATTTAAATTATTTTTGCAATCAAAAAATTATAGCCGGATAGATATAATTTTATCACACCTAAGTTTGTCACTATAAATAATTGTTTCCAGTTTAGGCACAAGGCCAGCAATTACTATAAATAATACTTGGTTGACAGGTAAATTCAGATTTCAGCTCATTGAAGCCTATCATCAATAAGAGCAGATGTAGCAAATATGCATACATAGAAATTTAATCATTGTTAAAACAATTTTTCTCTTTAGATATCAAATTCTATACATGCTTTTTTGTATCCAATCAAACACTACGGGTATTGTCATTTTACCTTGTTCCATATTCATTTCCGCGTTAATTTGCTTAACCCTTCATCGATTATATTTATCTATATATACCAAAATATCAACTTAAAAACAAAAAAAAAATTACAGCCGACAGTTTGTTTACATATCCTTTCATCTATTAGTTATCGATAATCTCAAAATTTTATCGTGTTTTGAAATTAAAGTTTAAACTTTAAAAGTTTGTACGTCGCCGGCGTATTCCTTCTTTACTCACGAATTAACATATCTAGATACTATCAGGCTGGTTGTGAAAATATATTTAACATTTATAATTGCGTTAACTATTTATCAAACCCATTTAATAAATTATCTTACTAGAAACGCACGCTGTGCTGTGTGTGTGTGTGTGTATATATATATATATATATAATGTATCTAAAACCAATTGCATTTATATCTCATTCATAGTGAACGGTCGATATATTTTACCAATATGTGTTTAATGGATATATTTTCACGTCTTCTCAAAACTTCATCACCTCGCCGTGCCCATCGGAGTATTGTCCCCAACCACACAGTTAAAAAACGTCTCTCTGACAATGACCACCCAAATCATGGTTATAAAACCAACAAAATCAAAACGACTAAATATACATTTTTAACGTTTTTACCAAAAAACCTCTTTGAACAGTTTCACCGTTTAGCCAACATATATTTTATATTAGTGGTGATACTAAACTGGATCCCACAGGTACAGGCTTTCGGTAAAGAAATAGCAATGGTACCTGTTATATTTGTTCTGGGAGTAACAGCCGTCAAAGACATTTTTGAGGATTTCCGAAGAGGATTATCAGACCGACAGATTAACCAGAACACGTGTCGAGTTTTGCGGTATGTTATAACTTTATATTTGTTTTAAATTCTTCTATCACTTTTCTTGTCTATTTCATCATGACATTGACACTAAATAATTATTGCGTACAAAACACAAATAATTTATATAGAAGAAAAAACGAAAAGGTAAGTGAAAGATAGACACACTCAATAAAGGGTACTGGAGTTTCTTTCTAATAATTTGTTTTAGGTAAGCCAACACTTTGGCAACATTGCCACTGGAATAACCAAACAGTTTATCAAATTCTGTAAGGTTTACAAAAGAAAAAAAAGATATATATATTTATTTGTATACATTTTTTTTATCCATCGCCATCCCCATTCGTCAGCGCCGACGCGAACACCTTCAGGTGTGATAATTGGTTACCAGTGGCTACCAGTTGCTTATTTATCAGCGATAATTAGCTCAACGTCCAAAGTAAAGGGAACCCTAGAGATTTACAGAGAAGCAGAGAGAGAAAGAAAGATAGGTAGATAGAGCAGGAGTGGTTGGTGGTGTAAATACTGGCTTTTAACCACCTTTACATAACTTCTTTAAAAAAAAAAAAAAGAAGATAATAGCGTGAGAAAAAGGAAATGTTTAAAATGAAACCAAATGAATG
Organism: Eledone cirrhosa; assembly: GCA_964016885.1. Lineage (NCBI taxonomy): Eukaryota > Metazoa > Mollusca > Cephalopoda > Octopoda > Eledonidae > Eledone > Eledone cirrhosa. Next base: position 16,549,519 of record OZ024746.1, on the reverse strand, counting down.
AGAGAAAACCATAAATAGCACTGTTACATTACGAAAGACTTGCTATTTAGATTCGTTTGTGTGGCATTCTTGACAATAACATCTATTTAATTCTTTTTTAGTTTTCCTTTAACATAGTTAGGTCTCGTGAGGGTGAAAACAAAGTTTTTGTTTTTATACCGTGTGTACTTCTTAACCGACTGATCTCCCCCACCTCCACACTTTCAAAAAAGTATTCATCCTCAATTTTCAGACGAATGTTTTGTATAACCTGCCTCAGAATACTCTCACGTGAATGAAGTCTTTCATTACTATAATGGCTATTTTAAACGTGTCATTATATAAACTTTCACCGGCTAATAGCTGATTCATCGTTGACTGGGCTTCACAATATTTTCTTAAGGCAATAATTTCTCTCTCTCTCTCCCTCTCTCGTCACCATTCTTAGGCTGATATAACGAAGTGTCTTCTCTAAGAGTACAAGGTTATATATGTTTGTAACCAATTATGTGCAGGCATTGTGTTTCGAAGTGGTTGCATCGTCGTTCCGTGTTTGGTGCCGCCTTGTGTGAGTAGAATTATATTGACAGAAACTGTAGAAAACTGTTTGTGTGTATCAGCATCGTCGTTTAACGCCCATTTTCTTTTTTTTACGTTTGCATGGTTAGAGAGGTTGTCACGTTATGAGACATGTCAAGTGACCACGCCTTACTCATATGGATTTGTATTTTGACTTAGTTTCTACTGCTGGACACACTTCGTAGCGCCAACCATGTTACAGAGCAGATTGGGTGCTTTTTATAGTCGCACCAAAACGACCATGAGGCAGAGAGGACTGGGTGCTTTTTTTTTTTTTTTTCCGTGTCACCAGCATGACCGCCTTACAGGGCGGACTAAATGCTTCTAGTGTGTCCATCTTTCTATACTTGTATGCGTTGGACGGGAGAGGGTGAAACGCGTATGGAAATGAAGAATGTCTAAAGGGAATACTAAGCTGGTGAGGGTGGGGTGACTATTAAGATGTTGGGTGTATGAGTGGGGCTATATATATATATATATATATATATGAGGTCTGTTGAAAAAGTACCCAACGCTGAGAAACAAATTCTGTACTTGGAGTTCAGTTGCTAATTTTCATCAAAGTTAGCCCCGTTGTGCCTCTACACAGACACCTTTGGTTAACCCCTTGTGTCTCAACACGCAACCCTTCCATTGTTCAACACGCATCTGAAATGTTTTTATTAGAATGGCTCTCAGATTCATCACTGCAATTTGTCTGATACCCTGTTAGCTCTCGAAGAAGCCAGAAATAGCCATGCCTGGAGAATAAAGAGCCATGCGAAATAGAGAAATTCCTTTCTTTGCCAAGAAACATTAGATCAGTTGTGATAAATGAGCCAAGGCATTGTCATGAAGCATCTGCCAGTTTTACGATGCCTACAGACCTGGTTTCTTGCACCAAACTACATTACAAAGATGATGGAGGACTTTGTAACTGTTTGTCCTTTTGGTGTGTATTTATGATACACAATGCTTCGGTAGTCAAAGAAAACAGTCAGCATCATCTTGATTCTACTCCGGACCTCACATTATTTTTGAGGTCCTTGGCAATATTGGATGCCTCCACTGAGATAACTGACCATTGATTTCAGGGTTGTACCCTTACACCCATGTCTCATCTCCAGTTATTACAGTATTCAGGAAGTCAAGATCTTTGTTGGTAGTATTGAGTGAAATGAAAGTGTGACAAATAAGTAGTACAGCACCTTATATACTTTTCCTATATATATATAGTATATATATATATATATATATATATATATATATAGTTCGAAATAACAAACAAATAAACGCAAGAGTAAATGGTACATGATGTTATTAGGGTGTTGTTTACGACGTTTCGGACATAAATCCTTCATCAGGATAGTGGGGGGGGGGGATTAGCGGGAAAAATAGAAATAAAAATAAATATAAAACAGAAATAAATAGAAACAGAATTAAACGGAATATATTAAAAAAAAACAGAATAAAAAATAAAAAAATAAAAAAGCGAGAGGGCTGTATGGGTGTACACACACCTACCTACCCTCCTACCTACCTACCCTAAACAAGGTTCAGAATTAACTCTAGGGAAGTTCACATTAGAGTACTCCAATGTGAACTTTCCCGACAGTTAATTCTGAACCTTGTTTAAGATATGTTTCTTTATTAGCCACAGGGGCACAACAGAAGGGGACAAATACAAAGGGGCAAGTTTACATACAATAAAAACGTGTAAAATACTATCACAAATGCAATTTAAAAATTAATCGATTTTTTTTTTTTTTCCCCAATAGGGGGAGACATTTCATATGGGTAACACATACCCCCGAAAAAATGTGCAACCCTCATCTCCAGGAGTACGAAGAGTTTGTACCCCTTTCCTCTTTTCCTCTTTTTCCTCAACCTACAGGCTGATATAGAGAGAAGGCCCATTCATCAGGCGCTTTGCTGCAAAAACAAAAGTATTTACATCAATCATAAGAGACTTCTTGTATGCAGATGATTGCGATCTTGTAGCGCACACAGTGATATGCAGCACATTTTGAATGCATTTTCTGATGCTTGTACTGCCCTAGGATTGACTGTCAGTCTCAAGAAAACCGTCGTCATGTACTAACCTGCCCCTAGTAAGCAGTACAGTGAGACAAATATCTATGTGTATGGTAGACGACTTGGAGTGGTTGATCAGTTTGTCTACCTGGGAAGCACTATCAATCGATACAGCAACCTTGAATATGTTATCCCACTCAGGATTAGGAAAGCAAGTGATGCTTTCGGAAAGCTAGAAAGGCGACTCTGGGGTCGGCGAGACATATGCAAGAAGACAAAGGTAAAGGTGTACAAGGCATGTGTGCTTTCTTCTCTTCTTTATGCCTGCGAGACCTGGGTCATATATCGACACTACCTTAAACAATTGGAGCGTTTCCATCAGATGTCTCAGGCGGATCCATGGCATTCACTGGAGGGACCACATCAGTGATGTCCAGATTTTGGAAAGCTCTGTGTGTGACTGTATAGAAGCTCTTGTGCTTAAGCAAAGACTCCGTTGGAGTGGTCACTTTGCCAGGATGAAGGATTCTAGAATACCAAAACAACTCTTTTATGGAGAGTTAGTTAAAGGAAAACGACCTCAACATAAACCAAAAAAGAGGTATAAGGATTCCTTGACACTAACATCTCTGCAGATACATGGAAAAATGTTGCTACTGATCGTAATAAATGGAGAAAGACTGTATATGAGGGGAAAGTTGCTTTTGAGGCATCTCGAATCGCATACGAGAAAGTAAAGAGGGATGTGAGGAAGGGCATTACTGTTGCATTTTCAGACAGCGAAAGTCCTCCTATGGCGCTGACATAGAACGTCTGTGCGAGACTCTACCTCAGCAAAGCTGGACTCAAAAGTCATCTTCGCAGTCATAAAGTGAGACCAGTGGTTGACTACCAGGCTGCTGTTGGAGATGTTACTCGTCGTGCTTGCCAAGCATATGGTAGAGAATGTAAATCAGCAGGAGGGCTCAAACGACATGCAAAAGTACATGAACCCCAACCATGGCCGGCTATTCCCAGTGAATGTTTTGGTTGCCAACTCTGCAAGACATTCTAGATCATTGGCTGGGCTAAAAAGCCACATTCGATCGCAGCGCTGTTAATTGCTATCGTGTGTGTGTGTATATGTATATCATTATTGTCGTTATTGTTATTATTATTATTATTGTTGTTATTGTTATTATTAATGGGAAAAATTGAGAGAGGGCGCTTGCCCTGGTGGTCAGGGTGGCCGTGGTCTTTTGTGTGGTTTTCGCCACGAGCAATCCTCGGAGGTTTCCCCCTATTAGGGGAATTTTTCATTGTTTGAATTTTTATTTTTATTGTTTATATATATATATGTTTGTCTTTTTTTTTCTTTTTCGTTTCTTATATAAATAAAAATCTTTACACGCACAAAACCCACATCGTACCGTCCTGTGCCGTCTGTAATGTTTTTTCTTGATGTCAGTCCTTGTGGCCAATAAAATCATTATTATGATTTTTTTTTTTCGTGCAATGGCCACACTCGTTAACGAGGGGGCAGCCATCATGTATATATATATATATATATATATATGTATATAATTGAAAAAGTGGAGAATAACAACGCCTGTTATTCTCCACTTTTTCAATTTTATTACTCCAAGATAAACTTACATAGGAATACAAGTGAAATCATAAACTCGCTACCTACGTAAACCTCTTGTTGAGTCAAGCAACGCTGTACGCTAAAACTATCCATAATAATAAGTATTCACAACCTCTAATTGGATTACCTATAACGATATTGTGTTATCCTTTATATATATTTATATATATATATATATATATGTGTGTATATATATATATACGCACGTACGCCCGCCCGCGCGTTTGTCTGTTTATGTTCAAACCATTGTTGTCTTTGCTTATATCCTGTCCCATTATGTCTTGTAACTTAGCAGTTAAATATCAAATAATAAATTAAATACCAAACTGAAATAAGTATTACAGTTGACATGAACAAAAGTGTTGAAGGCAATACCCAAGAATAACTACATAGTTGAATGACAGAAATTAGTAAAATAATTGTTTCTACTTTTGGCACAAGGCCAGTAATTATTCAGTACATTACTGGTACTTTATTCTATCGACCCCGTAAGTATGAAAGGCAAAGTTAACCTCGACGGAATTTGAACTCGGACCGTAATGGGTCGTAACTATGTTAGAAAATATGGCGTCCGACCTTCTACCAATACTGTCGATTTACCACCCTAGTCAAGTAATAAATACTAACATGTGACATGAGGTACGAAGTATTCTTAATACAAACTCACATTGAGAGGACTGTTCAGATGTATCATGGACATGACAACCTCTCTAGGTGTCGGTGGCAGGTTAAAACGCACCCAGTACACTCTGTAACGTGCTCTAATGTTGGCTTTGAATAGTTTTTAGGATTACCCAGTTCAGCAGCCAGTACGTTGAAGAAAATTGATAGTTACAATAATAAAGACTGAACAGAGAACAAATTCCAAGTAACAGAAAATATTTAAATTACATTGTTAGAGCCTCAGAGTATACAATATTTTTTGTTCGGCCATCCAGAGCAAACATGAAGAGATTGTTTGACGAGCTCACCCTAGAGCATCCTACATACAATTGACCATCACTGATCTTGTAGCTCGTCTCGCGGAGAAGCTCTGTAGATGTTGACCTCTGGACACTCCTGTCAGGAGCAGGTAAGCTGTAGTGACTTAGAGGCCTACCACCAATCTCCAGGACACTGTTTTCAAGACAAATGAGCGCCTCATTGAAAACGACATTGTATGTTACGTTTGGATTGTGTCTGCGTGTGCGGTGGAGGATGTCCTCAGCTAGACTTTCACGGTGGTTGTTCCACAGTGCGAGAGGGTCGGCGAGATCGCAGTTGTGCAGCATAATAGCAAAATGTTTTCGTAGCCGAGAAGGGACTTTAGCAGTTACTGCTTCTTGCTGGGTGAGGTGCCAATGGCTGTCATCGTGTAACATACCACACATGTGGCAAGCCAAATGGTAAGTGGAACATTGATGGCCATTAATGGTTCTCAGATCTTGGAAAGACTGTGGTCCTCTAACCTCGAACAGTAACAATGACGATGAGCCGTCTGTGCTTTCGTGAAATGAATAGGTTTTTGTTTTTGTCTATGCAAAAATCTGTACACGAATATATATATTAAAATAACAGATTAAAGTTTAAGCAAAGAATCGCTGCTTTCACCCTTAACGGGATCTTCTGAAAATTAAAAAATCAGTCTGTGAACGCAGAAGTAAATATTTCGAAAAACGTTATCTAATGCAGACAGGCAGACATACAGACTAAGAAAAAGAGGGGAATGTTGTGCGATGTCATAAGAAAAAGTGAGGAATGACGTATAACCGGAAGTGTTGACATTTGAAATTTTAAAGAAGTGAATATTTAAATAATGTCTTTAATCTTTTAACAAAATTCAGTAGACAAAAATACCCTCACTTTTTTACTTGGAAAAAGTTACATCTATGGGGCTGTTTGGTCCAGCCATTTGGCGGAAAGTTTGTTACGGCCATCAGCTTTATAGTATAGATTGATATTAGAATTCATTTTGTTTCTTGTTTTGTTATTTTCTTTTGTCAATTTGTCCTTTATCAGATAGTGTCTGTTATCAGTTGGAGAATAGGTTAAGTTAACCTTGGTAACATGTGAACTTAAAACATGTATAATACACATTCTGATAAATTGAAATTATGGGAATAAAGATATCTAAGATCACAAATAAGACTCCAACCATAATTTTGTGTATATTTCTAATGTGGGCAGCAAATATATATTGTTATACATCTCTTTTAACCCTTTAGCAATTCAAACGGCCAGAACCCCCACCCCTCCAGCTTCTGTTCAAACCAGTCGTAAGCGGCTGCTCATTCTAATGTTAAGGTATTATTCTCAAAATCTCATAGATTCGCTATTATGTGAGATAAAGCCTTTTCTGTGGAAATACAATAGTAAATATAGAGTAATGTGAATGCTAAAGGGTTAAACTAATTTATAACATAAGGGTGATAGGGAGGGTATCTAGCTGTAGAAAACTTGCTAAACAAGGGGCCAGTAAGAATCTTCAGCTGTGCCATAGACATGATCACCTTCCTAGTGTTGGTGCCATGGTGGAGGCGGTGAGATCATATGTTGGGCTCCCCAGATCACATGAAGGTCAGAGGTACAGCTTGGGTACTGACTGATCTGTAGTGACATGTCTAACCTTTTCTAGCAGAGAAAATAGATGTTAAATGATGGTGATGAAGGGATTTGTCACAGATCATGACCATTAATTTATGAATATACTAAACTAAATTTTCAGGCTGGAAATCATATATAATGGAGAGAATATGTGTATTCAACATATTTCGATTAAATCTTCTTCTTCTTTTTGTATGACATATGTAAAATGGTTAGACAGATTGAGATTGGTGAGCCAGACTAAGGCATCATTTGTAGTAGTATGGATTGCCTCCAGGCTGCTGGGAAAATATGAGGGGGAAACCTGAACAACATGCAGCACTGTCTGGTCAGGGTCTCTACAGTCACATGCTGGGCTGTCTTTCACTTTCCATCGATGGAAATGGTGGGCTGCCCTGGCATTTGTTGTGCAGATCTGATTAAACGGATTCAATTAAATTACCTAGTGCTTGTAATAAAAAAAAAAGAAAAATATAGTAAAAAATGAAAGGGGGAGGCGGAGCAGCACTCTACACCCCTGTTTATTGTTGATTAAATATACTTAATACAGACATGGTATTTATTACTTATCAACTCCAGAGGTATAGAAACCAATGGTGACTTTGGTACTCCAGAAGTATGGAAACCAACGGTGACTTTGGTACACCAGAAGTATGGGAACCAACGGTGACTTTGGTAGAATTTAAAGAGATGAAACTAGATACTGCAATGAATTAGAATAGTTAGCTGTTTACAGAAAAACAGAACTTGGTATGCTGTTTATGTAACTCTGACCTTGTTCTTCAAATATGCAGACTCAGGGCCTTTGTTGCTGAGTGAAAGACATTGGTCAAAAGAAATATATAAGAACTAGTAGACTAGAACCAATTAATACATACTTATCAAGCAGTTACACCTGGCTGAATTTAGTAAATTGAAAACCAAGGACGTATGAATAATTAAACTGCGGTTGAGTAACGAACTTACCTGCGGTTTCAGATTAAACCGCAACTGGTAAAACTTCACATGAGGTGCAGAGGTCTCAGTCCAGGCTCAACATTTCATCTGGCCTAACTTTGATCTATCATCTCCAAGCATGCCCTCATCCATGAGGTTCTCTATTTGAATTTTTTACATGTTTCCTTCGTTTCCTTGTTTTTGTTAAACATTTTTTACTCATCAAAACCTACACTGTACTGTCCTGTGACATCCTTAATGTTTTCTTAATGTGAAACCTGTATGACTAAGTGGATTGGCAGTATCGGTAGAGGGTCTGACGCCATGCTTTGCAGCAAAGAGTTACGGCCTTTTATGGTCTGAGTTCAAATCCCACCGAGGTTAACTTTTCCTTTCATCCTTACGGGGTCGATAAAATACAGTACCAGTAATACACTGGGATAATTGCTGGCCTTGTGCCAAAAGTAGAAACAATTATTATTGGATTATTATTTTATCGACCCTGTAAGGCTGAAAGGCCGAGGTTAGCTTTGCCTTTCATCCTTACGGGGTCGATAAAATAAAGTACCAGTAATGCACTGATATAATTGCTTGCCTTGTGCCAAAAATAGAAACAATTATTATTGGATTGGCAGTATTGGTAGAGCGTCACACCATGTTTTGAAGCATAGTTATGGCCCTTTACATTCTGAGTTCAAATCCTGCCAAGGTTAGCTTTGCCTTTCATCCTTATGAGGTCAATAAAATAAAGTACCAGTAATGCACTGTGATCGATTTAATCGATTTACCCCTCCTCTTCAAATTGCTGGCCTTGTGCCTAAAGTAGCCAATTATCATTATTTTGTTATAAGGTTAACTTTGCCTTTCATCCTTACGGGGTCGATAAAATAAAGTACCAATAATACACTGGGATAATTGCTGGCCTTGTGCCTAAAGTAGAAACAATTATTTTGTTATAAGTTTATTATTGATGTGAATGTGATAAAATATGTAAATCTGATTGTTGAGATCCTAATACAATGTATGTCTGCATCTGTCTGCATTGCTTTCCTTTGTAGTCTACAGAATGTTTAATGAATGAGTTTTTCTTCTAAATTTATGCCAGGTCTTTTGTACGGTTGTATATTGATGTAGACATCCAATGGAAACTGTGTGTATATAGATAATTGTATGTGTATATATCATCATCATCATTTTACGTCCGCTTTTCCCTGCTTGCAAAGGTGGGACGGGAACTGATTCTGGCTTGATTTCTACAGCTGGATGCCCTTCCTAACACCAACCTCATTTACAGCGAGTGCTGGGTGCTTTTTTGCCGTGGCACCTCCACGACCACTTTGCAGTGGAATGATAGGGACCCCAGTTTACTCAGTGGAATGATAGGGACTCCAGTTTACTCAGCTGTAGAAATGAGATGATAGGGATCCCAGTCCCTATCATCTCATTTCTACAGCTGAGTAAACTGGAGCAATGTGAAATAAAGTGTCTTGCTCAAGGAAACAACACATCACCCGGTCTGAGAATTGAACTCGCAACCTTTCGATTGCAAGGCCAATGCTCTAACCACTAAGCCATGTGCCTCCATATGTGTACATATATATATAATATATATATATATTGGCTAACTAAACACACACACACACACACCACACACACACAAACACATTTTTTCTGTTCCTCTTCTGTCTCTCTATTTTTCTTTTTCTATTTCTAATTCTATCTACTGATGAAAAACTGTGAAACCTTAAGACTCTTTTTCTACTATATCAAATATTAAACTAATACATACCTTTGTTGCACTGTATCATCTTCCTGTGTTGTTTATCTGTTTATTTTTCACGTATATATATATACAAAGTGTAAAAACAATCAAATCTTAGTTTAATACATTTATTTGCTGACAATTGTTTCTTCCAGAGGGATGTCTGGTATCATTGGAGCTTAGGGAATGTCTAAACAGTCAATTAAAATCCTAGTCATTCAGAACATCTATAAACGAACTACAATATAAAAACACTTGAGTGAAAATTACCTACCAATTAAATCACGTGGTTTGCATTACACCTCACATAACATATACCTATTTTATCACCACGTCTCGCTACCATATAGCATGCCATTTTAAACATTTCTAACACTTATAACATGCTTTAACATTCTACACGAAATATGCTTATTTCAGCTGTAATATAACTCTTTCCTCATACATGCCTTATTGATTATATTGACTCCTGCATTGTATACCCTTAACATTACCTGATCTCCAATGCTATGATATCTTATATCATATGTCTATCCTATCTTACATTTTTCCTTGTTTGTAACTTTTTTTGCCTGTACTTTTTGCTTATACCTCTTACACTTTCAACTTGTAATTGTGTTCTCTCAAGCATAACATCTTTTTAACTCCTGATTCTCTACATGAACACTAACAACACTTATGTATCTACCTAAATGCTCTGAATGACTAGGATTAGACATTCCTGATGTTCAACTCTGTAAAACACTTGATAATTTGCATTGAGCCTTTTGTCATACCGGTAACTGGCTAGTACTTAGTACTAGCCTCCATATTTATAATTGTATATTAAACATATATAAGTATAAATATTGTTATTATCTATACATATATATATAAAACTGTTGTTGTCTGTGTGTGTCCCCTCATTTTTGCAAAGTCTATACAAATCCACATTTCTACTCCGATTGACTTCAAACTTGCATTTATATATTCCTTGCAGTCTAAAAATATTAACTGCAGCTTTTATTTTTCAATTTTCTGTTGTTAAAGGAGTGTTAGATGCCGGTTATCAATCTCCGTCGCACCCTTATAATATCTGTCTGTATGTCTGGCTGTCATTGTGACCAACACGTCATTGCTGACGTATTATCTTTGCCACATTCTCACACACACACACACATATATGTATATATATATACATACATATACAAACACACATATACATATATCTATCTATCTATCTAGGGCGGGTAAAATTCCCGAGATCCATGGATGAGTTTTCTCCAGCGTAGGTTTTGGCCGTGTAAAAAAGGTTATAACAAGATAGAAATATAAAAAAATTCAAACAACAAAAATTCCCTAATATGGGGGAAACTTCCGAGCGACACTCGTGGCGAAAACTATACAAAAGACCATGGCCACCCTGACCACTAGGGCAAGCACCCTCTCTGTTTTCCACTCCTCAGTCTACAGGCGCATACTCAGTAGGTCCGGTCAAGCGCCGGACATGTCCAGATGCTCGGCACCGCTCTCAAGGAATCTGAAGCAGTGACGGGAGAAAAGTTAAACCAGGAAAAGTCAGTGGGCTTGAAGCTCGGCACCTGGAGTGCCAAGTCCATGCTGCCCGACAGCGTCGTTGGGCGCTGGACGGAAGGACCGGTTAAATTGCTCGGGGTCTGGTTCGGTCCAGACCTCCAGATGGATAAAAACTGGAGTGAGGTGACGAACAGGGTGGCCTCTCACCCAGAAATGGGCCGAGAGGAAGCTGTCCCTGAAAGGTCGGGCAGAGGTGGAGAATGCGTCCATCGCAGCTGTCATCTGCTACCGCCTAACTGTTGTGCCTTTCCCCGGCCCAACTCTGACAAAAATGGAGCGCCTCCTCTTCCGCTTTTTATGGAAGGGACATGCTCCCATGGTCAGACGATCCATCTACTCTCAACACCCGTTGTGTAGAGGGCTGGGCATGCCGTGGCTGATGATGCCCAAACATGCGCTGAGGCTGCGACATCTCTGGGGCTTCCTTGATGGTGCAAAAATGAGGACACACGCACGCGCACACATACACACAGACAATTTCACTTTTATATATATTCATTTTCATTTTACGTCCGCTTTTCCCTGCTTGCAAGGGTAGGACGGGAACTGATTCTGGCTTGATTTCTACAGCTGGATGCCCTTCCTAACACCAACCTCATTTACAGTGAGTGCTGTATACAAACACATATACGCATATATATATATATATACACATATACATATATATATATAAATATACACATAAAAATCTATCTATCTATCTAGGGCGGGTGCTTTTTTTTTGCCGTGGCACCTCTACGGCCACTTTGCAGTGGAATGATTTGGACCCCAGTCCCTATCATCTCATTTCTACAGCTGAGTAAACTGGAGTAATGTGAAATAAAGTGTCTTGCTCAAGGAAACGACACATTATATATATATATATATATATATATAATGTGTCGCATTATATATATATATATATTTATTAAAATAACAGATTAAAGTTTAAGCTGCCTTCACCCGTAACAACCTGTAGTGCATTTATTTACTATTACTCTATTATGTGTTCCAGTTGAGAGGCTGGGACCATGCTGGGGTACCACCACTGATGCTACCCTTTCTACAGTCAGCCTTCTCTGGTTGGCCATTGATGCAAAATGGAGATTGTTGCTGCTGCTCTTATTTGCAATTTGCATCGAACTGCGGGTTCATCTGGGACCCACGGTCTGTAGAATGTCAAGATGTCTCTTGAAAACATCCAAATGCACATCATGCAAATCTCTCAGGCTCTTTGGCAGCTTATTAAAAAGCTGAGGTCCCTTGAACCCCAGGCTATTGCAGTATCTGGTCCTTATTCTTGATGTGATAGATGGGACCTTTATGGGCTGGTCCTGCCTTCAATGCCAAAATTTAGTGCCAACCCTTCCTGGATCTTTCATATGTATATCACTTTGTATATCTCCTTTCATTGCTCCAGGGAGTAAAGCTTTATTTTTTTTCAGCCTCTCCCAGTAGCTCATCTCTTTCGATGAGGCAATCTCCTTGGTGTAGCTTCATTGGATTGCTTCAAGTTCTGCAGTTAGTTTGACACTGTCGTGACCATAGCTGAGAGCAATAGTCCAGTCGGCTGAGGACAAAGGTCCTCCAGAGCAGCGGTCACTAACCTTTCGTACATCGCCGACCACTAAATTCATAATTTTAAATCCTGTGGCTCACTAATATGAATTTTTTAAAAAAGATAGATACATTAAAATTTTTCTGTGAACCACTAAAATTTTCTTGCAGACCACTGGTTGGTGACCACTACTCCAGAGGACCAGCATGGTTTCTGGGTCTCTTGTCCTGAAAGTCCTCAGAATCCAACCCACCAGTCATCTGCATATTACCATTTTGGTGATGGGTGCATGAAATGATGCATCATTGCTCATGTCAATACCAAAGTTCCGTATTGATTTTGATTCAGGGATTTCAATTCCTCCTGGTCCAGTGTACCTTTGTTGTGATGGTCCTGTATTTGTGGATTGATAGCGGAGGGCTGGAAAGTTACTTGCATTAAATTGCATATTGTCTTCAGCCCATCCATATATGGCATCTAAATATTGTAAGAGAGTAGCAGCAGCCAGTTTCTTGATTGCTTGTGATACTTTCATGTCATTAGCATAGCTTGTGAGGGAGGCTGTCTATATTACAGAGGGCATGTGTGAGAGCCACCACAAACAGTATTGGCTCCAAGACAGTTCCTGGGACACGCCATTATTGACGTTCCTTTTGAGAGGGCCCCATTGGCTGCGACAGTCTGGCTTTTGTCTTTCAAGAAGTCATGAAGCCATTCACCTAGTTTTCCAGCCATGCCAAAGTTGCTGTGATTTGTGACACATTCAATGATCAACCTTGTCGATGGCCTTTGCAAAGTTGAGAGAGGTTTAGCAACTGTTTGAGTATCCACTCATAATGCTGTAAGACAACTTCTACCCAGACAAAAGCCATGCTGGGTGTCAGCTAGAAGACTATTTTCCTCCAGAAAAGTGATTAGTTTACTTTTGATGATTCATTCCATGACCTTGATGATATGTGAGGTTTGGGAATGTGTGTGTGTGTGTATATATATATATGTGTGTGTGTGTGTGTGTATGTGTGTGTGTGTGTGTCAACTAGAAATTGATTGACATATATATATTTAAAATAAACACATGAAACAATCACGGGATAATTTGTAAAGTGTGTAAGCACACACACAGCTAGGTAGGTAACTAATTAAAGTTTAACTAGAACTTAAAATATTACCTTTTAAAAATGATTAATCTTCCTTGTATATATTTCATTAAAGAAATATATTTCACAATTAATCCGTAAACTCACAGTAGTCAAATCCCGGTGGATATGGCGCATGTCTCAGACATGACCCTTAATTTAATTTAATTTTGGATATATATCCACACATACAGTGGAACCTCAGTTCAAAACTTAATTGTTCCTGAAGGCCATTCGTCATCCTAAATGTTTGTAAACTGAAACTATTTTTCCCATACAAAATATTTGAGAAATACAATGAGAGAGAGAGACTGTGAGAGAAAGATGGATAGATATCACCATAGTAACTAACTACATAGTGACAGTGTTCCTACCAATACTCCCAGCTTGTCACCAACCATTGTTGCTGGTTTACATGTTTGTTACTTGAGACAGCATTCGTGAACTGAGGTTCCACTGTATATATATATATATATATATATATAGTCACCTGAGGTGTGTATAATGTATGTGTACGTGTGTGTGTGTGTGTGTGTGTGTGTGTGTATATATATATATATATACATGCTAGCATGGAAGAACGGACGTAAAACGGTGATGACGATATATATATATCATTTTACGTCCGCTTTTCCCTGCTTGCAAGGGTGGGACGGGAACTGATTCTGGCTTGATTTCTACAGCTGGATGCCCTTCCTAACACTAACCTCATTTACAGTGAGTGCTGGGTGCTTTCTTTCCGTGGTGCCTACACGTCCACTTTTACAGTGTGGGCTGGGTGCTTTTTTGCCATGGCACCTCCACAACCACCTCCACGACCACTTTGCAGTGGAATGATATGGACCCCAATCCCTATCATCTCATTTCTACAGCTGAGTAAACTGGAGCAATGTGAAATAAAGTGTCTTGCTCAAGAAAACAACACATCACCCGGTCTGAGAATTGAACTCACAACCTTTCGATTGCAAGGCCAATGCTCTAACCACTAAGCCATGTGCCTCTAGATCCGAACTCTGTCCCTATTATCCACTCTACTACTCTAAGTAGTTTCTTACTACATTTTCTTTGTTCATATACTATTTATGTTGGGCTGGTAAACAATGATGCTATAAATTAAAGCACTGAACGTTATGTAAATTAGATGTGGTATCCCATAGCTGGTGCAGGAACGGAGTAAAGTATTTGATCTTGATGCATGACTAGATGATTTCATCAGGTGTTATTTGTGGAAATTTATAACGGGATTACGTTGAACACAGAAAATAGATGACTGATTTGATTTGGCTATATATATATGTATATATATATATATAATATAAGATCAAAAGATGGTTAAAAGAGTTCCATGTATTTTATTATGCGCATGCTCCGCTGGATGTGTAATAGTAATATACGTGAACGGCAAAGCATAAACGCACTAAGGGAAAAATTAGAAATAAGAGGGATCAGATGTTGTTTACTCGAGAGAAGGCTACGTTGGTATGGTCACGTGATGCGCATGAAAGACAACAGCTGTATAAAAAAGTGCAGGGCAATAAAGATAGACGGTAGTCACGGAGTAGGCAGACCCAGAAAAACCTGGGACGACCTGATAAATTCCGACCTCACACACTTACATCTCTCCAAGACAATGTCACTGGACCGAGATCTTTGGCGGTACTCAGTAATAGAGGCCTTGCCTAAATACAAAGTAAACCTACTACAGTCAGTAGGCATCTCTAACAAAATACGCCCCCGTTACACCACGCCATCCACACCGCCCCTTTCAATGTAAAGTTACGTTGGTGCCACAACATCCAGGCCGAAACAAATGAGATCGTGTAGGTGTCACGACAAAAAAACACACAGTCCATGCTGTAATGTGGCCGTGTAGGCAACACGGTAAAAACCTCCCAGTCTCACACTGTAAATGTGGTTGGTGTTAGGAAGGGCATCCAGCTGTAGAAAACCCGCCAGACAGTCCTATGCGAGCAAGACAACCACTCTTGCCTCAAGTGAGAAAATTCCCGTCCAAACCCATGCAAGTGTGGAACATGGACGTTAAACGATGATGATGATGATGATTTCAAAAACAAATATCATCATGAGATGATATTTGCGTTCTCATCAGATAAAATAGGGAGACGTGATATAAAGCTTAAAAAACACTTGCGAGCAGTGAAGTGTTAAATCAACATATGAAAAATAAATTAACATATGAGATTGGGGGGGGGGGCGGGGGTGTGAAGGTGAGGAGGAAATAAAATAAAGGATGACGGGGGACGAGTATAAGAAGGAAGGATGAGAAAGGAGGAGAAATGAGTGAGAGAGAGATAGCCTTTAAAACTGAGAAAACTGTCTCAGAGAGAAATTTAAAAAACCGTTGTAAGATAATAGATAATTTAAAAAGATTTTGAAATTAAAAGTTAATGAGGTTTATGAATGGTGATGTTTATGATTAAAGAAAAAGGAATTAAGAATAGTATTTATTTAAGGTTTATATATGTGCGAAAAAGAATTTATTAATATGTATTATTAAAATAAAAATATTAAGGATATAATGAGAATGAAGGAGAGATTAAATGAAATATATATATATAAAAGATTAAATGAAATATATATGTAAAAAGGTGCAGAGCACTAGAAGTCGATGGAAACCGCGGAGTGGGGAGACCCAAGATGACCTGGGATGAGGTGATAAAAGCCGACCTTACCCAATTACACCTCTCAAAGGCGATGACACACGACCGTGACCTCTGAGTACCCGACCCCCCATGGGTACAAGCTGAAGTATATAGACAATATGCCCCCACACCCCCCACCGCAAGGTGGTCGTGGAGGTGCCACGGCAAAAAAGCACCCAGCCCACACTGTAAAGTGGACATGTAGGCACCACGAAAAAGCACCCAGCACTCACTGTAAATGAGGTTGGTGTTAGGAAGGGCATCCAGCTGTAGAAATCAAGCCAAATCAGTTCCTGTATGAGCAAGGCATGGTCAGCCGACCAGACACTGCCCACAACAGGACAACCCGTCTAACCCATGCTAGTGTGGAACGGACGTAAAACAGTGATGATGATGATGATGGGTGTGTGTGTGTGTACACTTCTGTCTAGATTTGCGACCGACAGATAGTACTAGCAATAGGAAAGACCAATGGAAACATTGTTTCCTCGGTCCAATTTGACGAGCTCCACCCTACTTGTTAAGTAATTGACGTCTGGGATCTTGTCAATATACATACACACACACATATATTGTCTCATGTGAGATGTAACTAAATATGTTGTCTCACATGAGGTATATTTGTGTCACGTATATCGATCTAAACCCTTATTGTATATATATCTTAGTCTTAGATTCTTCCGCACCGCTCGGCGCATCGAGCAGTAAGTACTCGCCAACGGTCACGACCAGCGGCAACTTTTTCGAGACTGTGCAAGGTGATGTTGGCTACCATCAGGTCCTTCCGGAACGTTCTTTGCCAGGTGGTCCTTGGGCAACCCCGCCTCCATTTACCACCATATGTATATTTATATATGAATATATTTATATATGAATATTTATATATGAATATGGAGGCACATGGCTTAGTGGTTAGAGCATTGGCCTTGCGATCGAAAGGTTGTGAGTTCAATTCTCAGACCGGGTGATGTATTGTTTCCTTGAGCAAGACACTTTATTTCACATTGCTCCAGTTTACTCAGCTGTAGAAATGAGATGATAGGGACTGGGGTCCATATCATTCCACTGCAAAGTGGTCGTGGAAGTGCCACGGCAAAAAAGCACCCAGCACTCACTGTAAATGAGGTTGGTGTTAGGAAGGGCATCCAGCTGTAGAAATCAAGCCAGAATCAGTTCCTGTCCCACCCTTGCAAGCAGGGAAAAGCGGACGTAAAATGAAATGATGAAAATGATGTATATTTATATATGAATATGTATGTGTGTATTTATACATGAATATGTATGTGTGTATTTATATATGAATATGTATGTGTATATATATATATATATACACGTATGTGTATGTATATATGTGTGTGTGTATGAATATGTATGTGTGTGTATATATATATATATATGTATGTGTATGTATATATGTGTGTATATATATATATATATGTATGTCTATATGTGTATATATGTGTGTATGTATGTATGTGTGTGTGTGTATGTATATATATGTATGTGTGTGTGTGTATGTGTGTATTTATATATTTACTTATATATTGTCACCTGAATTTTTGGGTGTACAAGCTGTTGTTCTCATTTTCTGATATTTCAAAATTTGGTCTAATAAATGTTAGGAATTCTGTTATTCAGTGTTATGATTGGCACTTGTTCTAGACATTGCTGTAAAATTATAAAATCAATCTAGCTAGCCAGTATACCTTGGGTCAGGATCAGTGTTGTGGGATAAATGTATGACCCCAGCTAGTATACCTTGGGTCAGGATCAGTGTTGTGGGATAAATGTATGACCCCAGCTAGTATACCTTGGGTCAGGATCAGTGTTGTGGGATAAATGTATGACCCCAGCCAGTATACCTTGGATCAGTGTTGTGGGATAAATGTATGACCCCAGCTAGTATACCTTGGGTCAGGATCAGTGTTGTGGGATAAATGTATGACCCCAGCTAGTATACCTTGGGTCAGGATCAGTGTTGTGGGATAAATGTATGACCCCAGCCAGTATACCTTGGATCAGTGTTGTGGGATAAATGTATGACCCCAGCTAGTATACCTTGGGTCAGGATCAGTGTTGTGGGATAAATGTATGACCTCAGCTAGTATACCTTGGGGCAGGATCAGTGTTGTGGGATAAATGTATGACCCCAGCTAGTATACCTTGGGTCAGGATCAGTGTTGTGGGAGAAATGTATGACCCCAGCTAGTATACCTTGGGTCAGGATCAGTGTTGTGGGATAAATGTATGACCCCAGCTAGTATACCTTGGGTCAGGATCAGTGTTGTGGGATAAATCTATGACCCCAGCTAGTATACCTTGGGTCAGGATCAGTGTTGTGGGATAAATGTATGACCCCAGCTAGTATACCTTGGGTCAGGATCAGTGTTGTGGGATAAATGTGTGTCCCCAGTCAGTATACCTTGGGTCAGGATCAGTGTTGTGGGATAAATGTATGACCCCAGCTAGTATACTTTGGGTCAGGATCAGTGTTGTGGGATAAATGTGTCCCCAGCCAGTATACCTTGGGTCGGGATCAGTGTTGTGGGATAAATGTGTGTCCCCAGCCAGTATACCTTGGGTCAAGATCAGTATTTTGGGATAAATGTGTCCCCCCAGCCAGTATACCTTGGGTCGGGATCAGTGTTGTGGGATAAATGTGTCCCCAGCCAGTATACCTTGGGTCAGGATCAGTGTTGTGGGATAAATGTGTACCCAGCCAGTATACGTTGGGTCAGGATCAGTGTTGTGGGATAAATGTGTCCCCAGCTAGTATACCTTGGGTTGGGATCAGTGTTGTGGGATAAATGTGTGTCCCCAGCCAGTATACCTTGGGTCAGGATCAGTGTTGTGGGATAAATGTGTCCCCCCAGCTAGTATACCTTGGGTCGGGATCAGTGTTGTGGGATAAATGTGTCCCCAGCTAGTATACCTTGGGTCGCGATCAGTGTTGTGGGATAAATGTGTGTCCCCCAGCTAGTATACCTTGGGTCAGGATCAGTGTTGTGGGATAAATGTGTCCCCAGCCAGTATACCTTGGGTCGGGATCAGTGTTTTGGGATAAATGTGACCCAGCCAGTATACCTTGGGTCAGGATCAGTGTTGTGGGATAAATGTGTGTCCCCAGCCAGTATACCTTGGGGTAGGATCAGTGTTGTGGGATAAATGTGTGTCCCCAGCCAGTATACCTTGGGTCAGGATCAGTGTTGTGGGATAAATGTGTCCCCAGCCAGTATACCTTGGATCAGTGTTGTGGGATAAATGTGTCCCCAGCCAGTATACCTTGGATCAGTGTTGTGGGATAAATGTGTCCCCAGCCAGTATACCTTGGATCAGTGTTGTGGGATAAATGTGACCCCAGCCAGTATACCTTGGGTCAGGATCAGTGTTGTGGGATAAATGTGTGTCCCCAGCCAGTATACCTTGGGGTAGGATCAGTGTTGTGGGATAAATGTGTGTCCCCAGCCAGTATACCTTGGATCAGTGTTGTGGGATAAATGTGACCCCAGCCAGTATACCTTGGATCAGTGTTGTGGGATAAATGTGTCCCCAGCCAGTATACCTTGGATCAGTGTTGTGGGATAAATGTGACCCCAGCCAGTATACCTTGGGTCAGGATCAGTGTTGTGGGATAAATGTGTGTCCCCAGCCAGTATACCTTGGATCAGTGTTGTGGGATAAATGTGACCCCAGCCAGTATACCTTGGATCAGTGTTGTGGGATAAATGTGTCCCCAGCCAGTATACCTTGGATCAGTGTTGTGGGATAAATGTGACCCCAGCCAGTATACCTTGGGTCAGGATCAGTGTTGTGGGATAAATGTGTGTCCCCAGCCAGTATACCTTGGATCAGTGTTGTGGGATAAATGTGACCCCAGCCAGTATACCTTGGATCAGTGTTGTGGGATAAATGTGTCCCCAGCCAGTATACCTTGGATCAGTGTTGTGGGATAAATGTGACCCCAGCCAGTATACCTTGGGTCAGGATCAGTGTTGTGGGATAAATGTGTGTCCCCAGCCAGTATACCTTGGATCAGTGTTGTGGGATAAATGTGTCCCCAGCCAGTATACCTTGGGTCAGGATCAGTGTTGTGGGATAAATGTGTGTCCCCAGCCAGTATACCTTGGATCAGTGTTGTGGGATAAATGTGACCCCAGCCAGTATACCTTGGATCAGTGTTGTGGGATAAATGTGTCCCCAGCCAGCATACCTTGGACCAGTGTTGTGGGATAAATGTGACCCCAGCCAGTATACCTTGGGTCAGGATCAGTGTTGTGGGATAAATGTGTGTCCCCAGCCAGTATACCTTGGATCAGTGTTGTGGGATAAATGTGTCCCCAGCCAGTATACCTTGGGTCAGGATCAGTGTTGTGGGATAAATGTGTCCCCAGCTAGTATACCTTGGGTCGGGATCAGTGTTGTGGGATAAATGTTTGTCCGCAGCCAGTATACCTTGGATCAGTGTTGTGGGATAAATGTGTGTCCCCAGCCAGTATACCTTGGATCAGTGTTGTGGGATAAATGCGTGTCCCCAGCCAGTATACCTTGGATCAGTGTTGTGGGATAAATGTGACCCCAGCCAGTATACCTTGGATCAGTGTTGTGGGATAAATGTGTCCCCAGCCAGTATACCTTGGATCAGTGTTGTGGGATAAATGTGACCCCAGCCAGTATACCTTGGGTCAGGATCAGTGTTGTGGGATAAATGTGTCCCCAGCTAGTATCCTTGGGTCGGGATCAGTGTTGTGGGATAAATGTGTGTCCCCAGCCAGTATACCTTGGATCAGTGTTGTGGGATAAATGTGTGTCCCCAGCCAGTATACCTTGGATCAGTGTTGTGGGATAAATGTGTCCCCAGCCAGTATACCTTGGGTCGGGATTAGTGTTGTGGGATAAATGTGTGTCCCCAGCCAGTATACCTTGGATCAGTGTTGTGGGATAAATGTGTGTCCCCAGCCAGTATACCTTGGATCAGTGTTGTGGGATAAATGTGTGTCCCCAGCCAGTATACCTTGGATCAGTGTTGTGGGATAAATGTGTCCCCAGCCAGTATACCTTGGGTCGGGATCAGTGTTGTGGGATAAATGTGTGTCCCCAGCCAGTATACCTTGGATCAGTGTTGTGGGATAAATGTGTGTCCCCAGCCAGTATACCTTGGATCAGTGTTGTGGGATAAATGTGTCCCCAGCCAGTATACCTTGGGTCGGGATCAGTGTTGTGGGATAAATGTGTGTCCCCAGCCAGTATACCTTGGATCAGTGTTGTGGGATAAATGTGTGTCCCCAGCCAGTATACCTTGGATCAGTGTTGTGGGATAAATGTGTCCCCAGCCAGTATACCTTGGGTCGGGATCAGTGTTGTGGGATAAATGTGTCCCCAGCCAGTATACCTTGGATCAGTGTTGTGGGATAAATGTGTGTCCCCAGCCAGTATACCTTGGATCAGTGTTGTGGGATAAATGTGTCCCCAGCCAGTATACCTTGGGTCGGGATCAGTGTTGTGGGATAAATGTGTATCCCCAGCCAGTATACCTTGGATCAGTGTTGTGGGATAAATGTGTGTCCCCAGCCAGTATACCTTGGATCAGTGTTGTGGGATAAATGTGTCCCCAGCCAGTATACCTTGGGTCGGGATCAGTGTTGTGGGATAAATGTGTGTCCCCAGCCAGTATACCTTGGATCAGTGTTGTGGGATAAATGTGTGTCCCCAGCCAGTATACCTTGGATCAGTGTTGTGGGATAAATGTGTCCCCAGCCAGTATACCTTGGGTCGGGATCAGTGTTGTGGGATAGATGTGTGTCCCCAGCCAGTATACCTTGGATCAGTGTTGTGGGATAAATGTGTGTCCCCAGCCAGTATACCTTGGATCAGTGTTGTGGGATAAATGTGTCCCCAGCCAGTATACCTTGGGTCGGGATCAGTGTTGTGGGATAAATGTGTGTCCCCAGCCAGTATACCTTGGATCAGTGTTGTGGGATAAATGTGTGTCCCCAGCCAGTATACCTTGGATCAGTGTTGTGGGATAAATGTGTCCCCAGCCAGTATACCTTGGGTCGGGATCAGTGTTGTGGGATAAATGTGTGTCCCCAGCCAGTATACCTTGGATCAGTGTTGTGGGATAAATGTGTGTCCCCAGCCAGTATACCTTGGATCAGTGTTGTGGGATAAATGTGTCCCCAGCCAGTATACCTTGGGTCGGGATCAGTGTTGTGGGATAAATGTGTCCCCAGCCAGTATACCTTGGATCAGTGTTGTGGGATAAATGTGTGTCCCCAGCCAGTATACCTTGGATCAGTGTTGTGGGATAAATGTGTCCCCAGCCAGTATACCTTGGGTCGGGATCAGTGTTGTGGGATAAATGTGTGTCCCCAGCCAGTATACCTTGGATCAGTGTTGTGGGATAAATGTGTGTCCCCAGCCAGTATACCTTGGATCAGTGTTGTGGGATAAATGTGTCCCCAGCCAGTATACCTTGGGTCGGGATCAGTGTTGTGGGATAAATGTGTGTCCCCAGCCAGTATACCTTGGATCAGTGTTGTGGGATAAATGTGTGTCCCCAGCCAGTATACCTTGGATCAGTGTTGTGGGATAAATGTGTCCCCAGCCAGTATACCTTGGGTCGGGATCAGTGTTGTGGGATAAATGTGTGTCCCCAGCCAGTATACCTTGGATCAGTGTTGTGGGATAAATGTGTGTCCCCAGCCAGTATACCTTGGATCAGTGTTGTGGGATAAATGTGTCCCCAGCCAGTATACCTTGGGTCGGGATCAGTGTTGTGGGATAAATGTGTGTCCCCAGCCAGTATACCTTGGATCAGTGTTGTGGGATAAATGTGTGTCCCCAGCCAGTATACCTTGGATCAGTGTTGTGGGATAAATGTGTCCCCAGCCAGTATACCTTGGGTCGGGATCAGTGTTGTGGGATAAATGTGTGTCCCCAGCCAGTATACCTTGGATCAGTGTTGTGGGATAAATGTGTGTCCCCAGCCAGTATACCTTGGATCAGTGTTGTGGGATAAATGTGTCCCCAGCCAGTATACCTTGGGTCGGGATCAGTGTTGTGGGATAAATGTGTCCCCAGCCAGTATACCTTGGATCAGTGTTGTGGGATAAATGTGTGTCCCCAGCCAGTATACCTTGGATCAGTGTTGTGGGATAAATGTGTCCCCAGCCAGTATACCTTGGGTCGGGATCAGTGTTGTGGGATAAATGTGTGTCCCCAGCCAGTATATCTTGGATCAGTGTTGTGGGATAAATGCGACCCCAGCCAGTATACCTTGGGTCAGGATCAGTGTTGTGGGATAAATGTGAGACCCCAGGCAGTATACCTTGGGTCAGGATCAGTGTAGTGGGATAAATGTGTCCCCAGCTAGTATACCTTGGGTCAGGATCAGAGTTGTGGGATAAATGTGTGTCCCCAGCCAGTATACCTTGGGGTAGGATCAGTGTTGTGGGATAAATGTGTGTCCCCAGCCAGTATACCTTGGGTCGGGATCAGTGTTTTGGGATAAATGTGACCCAGCCAGTATACCTTGGGTCAGGATCAGTGTTGTGGGATAAATGTGTGTCCCCAGCCAGTATACCTTGGGTCAGGATCAGTGTTGTGGGATAAATGTGTGTCCCCAGCCAGTATACCTTGGATCAGTGTTGTGGGATAAATGTGACCCCAGCCAGTATACCTTGGATCAGTGTTGTGGGATAAATGTGTCCCCAGCCAGTATACCTTGGATCAGTGTTGTGGGATAAATGTGACCCCAGCCAGTATACGTTGGGTCAGGATCAGTGTTGTGGGATAAATGTGTGTCCCCAGCCAGTATACCTTGGATCAGTGTTGTGGGATAAATGTGTCCCCAGCCAGTATACCTTGGGTCAGGATCAGTGTTGTGGGATAAATGTGTGTCCCCAGCCAGTATACCTTGGATCAGTGTTGTGGGATAAATGTGTCCCCAGCCAGTATACCTTGGGTCAGGATCAGTGTTGTGGGATAAATGTGTGTCCCCAGCCAGTATATCTTGGATCAGTGTTGTGGGATAAATGCGATCCCAGCCAGTATACCTTGGGTCAGGATCAGTGTTGTGGGATAAATGTGTCCCCAGCTAGTATACCTTGGGTCAGGATCAGAGTTGTGGGATAAATGTGTGTCCCCAGCCAGTATATCTTGGGGTAGGATCAGTGTTGTGGGATAAATGTGTCCCCAGTCAGTATACCTTGGGTCAGGATCAATGTTGTGTGATAAATGTGTCCCCAGTCAGTATACCTTGGGTCAGGATCAGTGTTGTGGGATAAATGTGTGTCATCAGCCAATATACCTTGGGTCAGGATCAGTGTTGTGGGATAAATGTGTGTCCCCAGCCAGTATACCTTGGGTCAGGATCAGTGTTGTGGGATAAATGTGAGACCCCAGGCAGTATACCTTGGGTCAGGATCAGTGTTGTGGGATAAATGTGTCCCCAGCTAGTATACCTTGGGTCAGGATCAGAGTTGTGGGATAAATGTGTGTCCCCAGCCAGTATATCTTGGGGTAGGATCAGTGTTGTGGGATAAATGTGTCCCCAGTCAGTATACCTTGGGTCAGGATCAGTGTTGTGTGATAAATGTGTCCCCAGTCAGTATACCTTGGGTCAGGATCAGTGTTGTGGGATAAATGTGTGTCATCAGCCAATATACCTTGGGTCAGGATCAGTGTTGTGGGATAAATGTGTGTCCCCAGCCAGTATACCTTGGGTCAGGATCAGTGTTGTGGGATAAATGTGACCCCAGGCAGCATACCTTGGGTCAGGATCAGTGTTTTGGGATAAATGTGACCCAGCCAGTATACCTTGGGTCAGGATCAGTGTTTTGGGATAAATGTGTCCCCCAGCTAGTATACCTTGGATCAGTGTTGTGGGGGTAAATGTGACCCCAGGCAGCATACCTTGGGTCAGTGTTGTGGGGGTAAATGTGACCCCAGGCAGCATACCTTGGGTCAGGATCAGTGTTTTGGGATAAATGTGTGTCCCCAGCGAGTATACCTTGGATCAGTGTTGTGGGGTAAATGTGACCCCAGGCAGCATACCTTGGGTCAGTGTTGTGGGGGTAAATGTGACCCCAGGCAACATACCTTGGGTCAGGATAAGTGTTGTGGGATAAATGTGTGTCCCCAGCCAATATACCTTGGGTCAGGATCAGTGTTGTGGGATAAATGTGTGTCCCCAGCCAGTATACCTTGGGTCAGGATCAGTGTTGTGGGATAAATGTGTGTCCTCAGCCAATATACCTTGGGTCAGGATCAGTGTTGTAGGATATATATGAGATGTCCCCAACTGGTTATACGTTTGGTCAGGATCAGTGTTGTTCCAGGGATTAAACATCTATAAGAAATCTGAGAGGTTATAAAGTCAGTAATCCATTAGTGCAACTGGTCTGTCAATTCATCAATATGAACATTATAGATTTAATATGAAATAACAACAAACCTGTTGAGATAATGTTTATTCATAGAAAAGTGGATTATTTCCATTTTGTGAAATAACCACAAACCTGTTGAGATAATGTTTATTCATAGAAAGTAGATTATTTCCATTTTGTTACATTTTAACAATGTACGTAAAGAGAACGTTTGTTCTCAATATATTGAAAAATATCCTATAAATTCAGTCACACACAAAGTTTTGCAATTCACAAGACAAAACAATTTAGAGAAAACAGGAAAGGAATTTAAAAGAACATCAACAAAAAAAAAAAAAAAATTTAAAATAATTCTTTGTTGGTCATTGTAGAATCTCTGTATTGCTTGTTTACTGTTGTTCAACAAAATATTGACTATGGCTTCCTATGCAACAGCTGGGTTGATACATTCTGCTTATAAATTACACAATGTGTTACTAACCTGTTTATTATATACACCATCTGTCTTACTATAAATGAGCTGTGTTGTTACGTACAAAAGCTGCGTAAATTAACAGAAACACTAATGAACAACAGTAATGGCCTTCATTCATTGATACTTCTTTCATCTTATGCTGACGTTATAAGTATCACACTTGATTAAATCTACACTTCTAGTTAAGAATATTGGATATCCACACACATTGTTGTTTCTTACGCTGCAACAGCTGTGCAACATAATATTTTTCATGTCTTTCATACCTTCATTCATTAATTTTATACCTGTTATTATTCTTTTTAATTCATCACCTTTTACCTTGAAACAACAATTATACTGCTACACCAATCATTGGCTATGAAACCATCTTGTATTATTACCTGGTTGATTATGCAACGGGCTAGTTCAATTGTTACTTTGCCAGATGATTTCAGCATCTCAGCAACTATCTCTGATGGTCTAGTAGCTTGTCCTTGTTTATTTGACCTTATAACTATCAACTTTGATAGTCGGTCCTTCTGTTGAGTCTACTAGGAGTAGTCCCTCTTGTTTCTACTCGTTCCCCAGTCATTAACCTCTCATAATAGCATTTTCATGTCTTACTTCAAGTGTCAGTGATAAGTGTCAGTGATAAGTGTACCAATGTCATGTGAAACACTTTTTTCCAACTACATCCTGCTTTACACTAACGCACTACAGTGCAATACAGAATACATCCTGCCTGTTCCTCACATTTTAGAACTTTAGCACACCTCCAGCTTTCAGCTTCTTTACATGATATAAACTTGTCATCTAGCTTCTCTTTTGGCTACTTGATATTGTTCTTTGCGGCTACCCTTTTTTTTTATTTTAGTCTTTCCATGTTTGTATCTTAACTTTAATGGCTCTATCTTCACTACTATTCCACCACCAGATCATCTTTCAGCTGGCTGGTATTGCTCCAGCTACAAGTTTTCATCAGCTGATTGTCGGGTAGGCACTCCCAATTGTATCTATCTTGGTCTCACTCTCGTCATACATGTCACATTGAACCTATATTTAACACAGAGGACCTTTTAGCTTCCATTACCCTCCTTCTCCAGAATATACTGTCTTTCTGTTTCCCTCTCATACTTATTTTGATGTCACTAATAACTATATATATAATATATATATATATAAGTATGTACACGTACATACATATATATATACAGACAGACAGTAGTATGTATATATATATATACATACAATATATATGTGTGTGTGTGTGTGTTTGTATACATGTAATGTGTGTGTGTGTGTGTGTTTGTATACATGTAATGTGTGTGTGTGTTTGTATACATATAATGTGTGCGTGTGTGTGTTTGTATACATGTAATGTGTGTGTGTTTGTATACATGTAATGTGTGCGTGTGTGTGTTTGTATACATGTAATGTGTGTGTGTGTGTGTTTATATACATGTAATGTGTGTGTGTGTGTGTTTGTATACATGTAATGTGTGTGTGTGTGTGTGTTTGTATACATGTAATGTGTGTGTGTGTGTGTTTGTATACATGTAATGTGTGTGTGTGTGTGTTTATATACATGTAATGTGTGTGTGTGTGTGTTTGTATACATGTAATGTGTGTGTGTGTGTGTGTTTGTATACATGTAATGTGTGTGTGTTTGTATACATGTAATGTGTGCGTGTGTGTTTTGTATACATGTAATGTGTGTGTGTGTGTTTTGTATACATGTAATGTGTGTGTTTATATACATGTAATGTGTGTGTGTGTGTGTGTGTGTGTTTGTATACATGTAATGTGTGTGTGTGTTTGTATACATGTAACATGTATGTGTGTGTGCATCTGTGTGTATGTGTACATGTATGTGTATCTGTGTGTACATATATGTATCTGTATGTGTACATGTATGTATATATGTGTGTATGTATCTGTATCTGTATTTACGTGTGTGTATGTGTACATGTATGTGTACATGTATGTATATGTGTGTATGTATCTGTATGTGTATCTGTATTTATGTGTGTGTATGTGTATATGTATGTCAGGTCACCAGTTGGTGCTACTGGTAACATGTATCCCAGTACAACCTGATTCATGGTCGGGGTCGATGGCGACTAAACTGGCAACCCCACCAAGGTTTCTTGGTGAGGAGGGTGACTTTGGACATCCTGCAGGACTAAAAACAAAACCTGTCAAAGGGCAAAGGAGCTCTTAAGAGTCAATGGCCATCCAAAATCACCGGGAGAGATGACCCCTTAGCCTTTGTCAAGGCAGAATTCTAGGAGAAGGAAAACTCTGATATAACACCTGCAACCCTGATGGTATCCAATGATGTTGACTTGTTCTTCTTTTTGGTAAATATCATCTTGGTTAAGAGAGTGGGACTGGCTTTGTGCAGTGCCTTTGCTCACTATAAAAGCTTCACGGCACAGGCATTGCTTTATATCTGGAGATCTCTCTGCACTTGTCCTCACATGGTACCATGGGCCCAGCACTATGTGTCAATAATTGTCACAAGTGTAGTGTTTGTACCAGAGTTTTCAAGTCGCTGGCTGGACTAAAAAGTCACACTCATGCAGCGCTTCGGTAGGGGTTCTCCTACATGGATATAAAGTAGTGGCCGTACTCGAAAACGAGTTGGCAGCCACCATGTATATATGTGTGTATGTATCTGTATGTGTATCTGTATTTGTGTGTGTATATGTACATGTATGTATATATACATGTGTGTATGTATGTGTATCGGTATTTATGTGTGTGTATGTGTACATGTATGTATCTGTGTGTGAATATCTATTTTTCACATTTGAAATTATTTAAGCAAGTGGTGTCATTTGTTTTGTCCTATATAATATGTCCTACAATTTAGAAGTTTGACAAAGATCAGTGAAATAAGTAGCCTATTTAAAAATAAAGTATGGTTTGGCATCAGTAAAGCTATCCAGCTATAGATTACTATCTCGAAATTGTTTCATCTAAATGCCATCATGATTGTCTCTGTCTGCCTGTCTTTATACCAGCATGATTATATCATCACCATTTAATGTCCATTTTTTCCAAACTGGCATGGGTTAGATGAGTTGTCTTGTGAGACAAGCCAGATCAGATGATCAGGTGTTGCTCATACAGAATTGTTTATATATATATATATATATATATATATATATATATCGTCATTTAATGGTCATTTTCTCTGATGGCAATGGTTGGATAGGTTAATAAAGACCATGTCTGTACCTAATCACAGCTAATATACAATGGGTTATCATTATTACTATTTTTTAAAGACAGTGTAATTTGAGGAAGATTTGGCTTCTTTTTCTAGCAGGTGATGTAACCACATAGTCCTTCTCATTAGCTTCTATACATACATGTGCCAGTGTGGTGGAGTTAACTTAGTGTTATAGAGTATCAGTGCAGTTTTGTCTCAACAGCCTTCACCAAACAGTGAATGACAACTATTAAAGTACTGGTGACTTGCTAATGATGATTGGTGTTAATTACTTATTGCTAATTACTTATAGCTAATGACACTATGTGTACTCCACACAATAGACTTTTGTTCTTCCATAATTGGCTCTTAGAAGAGTTAAATTTTTTGAGGTTTCCCAGTGATAGTTCTTTGAAGTGTGCGTTCTTGTGAAGAGAGTGGTACACCTCCTGCCTTGGTCTGGCCGCAGCGAAATTGTTGAGGGTAACATCTAAATTAAAACATTTATTTAGAAAATATTTATAATGATATAATGTAAAAGTTATAATTACAGTGAAGCTAATATAATAAGATATGTTTACAATATTTCTAGGATGTCAGAGTATTTAAGACATTATCAAATGCTCTGATGGCTCCTTAAAAGTAGTTGATAGCTTCTGCTAATTAGGTGACTTAATTAGCAGTTAAATTGGTGGTGGGGTGAAAGCACTGTAATTAGTGATAATTGAGTGGAAAAAGTTTAGGGTGCAGCTACCTCGGCTGGCTATAAAGGGTTTCTCTCTCTCATAACAAAAGGCAGATTTATAATGTTTGTGTCAGAACTGTGATGCTGCATGGAAATGAGACTTGGGATTTTAAGATAGAAGACCTGCAAGAGAGTGTGTGTGACTCTGTCAGCTTACACAATCATTCTCTCTCACTCTATTTATTGTACTTAATATGTATATATTCTTTATATTTTTCAGGAACGACAAGGGCTATATGAAGACTCAATGGCGTGCTGTTTGTGTTGGAGATTTGGTCCATTTGTCATGTAATGAAGTGATTCCTGCTGATATATTGCTGTTACGGTCCAGTGATCCAACAGGCATCTGTTACATAGAAACAAGCAACGTTGATGGGGAAAACAACCTGAAACAAAGACAGTGTGTCACGGTCACTAAAAAACAAGTTAGTATAAAATATTTTATAACTTGGTAACTTATTTGTAAACAGATAATAATGCCCCCTCCCCCCCCAGTAGACTCTGTAAAGTGTCTAGCAATAGAAAGGGCATCCCACTGTAGAAACCTGCCCCCCCCCCCCCTGTAGACTCTGTAAAGTGTCTGGGGCAATAGAAAGGGCATCCCACTGGAGAAACCTGCCCCCCCCCCCCCCAGTACGCTCTTTAAAGTGTCTGGCAATAGAAAGGGCATCCCACTGTAGAACCCCCCCCCCCCCAGTACACTCTGTAAAGTGTCTGGCAATAGAAAGGGCATCCCACTGTAGAAACCTGCTCCCCCTCCCACCCCAGTACACTCTGTAAAGTGTCTGGCAATAGAAAAGGCATCCCACTGTAGAAACCTGCTCCCCCTCCCACCCCAGTACACTCTGTAAAGTGTCTGGCAATAGAAAAGGCATCCCACTGTAGAAACCTTTCCAAGAAGGGCTAAGAGGACTCTTCAGTTATGCCAACAGCATGAAAACCTTTCTAGTTTTGGTGATCTACATGATTAACACACCCAGCACACCATGTAAGATGGTTGGCAATAGGATCCATGCCAAAGGATCAGGACTCTTTAGCTGTATCTGCTTGTGCCATGATAAAATTCACTTGGTAGAACACTGAAATGTATGTAAGCAAGATGCAGGCCCCTGATCCATTTGAGAGGTCAGAAACCCTTGTTAGCAGGGAAAACAGACGTTAATTGATGATGATGATGATTTAATGTAAATGTGTTGTTTTCCTGTGAGATTTAGTGATGTAAAGGAATTGGATGATGTGGAATTGGGATGAGGTGATAAAAACTGACCTTGCACAATTGCACCTCTCAAAGGTGATGTCACAGAACCATGATCTTTGGCGCTATGCAGTAATACAGAAGACCTGCCTCCCCATATGCAGGGATTGAAGCATACATGTAGTATGTGTCACTTTCCCTCCCATACATGTTCCATGTTATAATCGATTGCAAATCTATTTCTCTAACCACTAAGCCATGTACCTTCACTTGATTCTTAATTGGAATTATTTTCCATTTCACTTGTGTTGCTAATGAGTTAGAAATAGGGAGGAATGTTAATCAATCTCATTGGCTCTAGGAATCAAAGGGAACTCCTGCCAACCCCCTGGACCTGGGAACTTCTGCCCAACAACCCCCTGGACCTGGGAACTCTGCCCAACCCCTGGATCAGAGAACTCTTTCCCAAGCCCCGGGGCCAAGGATCTCCTGCCCAACTCTATGGACCAGGGAACTCTTGTTCAATCTGCTGAAGTAGAGAACTCTTGCCCAAGCTCCTAAACTTATTTCAGAATTCTATGTTGCTGAAATTATTTTACACAAATCAAATGTTATTTACTTCCATTCCAGAACAAATACAACCCAACAGAGTTTACAGATACAGTGATATGTGATTTACCAAATGTAGATATTTACAGATTTAATGGACACATGTAGGTATTAAGGCTTTCATTTTTGTTTCTAAATGACTGTCATTGTTGTCACTGTCCTCATCAGCACTCCACCCATCTTCGTGCTTTCTTGTCAAAGGAAATGATGTGGCAGAAACACTGTCCTCATCAGCACTCCACTCATCTTCAGGCTTTCTTGTCAAAGGAAATGATGTGGCAGAAACACTGTCCTCATCAGCACTCCACCCATCTTCGTGTTTTCTTGTCAAAGGAAATGATGTGGCAGAAACACTGTCCTCATCAGCACTCCACTCATCTTCGGGTTTTCTTGTCAAAGGAAATGATGTGGCAGAAACACTGTCCTCATCAGCACTCCACTCATCTTCAGGCTTTCTTGTCAAAGGAAATGATGTGGCAGAAACACTGTCCTCATCAGCACTCCACCCATCTTCAGGCTTTCTTGTCAAAGGAAATGATGTGGCAGAAACACTGTCCTCATCAGCACTCCACCCATCTTCGGGTTTTCTTGTCAAAGGAAATGATGTGGCAGAAACACTGTCCTCATCAGCACTCCACTCATCTTCAGGCTTTCTTGTCAAAGGAAATGATGTGGCAGAAACACTGTCCTCATCAGCACTCCACCCATCTTCGGGTTTTCTTGTCAAAGGAAATGATGTGGCAGAAACACTGTCCTCATCAGCACTCCACCCATCTTCGGGTTTTCTTGTCAAAGGAAATGATGTGGCAGAAACACTGTCCTCATCAGCACTCCACCCATCTTCGGGTTTTCTTGTCAAAGGAAATGATGTGGCAGAAACACTGTCCTCATCAGCACTCCACCCATCTTCGTGTTTTCTTGTCAAAGGAAATGATGTGGCAGAAATTCATTCAGTGTATTTTAGTATCGAGTTTATTTTCTTTATACATTCTGGTAATACAACTGTAGAAAGCTTACCAAACAAAGGGTTAGGAGGACCCTTCTATTGTCAAATACATGACAACCTCTCTAGTGCTTGTGGTCAACACAATAAAAGGCACTCAGTAGAATGTGGGACCATATGTAAACAAGATGCAGACCCCCCCCCCCTGGCCTCTCTGGAAGGTCAATAACCCTGTTTCAATACTGATATAGTCTGTGAAGACATGTCCAACCCTTACTAGCAGAGAAAGCAGACATTAAATGATGATGAATCTGCCATAGTTGACTTGATGTTTTATCTTTTTAGGGTAAAAAATAAGTACCAGTTATACATTGTTAACTTTATCTCCTCCTAATCTCATATATGGTTGTATGTAAATGTAAGCAATCGTTTTGATTAACTCTTAACATCCTGTATTAAGCCAATAGAAAATGTTTAAAAACAGGCTTGTTAAATTAATTCAAATATTTATAGTATCTTTAATAGTGGACAGATCATGGTGAAGATTTTCAGTAAACTAAAGTAATGATTTCAATTTTTAATATGTTGTCATAGTGCTGATTTGTTCTTTTTAAGTTTTTCAGTTTATTTCATATGATAGTTAAATATAGAAAGCTCTTTTCCAAAATATGGGTCTTAGCATCGAGTCTTGTGGGTTTTGCGAGGCTTTGTTTCCTATTCAGGGCAGCATATATATCAATATTATTAATAGTTCTGTGAACATATAAAACAATAAAGCTAAGAGTATAGTTGATATTAATAAAGAATATGATACTTTACAACATATTAGATATGAAAATATGTTAGAATGATTCTGAAATTTGTATTTAATTTAATGTATTTCCGATTCTTGCAGACCATTAAGTGACAATACCAAGATTCCTCTCAATAATAGCAACATTATTCTTCGAGGTTGTGTTTTACAGAATACAGATTATATCGAGGGTTTAGTTATATATGCAGGTTAGTAGATTATTAAAATATTTATTTTTCGTTATTTGTTTTATTATATTTTATTATTGACATCACAATAAATTGAGTCTGAATATAACAAACAATTTATGGCCATCTTCTGTGTTGTAGATGTTAGAGGTTATCAGATCTCTTAGTAACATCTCAAACAGCAGCTACCATATTGAGAAATATCAATGGAGCTAGAAATAACATCCAAATCCTCCTCAAACATTATATATATATATATATATATATATATATATATATATATATATATATATATAATGTGTGTGTGTATGTATACAAATTTCTTTAAAATGCAAGTTATAAACTAAGATGAATGCAGCCAATTCAACTCTATACACAAAATATATATTAGAACCTCATTAATAATGGCAATTTACATATGCTTCATCTTTATATATATATATATATATATATATATATATATATATATATATATATATATATATATATATATATATATATACTCATTGTGAAATGCAAACTGCTTGCTATTGCTTCTTAAATAAATTCCACTTCTACAAATCTACAACAAATATTATTCTAACTATATAATGTAAATTAATAACAACATTGTAAATATTAGATAAGTAATGCTTTTTGTCTAAACCTACTTGCTGCTGCCTCTTAAATAATTTCCACTTCTACCAGTCTAACAACAAATATTATTCTAACAGTATAACGAAAAATAATTATTGTTATACTTTGGGAGGGTCATGTTGCCAATAAGAAACACACGCACCAGTTGCTTTCACTTCAATTTATTATAATAAATTTATAAATTTTGGAATTTATAAATTTCCAGTTGGTTGGTTGGTTCCACAACCAGATGGTGGTTTATATATTGTCAAAGTTCTTTCGTCACACATTCTGTGACCTCTTCAGTGACTGGGGGTTCTTTTCTTTGAATAACATTGTAAATAGTAATGACATAATGATTTATACCTCAGCCTATGTTGCATGGTCAAACAACTCCATGTACAAAATATGTTTTTTATATTTAATTACTTGCTTTACACTGTGTTTGGTATGAAGTCTACTATTATTTGAACTTGGTAAACTGTGTCCCTTCTCATGTTTTCCTGTAGAAATGCACTAATATGTATGGTGTTAATAACTGATAAATTATTTCCAATTGTTTACATATGCACGTACTATTGTAACCATATTAAATGGACATAGAAATTAAAGAATGAATTTAAGTTGTTAACCTTGGTCTTTTATCATATTGTGAGTGTATGTATATATATAATGTGTGCGTGTTTAGTAAAAAATTAGTGAATGTGAAAAAGGAAAACAATGCTCAATCTGGTATGAGAACTGATATATTATGTGCATATACAAAACAAAAGTGCTACCTAAGGTTTTGAGGTCCAGTTATGACATCTTCCTTGATTTTAAAAGTGATCAAATTTGTGACCTGGTCATCAGGCGCTTAGACAAGATGGTCATAATTGGACCTTGAAACCTTAGGTAGTGCTTTTGTTCTGTGTATGAACATACATATATATATATATATATATATAGAGAGAGAGAGAGAGAGAGAGAGAGAGCGAGAGAGAGAGCGAGAGAGAGAGAGAGAGAGAGAGAGAGCGAGAGAGAGAGAGAGAGAGAGAGAGAGAGAGAGAGAGAGAGAGAGAGAGAGAGAGAGAGAGAGAGCGTATGGAAAATGCAAACTTTGGTGCAGATGTTAAAAAGTCTTATATTAAGAAAGCTGTGATACATATTTCAATGACGATTGTGGTTATGTGATTATTCAGTGATACAGACAGCATCTTATGTAATAAGGTTATGTTTCCAAGGCAATCCAATCTAACGACAAGGGAATGGACAGAAATGATGTTTTCATAGCTGAAGTCCATTCCTGATCGTCATTGAAATATGTATTACAGTTTTGTTAATAAAGGACTTTTTAACATCTACACCGAACTTTGTGTTTTCCTTATTCTACATTTACTCTGTCACTCACTGACAAACAATATATGGAAGAAAATACATGATATTGAGTGCTTAAATCGAATTGCATCAGTCAACATGTTTACCATAAGTATAAATCTATATATCTATGTAGATCGTATCAATCTATATGAATGGTATGTAATGTTATTTATGAATGGTATGTAATGTTATTTATGAATGGTATGTAATGTTATTTATGAATATGTGTTGTTTTTATATTTCTTGTTACTAATAAAGAATTAAAAAAACTTTGTGTATTGTAGGTCATGACACAAAAGCTATGTTAAACAACAGAGGACCAAGATACAAGAGAAGTAAACTGGAATGCAAAATAAACCGTGATATTATTTGGTGTTGTCTGATCTTGATTTTTCTGTGTGTCTTTTGTGCTGCTGGTAAGTCTTATGCATCAATATGAAGGGTCTTTAACCCTTTCATGACCATATTTCTAATGAAAGATACTGCTTATGTCTTTAACCCTTTTATTACCATATATATAAAGAAAGACACTGTCTAGGATTTTGAAATTGATCAGGAATTTGTAGGGAATTGGTAATATAACTAACTTCAGCATTATATAAACTGGTGTTTGAAACATAAGTTAACAAAGGTTCTTTTTAAAATTAGGATGAAAGATTTTTAGATAAATATAAACACTTTAAAAATAACACCCTTGTTTCATTTAATTAAAAATATAAAACATGTCTAATTATATACAACAAGGTATATATATTCTAATTATATACAACGAGGTATATATTTTCTCTAGTTATTTCTCTGGTTGCACCAACACTGGGCTGGTACTTTCTCTATCAACCCTGAAAAAATGAAAGGCAAAGAGATCTAAACCGAGGTCTATGCCATTAGAGAACAGTGACAGATAAAACTAAATATTGTAAGACAATGAAATATTGTACTCATCCATTCTTTTACTTAATCTATATTTTACTGGAAAACTCATGAAAAAAAGGTTTAAATAGAAAGTTTATCTTGGATATCATTAGGTTTTGTCATTAAGAAATTGAGAGAAAAGAGAGTTTTGTAAATGGAGTTTAATCATCACCACCACAACCACCATCACCACCACAACCACCATCACCACCACAACCACCATCATCACCACAACCACCATCATCACCACAACCACCATCATCACAACCACCATCACCATCATCACCACCATCACCACCACCACCACCACCACCACCACCACCACCATCACCACCACCACCATCACCACCACCATCGTCACCACCGCCATCACCACCACCACCGCCATCATCACCACCACCGCCATCATCACCACCACCGCCATCATCACCACCACCGCCATCATCACCACAACCGCCATCATCGCCACAACTACCATCATTAGCACCACTGCCACCACCATCATCATCACAACCACCATCACCACCACCATCATCACCACAACCACCACCATCATCACCACAACCACCACCATCATCACCACAACCACCACCATCATCACCATCACCATCACCACAACCACCACCATCATCACCATCACCACAACCACCACCATCATCACCATCACCACAACCACCACCATCATCACCACAACCACCACCATCACCACTATCACCACAACCATCACCACAACCACCACCATCACCACTATCACCACAACCACCACCATCACCACTATCACCACAACCACGACCATCACCACTATCACCACAACCACCACCATCACCACCATCACCACAACCACCACCATCACCACCATCACCACAATCATCACCACTATCACCACAACCACCACCATCACCACCATCACCACGACCATCACCACAATCATCACCACCATCACCACAACCACCACCATCACCACAATCATCACCACCATCACCACAACCACCACCATCACCACAATCATCACCACAACCACCACCATCACCACAATCATCACCACAACCACCACCATCACCACAACCACCACCACAACCACCATCATCACCACCACCACACCCACCATCACCATCACTACCACCACCATCATAACCCCACCACCACCATCACTGCTATCACTATCATCGTCGTCATGATCACCAGTACCACCACCATTATCACTATCATCATCACCAACTCCACCAGCATTATCATCATCATCATCATCACCAGCACCACCACCAGGTTGTCATGGTCAGAGCGACCTATCTTACTCGTATACTCCATCCATATTTGGCATGGTTTCTATGACCAGATGGATGTTCTTTAAAAGTATATTGAGTGCATTTTTGTTTTGTGACACCACTACAACTTTACAGGAGTGGGAGGTAGACTTAGCACATTTTATTGTGGCACCAGCATTAAAGAGGTTGTCACATGTTCATACTGACTGAAGGTTTCTCTCAAACCCTTTGTCTGTTTGATCGCCAACACTGAAGCGTCAGTGTTGTCACTGGTAATTATTTTATTGATTCTAGAAGAACTAAAAATGAAGTACACCTGGACAGTGAAGGTAAGTGGCCTTGTGGTTAAAGTGTGGGACTTACAATCATGATATAGTGGGTTTGATTCCTGAACCAGTGTCATATTGTGTTCGTGAGCAAAACACTTTATTTCATGTGACTTCAGTCCACTCAGCTGAAAATGTGCACGAGCAATAGCTGGGAGTTTAATCCTGTGAGGGACTAGCATCCTGTCCTTGAAACTTTAATAAATTTTTTCTTTTTCTTTGGTTTTATTCCAGCTTCTGTAATTTGGCTGAAGGACTATGACAACCCAGAAAACTTACCATTTGTGCCTTATGAAAACAGTAATCAATATAACTTGGGTCTCAGAGCGTTAATAGAATTTTCCAAATACATCATTATTTTCCAGGTAATTCATCTTTTAACTACTGTTGCAAATTATTCACATTAATTTCAGCATTTTTACAACCCTTTGTTTGGTCAGCCTTTTTATGGCTGGATGTCCTTCTTATCACCGACCACTTTACAGCTAGGTGGACTAGGTGTATTTATCATGCCTCTCTCTCGCTCTCTTGCTCTCTCGCTCTCTTGCTCTCTCGTTCTCTCGCTCTCTCGCTCTCTCTCTCTCATATACTGAATTTAATCTTGTAATAAACTAAA
The DNA here is from genome assembly GCA_964016885.1 of Eledone cirrhosa. NCBI lineage: Eukaryota > Metazoa > Mollusca > Cephalopoda > Octopoda > Eledonidae > Eledone > Eledone cirrhosa. The sequence continues at coordinate 16,510,503 of OZ024746.1, read as the reverse complement.
ATAGTGCAAATATTTGGCGATAGAATTAATAAAATGTATGAATAATTTACCATCTAAATATACTGCAAACAACAGAATCTATATTTATATGTATATATATATATATATATATATACAGTTTATTATCTATACAAATAGATTAACTATGTATGTGTATATATTATCTATATTCAACCATATGTATCTGGTTTAAGTACTCTATATCCCTGCCTGTCATAAAAAGCAACTAATCAGGCTGTAGGTGTGTGTATCCTGCAGGTATATCCTGTTGTAAAATATTGCCTCAAAAGGTCTCGTCAAACCCATCCTAGCATAGGAAAGTCCCATCCGACCCATGCCAGCATGGAAAAGTCACTGTAAAAATGATAATGATGATAGTTTCATTGAGAGATGTAGTAGAGTGCCAGGAGAAATGTCTTGTGGTGTATAGTTATGGAACACAACTGTTTGATGCCAGGAAAGAAACTGTTAAATTATTTGTAGGATATATTTTTATACTCTTTTGTTTTATTTATTAGACTGTGGCCATGTTGGGGCACTACCTTGACAGTGCTTTTTATATTTTCAAGTCTGGGGCTTATTTTATCAATCTCTTTTTGTCAAACTGTTAAGTTAAGAGACATAAACAAAGACATGGCCATGCACACGCATGTATACGACCTTTTGCACAATTTCTGTTGCAACTCTATTGTGAGCACTCTACAAACGTACACCCTTAATGTAGTTCTCAGGGAGATTCAGCATGACACAATGTGTGACATGGTTGCCTGTTGAATTACAACTCATGTTTGCCTGTTGAGCAGACTAAAGCAACATGAAATAAAGTGTCTTGCTCAAGGATACAATACACTACCCAGTCCAGGAATCAAACTTGTGACTTTAATATTGTGGGCTAAACACTCTAACCACTAAGTTACACACCTTCACATAGATACACATGGTCCCATAACTCCTTATGGATCTCTAGGGGCATCATAGTGGAATCCAGTGTTAAGCCTGGCAGAGCCCATTTTCTCTCTAGGTCTGAACACAGCAGATTTCTTCCAGAGAAGGATTGAGAGTGAGAAAGAGATATAGAGGAAGAGTCAGCGCCAGTACTAGACTGGTACTTTATTTTATCAACCTCAAAAGGATGAAAGACAAAGTTGACCTTGGTAAATAGAAGTACTTTAACACAAATTATTTTGTATCATAGAACCCATGGCACGTTTCAGGCAGCTTCATATGGAAAAAGTTAAAAGAAAATGCCATGAAATTGATGTCAAATATTGCAACATTTGAAACACATTGAGAAGAACACTATAAACAGTTAACTGGCTATTTATATCTAAAGAGGAACTCTCCCAAAGGAAAAGAACTGGTGGGGTAGGATAGGGGTAGTGTGTGTATATTAATCTACACAGTATTGTTGGTAGACACACTCAAACTACATGTGATTGTTATATATGTAGTGTAGGGGTAGTATGTTAATCTACACAGTATTGTTGGTAGACACACTTAACCTAAACTACATGTGATTGTTATATATGTGGGATAGGGGTATCGATTGTTATATATGTGGGATAGGGGTATCGATTGTTATATATGTGGGATAGGGGTATCGATTGTTATATATGTGGGATAGGGGTATCGATTGTTATATATGTGGGATAGGGGTATCGATTGTTATATATGTGGGATAGGGGTATCGATTGTTATATATGTGGGATAGGGGTAGTGTTTGTTATATAGGTGATAATATAAACACTGACTGAGAGAAACTACCCAATCAACAATGGAGTTGAGTATTGGACTGTTATAAAACCTAAAACATGACATTTTATTGTTACTACATCTGATTACAAAACAGTTTAAAGGTCTATTTATCTCATAACAACAACAGGTAGCAACAACAAGTTTACTGCCTTTATAGTTCATCTCCACCATCTGTAGTTAAAAATCTATTTTATTATAACACCCTCCTCACAAACTAGCCACACCCCCATGACAGGTAACTGCTGGATAACAAACAAGTTGTGTGTGTCAAACCTTTTTCAAATCTCTTCTCACTCTCCCTGTCTTACTACAATTCTGACTATTACTCACCTCTAGTAAATAAACTGGGTCACCTGATTACTACTACCACTACTACCACAAGGAGGACCACTACTACCACTACTGTTATAGTACTACTATTACTACTACTGCTACTCACCAATCATTTCTCCCCGCCAATTCTGTAATCCCACTGAAATGTCCTCCCAACACAAAATATTTCTTGTGGACATCTTTAATTTACGATGATATGAGTTGCAGTTGTTGAAGCAGTGAAATTATTATGCAAGTGGTTGAGTATTCTACACATGTCATCTTAATGTAATTTTCAGAAAGATAAGAATATATGACCCTAATATTGTCTCCAACCTGTCTAGTAGGACATTAGTTCTTGACACTACATCTGATTTCTGATACTCCTAGTTTTTCTCTCAACTCTCAACAATTATTTCACATCCAACATGCCATATATATATATATATATATATATATATATATATATATATATATAAAAAAGGGAACAAAGAATCATATACATATTTAATTACATATTACATGTTTCACTGTCGATCAGCTCGACCGTGAAACGTGTAATATGTATATGATGCAACACTGATTCTTTGTTCCCTTATATATATATATATATATATATACATATATACGCAGTAATACAGAAGACCAGAGTTCCCACAGGTACAAGCTGAAGTGAAGCATATACACAATATGCTCCCACACTCCTCCCGCTCTAAAGTCGTTGTGTAGGTGTCACGACAAAAAGCACCCAGCCCACACTGTGGGCCACAGTAAAAGGTGCCACAGTAAAAAGGTACCCAGCACTCACTGTAAAATGGGTTGTTGTTAGGAAGGGCATCCAGCTGTAGAAACCGAGAATATGCTCTGAAATCATTAGACGTCTCCGTCGAACCTGCAGACCGGCATCAGACAGATCCACACAATGATCGCGTCTCGAGCTGTCCGCCGGCGAAACAATTGTAACACACAATAAATTGAGTTCAGATGCATCACTGATTTTTTTTTTTTTTTTCCTTTTTTTTTTCTATTCTATATATATATGTAGCGACTAGCGCCACCTTGCCCGGGGAGAAAAAACTAATTGGAGTTACTTCCCGTTGAATTCTAGAAGATTGCTTGAACTTCCGGTCTAGGGATTATAAAGGGGGGGAGAAAAGAGACATCTTAGCTTATTTGGCAACCGGCTCTCAGACAGTTCACTCACGAGCGAGTTTGTTAACCTTATTATATCATCATCATCATCATCATCACCGTTTTACGTCCGTTCTTCCACGCTAGCATGGGTTAGACGGGTTGTCCTGTTGTGGGCAGTGTCTGGTCGGCTGACCATGCCTTGCTCATACAGGAACTGATCTGGCTTGATTTCTACAGCTGGATGCCCTTCCTAACACCAACCTCATTTACAGTGAGTGCTGGGTGCTTTTTCGTGGCGCCTACACGTCCACTTTACAGTGTGGGCTGGGTGCTTTTTTGCCGTGGCACCTCCACGACCACCTTGCGGTGGGGGGGGGGGGCATATTGTTTATATGCTTCAGCATGTACCCATGGGAGGTCGGGTACCCTGTATTACTGCGTGACGCCAGAAGTCACGGTCGTGTGTCATTGACTTTGAGAGGTGTAGTTGGGTAAGGTCGGCTCTTATCACCTCATCCCAAGTCATCTTGGGTCTCCCCACTCCGCGGTTTCCATCAACTTCTAGTGCTCTGCACCTTTTTATGCAGCTGTCATCCTTCATACGCATCACATGTCCATACCAGCGTAACCGCCTCTCCTGCACGCAGCATTTGATTCCTCTTATGCTCAGTCTCTCTCTCAATTCATTTATGCTTTGTCGTTCACGTATATTACTGTTACACATCCATCGGAGCATGCAGGCTTCGTTTCTCTCTAATCTACGTAAGTCTTCCACCTTCAGCGCCCAGGTCTCACTACCATGCAACATCGCTGTTCGGATACACGCATCATACAGTCTGCCTTTCATTCTGAGGGAGAAGCCTTTTGCAGCTAGCAGTGGTAGTAGTTCCCTAAACTTCTTCCATCCCGTTCTTACCCTAGTTATTGTACTTTCTGAGCACCCGCCTCCGTTGCTAATTCGGTCACCTAGGTAGCAGAAGCTGTCTACTGTTTCTACAGGGCCCTCCCAGAGATTGGTGGTACTTGTTTCCTGTGGCTGTTTGCTTGCTGTTTCAGCACAGCTGCTGCATGTGAATCCTACATTCTTAATTAAGCTTCCTGAGATCCCGCTACATCTCTTGTGTACCCATTGTTTGCATTTGGGGCAAAGAATGGAGTTCCTACCTACACCTTTCCTACATACTGAGCAAGGCCATTTCCCTGAGGGGATCTGGGTTCTGTTTTCTCGTCTACTTATAAGGACCTTAGTCTTTGTCATGTTGACTTTGAGGCCCTTTCTCTCTAGTCCCTGCTTCCAGGTTTGGAATTTATTCTCTAGTTCTACCATAGATTCAGCTATGAGTGCGAGGTCATCAGCATACAGGAGTTCCCATGGGCATCCGGTCTTAAACTCCTCCGTTATTGCCTGCAGGACTATGATGAACAGGAGAGGGCTAAGAACAGAGCCCTGGTGGACCCCAACCTGTACGCTAAATTCCTCGCTATACTCATTGCCAATCCTAACTTTGCTGACTGCTCCCCTATACATGGCTTGTACCGCTTTCACAAGCCATTCATCTACTCCTAGTTTTCTAAGAGCCCACCAGATTACTGCACGTGGAACTCTGTCAAAGGCTTTCTCAAGGTCGACAAATGCCAAGTAGAGTGGCTTACTTTTAGCTAGGTACTTTTCCTGTAATTGCCTCACAAGGAAGAGCGCATCAGTGGTGCCTTTCCCTGGAACAAACCCAAATTGCATCTCGTCTATATTCACCCGGTCCCTAATCAGCTGTGCTATAACTCTTTCTGTTACTTTCATGACCTGGTCCATCAACTTTATACCTCTATAGTTTCCTCTATCTAGTGCATCGCCTTTACCTTTGTAGCAGTTGACAATGATGCTACTGCACCAATCTTTTGGTATGGCCCCCTCTAGTATTACCTGGTTAACGATACGTGTGGTTATAGTGTGACCTACAGACCCAGATGCCTTCAGCATCTCGGCAGCTATACCCGATGGACCGGTTGCCTTCCCTATCTTCATATCTCTGATTGCCTTACTTACTACGCTGCCGCTGACTTGTACTGCTGGTCCCTCTATAGGGTCTACGTGGGGTAGGGTCTCTTCTTCCCATGCATTCTCCTCATTTAGTAATCTATCATAATGACTCTTCCATGCATCTTTCTTCTCAGCACTTGTGAGGGCAAGCTCACCTTTATCATTCCGGATACACTTCTCTCCAATGACATCACAACTATCTCTGACACACTGCCTCGCAATCTTGAATACCTCCTGTTTCTGGTCCTCACGTTGTAAAACATGCTTGAATTTTCTATCCTCTGCTTCCCTCCTAGCTAAGTATACTTGTCGCCTAGCTTCCCTCTTGGTCTCTATGTAATGTACCCTGCTCCCCCCGTTCTTCCATTCTTTCCATGCCTGTCTCTTGGCCTTGACTGCTTCATCTACCTTATTGTTCCACCACCAAGTCACTCTCCTCCTGCTTGAGGTCTTACTCCAGCCACAAACCTCATCCGTCGCCTCTAGTAAGTTATTTTTTAGGAACTCCCAGTTCTCTTCTACGTTAAATGTCTCTATCTGTTCTTCTTTACTGTCGTAGGCGTTGAGTAAAATATCTTTAAATCTGTTACTGGTTGAGGGGACTTTCAGCTTCCAGATCTTTCTTCTCCAGGTTGGCCTCTGTTTCAGGGCTCGTCTAGTTCTGACCGTGAGGTCGCTGACAACTAAGCTATGTTGGGATGTACATTCCTCACTAGGGAAGGCTTTTGTGTTTACGACCGTCCATCTGTCACGTCCTCTGATGAGAATAAAATCTAACTGACTAGAGTGCTCCCCTGATCTATAGGTGATCAGGTGGTTGTCGGGTTTTTTAAAGTTTGTGTTACATATCGACATGTCATTGGCGTCGCAGAATTCTAGAAGTCTGAATCCTTCCTCATTCCTTGTGCCAACTCCATGGCCTCCATGTACTCTATTGAAGCCGTCGCAGTGTTTACCTACGTGTCCGTTAAAATCTCCTGCAATGATTAGGAAGTCCTTGTCGTCTGTTAGAGCAGTAGTGTGTATTAGGGACTCGTAAAACCTATCCTTAAGTTCGTCTGGCAGCCCCGATTGGGGTGCGTAAGCTGATATTATTGTGGTAATTGTCTTATTCAGGACTAGTCTGAGTTTAATGATTCTTGCATTTACCCTGTACACTGAGATTACTTTATCTACCCACTTGTCAGCTAATAGTATACCTACACCACCCATCCCATCGTCATTTCCCACCCAGAAAAATTTGTAGCACTGGCTTTTTCCTACAAGGACTCTAGCAGACCCTCCTCTCCATCTAGTCTCTTGCACACAGCATACATCAACTTCCTTTCGCTCTAGCATTTCTACGATTTCTCCTGCTCTTCCTTTCATTGAGCCTACATTGATGGTACCAACTCGGAGTTTTGGGCATTTGTCGACACTCGTAGGGGAGGGTCTCTGGGTTGGCGCTTCACGTGGGTGCTTGGTAGCTCGCAGATTCATATTTCATATCTGTATCGAATTTAATTAGTGGTTGGCCTGCAGTGGCGTTTACCAAAGTAAATAACCCTGTGACCAATTCACTAAATATATATATAGTCTGCTATACCATTGCCTCTGTCTGTATTTTATTTTCTAGGCTGTTATACCACTGCCGCTGTATGTGTCAATAGAGATTGTAAAGGTGGGACATGTATTCTTCATCAATCAGGACTTGAATTTATACCATGAAGAAACGGGGAAACCATTTGAATGTCGAGCCCTGAATATTGCTGAGGATCTTGGCCAAGTAGACTATATATTTTCTGATAAGACAGGAACTCTAACAGAGAATAGAATGGTTTTTATGTGTTGTTCAATTGGAGGGGTTGATTACCCCCACAAAGCCAGTAAGTAACATTTGATGGGGTTTGATTATTTTACAAAGATTTTTGGAGAAGAATTTCTGTTGTTGTTTGACCTCCATTGATTCTGAATGTTCCAGTTGATTCAATCAATAGAATAGTCTGCCCATGAAACTGTGTAAGTGACTGAGCATTCCACAGACATGTGAACCCTTAATGTAGTTCTTAGGAAGATTCAGCATGACATAGTGTGTGACAAGGCTGGCCCCTTGAATTACTGGTATAACCCATTTTTGCCAGCTGAGTGAAATATGAAATAAAGTGTCTTGCTCAAAGACACAATGCACTGCGTGGTTTGGGAATTGAACCCATGATCCTAAGATGAGCTGAGCACCCTAACCCCTAAGCCATTAACCTTCATGTAATCTGTGTTACTTTAACTGTGAAATTGAGGATGGTTCCTATAATGAACACCTTAATTAATAAGATTTGTATTAATTAAAAATTTCTTCTTTCTATTTTTCCAGTTGAAGACGACGTGAATATTGAAGATCATGTTAGACAATCTTTTTCTAATATGAGTCGCACCAGCTCAGTAAGTATTGATTGATTTTTATAACACACATTAATTGATTTTATATCAGAAATTGTGAACCATTGTTTCATTAGTTACAAATTTCTAATGGACTGATCATTGTTTCACTGCTGGCATGGGTTGGACAGGTTGTCACATTCTGAGACTAGATGGAATTGAGGGCCACTCCATGCTCATATATTCTATTTCAACATGGTTTGTACATCCAGATGCTCTTCCTTTCATCAATCACTTTACAGTGTGTACAGGGTGCATATTATCATCACACTAGTACTACCACTTTACCAGGTGTACTGGATGCATTTTATAATGGCACTAGCATTACCACTCTACAGAGTGGACTGAGTGTATTTTTATTGTGGCACCAGTAATAACAATTTAGAGTGAACTGAGTATATTTTATCATGGCACCAGCACTACCACTTTACAAAATGGACTGGGTACATTTTATCACAGTACCTGTACAGCATATAAAAAGTCACTGTTGAGTAAAGAAGTGACAAGCAATCCAAGTGAAAGGAACCTGTGGAAGAAGTAGATAGGGTTAAGAATGGTTAGGAATGGTTAGATATGGTGAAAGCTGATCCAAGAGCTGCAACAAGTGACAACCACACTGTTGAAAAAGAAGTGACTAGGAATTCACTTTATTTTGGATAAATTACTTTAAAACGATGCTCACAATCTTGAACTGTTGCTACAGCAATGTAAATGCAATCAGAATTGCTTGCATCTAAGCAATCCAGAAATTGATTCATGTTGAGCTTCAAAATGATATGCCAAAAAATAAATAAGCAGCCAAAAGAAACTAGACATAATATAACCTTTGACCTTCTCTTTGAAATATGTTCTATTTAAAATTTTATTTATTTATGTGTAAAACTGTGGCCTATAATTTGGTAGGCAAGAGGTCTGGCATTTGAAAGTAAGGGTTGAAGTGGAGGGAGTGTCGTGGATGTGGTTGTGTGTGTGCTGAAGGGATGAAATTGGTAGCTGTGCATTATTGCTTCAGTCTGTGTGTATATATGAACACGTGGGTGTTTCAGTCTTACATTGTTGGTGTCTGCACACTGGTGTGTGTGTGTGTGTGAGTATGTCTCTGAGTTCTTTGGGTTTTTTTGTGCACATGCGTGCATGCATGTGTATGGGGATTTTTTTTCTATTATTTCTATGTATGAGTGTACATTTGTGTGTGTATGAGTGTCATGTGTGTGGCTGTGTATGATCTGTAGTGGTGATTTTTGTGTGCATGTGTGCGTATGTTTATATATGGGTATGTCTGAGTGTCTGTGTATCTGACTTTTTTCTATTGTTTCTATGTATGTAAGATGTATATATATATACACATACACACACATACATTAAAGATAAGGTATTGAATTTAATAGATAAGATGTTTTGTTATGACTCATTTTCACTTTCTATAGGTAGGAGATATATATTGTTTTTAGAGAATATTATCTTTCATTGCTAATCTTCTAGATTCTTTTGCACGGATTGTCAGATAGATAACGTTATCCCTGCTGTCTAAAGACCTTTTCAAAACCCTGTATAACACAGCAATACCTCCTTTGCTGTCTAAAGACCTATTCAAAACACAGTAATATATTCCTTGTTCACTAAAGACCTTTTCAAAACACAGTGTAACCCAGTAATATCACGCCTTCATAGTAAGCCTATGGAATTTTCATCCTACCCTCATATTTAACTGACATTAGAGAAATAAGTCAAGTTGACACTGGTAGAATTTGAACTCTAAACCAAGAGGAAGTAAACTAACTACTAGACTCTTATCTATTATTTTGGTCTACTGCACTACTGTAAAAGTTAATGATTTCCTAATAAAGACTTAATTAAAAGTGTAGTGTTATGTGAAATTAGAAACACAAGTTGATGAAAAGTTGTGACCTTTCTTCCCTGTATGTTCACTCTGCTTCATCAAATGTGTATATGTCACCTTGTGGTCATAATAGAGAGAATAGGCCCAGATATAGGCCCAGATATAGGTGATACCCATCCTCCAATACACATGATCTACTGATGCTCTTTCACATCTGTTCCAGCTGATGTCAAGTGTCTAGATTCTCTTGAAATATCTGTTACTAAGGGATCTTTTGTCTGTCTTTTGTGACAGTCTGGGAAAAGGTACAACTTGACATGTGTGCTGATAGCTGAGGTTGTCCAGACAGTGTGTCTGCTGGGAAAAGGTACAACTTGACATGTGTGCTGATAGTTGAGGTTGACCAGACAGTGTGTCTGCTGGGAAAAGGTACAGCTTGACATGTGTGCTGATAGCTGAGGTTGACCAGACAGTGTGTGTCTGCTAGGAAAAGGTACAGCTTGACATGTGTGCTGATAGCTGAGGTTGACCAGACAGTGTGTGTCTGCTGGGAAAAGGTACAGCTTGACATGTGTGCTGATAGCTGAGGTTGACCAGATAGTGTGTCTGGAACACTATGTCCATCTTTCCAGCTCTGACATTCAGCTGTTGACATCTATTTCATTCTTGTCACTCCTGCTTATAATATTACCCAGGTAGGTGAAGTGATTGACTTCATTTAACTCTCATTGGTTCACCATGACTGTTGCTTTGTGACTGGTGCTGTTGTCCATCTTCATCACATTGTGTTTTACATTTTATAACATATATCTAAAAGACACAAACCAATCCTTGACATTTATTTTTATTTTGTGTCAATGATTTGAATCTGGTTTAGAATATACACTGTATACCTACATGTAAGAACAGTGGCATAACTAGGGTATGGCAAGCATGGCATGTGCCATGGGCGTCACTTGGACTAGAAGCACATTCTATTGAAGCCAAATAAGCTTCATCGGAGAGTGAAAAAAGAAACTTCTTCAGATGTATTATCTGTCTCTGATTATCATGAGTGAGAAGCATGATGGTGGCTGGATAATTAAACCATTTATATAAATTACTAGGCCCATAGTTAAAAAAAACAGTGCTGGGCAGGGGTGCTATTTTCCCTAGTTATGTCTCTATGTAAGAAGCAACTAAATGCATTGGTGTCAGGAAGGGCATCCAGCTGTAAAACATTCACACAGTCCTGTCCAGCCCATGCCAACATGGAAAAGTCAACATAAAAATGATGATGATAATGATGTTATATATTCTTTTTCACATTTTTACAGGTGCTGACAGAAAGTGGCCTTGAACTGCAGTTGTTAGATATGTTGCTTTCTCAACATATCAACAGTTTTGGTACTCGGTTTGACATTCCAGAAGACATCCAGTGTGTTCATGAGTTCTTCCTACTGCTGGCCATCTGTAATACTGTGGTTGTCTCAAATCGGCCACATGAAGACATGGTAACTTTCTCTTTAACACATTTCACATTAATGCTGGGACCTTATTAAAATTAGGTTCATTTTTGTATAATGTGATGGTAACACCATAGTATGGTCATATGTGGTGGTAACACCGTAGTGTAGAAATATAAATCTGCTCAACTTGGCTACCCTGCTTTGATCATCAATCTTATCCAGTAGATTAATCCATGAAAAACTCTACCTACCCAGACTCAGATTAAAAATTCTCAGGTTTACCAAGTGCTCACCCAAACACACCTACACGATACACACGATGCACTGGATGAGGAGAAAGAAACCCACACTATCCAAGAAGCAGGCCCTTTCACTAATCCCTTTCACTCATGTGACATGACAGCTCCCCTAGACCTGGCAAGGCTCTTCTAACCCCACATATTTCTATAATATGATGGTAATTTGGGCATTAAGCTGTAAAATATTGCCTCTTAAAGAACTCTATTGATGAGAGTATAATAATAATAATAATGATGAAAATATTGTGTACAGTGCTCAGGTGCACTACAACGCATCAAAAGTGTATGTATACTACATATGGTAATCTACAAACGTCAGGAAAATGAACAGTGCATGAGTCATGATATACACGTGTGCATGTGTATGGAAGGGGGACATCAGGTGTATTTTTGGCGAATTTCGGGAAGCATGAGGGTTTTAAAGGATGCAGTGTCTTAGCAGCTAATAACTGATGCAGGCAGTTTGTTCCATGCTTCAGCAACTCTAAGCGTGAAAAAATGTTTCCGAAAGTCATGGGAGGTGTGCTGTTTTCTGACTTTGTAGGCATGTCCACGTGTGTTAGACACATGGAGATCAAAAAGGTGCTCAGGGTTGTTGTTGGCGAGATGGTTAATAATTTTGTGGGTGTTTACCAGTTTCCAGGAGGTCAATGTTCTGAGCAAGATAGGGGTTCCAGACTGATGATGCAAATTCCAAGTGTGGTCGTACCATAGCTGTATACAGCTTTAATTAGATGGCTGGAGAGCGGCTGACAAAGGTCTTGCTGAGTGATGCCAAGACATCCTCGGCCTTCTTGACAATTTTAGAGACATGCTTTGTCCAACGCAAATCGCTGCTGACTAATGCCCAGGTCATGTTCACAAGAGGACTTCTTGATATCAGTGTTGTGGAGGGAGTATGTGGACGCTGGATTTTTCCTCCCAAAATGCATGGTGGTACACTTGTCCACAGCCAGCTTCAGTTGCCAGTCTGTGATCCATTGCTGTATTGTGTCCAGGTATGATTGTAGGAAAGAGTTATAGATTTCAGGATATGTCCTTTTGATTTCAAGGTACAGCTTGATGTCATCTGCATATTTCAGTACTGTGACATTCTTTAAGTCGGCATCTATGTCATTAATGTATGCAACAAACAAAAGAGGACCAAGAACAGATCCCTGTGGTACAACAAATGACTTCTCATATGGTGAAGAATGCTGTCCTAGAACCGTGACTACCCTTTTCGGCTGAGAATGAAGGATTTCAACCAGTTAAAAAGATCATCCCTCACACCCATTGTATGAAGACTAATATTGGACCCATAAAGCTAGCCCCCACTTTAGCAAGAAAAATGGCCCTTAAAAGTCTTGTTGAGGATTAAAACAAAATGACAAAACTTGTTTTACTTCATTAAAAAAAAAATTGATTTCATTATTTAACTTTTTTAGATGGATGAAGAAGGTCAAAGAATGAATGAGAGTCAACCCAATTCTCCAACTTTCAATAAATCTGAAAGTCAAAGTACAATGATTAGTATTATTGATTCATTGAACACTACAAGGTCTCGAGAAGCAAGTATGGCTGGTTCTGAATATTCTTATACCAGAAAAATATGTTATGAATCAGAGAGTCCTGATGAACTGGCTCTTGTTAGAGCTGCCAAGAGTTATGAATGTCAACTTCTTAAGAGATACAAGGATTCTGTTAATGTTTTTCTCCGAGGTAAGAATTCTTTGTTTTAATTCTGTTGTGGAGAAAGATATCAACATTAGTTGTTATTAATATTTTATATAAGTTTTGTATATGCCAGTGGATATACAAAAAAAAAAAAAAAAAAAAAAAAAATACAAACGAAACATCAAGTAATTATTGTCAGTTCAACAAAATTTTAGAAATTAATGATAATTTTTTTATGACAGCATAATCTACATAACTACTAAAATATTTTCTAAAATCTGAAAAAGTGTAATTTTTATTTGTTTTGATAGGTCAGGGTGAAGTGTCATTGAATATTTTACATATTCTCCATTTTGATTCCTTTCGTAAGAGAATGTCTGTGATAGTGGAACATCCAACCACCGGTGAAATAATCTTATATTCTAAAGGAGCCGACTGTTCAATATTGGAGAGATTAAAGTCCTCCTATTATGGTGAGTTGATTAATTAGTCTTTCAAATATTTTTCTCTCATCTTTTCTGTGTTCACAATGTTGTTGTTGTTTACATGTGGCTACGTGTGTCTGTTCTTGTTACTGACTACATGTGCCTGTTTTTGTTACTGTCTACATGTGTCTATTGTTGTTACTGTCTACATATCTGTTGTTGTTGTTGTTATCTACATGTCTACGTGTCTGTTGTTACTGTCTACGTGTCTATTGTTACTGTCTACGTGTCTATTGTTACTGTCTACATGTTGTTACTGTCTACATGTCTGTTTATTGCTTTTTCAACTTAATCACTTTAATCACCAATGTCACTTAGATCATTTCTATCTGACCTTCACAACAGAACTGCAATATCATTTTCACTCCATCTTCACTTCCCTAATTATCAAAAACTGACAAAAAAATGTTTATTTTAACTTAGTAATTTAACATTTTTTTAATTTTATTCCACCCTTTCATCCGTACATGCCCTCATACACTGCTCTACTCCCAGACCTCTTGATCCCCTTCTTCTCCTTCTATATATATGTATGTATGTATACATCCTCAACACAACAGACCCGTTTGAAAATCACACTTACCAGACCTCATGTCAATAACTTATTGTAAAGATTTGAATTATTAAAGAACATCAACCACCAGTGAAGTCATTCTTCCCCATCATCATCATCGTTTAATGTCCATCTTCCACGCTAGCATGGTTTAGATGGTTTTGTTCCATTTGATACGGGATTGGTCGGGAGACTGTGCCTCACTTGTACAGAAGTGTCTCTGGTAGGTTTTCTACGGCTGGATGCCCTTCCTAACACCAACCACTTTTACAGTGTGTATTGGGAGTCTTTTATATATATATATATATGTATGTATAGAGTGCTTTGTAGCAGCCTCCAAAAAATTGATTCCGAACCTGCTACTCACAGCTGCAACTTCGATTATACGCAATATTATTATTATTGTTATTATGTGTGTTCACTATAGTGTCTAAAACGTGAGTGTGTGTAGAATATATAGTGTTCTACATGTGTGTAGAAGGTAGTGTCCTAAACACGTTTGTAGAACATATATTCTACAGAAACGTGTGTATGAAGATGTATCTTCCTAAATACTAACAAATAACACTAATTCAACTCCAGAGAAGCCTGGACTCAAGAAGATATTACAGAACACTACCAACCACATCAGCCAATATGCTCTCCAGGGACTGAGGACATTGTGTATGGCTAAACGAGTAAGTTCTATCTCTTTATTTTATTTTACTCCACCATTACATTCTAATTTTCTTCTAACCCTCATCGTATCAATCTGGCCCAAACCAATTCTGCTTTTATGAAACAAAACCCTCCATTTTAAAGAGTTCATATTGAAATTAAACATTTCAAGCATAATCTTATATAAGAACTATATGTTAAGTTACTCTCTAAGTAATAAAATAATGAAATAATTAATAATATTAGTAAGTCCCACAAAATGTTTTAATTAATTTAGATGGGGTGTCTGCCATTAAAAATATGGTAAGTAAAGGGTTAACTTAATCTGTAGTGTTTATATAATGTTGCAGGTTATCAGTAATTCAGAATATCAAAGATGGTTACAGTCGCATAACAATGCAGAAGCTGCCCTTGAAAACAAGGAGGAACTTTTGAGGAAATCAGCAGATGATATTGAAAAAGATTTTGATCTTTTAGGTAAGTAACAATTTATTCTGATTTGAAACTAGATCAATATTTAAAAAGTGGTTGAGCCTGGTTAAATTGAAACATCCAAGACAAATGTTGAACTGGGATCAATGGATAAGAGGACATCAGATAAATATTGAACTTTGGCTCAATGGATAAATAGACATCATACAACAGATACAACATTCAATGGAAGTTCAGCTGAATGATTGATTTGAAATCACTGGCCATCACTCTCCAACATAAACCTCCAGTCTATGTAACATTGTCTCTTCTCTCTACCTTTTCTACCATCACCACCACTTCTACAGTGACTCCTGTCCTTGGAACTCATTAGTTTTGTACCATCTACACATAAGCACTCGCATCTCTCTTATTGTCACCCATATTGTGTTCACTACTCCAGGCCTTGCATCTTGTCACCCACATTACGTCTACTACTCTAGTCCTTATACTAACCACACCACCTAGTCCTTCCTTAGAAAGTTACCCTGTTATCCGTAATGTTTTTCCTGCAGCTGTTGACTGCAGCTGTTGACTGCAGCTGTTTAAGATCAATATAAAAATGTATTGATCTTTACATCCCTTTCCTCGAGATAAGGGATACACTGATAAGCACATTATTCAATTACTGATTATAGATAATGAAATCATGTATTATGATACAATTAATTATAATATGTATTATCGTAAGGTATTAGATCGTGTAATCAATTGCAATTATGGAGTTATTATTTTTCAAATTTTTGGTTGTCAAAATTAGGGTGTGTCCTCGAGGACAAAACAAACAACTTTGATGGGCATCGGGAAATATGGTAATTAATGAAAAATCTGGAGGTATTTACTAATATCTTATGGCACTTGCCATTCTGAGTTCAAATCCCGCCGAGGTTAACTTTGCCTTTCATCCTTACGGGGTCGATAAAATAAAGTACCAGTAATGCACTGGGTAATTGCTGGCCTTGTGCCAAAAGTAGAAACAATTATTTCATTATGAAGGGGATATTTATAATGTAGCTTAAAAGATTGTTGGACGAATTTATTTTAAATAGGAACCCTTTAAAATGGATAGTTTTGTTTTATAGAACGTGAGCCAGTTTTATCTTTATCAAAACAATTAAAACCTTGTAATGAAACAGTTTTCTATTTTTAAAACATTGTAGGTGCAACAGGTATTGAAGATACACTACAGGATGGGGTTCCCGACACTATTGCCAACCTTCGTCAAGCAGGAATCAAGATTTGGGTGCTCACTGGCGATAAACAGGTTTGCTTGGTTTTGCCTTAAATTGTTGTTGTTACAGTTCACCCCTGTATAAGTTTTGCCAGCATCTTATGACGTTGCATCCCATTGAAGGTTTCTTCGGTGTTTTAATGATGGGGGTGCCTCAGTCTTATTATTTAATTGTTACAGCTAACACCTATGAAGGTTTAGCTGTCCTCCCATGAAGTTGTATCTCATAGGAGGTTTCTTGGGTGCTTTAATAAAATTCTGGCCATAAAACAATACACAATACAGTAGGGGTCAGGGATAAAAAGGGGCCTCGGTCCCCAGAATTTTCTCCTGTGAACACAGTTGATCCACTCTGGTGTAAAGTTTAATACTGTATAGGTTGTATAATTCTAAACAACTCCCCAAACATAATTTTAATCTAACATTTATTCTAAACCGAACTTGTCATTCTTTCACCCCAGGAAACAGCAGTGCAGGTGGCTTATTCAACAAAACTCTTTTCAACTGATCAACAAGTTCTATATCTGTCATGTTCTAATAAGGTATGTAACTGTTTGTATGATATACTTTGTTGTTGGTAATGTTGTTACTACATTCAACATAGGTACTATATACCTTGTTAGTAATGTTGTTACTACATTCAATATATGTACTATATACTTTGTTAGCAATGTTGTTACTACATTCAATATATGTTCTATATACCTTGTTAGTAATGTTGTTACTACATTCAACATATGTACTATATACTTTGTTAGTAATGTTGTTACTATATTCAACATTTGTACTATATACCTTGTCAGTAATGTTACTACATTCAATATAGGTACTATATACCTTGTTAGTAATGTTGTTACTACATTCAATATAGGTACTATATACCTTGTCAGTAATGTTACTACATTCAATATATGTTCTATATACCTTGTGAGTAATGTTGTTGCTACATTTAATATATGTACTAATATGTACTATATACCTTGTTGTTAGTAATGTGATTACTATTTTCAATATTTGTACTATATACTTTGTATATATTTGTACTATATATCAAGTACCTAGGGTCCACTCTGACCAAAGATGGCAGATCTCAAAAGGAGGTACTGACATGACTTACCCTGGCCACTTTTGCAATTAGTTTTCCAACGAAGCTCAAACTATATAAGTCCTTGGTGACGTCAATCCTTTTGTATTGATGTAAGAGTTGGACTCTCACAGCTGACATGGAACAAAGAATTGAGTCATTTGAGCACAAGTGCTTCAGAAGGTTGCTACACATCCTGTACATGGAACACAAAACAAACAACTTTGATGGGCAGCAAGTTAATAAATATGATAGCAGATTGGGGAAAAGACAGAAGCTTGCCTGGTATGGTCATATATCCTACCAAAACCATCCTTCAGGGCACAGTCAAGGGAGATGGAGAAGAGGCAGACAAAGAAAATCCTGGTCCAACAACATCAAAGACTGGTCACAACACTGAGACCCATCTACGCATGACGGAGAATAGAGACCAGTGACAATTGACTGCAAACATAACTAGAGTGGCACCCCAAAGACTGGCTGCACCAGTTGTGGGAACATGACATCATTATATACCTTATTGTTATTAATGTAGTTATTATTTTAAATATTTTAACTATATACTTTGTTGTTACTATTTCAATATTCACATAAGATAGTTTGATGTCGTTTCATGACTATATTTAGTATCAGATATTTTGATATTATTGTTTTCAATATTCACATAAGATAGTTTGATGTCGTTTCATGACTATATTTAGAATCAGATATTTTGATATTATTGTTTTCAATATTCACATAAGATAGTTTGATGTCGTTTCATGACTATATTTAGAATCAGATATTTTGATATTATTGTTTTCAATATTCACATAAGATAGTTTGATGTCGTTTCATGACTATATTTAGAATCAGATATTTTGATATTATTGTTTTCAATATTCAGATAAGATAGTTTGATGTCGTTTCATGACTATATTTAGTATCAGATATTTTGATATTATTGTTTTCAATATTCACATAAGATAGTTTGATGTCGTTTCATGACTATATTTAGAATCAGATATTTTGATATTATTATTTTCAATATTCACATAAGATAGTTTGATGTCGTTTCATGACTATATTTAGAATCAGATATTTTGATATTATTATTTTCAATATTCACATAAGATAGTTTGATGTCGTTTCATGACTATATTTAGAATCAGATATTTTGATATTATTGTTTTCAATATTCACATAAGATAGTTTGATGTTGTTTCATGACTATATTTAGAATCAGATATTTTGATATTATTATTTTCAATATTCACATAAGATAGTTTGATGTCGTTTCATGACTATATTTAGAATCAGATATTTTGATATTATTGTTTTCAATATTCACATAAGATAGTTTGATGTCGTTTCATGACTATATTTAGTATCAGATATTTTGATATTATTGTTTTCAATATTCACATAAGATAGTTTGATGTCGTTTCATGACTATATTTAGTATCAGATATTTTGATATTATTGTTTTCAATATTCACATAAGATAGTTTGATGTTGTTTCATGACTATATTTAGTATCAGATATTTTGATATTATTGTTTTCAATATTCACATAAGATAGTTTGCTGTATATTACATCCAAGCATGAAATATATATATATATATAAGAACTTTGTGTTTAGTGTCATATATCGTGGCCAAATGGTTAAGAAGTTCACTTCACAATCATTAGGTCTCATTAGTGAAGTTTATCAACAACAGAAAGATTGTAACAGAAAACCTAATTTCTATGTTAACTTTTCATTAAAATGAATAACATATTTCTAATGACAGGCATTATCTATGTTTAACCCTTTCATCATCATATTTCTAATGAAAGACACTGTCTGTCTTTAACCCTTCCATTACCATATTTCTAATGAAAAACACCGCCTATGTTATTAACCCTTTCATTATCACATATCTAATGAAAGACACTGCCTATGATTTTCAAAGAATTTGAAGGGATTTATTAATATAACTTGCTCATTTTTAAGGTACTGTTTGGAACTTAGCATAAAGGTTCTTTGATAAAATTATGATGAACGGCTTTGATAAATATAAACACTTTAATTACCATAATTCTAATGACTGACACTGCCTATGATTTTTAAATAATTTTGAAAATAATCAAGAATTTGTAGGGATTTTCTCATTTTTAAGCTGGTGTTTTATATAAAAATTATACTTCATCTGGAGATGAAAAAAGTGGACAGACATACCTCTGTCAACTTTCTTGTCTCCAGTTGCATTCTACCTAATTTTCTCAATTATTATTCATAGTGATCAACTATTATTATGGTCATTTGTGTTTGGGTGCACGCATTTCAAATTTTCCCAATACTTCTTGGTTTGTTTTAGTTTTTTGTGTTTTTTTTTCTTTCCAGCAACAAACTCTAGAGCTTATGAAAGAGTACCTAAGCCAGATCTATAACGACCATTCCAAGGAAGTTGGTTTGATAATTGATGGCACTACACTGTCTTTTGCTCTGGAGAAAGATTGTCATGAATGCTTCCTAAAACTTGTTGTTTTATGTAACTCTGTAGTCTGTTGTAGAGTGACACCACTTCAAAAGGTAAACACTATTTATTTATGTCTTCTGCATGGCTAGGTTTCTTCATTTGTGTGCACATGTGTGTTTGTGTATAGGAATATATGTGCAAATATGTATATACATGTATATATATGTGTACATATATACAGGGTGCGGACGATATCTGTTCGCAAGATTACTGTCTAGGAAAAAATAACACAGTTTTATTTTTTAAGATATATTTATCAAACTTAGGTCAGTTTGTCTTCATGACTTGTTCTTTCGATCTCACTCGATAAAACCGCCATTGGCTTTGATAACGGCCTCGGAACCGGCTACAGGCCTTCGTCACTGTCCCCCAACTTAGGCCCCTAAAGGCACTTGTGATCCTGGCCTTCAGATCGTCTTTCGTATTGCAGCTAGATCTGTTGGTGTCTCGTTCCACTGCGCCCCACGCAAAGAAGTCGAGGGGGTTGCAGTCAGGCCAGATGTCAGGTGAAGTGTGGTCGACGAAGTTCTCTGACAGCCAGGCTTGGGTCTTTCGGCTGGTATGGCAGGGCGCTGAGTCTTGCTGCCACACGTACGGCCTACCTGCAGCTACCTGGTCGATCCAGGGCTTTACTACCTCGCTCAGAACGCGGATGTAGCCATCGGTGTTCAGCTTGAGGCCCTCAGGGAAGAAGTGAGGTGGCATGACGTCACCTTGACTGCTGACAACACCTAAGACCAATGTTGTCGCTGGAAATTTTGTCTGCATGACTGTGGGCACGTCTTTGGATGAGACAGCGAGCCACCTGTGGTTCTGGGAGTTGATCTTCTGGTCTTGGCAGAAGTTTTTCTCGTCGGAGAAAAACTACAGCATGTCTGGCTCCAGTGGGTGTTTCAACTTGTTGATCAGCTTCTTTGCGTGCTTCAGTCGCTTTTCTTGCATAGCCTTTGACAGAAATTGTCCTTTCCTCATCTTGTGTGAAACGTAGCGAATGTCTTCATGTACCACCAGCCTAATGAGCTTTTCATCCACGCCTTTCTCCCTTGCAATGGCATGCATCGACTTGCTAGGTTCATTGTTGATGATATCCTGAACTTCAGCGACGAACTCAGGTGTTCTGAAGGCGTCAGATCGTCGATCATGTTTTCGATCACGTTTTCCTCTCTGATGTTGCTTCGTAGTCGAATCCTGAATCTTCCAATTCCTTTCTGACCTTTTTCACCATTCTCCTGCTGATGCTGAGAAAGTCTGAAATTTCCTTATTTGTCCTCCTGGCACGGATTCCAAGAAGAACTCTGTGTCTCTTCCACAAATTTGGAGGTTCAAAATTATTGATAATCGATTATTCTGAAAATAAATAATGAAAATATAGTCACTGTTTTCGTGAAGACAAGAGTGAGAACGGAAGTAAAAAAAATTTGCATAAAATTAGCAGTTGAAAATTGTGAACAAATATTGTCCACACTCTGTATATGTGTGTGTGACTGTTTCTTCTGCGTGTATCTTTAAATATAGCTGTATTTGGTCAATACCTTCCATTACCTATAAGGTCGTTGTTCTGGTGCTACAACAAAAAGCACCCAGTCCACCCTATAAGGTGCTACAACAAAAACCACCCAATCAACACTGGAAGGTGGTTGGCATTAAACTATAGAAAACCAAGCTGAAAACATTTTATGAGCAAGACAAAGACAGCTGAACTATCTAGCCTCAATGTGACACCTATCTTATTCATGTAATCATGGAAAATGTTAAACCGTGATGATGTTGATGGATTTTGGTCAGTCTCAGGAACATTGGTGTGAACAAAATTTAAAATATATTTTGTTCTCTTTCTCTATTGACTGTTCAAGTATTGTCTTATATTGTATAGGGTGTAGTTGTGTTAACTGTCTTGGTAATGTCTTATGTTGTTTAGGGGGCAGTTGTGCGTGCTGTCAGAGATGACCTCAAGAAGCTGACTCTTGCTGTTGGTAAGTAATGTCTTTCTCACCTCTCTATCTTTCTATCAAGTCTCTGTTTAACTGTATATTTGGCTGTCTACCTGCTTATTTGTCTGTTAACCTTTCTCTTTGTCTCTCTCTCTAATTATATAAACTAGATCAAAATGTTTGCTTATCTGTCTGTTGGTATCTATGTAGAATGATGGTCTGTACATATGTCTGTCTATAATTGATTTTTTTAAAAATATTTACTATTGGATTTCTCTTCTCCATGCCATTCACACCTGGCTAAAACTTGTGTGTGTGGGGAGGGGGGATCTCTTCAGCAGATTTAGAATTTTATTTAATTTATTAAACAGAAATAAACCAGAAGTCTTCAAATTACATTTAAATTTCTCTGCTTAGGCACAAATTAGATGCACCACAGGCTGGGAGAGTACACCACAGGCTGGGAGAGTACACCACAGGTTGGGAGAGTACACCACGGGCTGGGAGAGTACACCACAGGTTGGGAGAGTGCACCACAGGTTGGGAGAGTGCACCACAGGTTGGGAAAGTGCACCACAGGCTGGGAGAGTGCACCACAGGCTGGGAGAGTGCACCACAGGTTGGGAGAGTGCACCACAGGCTGACAACTAATCCCTTGATGACAACATTCCTGAAATGACAATATAGGAATTTCTACATGGTCACTGAACCTGCTAGAAAAAGCTGTCAAATCTGCCTTAGATCCCACTCTACTATTTAAAAAGTCATATTGTAGTCTTAGACACACTATTCCTGAAAAGATGACAGGCTGATCATGGCTGGAAAGTATTTGATCATACAACTACTCAATCAGATATGAAATAGGGTTCACCACCAACAACAACAACATGATCAAGAGAAGCTTAAATTGATAATCAATGTTGTATGTTTCTTCTGCACAGGTGATGGTGCCAATGATGTGAATATGATTCAAACTGCTGACATTGGTATTGGTATTTCTGGTCAGGAAGGCATGCAAGCTGTAATGTCTTCAGATTTTTCTATTGCAAGGTTTAGATTTCTAAAACAACTTCTCCTTGTTCATGGACATTGGTGCTACCATCGCTTCACTCACTTCCTTATGTATATGTTCTATAAAAATCTGGTGAGTAAAACATTTTCTTTCACCTTTTTAACCTTTCATAAGTATATTTCCTTGGAAAGATAACTTATAATTTTCAAATCACTGGGAAAATAATTTGAAAGGATTTAGTATTATAATGAACTTTCTCCAGAATATAACAGTTTCTTATCTATAATTATGATGGAAGGTTGTTAGATAAAGTGGTTGATAGGAAGGGCATCTAGCTGCAGAAAACCTGCCAAATAAAGGGTGAGGAGGACTCATCAGAAGTGTCAGACATGACAACCTCTATAGTGCTGGTGCTACATTAAAATGCATCTAGTGCACTTGGAGTGCAGGAATATATGTAAGCAAGATGTGGGATCCCTGACCTTTCTAAAAGGTCAGTAGCTCTGATTAAATTCTGACTTGGTCTGTAGTGACCAGTCTCACCCTTGCTAACAAAGAAAATGGATGTTATATGATGATGATTATAGACACTTAAAAATAAAGTTTGGTATC
The DNA here is from genome assembly GCA_964016885.1 of Eledone cirrhosa. NCBI lineage: Eukaryota > Metazoa > Mollusca > Cephalopoda > Octopoda > Eledonidae > Eledone > Eledone cirrhosa. The sequence goes on along the minus strand of OZ024746.1, from coordinate 16,487,071 downwards.
ATAGAACCAAAGGTGGTTCCAGACGACAGGTTGCTAGTAAAGGTATCATGCAATGTAATTTTTTATGAATTATGTGACTGGTAAATGTGAGACATTTGTGCTTTTCAGCACAAAACTTCAAAGGTGAAAATACTTTATAAATATTTTAAACCTTGTGTATGCTAAAACTAAAATTGTAGTTAATAACATATTCCCCGTCTACTATATATATATATATATATATATACATGCACTCCATTTCCATTTTTTACTTTATTTACCAACAGTTTCCAAAATTTAAGGAATTCCATGGTATGTGAAGAGTATGACTAAAAATATAAACAATGTTGAAAGTCTACATTTATAATTTTTTTTCTCTTTCCCAGATTTCCACATTTGTTCTCTTCTGGTACCAACTTTTTAGTGGTTATTCTGGTTCCATGCAACTTGGTAGTATATTTCTCATGCTAGAACATGTTCTATTTACATCCCTTCCACCGATTCTTAATGGGATTCTAGACAAAGATTTATCTGCTGAGACATTATTGGATAATCCTGAACTTTACAAACAAGGACCAAGAGGAGAGGTAAAGCACACTCTTGCTTTTTAAAAACTATTGAAGATGTAACCATTGTCTGTTGTGACAGATGTATTGTCTGTTGTGACAGATGTATTGTCTGTTGTGACAGATGTATTGTCTGTTGTGACAGATGTATTGTCTGTTGTGACAGATGTAGTGTCTGTTGTGACAGATGTAGTGTGTCTGTTGTGACAGATGTAGTGTGTCTGTTGTGACAGATGTAGTGTCTGTTGTGACTGTAGTGGCTGATGTAGTGTCTGTTGTGACAGATGTAATGTCTGTTGTGACAGATGTAGTGTGTCTGTTGTGACTGTAGTGTCTGTTGTGACTGATGTAGTGTGTCTGTTGTGACAGATGTAATGTGTCTGTTGTGACAGATGTAATGTGTCTGTTGTGACAGATGTAATGTGTCTGTTGTGACAGATGTAATGTGTCTGTTGTGACAGATGTAGTGTGTCTGTTGTGACAGATGTAGTGTGTCTGTTGTGACAGATGTAGTGTGTCTGTTGTGACAGATGTAGTGTGTCTGTTGTGACAGATGTAGTGTGTCTGTTGTGACAGATGTAGTGTGTCTGTTGTGACAGATGTAGTGTGTCTGTTGTGACATGAGCATGGGTATGTTTTTAGTGATACCAGCACTATGACTTTACCGATTGAACTGGGTGTATTTTGTGGTACCAGCACTGTCACTCTTACAGAGTGTACTGGGTGCATCTTATTGTGGTACGAACACTAACCATGTACAGTGTTGGTACCATAAGACACACCGAGTCCAGAAGTGATAAGTGCATCAGAGAGAGAGAGAGACACGTCTAAATGACAGTTCAGTTGTAAAGTAAACCTTTCTTTTAATTCCAGCTCTACACAAAATGGTCATTCTTTGGTGTTTTAGTAGATTCCCTTTTCCAGAGTGTTGCCTTATATTTCATCCCTCATTTGGTAAGTTTCAGCCCCCTCCATTATATTTTATTAAGTGAGGAGAGCTACAGGCTAAATACTTTGCAGAATTTACTCATTTCGCTCTACATTCTCAGTTGAAATTTGATCAGTGATAACCTGACCTTTCAATGTCAATAAATTTAGTACCATCTGCCTGCTACTGGAACCATGTAACCCAGTACCATCTGCCTGCTACTGGTACCATGTAACCCAGTACCATCTGCCTGCTACTGGTACCATGTAACCCAGTACCATCTGCCTGCTACTGGAACCATGTAACCCAGTACCATCTGCCTGCTACTGGTACCATGTAACCCAGTACCATCTGCCTGCTACTGGTACCATGTAACCCAGTACCATCTGCCTGCTACTGGTACCATGTAACCCAGTACCATCTGCCTGCTACTGGTACCATGTAACTCAGTACCATCTGCCTGCTACTGGTACCATGTAACCCAGTACCATCTGCCTGCTACTGGAACCATGTAACCCAGTACCATCTGCCTGCTACTGGTACCATGTAACCCAGTACCATCTGCCTGCTACTGGAACCATGTAACCCAGTACCATCTGCCTGCTACTGGTACCATGTAACCCAGTACCATCTGCCTGCTACTGGTACCATGTAACCCAGTACCATCTGCCTGCTACTGGTACCTTGTAACTCAGTACCATCTGCCTGCTACTGGTACCATGTAACTCAGTACCATCTGCCTGCTACTGGTACCATGTAACCCAGTACCATCTGCCTGCTACTGGAACCATGTAACCCAGTACCATCTGCCTGCTACTGGTACCATGTAACCCAGTACAATCTGCCTGCTACTGGTACCATGTAACCCAGTACCATCTGCCTGCTACTGGTACCATGTAACCCAGTACCATCTGCCTGCTACTGGTACCATGTAACTCAGTACCATCTGCCTGCTACTGGTACCATGTAACCCAGTACCATCTGCCTGCTACTGGAACCATGTAACCCAGTACCATCTGCCTGCTACTGGTACCATGTAACCCAGTACCATCTGCCTGCTACTGGAACCATGTAACCCAGTACCATCTGCCTGCTACTGGTACCATGTAACCCAGTACCATCTGCCTGCTACTGGTACCATGTAACCCAGTACCATCTGCCTGCTACTGGTACCTTGTAACTCAGTACCATCTGCCTGCTACTGGTACCATGTAACTCAGTACCATCTGCCTGCTACTGGTACCATGTAACCCAGTACCATCTGCCTGCTACTGGAACCATGTAACCCAGTACCATCTGCCTGCTACTGGTACCATGTAACCCAGTACAATCTGCCTGCTACTGGTACCATGTAACCCAGTACCATCTGCCTGCTACTGGTAACATGTAACCCAGTACCATCTGCCTGCTACTGGTAACATGTAACCCAGTACCATCTGCCTGCTACTGGAACCATGTAACCCAGTACAATCTGCCTGCTACTGATACCATGTATCCCAGTACCATCTGCCTGCTACTGGTACCATGTAACCCAGTACAATCTGGTTAAGTGGTCGGTGACTAAATTGACTCCCCCACTAGTCCTTGACCAGGTGTGGAGAGTAAGTGGAACCCCAGCATCACAAAAGACAAGAGCTGTAAAAAGGGTGGATGAACTCCTCAGCATCTACAACCATCCACCCCAACTATGGGTTATATAGCCTCACCAATCTACAATTAGCCATGCATGGGTGAGTACAGCTACACCCCTGACATGACCAAAACCAAACACAAAGTGGTGGAGGTCAACCAGGGAGGGGTTCCTCCAACATGAGTGAAAAGGCCTTGGATAGGATTAGATGTACACTGGAGTCAATTTAATTGCCAATACTTCTTCCTTTAGGCATAGTGAAAATAATGCAATCATAGTGATGTTTTATATTTTTCAATAGTGGCTTGCTATTGTGGTTTCAGGTGGTATAGGAGGTTAAGATTTCAAAGTTTTCTTTACCTTACTTTTGTTTTTGTTTTGAAGAGTTACCTGGACAGTAACACAGGTATTTGGGAGTTTGGTACCTCAATGATGGTTGCTCTCATTCTAATCATCTACCTACATCTTGGTATTGAGACATACTCATGGGTAAGTTTCACTGATTTACTTTTCCATTGTCAATATATTTATAACTAAGATTGTTAGTTGCCTTAACTTGAACATAAGGCAGTTCACATGAAATTATATAACTTAGAATGTCAGTTTAACTTGAACATATTATGTATCTAAGGCTGTCAATCTCTGATAATCTTTGCTTAGTTAAACACACATCTAAGGCATTTCTAAAACAACATTCTAAATGATCATATTTGTGAAGTGTTAAGAAAATTATGAATTTTAAACGTATGTTAGCTTAAAGTAAAACACAGATTTTTGACTTTGAAAAATAGTCAAACCAGGAAACACTTTAATTCTGAGAAGTTGTGAACCTTTGACAAATTGGCGAATTGTCCAGTGTTCCTAAGATATCATTCAGAAGATTTAGTGTAAACAAGAGCTAGGTGCTTAGTGTTCTCATTTTGTTAGCTGGTCTTAAACATCATATATATCTACTTGTAATCCCTGCCCTATGATTAAATGGTCTTAATATCTTGTCCAGATTATCTATCAGAAATCAACTATATACATATATATGGAAAGATGCTGTGCTGAATAGGACCCGTCCCACCCTTGCAAGCAGGGAAAAGCGGACGTAAAATGATGATGATGATGATGATTTGTCTTTAGTATAAACATTGGAGTAGTTTATAAAGATTCAATGTTAATGTGTTTATTTCTTTACTTAGACATGGATCCAGTGGTTTTTGATGGTCATCAACTTTCTCTTCTTTTGGTGCTGTATGATTGTTGTGCATGCTTCCTGCTTAGAGTGTGAACATCCTGGTAATCCATACTGGGTCATGGAAAATACATTGGCCAAACCTACTCATGTCTTGATAGTTGTGGTCACTACAGTTATTGCTTTAATTCCCAGGTAACTACAAGCTATTTTGCATTATTTCTCATTTTCACAGTTCATTTACACTGGAATGTGTGTGTAGATTAATTTTTTGGTATTCTTTTCATAAATCTTCAAAACATCTGATTGTAACAAACATACATTACAAAGTAAACTTATGTAAATATATTCATGAAACAAATGTGTTAGTCAAGATGGTTGACACGTCTCTTATCAACATCGTGTTTAGATTCGATTTGAGAAGAGAGTATATTTATTAGGAGAGGGGTAAGGGGTTAGGAGTGAGTGGAAGAATGTAGAGATGTTATGGCCAGGAATGTGACATACTTAATATATCAACCCGAACACACACACACACATGCACTCCTACAAGCACTCACATACATACATATACACACACACACACATATATATATATATATATATATATATATAGTAGGTCAGGATGACAAAAGAATGGAGGAAACAGTTAAAACATAAAAGTTCAAATCAGAATAACAAAAAGTGAAGAAAAAGAAAACGCATGGTTGACAAAATATTTGCTCCATATAAGAACATGTTTAAAAAAAGGGCAAGTTAGAAATTGCAGCTGTGTTCATATCTTGATGAATGAAGTGGAAGAAGTATAAGAAGTTAAAAAATATATAAAAAGTATTTTAAAATAAAAGATTAAGAATTTTAGGAATCTGGAAGTCGGGAAATCTGTTTTAAATCAAGCTGTAATATTTCATTTTGTTAACACAGACTTTATTGTAATGGGAGGGTTGTTGTTGCTGTTAAGAATTAACCCTTTCATAAATACTTTCAAAATCTCATAGATTCAATATTATGTGAGATATTATGTGAGGTAAAGCCTTTACCATGAAAATATGATAGTATATATAAAATAATGTGAATGCTAAAGGGTATTATCAAGTATTATCAGCTTGCCATGAATCGTGAAATATTTTAAATTTCTATTTTTTCCTGGGATAGTCATATTGAACTATTTTTCAAGTCTGGTACATATTTTATCAACCTCTGTTTGCTGAATTGCTAAGTTACAGGACAAACAGCAATACACAAATATGTGTGTGTATGTATTATGTGTATATATATATATATATATATCATTAAAAAACATGTAGGAGTAATGTAGGAAACAAAACTTGGAAGAGACAAGCATACAGACAATTCTCATTCATCAGCTGTCTTCTGGGGGCTTTACACACACAACTTTAGCACAGTTTCTGTCCCATTATTAAGGCTACTGTAGGTGCCATGAAGGGAGTGGGCTTGAACTAAAAAAAAACCATGTGGTTATGAATCAAGCTCCTTAACCATAGTCATATTTGTACCTATAGTACACTATTTTTATATTTATGCAAAATTCAACTATAAAAGTAACATTACGGTAGATTGGCAGTATCAGTAGAGGGTCGGATGCCATGCTTTCCAGCTTAGTTGCATCCCTTTACGATCTGAGTTCAAATCCCGCCGAGGTTAACTTTGCCTTTCATCCTTACGGGGTCGATAAAATAAAGTACCAGTAATATACTGGATAATTGCTGGCCTTGTGCCAAAAGTAGAAACAATTATTTAAAGGAGAGGAATTCATTGAAATAAATGACTCAATAAAACCCACCCAGTACACTCTATAATGTAGTTGGTGATATGCAAAAAGTTTGAGAACCTCTGGCTTACTGAGTGAAGTGGAACTTGTCAGATTGACCTTTCCAATTGCTGATACTATCTGCTGATCACAACTTGAAACTAATTTTGCCATTGTTTGTAATTTCAGATTCTTATACCGAGTCTTTCAATGGTCTTTTTGGCCCAACGATGTGATGAGTGTTACCAAAAAGATAAAAGCTAAAAACCAAGAAATTATGTCAGAAGAAAATTTAAATATGCCAGAAACAACTCGGCAAAATCGTTTAAAACGGAATGTTAGACTTTGGAACACAAAAACCACAGAATCACCTCAAATATATCGGCACCAAATAACTACTGATCATATACATCACGCATCTATTTTTAGCTGACACCTTCAGGTCTTTATTTCCACTAGACTTTTGTTTATTATATAAATAAATGTATATATATATATATATACTGAGGATAAAGGGGAAGTGACAGTGTCTATATGTATGTTAATATATATTTATCTACATACATTCAAATTGTTTTATAACTATTCATTTCATGCAACTTTTACATACATCATTTTTTGTAGTGGCTGAGGGTTGGGGGTGGGTGAAGGGTCCAAACATCATGAAAGATCACACAGAAGGAAATTACACTATTAATGGTTTTCACAACAATTCCACAAACTCTTTTTCATAAGCACACTATTGTATAATTATTGCAACAAAAAAATGCATGAACATTTTAAGGAGTTAAAAATATTGACTCCAGCAAAATATTTCAACATATCACAACATTGTTATTGCAATCAATATTAAGTGACATTAATTACATCAACAAGACTGTTTTTATTTCCCAAACTATTATCTAATGTTTTTCACTGTTCTACTGTCCAATAATGTAATAATATACAATGTTTTATGTACCAATCCCAGACTATGTTAACTAAACAGTACCATAATGTTATGTCAACATTCGAAACCAAATGACATTGCAAGGAATTTCTTTTACTCCTTTTTTTCTTGTTTTTTATGTGTGATTTAAGAAAAAAAACTTTTCATTGTGAATTTCAAAATAAAATAAAAAAAATTATTTTTTTAATTCATAACACTTTTAAAAGAAAAACAGTGTGATTTCTTTAAGGACTAACATCTAAAAATCTTTGTCATTTTTTCCTTTAATTAACATCATACTCATTAGTATGTAAGTAGAGTGAGATTACAAATTAAGCCCGATATATGTATATCTCCCAAATATGGGTTAAATAGCCTCACCAACCTGCAAGTGGCCAAAACCAAACAAGTCAACCAGAGAGGGGTTCCTCTAATTGGAATGAGAAGGCACTGGATTGTATATGTATATCTGTGTAGGCATATAGCTTACAGGTTAGGGTGTTCAGCTCATAATAGTAAGGTCATGAAGTCAACTCCTGGCAGCACATTGTGTCCTTGAACAAGTCACTTCATTTTCACATTGCTCCAGTCAACTCAACTTGCAAGAGCAAGTTGTATCTGTAATTTAAAAGGCCAACCTTGTCACACACTGTGATTACATTAATGGTACACACGTCTGTGGTATGCTCAGCCACTTGTGTGGTCACTATAGGAATCAATGAAGGTCCAATACCTAGAACAACTTAACTCTATAGAACAATGTTGTTTTTATATCAAATATTACAATGTATGGATTTACACTTCACGTAGATTCTTGACAGATCAATATAGTAGTTTTAGATCAATATATAATTACATAATCTTTGCTCTAGAAGTCTATGAAATCAATATTAAGCTCACCGTGAAAATGTACTGTTTGCAACATTCATCATCATCATATAACATCCATTTTTGCTGCTAAGAGTTGGAGGGGACATCACAAACCAAGTTTGGACTTAATCAGAGCCTCCAACCTCATATTCTACAAAGTACATTGCATTTTATTATGGCATCAACACCAGAGAAATTGTCATGACCTTGGCACAACTGAACAGTCCTGTTTATTCTTTCTCTGTAAAGTGGTTGGTGATAGGAAAGAGCTTCAAGTCCTAGAAAATTTGCCAGTGTACTTCGTGTGTTTTTATCATGTCACCAACATTAGAGCAGTTGTTGTGCTCTTGGCATAACTGAAGAAACTCCTCAACCAATTTTTGGGCATGGTTTCTACAGCTGTATACCCTTCCTATCATCAACTACTTAGTTTATTTGTCTGACTGTGTTACATAAACTGTCATAATTCCATCTAAATGTCAATATTATTACCAGATGATGTTAACATTCTGAATTCTTGTCATTTTTAGCATATTTTTATATGATTTTTTTTTAAAGACATTATATGTATATTTTTTGTAATTGAAATAATTTATATAAAACAAAAATCAAATATTTCTGTTGAATAAAATATCTCAAAATTGTTTTAACATTTTGTAATAATCTCTTATTTTTGCACTAGGCCAGCAATTTCGAGGGTGGGGTCTATTACATCACCCCTCCCCCCATACACATGTAACTAATATTTTATTTTATTGACTGTGGAAGGATGAAAGGTAAAGTTCATCGCAGTGGGATTAGAACTCAGAACAAATACTGCAAAACATTTGTCTGACACTCTAACGACTCTGCCAATCTGCCACCGCTTCCTAATGAAATCCAAGACAAAATATCTTCCTCAGTCTACTTCTACTACCATCTCCAAGTGGATGGTAATATTAACATTTTTTTTCCTAGTTTGAGTCAATTGGGTAAAATAGATTGTTCTGATTATGTCAGCATCATTTAACATCTATTTTCCATATTTGCAGGGGTTAGTCACCTGACCTGTGTGTATTACTCGTATGACCTGTTTTGGGCTGAGTTTTCTAGTTGGATAACCTTCATAACACCAACCACTTTACAACTGGTACTGAGCTTTTTGTTGCAGCATGAGTACTACCACTGTACAGGGTGCTTTTTATCCTGGCACCAATACTACCATTTTACAAGGAAGACTATGTACTTTTTAGTGTGGCAGTAGCACAGTAAATGCACAAGATTACTAAACATATACATTGGTATTTCTTGACTAAGAGAATTGGAGTGCTATATGCATTGTTTTAATATGCAGACCAATCAAGTCTATTTAGTTTCCATTGCATGAAAAAACCAGATCTAAAAATGAATATTTACCATCCATTCCCTCATTTTTTATGTTACTAATGTATTTTAGGCATCAACACCACACTCTTCTATAAATTTAATATTTACAAATTTGGTCTCATTTGGAGATCTAGTCAGATTAAGTAGACAGTTGCTTCTGACAGGACCTACTGAAAGATGTGCTTAAGGACTGCTTTAACAACCTTCCCAGGAATAATAGGGTGAAGAAAACCAGCTTATCTTCTCCATAAAATGCTGAAGGTTGTGTATAATTCTAAAATATCAGCAACTATTTTTCTTTTTTCAGCTTGTAGCATTAATATTTGGGGGTAGCTGGGTTGTTTGTAAGGTTGTCATTGTTGGTGGCTCACCTTATTGAAGTATCAAGCGACGCCAATAAACGTGTTTGGTTATTCCAGTGTCTTAGCCTAGCTATCACCTGAAGCAATGCTGAGTGTTTTGACTTGCTTCAAATTGTTAGAGGGGAATTTCCACCAGCCCTTGTGGCCTGTGATTAAGTGGGTGTCTTTTACTACTTTGATGTGGCAATATTTTATATGCTTTTCCCTTCTATTGAGAAGTCAGATATATAAATCAGACTAAAGGAAGCAGTATATTATATCATGTTTGATAACCTGATTATTACATATGAACTTCAGGGCCAATATTCAGTATAACTCCTTAGGACATTTAAACATTTCACATGAATTTTAATTGTTTCTACTTTTAGCACAAGGCCAGCAATTATCTCAGTGCATTAATATGAAAGTATGCTTAGAACATAAGTCACTAAAAAAACAAAACACAATTACCAGGACTAGTAATCCCTTGTGCTGTAACCCTAGATAGTGTACAACTCCTGAAAACATTTAAAACAAATGAGATTTTAGAATTTCACATGAATTTTAATGATGTAGATTCACATATGAAAGTACACTGAAAACAAAATATACAATTACGAGGACTGGTAACCCTGAGTTCACATTGTAATATGTTGTGTTGTAACCCTAGACAAGGGTAGAAAGACTGGTATCCCTGCATTCACATTGTATTATGTTGTGTTGTAACCCTAGGGGTAGAAAGTTTTTTTTTCATCTTATTCAGTCTGACAAACAAGAGGTATAACACTCCATATTTCAATGTTTAACAGGAGAAAACTGTTTGTCTGCTTATTAGACCCCCTCATTTTTTTTTTTTTCGTGCGTGATTGTCCTGTATATTTTATACACTAGGTACCCTCATCAGATATATATACATGCTATATCAAAGACAGAACTCTGTTTTAGTTCAAATTTTTTATTAAAGATTTTTCATATTTTATAAAAGACTAAGAAAAAAAAATGAAAAATCCTTAATAATAAAAAAAAAAAAAAAAAAAAGGAAAACCCCCCAACACAGTAATGTCTTTAATATAACATGTTTGAAAGAAAAGCTGTTCCATCTACATTCTTTATTCAGTTTATAACCTCTTCAAATCTTGGTCATAAACTAATCACTGAATACAGAATATAACACATTCCACTCACTGAAGTATTGAGTACTTTATTTTGTATCTGTAAACCCTATTCACATGAACAGGAATGAATGAATGAATATATATATCCATCATAGAGCCATATCATATATATATATATGTGTGTGTGTGTTTGTTTGTTTAAATCATTGATTAGTTGAACCACAGTAAATAATCTGAGCGTAAGCTACATTTTGCACTCAGCACAGATAGTATCACTACATAGCGGCATTAGTCTATATATTGTTGGTTGTCTAAGGTGTGTATATACGAGAATGGACCCAAAGATAGGTCAATTGATCTACTGCATTTAATTTGAACTTAGCCTAGAAAACTGTACATGTATAAGACAGCTGAAGATGGAAGTAAAATATATGAATCCTAACAGTGCAGGACAAAAATATACAACATACCTACAAACATTTTTTATATTCAGCAGTAAAAAAAAATACTTTTGATATACAAATATATAATTTTAAGAAACCCATCACACCCATGCTATCTTTAAATATTAAATGTAAACCAATATAAAATTGCCTATCAGTATGTCTGGCCAGTGCTTATTCCAGTTTCTGTAGCGTTAAGCAACAGAGTACAAAACTCCCCACTGGACAGGGCATCAGTCCATCACAGAGTTAAACCCTCAGCTATTGTTGGTACACATTTTCAGCTGAGTGGACTGGAGCAATGTGAAATGAAGTGTTTTGCTCAAAAACACAACTAATATAATTTAAAAAGAAAAAGAGTTAAATACCTGACTAAACTAATAGAAAGATTGAAGAGTTGAAACCTTTTTTGTTCACCCCAAGCAAGGCAATAAAGCTGCTAAAATGCAAGGGGTTACTGAGAAAGGAGGACAAGACAGAAAGAAAGAATATGCCAACCGATGTTGCTTTTGAATTTTGGAAAATAAAATAAAAAAACGACAAAATTGTGAGAAGAATGTATATGAAACAGCCTTCAATGGATTTATGTAGAATTAATTTAAAACCAGGCTGAAAGGGTACAGTGAAACTATTCAATGAGGAGGACAATATGGAAAGGGAGCCTTGTTCAAGACGCACCAAGGAATTACTTCTCTTTTTCAGTAATTAAAAATTACTTTAATAACGGTATTTAGTAGAATAATCCTTTGGTGAGACAACAAGACCACGCCCCTTTCTTGCCCCACGATACACAGTCTCAACGATATCAATGAATTCCTGACAGTCTTCGAGAGCCCAATTGATCTTATTGTTGTTACCAGTCCCTAAATCAATCATAATATGTTTATTACGGTAGAAAAACATGACAGTACATGGGTCGTATAACTCATACATTTTGTTGAAGTCTGGAACTTCGGTAATATCCACAAGATAGATCACCACAAAGTTTTTGATTTTTTCGGCACATTTATAAAGTACTTCATCCATAACCATGCAGGTGGGATCCCAATCGTGACCAAACCGGATGACAACAACTCGGTCTTCTTCCGACAGAATGGCCTGGTCTACTTGCCAGCCATTGTGAAGATGAGGTAACATATACGACATTTTGGCTGGAGAGTTTGTGTTATTTGTTCCTTTTTATATTCTTGTTTTACTTGGTGAAAGTCAACACAGAACACTGCAATAAAAGAATTAATAAAGAATCAAAGAGCAATAATTGTGATTTTAATCTCTCTCTGTTGCCAACATAGAGGAACAACAATAATAACAACATTGTAAAGCTATCTTTCCTGCTATAGTAACAGGGTAGTGTTAAATTTGTTAGTCTAACCTCTACATGTTGTTATGGTACAGGGTAGTGATACATTTGGTGGCTTAACCTCCACATGGTGGTAAATTTATTGGGTTAAAATGAAGACTAAAATGCTTAAAAGTTCCTAAAACCAACATGAGAAATATTTTTAATATTTGTATGTTGTTTTCCTTAGCTATGATAGGTTGATTAGAAAAATATTCTACATCAACTATATGTAAACTTTGATAGAACCACACAGCAAATGTGGGTAGCAACAAAACATGGGATCAACCCGACACAGAATATGACAGTCAAGATTAAGGTCGACAGATTGGGCTATGAGTAACGGATTATGGTGTTACACTGTTCATGAGCTAAGGGTTGTGACACGGATATAAAGCCCTATTTCACGTTGGTTAAAAAAAAAAGTATGAAAAGATTACAAGTTGCCTACCTTGTTTACTTCCTGACGGTTAAACCTAATAACAGTTATTTCTTAAAGACTTCTCACCTTGTGTTTTTTGTCAACTAATCAGCCACACCACATGGACATCCCAGTAGTTTCTCGTACCATTGGATTATGGCAGATATCACCACAATCGTTCTTGTTCATTTGATGGTTTAATAATTAGTCCTGGTAGGTTCGGTGACTAATTCAGAGCTTGACGGTTCGTCAGGCCGAAGAGGGCAAACTATCGAGATATCTGTCGCTCTCCGACAGGGTTGTGGTCGAAACTGTCTCGAGCCCGGAAGCTCATCAGGCCAGTGCTTATCCCGATTTCCGTGGCGTTAAGCGACTGAGATTACAAGACTCCCCACTACCTGAAACCCCCCCCCCCCATTGTTGGTACTCATTTTCAGCTGAGTATACTGGAGCAACGTGAAATTAAATGTTTTGCTCAAGAACACAACACACAACCTAGTTCAGGAATTGAACCCACGACATTATCACACATAACACTAGACCAAGTTAGATCCTTTGGCAGTATCGGTAGAGGGTTGGACGCCACGCTTTCTAGCATAGTTATGTCCCTTTACGGTCTGAGTACAAATCCCGTCGAGGTTAACTTTGCCTCTCATCCTTACGGGATCGATAAAATAAAGTACCAGTAATACACTGGGACAATTGCTAGCCTAGTAAAAACAATTATATTATTAAACAACACAAGAAGGATAGGAAGATAACTGTTTCTACTTTTGGCACAAGGCCAGTAATTATCCCAGTGCATTACTGGTACTTTATTTTATCGACCCCATAAGGATGAAAGGCAAAGTTAACCTCGGCGGGATTTGAACTCAGATCATAAAGGGGCGTAACTCTATACGTGAAAGCATGGCGTCCGACCCTCTACCGATACTGCCAATCGACCACCCTAGGAAGATAACCTTGTATTGCTGGTACAATGAATCAGGGGAGGCAACTCATTTTTATTATATTTTTAAACACAACGGCATTGTCGTCAGCTGTGTATAAAACTGATCAAAGATGTTGAAATAATATATATAGAAATTGTTTTAAGTTTAAAATGTTATTAAATAATACTTGGTATTGTTCTCTTAATAATCGTTCTCGTTATAACACTGAAACTGTCTTGAATAGGGAGAGTTATATCAGATACATTGTCTGTTCTCGCTTAGGCATCTAGCCAGATCAATTGATGACAGTTGCTTTTGACAGGATCCACTGGGGGTACGTGAGGACTCTGCCCACACGACCCTCCCAGGAATAAGTGAGCGAAGAAGTTCACACACATAGACGTCGTCATGCTGGCTTTAAAAAAAATATATATAATAAACATCACACCACCCAGTCTGGCTTCCTCGATTCTCCCTTCTCTACGTCTCAGTGTAATTTTTCTTTGTCTGCACGTTGGACTACAGCCTATGTTTTACTACTTCTCTCCTTTCTATATATTTTCTCTCCCTTGGTTAAGCCCCCGTGCACCATTCTCTGTCAGTTGACACACTTGGCTTGCTTTTTCATTTATATTTGTGTAATTTGCCTGAAGGCATAGCTTGTCCTGTCTTTATCCCTGTCTATTTTTTTATGTCTCAATATGCAGTGAATGAATAGTATGAACCTTCATGCACAGAAACTGAACTGATTACCAGAGGTTGACTTTGGAGATTGGACTGATCATCTTTCCATTGTCTTTGTCCTATTTTGTATATATAACTAGAGAGAGAGAGTTACCAAAGAAACAGATATAACAAGATAGAATTAGAGGATAATTCAAAGTCCGGTTTTCCCCAATAAAAAATATATTAGTCTCTCTCTATGTGTGCGTGTGTGTGTGTATGTATGTATATATATATATATATATATATATATATATATATATACATATACACACACTCGAGCCGGCAGGCAACCCTATCCCTAATGTGAAATATACGCAATGAATCTAAAGAATGAATCATGATATTTTCGGTTTCTTATGTTGTATATACAACAGACCTAGGACTATCTCATCTATAATATACAAATTATGACAATAATGTCACTTGCACGGGGTAGATGTAGATATTATTTCGTGTATACAGCTACTCTGGTATTAATCGATAATCAATTATACACATACAGATATATATATAGAGAGAGAGTGGGATTTTGTTTAACATGTCTACCCAACCAAAATAATTAATGTTTAGAGATATAAATATATGTTTAAATAAGTACTTACCGTCTAATTACGAATAACATATCCACCGGAAGTTGTTATACAGACAACTATATCGATGTGAATATATTCACGGCGAAAAATAAATATTTTAATATATTTTATTGCACAATCGTATATTTATATGTATTATATTTTCATCTATGTGAATAAAATGTGATAACATTAATTATAATATTTATTTATTTATATTTCTATAATGTTTATAAAATCTTTGTCGGTGTTTCTATTCACTTTTGACTTGGCAACATGGCAGCCATCTCGAGGGCATCTGTTGTCCAGCTGAGACAAATTGGTTTGTAATATTGTTATTTAAATGTATATTTATATATATACAACTATTTTGAATGGCCATAAACCGTATACAGCTCTCTCTTATTATATCCTATCTAACTACATCGATGATGGCCATAATTTGACTAATCTTTCTCGTCCTCTCAACCTAACTTTTACTTGTTATTATTATTGTGTCCTTTCACCGATTGTCATTCACTTATTTTCGGCAACTTAATTCCTTTCAACTCTCAAATTCCAACTAACTTTCAGGTTCGAATTAATTAATTGTTTAAAGCAAGATGATATTGCCGAGAATATTTAACTCTAATTCGTCTAATCTCCATTATAGTTCAGAATCTTTCGAAATTTGAAGGTCATTACATGTGTTGTGAGAGTGAAGTTCATGAATATTTCTGGATAATTATTTTATATTTCACAATTGACAGTTCATATATCTCTCTGCTTCATATACCAACCAATTCATATTTGTTTTTAGTCGATATTTCATCCATTTCTCATTTAATGTTTTTTATCCAGTTGTTTTAACACAACTGAAATCTCACCCTCTCTCTGTTGTGTATAACAACACAACATGCTTTTTATTATATGGTTAATATTGATATTATAGCTGATATTGGAGTAAGACATTGTTTTCACATTTGTAAACTATAGTTTTATTTATTGAACTTTCACAAGCCGTAGGTTTACTTTCAATTTCGCACAAGATTTACAATAAATAAAGGAAAACTTTACTGTCATTGCAAATATCTAATTTGAAAATATTTTGTGCTGAAAACTATATACATATATATTAATGTGTTTGTATGCAAAAAATAGAAAGATATATCCTGTTAATACAGTGGTGAAACTCCACAGTCATTAAACTCCATAAGTTTACTACAATTTTCAAGATCTAAACTGGGACAGTTTCAAAGCTAGACACTTATAAAACAATGCCATGCAGATATTATTTATTGAATCATTGATTTCTTACTGGCTGAATAAAGTGCTAGAAACAATAGCCAGTAATTTTTTTGAATATGTGCGTCACAATTTTGATGTTGACTAACAGACAAAATTCATTAAAAAAATATTTTCTGTCAACATTAAGTTTGGATCTTATACAGCTTGAAGTGAATAAGGGTGAGATTCAGTTGTCCAAAATATATAATTGTTTTTCAATAAAAGCATGTAAATATATGATTATCGTTTACTGTGTGTTGTGTTCTTGAACAAGATGCTTCATTTCATGTTGCTTCTCATGATAGGACCAGAGTCCTTTTCATTAGGATATCTGAGAAACCTACAGGGGTGTTAAACTTGTAGGAACGTGAGCTGTAGTTTTCATTTCCTTTTTTGAAATATGTCTTTCAATTTGTCTAAATTTCTCCTTTTCCTTTTTTTTTCAATTTCAGGACAGCACGTCCCTCCAGTGTTTGGCTGTGTTTATGTTCATAAAAGAAATGCCACTTCTGGTTCGTTGGCAGCAATTAAGAGAGGACGAGGAGGGCGTTCTTCATTCAGTGGGATTGTTGCAACAGTGTTTGGTTCAACTGGATTTTTAGGGAAACATATTGTCAATAAACTTGGTATGTGTTCTTCTCCTGGGAAACTTTTCTTTCTTATTATTGAATTGTTTCTTAAAAATGCATTGCTTATATTTCAATTAACTTTGAAAGTAACCAGTTTTATTAATTGATTTTAATTACTTTTAAACATAATTGAAACATCAACAACTAATTTTGTTAATTAAATCTTGTAATGATTTAGCAGAAAATGAAATAGAGTTGTCAATTTTTTAATTGTCATTTTTTTACAAATGAACTTTTAATGTGATGTAGTGCTGTTTATTTTTAATTTTCAAGGATGTCTTGTTAATGCAGTTTCATGTTAAGACATCAGTAAATTGAAGTTCTTCCTCTGAAGATCCTCCTGTTGTCCATTTGTCCCATCGCGAGATTCGACCTGCCTCTTCGAATTTTATTTATCAAATCAAAATCAAAAAAAAAATTAAAATTCTTTCTTTAATAATTAATTGTTTCTACTATTGGCACAAGGCCAGCAAATACCCAGTACATTACTGGTACTTTATTTTATCGACCCCGTAAGGATGAAAGGCAAAGTTAACCTCGGCGGGATTTGAACTCAGAATGGCAAGGGCCGTAACTCGATGCGTCAAAGCATGGCGTCCGACCCTCTACCGATACTGCCAATTTAATAATTAATGTTTAATTATTTGATTGGATAAAATCTGTTGAGGCTAATTGTAGTTGTTGGTAAATAATGCTTAGTGATGACTTTGGAAGCATTGCTCATGAAAGGGCTCTGTCATCATTTTACATCTGCTTTACAAGCTGGAATTGGTTTGATGGGTTGCCACAGTCTGAGACTAGACTGGTCAGAGAACCATGTCTTGCTCATATCTTCCTTATGCCAAACACTTTATAGCTTGTACTGGGTGCATTTTATCATGGCGTCAACAGATTGCCAAGTCCTTGACAGGACCGAAGGTTCTCTTTACTGTTATTTCAGTCTGTTCATTCACCACCTAACAGAGGGTACTGAGTGTGTTACTTTGTGATGCCAACTAGAAAGGTTGTTTCAGCCACTAAAAAGGTACCTCTATTGTTTCACTCAGAAGATGGTATCGGTTGTGCTTCTCCCACAATAAAACCAAACTGATGATGATGATTTCATTTCTAAGATAGCAATTTAACATGCAGTTTTTGTATAAAAATGTGTTGAAAGATTTTGGTTTAAATAGTACTTTAAAATGGGTGGTTTTTGTTTCATAGAACCTGGGCCGGTTAGGTTGGTATCAAAAGGGTTAAATAGGAACTCTTTAAAATGGGTTATTTTGTTTCATAAAACCAGATCTGGTTTTGGCCAGGTTGATATATTCATTGCTATCAGTAAATATAATATTTTATAGGTAAGATTGGCTCCCAAGTCATTATACCATACAGAGGTGAGGCTTCTGAAGTGCTGCGACTTAAACTATGTGGTGACCTTGGACAGGTTCTCTTCTTTGTAAGTATATTCTATATACTTTCTGCATCTTCTCAGTTGTTAAATTTGAATATTTAGAAAAAAAATTATTAAATTTGTTTGTTTGGTTTTCTTTGAAATGTTCTTATTTGATATCTAGATGTTAGTATTTATTGTTCTACTGTGACTGGAGCTTGATAAAGTATCTTAGGATTTTAACCTGTTGTGATCTGGAGAGGTCATGGGCTCTTCTTTTTTGCCCACTTATTCCTGAGAGGGTCATGGGTGCAGAACATTCCTTCCAATGGGTCCTGTCAGAAGCAACTGTCTCCAATTGATCTGGCTGGATTCCCAAGTGAGACCAGCTAAGCTCAAAGATGGTATCCAACCATCTTGCTCAGGGTCTACTCCTGGGTCTCCTGCCAGGTGGTTTTACCTGTAAAACCTGAGACATTCTAACCACATGTCCATAATATTGAAGCAGTGATCTCTCGATTTGGAGTAGTAGTGGCTATGTTCATGAGTAATGGAAGAAGGAGGCTGAATTTCGTGCAATAATTGCTGGAGCTGATACAGTAATGCACCAGCTTCAGCATTCAATGATCGGCTCTGCCAAGTTTAAAATACTCAAGATGCACTGTATGTCATCACAGCATCCCCACAACTTCATCAGAAGTTACAGGTCCATATAACTACTGTTCTAATCACATTTAACTAAGTCAAAAATATAATTTATTGTTGATTGTGTAAGTTTTTATAAATAACAGTAGAGCAGTTGTAAATTCCCTTCTGTGTCTGCCATAACTTGTGATTTCTCTCATGTTTGATAGCCATACAGTTTGAAAGATGAGGAATCTATTAGGAAAGTGATGAAGTATTCCAATGTTGTCATCAATTTGGTTAGTCGTGACTGGGAGACACGGTATGTATCTAAAATAACCTTTCTATTATTGAAGCCCCTGAAGAGGCATCAAGAGGTTCTACACTTGAGCTATTTTAGTGTTGCCGTCTGCTGTGAGCAGGATTCTTGCAGAAACAGCTGTTATGCAGTTAACAGATGATATACAAAAATCGTTATCTTTTGCTTTTATTTCATCATCATCATCATCATATGTCTATCTTCCACGCTAGCATGAGTTTACTCAGTAATTGTGTTTCAATTGACCAATAATTTTTTTTCTTGTATTTACACTACTAATGTGATATATATAAATAGGCGTTGGATTGCACTGTATTTCTATTTCATCTCATAAACCAGGTGACCACATTGAATGTGAAATCTGGTTTGTGCCCAGATTATTTAAAATATTCAAAACCTAATTATACACATATATACATAAATTAGTTAGACAAACTGACACATATATATCAACCTGTCTTACTTTTCATCCCTTATTCACTTAATGGAAGGCCAGTAGGTTGATGTGTCATACATATAAATATATGTAATTTAATTGTTTCTACTTTAGGCACAAGGCCAGCAATTACCCAGTGCATTACTGGTACTTTATTTTATGCTACCTTTATATCTACCAGATAACCTGAGCCAGGGTCAGTAGTAGTTTAATGCTACCTTTATATCTACCAGATAACCTGAGCCAGGGTCAGTAGTAGTTTAATGCTACCTTTATATCTACCAGATAACCTGAGCCAGGGTCAGTAGTAGTTTAATGCTACCTCTATATCTACCAGATAACCTGAGCCAGGGTCAGTAGTAGTTTAATGCTACCTCTATATCTACCAGATAACTTGAACCAGGGTCAGTAGTAGTTTAATGCTACCTCTATATCTACCAGATAACTTGAACCAGGGTCAGTAGTAGTTTAATGCTACCTCTATATCTACCAGATAACTTGAACCAGGGTCAGTAGTAGTTTAATGCTACCTCTATATCTACCAGATAACCTGAACCAGGGTCAGTAGTAGTTTAATGCTACCTCTATATCTACCAGATAACTTGAACTAGGGTCAGTAGTAGTTTAATGCTACCTCTATATCTACCAGATAACTTGAACTAGGGTCAGTAGTGATTTGTCACCTAAAATTTAAATAGAACTACAATAATGACAATATTTCCTTGAATTTCCCCACCTTATATGACTGTAATTCATCTTTTTGTTATCAGGAACTATAAATTTAATGATGTACACGTTGAAGGTGCACGCAAAATTGCTCGTCTTGCCAAGGAGTGTGGTGTAGAAAGACTTATCCATTTTTCCTCCCTTAATGCTGGTCCAGATCCCCAGAAGATTTTTATGAAGACAGGATCTGAGTTCTTAAAAGCCAAGGTTAGTATATATAATGGACTGTATTGTTTTGAAATAGTTGCTTTTCCATACTACTATCACTTAAAGGGCTTCAATAAAGTGAAATAATTGTATGAACAGCTGTATAAAAAACATAAAAGATCTCCACCAAATTGTCTTCACTAGTATGGTTTAATAGTATGGCTCTACTTAGTTATCTACTCTTTCTTCATACCTACTTTGTTGCCAATTTCGCAGTGCTGGTGCCACAACAAAAAGCACCTAATTCATCTTGGTAAAGTAGTAGTGTTGGTGCCACAGCAAAAAGCAGCCAGTCCACACTGTAAGGTGGTAGTGCTGGTGCCATGACAAAAAGCACCTAGTACACGTTGTAAAGTGTCATGCCAATGTCAAAATAAAATATTCCCAGTACACACTGTAAAGTGGTTGGCATTAGGAAGGCCATCCAGCCATAGAAACCAAACCACAAATATTTTTGTGGTTTGGTTTCTATTGTGTCCTTCAGAAAGATATTTGTTAACCAAGCCAGGTCCCAACTTTCAGGCTTATAAGTATCGTGTTCCTTGTCCTATAGATAACCATCATCATTGTTTTTACAGCCATTTTCCACACCAGCATGAGTTATCATGTTCAAGAACAAGTAGGTCAAAGTGACCTTGTATTACTCATATGTTCCAGATCTTCAATAAAAGCCACCCTCTCTGATAACAATCTGTCCCAGTGTGTTCATCAGTGGTTGTTATTCTGTCTTTCAGCATGCAGGGGAGTTAGCAGTACGAGAAGAATTTCCTGATGCAACCATCTTCCGTCCTTCAGACATGTACGGCTCTGAGGACCGATTCTTGCGTTATTATGCTGATGGATGTAAGTAACTTGTTTCATTTTGTTTGGCAATAAAATACATACTATACCCTCATCTTCCCCTGGGATCCCGTTTTGAGATAGTTTCTGCTAAATCATTACAGAATGTTAAGAGTTAATATTGTTTTCTAAATCTCTGGTATTATTCATTATCAGAAATGTTCTTCCATCATCTTGCAACCTTGGTTCATCACCCCCACCCCACCCAGTAACACTGATTCATCACCCCCCCTCCACCCAGTAGCACTTCTTTATCACTCCACCTCATCATTGAAATGACCTTATTTCATATTTGTTTCTCCAGGGCGTCGTGGTAGGGGCTGTGTCCCCCTATGGAAGAAAGGCAATGAAACAATCAAAGCGCCAGTGTTTGTAAGTTTTACATTCAATATCTGATATGGGAAATATTTTAGACAATATCTGTGTATGTGTGTGTCTGTCTGTGGTTCCATAATATTTTACACATCACTGTGTGTGTGTGGTTCTATTATATGTTATACATGTGTGTGTATGGTCCTATAATATTTCTGATGTATGTAACAGGTCTATACCACATCCTTTGTAAAACCTAGGTGCACAATACAGTTTAATCTTTTTGATACTTAACTGCCTGAAACTCTCCCTAATTCTGTGATACAGAATGTTGTTGTAATGTGTTTATATTTATTTAAAAACTTTCCATCATAATTGTGAGATGAGCACATCTGTGAATGCATCACATCCAAACCAGCCCCACCATCGTAATGAACACCTATCACTTATGGTTTTATATTTTTTGTATTGTTACTTCCATATATTATCTTAGTTTGGATAGTTTTACAATTTCAGACTTTTACGTAAATTCTTGCCACAGTTGTTTGTATAATTGAATGCCTTATCAACATTCTTCTATTTTTACTAACTTTTCCGAACTGTCTTCACAGATAACTGACGTAGCTGACGGTGTCATGAATGCTATCAAAGATCCATCTTCCATTGGAGAAACTTATGAAGCTATTGGGTCTGTCCTTCAGACTTTTATTATACTATCTTTTCTCTCCCTCTTGGGTATTTGTTTCGTAAATTTGGATGCAACCAGCATTAATTTGTTACCTTCCACATCGCAAATTCCCCTCCACCACATTACATCTTCGCTGCCACTACCAAGCCCCCCCCCCCCCCCCCATCTTTGCCACCACCACACATCTTCCATATCACCACCACATCTTCACTATCACTATTGTTCCCCTATCTTTGTCGCCACCACTACATCTTCCCTACCACCATCACATCTTCACCCCCCACCACTTCTTCCTCTTTCTTATAAAATACACTGTATTTAAATTAATTAATGAAGAATTTGGAGGGATTTACTAAAATGATTCCAGTTATTAAGATGGTATTTCTAACATATTGAAGGTTCTTAAATAAAATTATTCTGGAAGATATTAATTTAAATTAGAGGCAGCTTTGGGCAGGTTGTTATAAAAAGAGTTAAAAAGTACTCAATGAGGGTCCACAAGACTAACTCCTGCTTTAACAAGGGAAATAGCCTTAACTGGCCTTGGTTCTATGGAACTCATTTTTAGAGTTCCGATTTAAATTAAGATCTCCCGACATAATCTGATTGAAAAACTTTTAAGTTATATATATAGCAATGGAAACATTGTTTCCTTGATTCAATTTGACAAATTCCACCCCACTCGGTAAGCAAATGAGGTCTGGGATCTTGTTGGTTGTTCTATATCAGGAAATAAATAATAAATTTAGTAAATACCTCCAAATTATTTATTAATTAAATAAACGACTAAGTATTTTATTAGGAACTAGCAAAAGAGCTCATCGTTGCCGGGCACACCTTTCACCATTGTCAATGGACCCCTCCCACCCCTCCTCAACGCGGCCACCTTTAAATAGCCCCCAAACTTTGCTATTTTGGGGGAGAATAAGATTTAAACTATATGTTGACATGCTCTGGGAGCTGAATAACCTATGTATCAAATTTGAACAAAATTGGATGGAAACTATGCATCGCCTGCATACAGACAGTAATTTTTGTTTTTATATATATATAGATATGGCTATGAAAGTGTTAAAATGGTTGTAGATTTATAAAGTTCTAATGTTATGTTGTGTTTTCAACATTTGCAGCCCCAACCGTTTCTACCTTGCTGACTTGATGGATTATTTCTATAGCATCCTGCGATGGAGGGGATACAAGAGGATTCCAATAACTCCAGTCTTCTTGTGAGTTTTATTTCTTTTTATTCTTCATCTACTTTATATACTATAAACGATGATGACCCCCACCCCTTTCGATGTAAAGTTAAGTTATGTTGGTACCACAACATCCAGTCCGAAATAAATGAGGTCGTGTAGGTGTCACGAAAAAAAAACACACAGTCCACGCTGTAATGTGGTCGTGTAGGTAACACGGTAAAAACCTCCCAGTCCACACTGTAAAGTTTTAAGGTGAATATAAATAAAGGTTATGGCTAGGAAAGATAGTATATTAAAAGATGAAAATTATAATAAGATAATGAAATACAGTATTATAATTTTCATCTTTTAATATACTATCTTTCCTTAATTTATATTCACCTTAAAACTCAATACATCACTAATCACCATTTATTTTGACATTCCTTTTAAATTCACTATACCAGATACATTCAACTATCAGTTTGACAATCCCTTTCCTCCTAATAGATTTTTATGCCAATTCTACTATTAACACCCTTCAACCATTCCTTTCAAAGAGTCATGACCTCAACTAAAGTATATTACTTTTCATCTTAACACCATATGAAAAAAACAATTTGATTCGTTAGTTCTTCAACTACCTCCAAATAAGAACATGATACTAACATACTACTAATTCTGAATAAAATTATTATTGCTTTTGAAAACAGCTGGTGATATGCATGTAAGTAAATATTCTCTTTATCTGATAGTTTGAACTAACCTTACATAGATCAATAACTGAGTATAGCTACAATGTATTATCATCATCTAGAAACGATCGTAAAGCAGTGAAGTATATCTCTAATGACTTGATTTTTTATTTCATTGTTTTAACTTATATGGAGGCACATGGCTTAGTGGTTAGAGCATTGGCCTTGCAATCGAAAGGTTGTGAGTTCAATTCTCAGACCGGGTGGTGTGTTGTTTCCTTGAGCAAGACACTTTATTTCACATTGCTCCAGTTTCCTCAGCTGTAGAAATGGGATGATAGGGACTGCGGTCCCTATCATTCCACTGCAAAGTGGTCGTGGAGGTGCCACGGCAAAAAAGCACCCAGCACTCACTGTAAATGAGGTTGGTGTTAGGAAGGGCATCCAACTGTAGAAATCAAGCCAGAGTCTGTTCCCGTCCCACCCTTGCAAGCAGGGAAAAGTGGACGTAAAATGAAATGATGATGAATGATGATTTATTTATTTAGAAAAAACCAAGTTTAGGTGGATATCTAAATGTATTTGTGAGTGAATAATAATATAATGTTATTAATATTCGGTTTGCAAGCAAACAGCCTTATAAACAGCATGTGTTAGATGATGGGCACCTTCTTGTTCCAGTGGTAGCTGAGAAAAAGCAATTGACAATTGTTTTGGAGTTTTTCCTCTTTTTCGAGATTGTGCATTCACGTCACTGCTACCCGTTGGAACTGATGAGAATACATCTGTATATCGAGCGATTTTACGACCAGCTCAGAGTGCAGATGACCTCTCCCCCTAGTCTGCAGTGATGGTGATTGAATGGATATCCCTCATTTTGGATGAACATGTAACAATCTTTCTAGAGCTGTTTCTTTGATAAAATATAGCCACTACACCCTGGCATAAGAAATGGCATCAAGCCATAGAAACCATGTCAAATAATGAACATATATGGAACCCATACCGTGGAAAGCAGTTTAATATGATGATAAAACATTCAACTACTTCCATATTCTGTTTCATTATATTTTCCATACACCTCCATAACCTATATCTCACCATATGCAAATCTAGCAAGCTTTAATTTATTAAATTTAAAAATCTATTATGAATTTTATTTCAGAGCCAAAGTTTATGCTTTCTCCTATGTACCTAGTAACCCAATTTTGAACTTTGAAAAACTTGAGCGAGTAAGTTTGATAATTTTTTAATTTAATATTATCATATCCTAGAGTTAGATGTTTGTAGACAACAAACCTGTTTTAATGGGGTCCTGTTACTCATTTGAATCATAAGGAGCTTCTTAGTTTAAACACATTCCTCAATTATTGGCTGTATGTGATTTTCTCTTTTACTGCCTCATCAGGGACACCTTTTAAGGCTTCTGAAACTGCTAAGATGGAGACAGGAGGTGTCCTGAAATTAGTGGCCTCACCTCAATACTTGAAACAATGGACTCCATTAAAAGCAACTAAGGGCCAAGTGGACATGTTAAAACAAGCGCTGGATTAAGTCCACCATTTTGTTTGTTGTTGACAAATTGAAATGAATCATAGATTTTGTTTTCTGACTTCACATTGTCTGAACACTAAAACTAGGGCATTCATATAGAAACAAGAAGCTAAGTCGAAACCATTCAATGTGGGTATTGGACTCTGCCAAGTGTGCATACTGTTATCTCTCCTGTTCATAATCTTCATGGACAGGATTGACATGCACAGCCGGGCTGGAAGTGGTATCGAGACTGGTGGGTGTAGGATCAGTCAGCTGGAATTTGTGGACTAAACTCTTCAGATGGTTTTCTCCAACATGCAGGAATGAAAATCAGTGCTGCGAAGACTGAAACACTTGTCCTCTCTAGGAATACCGCACAGTGTACTCTACATGTGAGTGTAGTTTCACTGAAGCTGGTGAAGTTCATCTATCTCTGCCCCCAAGACCCTCCCAGGAATAATTGGGTAAAGAAGTAGTTCACCTTGTTACTCAACTATTGAAAAAATATTAAGGTCTATTATTTTAGCTGGCCAAGCTGCCTATGGTAGAGTATGAACTTCTAACCCCTATGGTAAGACGTTGAGATTGTTTATATAACCACAATATTGTGATCAATGTAGTACTTGATATCTTTATTAAAAACAAATACTCACATGTTATTTCGGACTTTTTTTCCAGGAGCATATAACAGATGTCACCACAGGCTGCCCTACACTAGAAGATTTAGGAGTAAAACTAACTCGAATTGAAGACCGTGCATTATTTGAGTTAAAACCCTTCCGAATGTATTCATACTACTATGACCAGATTGGTGAATTCTCAGAACCTGTACCACCTCCTATTGTAGCATAAAGCCACACATTGATAGCTTGTATTCTGTTTCTGACTAATTAGATGATTGGAAATTTCTTGACTTGTAAATAAAAGAAATGAACATCCTTTAACAAAATGATTATTTCATTTTATAAATCTATTTTTTTTTTTTTTGTTTAGCAAAAATTTGATCTTTTCTGGATTAAGTCCACCATTTTGTTTGTTATTGACAAATTGAAATGAATCATAGATTCATAAACTGAGGAAATAAAATAGAAGTCCACCATTCTAGTTTGATAAAATAACTAAATCTGAAGTCGATTTTATTTGGTTTTATTGTTTCTGTAATATTATAAGTGCTTGTCCCTTCCAAATATGGTTGCTTAGTCAATGTTAAGAGTAGGTTAACACTTTTGTTGCTGAAAGCATTTGTCTGACGCAGTCACGGAACTCAGGTGTTGTTTTCAACAAACGATCGACAGCCTCTTTAGATCCTGAATGTTGGACCAGGTGATAGAAGTTGGAGAAATACTAAATATTGAGGAAATAAAAAAAACGTTAGTAATTTAGACATTCCTCATAAACAATTCAAGTGTGTGTGTGTGTATGCAGGTTAGTGTGCAGCATTTGTAATCCAATGTGAGAATAGTGATTTCAAAGTGAGAATAGTATTACAAATGATTTTACAATGTTTTGTGTACCTCCACCTTAGCACTTATTCCACAGAACCTATAATTCAGTTTGAAATAATAACGATACATAACAAAATATTTTTTCTTTTTTTCTTATGAATAGGTAAATAAATAAGTTTTTAATGTTTATGAAGATGAGAAATAATTACTGTTAGAATATTCTGTCAACAACAATATTCAACTGTTAGCTGTGGTGAAGTATCTAGATCTGCTTCATTTTAGTTGCTTTATTAAATAATCTTACCCTGTAGTCAGACTCTGGTTCCACTGAAAATGCAGGATCAAATTCATCGAGTTTCAACTTCATTACATGTGTTTTAGTTATCATGTATACCAGCCAATCCTGCAGAAAATAGAAATGTTTTAGTTATGTATATCAGCTATGGTATATGGCTTTCATTATCATCATCACCATTTAACATCCATTTTTCGATGCTAGCATGGGTTAGACGAGTTGTCCTATTGCAAGATAAGTCAGATCAGGTGACTGTCTTGCTTTAGTTATCATATAAACCAGACAAAAGAAATTTGATATGGCTTTATAGCATACAAACCTATGTTTTGTAACTTTGTTGTTTCAAGAAGTCCAACCTATTATCAAATGCTGGCAGTATGATAAATTGAGCCCTTAGCTCATTTAGAAGGACAATAGCTCCAATTAAGTACAGGCTTGGTCTGGGGCATCTTACTGGAAAAATCGACATTAAATACTTCTGTATACCTAAGGGTATATATCATCATCATTGTTTAACGTCCATCTTCCACACTAGCATGGGAAGTATATTATCATTGACATGTTGGACTTATGTTACCCTCATGTAACTATCATCAAGTCTGATGACAGGTGCCATTATACATGTGTGTCTCCACAGTTTGTGATGTTACTACATGGCTGACAATTGGAGCTATGTGTATATAAGATGTTGCCTACTGAGGATGAGCCAAACATCTTAATGATGCCTTTTATCTAATAATGGTAATTTGTATTATTTCTTGTTGACGTGAAACAGCTCTGTATAGGCTTTAAGAATCAGTATTTACCATCATCAAGTAAGTTCATTGCTTGCCTTCCCACGTTTCTTGTGCCGTTATATCTATATATCTATGCATGTTCTTAGATACGTTTGTTTAGGTATTATTAACTGGTGTGTGCGCTCTGACCTTTTCTTTTAGCAACTGTTTTGTCATCGATCGATTATTCTTATATATATCATATATATATATATATAAAATATATCATCATCATCATCACCGTTCTACGTCCGTTCTTCCATGCTAGCATGGGTTAAACGGGTTGTCCTGTTGTGAGCAGTGTCTGGTCGGCTGACCATGCCTTGCTCATACAGGAACTGATTTTGTTAGAGGTGCCTACTGACTGTATATATATTATATATAAACCATTACTCAACAGAGTATTCGAGACTTGGGGGTAGTAGAGTATGGTTATATTATAAAGATTGATATGTGATTGACATTGATATTGCTGTGATCAATAAAGTTACTTACATTACATAAATCATCATCTGTGAGGGCTTCAATAGACTGTACAATCATCTGATTACTTTCAGCCGAACAATTCCAACGTGACCAGGAAAAAGCCATAGATGATGCCACCATCGCCATCTGCTGGTAGCAATGTTCTTCAATCACAGAACTCTGTAATCCAAACATTACATATATATATATATATAGGCCTTATAAAAACTTAGAGAGACAGATCAAGTATCATACTTACATAGCCACTATTTTTTAGTCTGATTATATTTTCTTCAAAGTATTAGATATGTGGTTTTCTACGATATTGTTAATGTACAAGTGCTCTGAGGTCTTGGATTTTTAGCTTCAATTCTCTCACTGAGCAATCTGAACCACATGACCATTATATTATATATATCGATCTCTTTTTTTTTATACTTCCATAATTAGAGGTTTCTTTCAGTGAGATGTTTGGGTGTTAATGATTAATTAACCTCTAATTAATATATATATATATATATATGTATATATATATACATATATATATATATATATATATATGGGCAGGTGGTTGTAATATATAAAATTCTAATTGCTCCCCCTCACTTCTGGCAACATCTCAAAGAATCATTGGTGCTATGAAGCTGCCAGAACAGAACCTGGGAGGCTCTCAAGATTTATCTTCAGTATACTTCCACAAGAAAATGAGCTCTACTCCTCAGTCTTTTACTGACCTAGTGTCAATTGCTTCCCCAACTTCTGGAGTATGGCCCATTCTGTGAATTGGCAGTATCGGTAGAGGGTCAGACGCCATGCTTTGCAGCATAGTTACGTCCCTTTACGGTCTGAGTTCAAATCCCGTTGAGGTTAACTTTGCCTTTCACCCTTACCAGGTCGATAAAATAAAGTACCAGTAATGCACTGGGTAATTGCTGGCCTTGTGCCAAAAGTAGAAACAATTATCTTTAACCTGTAACTCCTGGTGGAATCACAGGAGTACTGCAGGATATTACAGTGTTTCTTGGGTATTTTTAAAACCTGATGGAGCCCAACTCCTTTCCTGGTCTGAACACAGCTGATTTCTTCCAGAGAAGGATAGAGAGTTATAGAGAGAAGTGAAATGAGAAAGAGATATAGAGGAAGGATGAACCCATGGACATGACTGGTACTCTAATTTATTGATCTGGAAAGGATGAAAAGCAAAGTTGACCTCGGCAGGATTTGAACTCAGAGTGCAGAGAGTCAGAATGAATACCACAAAGTATTCTATCTGACATTCTAATCACTCTACCAATTCACCAATACCTTTGGTCACACTATACAACAGAGAAACACAGAATGTTTTTCATATATGTTTGAATTTTTACAGCGAGGCTTATAAACAACAGCTACATTGAATTTATATAAGATATTCTAATACACATAAACATTGATTATAATAATTTAATTACAAAAGAACTTCTGAAAGAATATTTTTTAAATTACCTTAACTTGTGTGCTGACATAGATAGTTGAATCTTCTTCAGGAAACAGGTTTATACCGCAGTTCTTCAGTTTCTTCAAAAGAAACC
Source organism: Eledone cirrhosa (assembly GCA_964016885.1). Taxonomy (NCBI): domain Eukaryota; kingdom Metazoa; phylum Mollusca; class Cephalopoda; order Octopoda; family Eledonidae; genus Eledone; species Eledone cirrhosa. The sequence goes on along the minus strand of OZ024746.1, from coordinate 16,456,585 downwards.
AAAAATCAATCAATCATTAAAATATAAGATCATCATCATCATCATGGTCCCCTAACCCCTGTCGGGGTCATTGGGACACTGCATTGCTGAATGTTGCAGCCAACTGCCTCCATCTCTGGTGGTCATGGGCGAATGTTTGGGTTGTGGCAAAGTTCTTCTCTGTCTATCCAGCTTTCTCTTTCCCTGCACTGCTCCTTGGAGAATCATCTTAGAAAGTCCGCTCAGAGACTTTTACAAAAGGTAAAACACAGTTTGCAATTTCAAAATGAGCACTTCACTTCAAAGTGAACTCATATCACTTCACTGTGAGAATACCGATATCATAGTGAGCTCATATCACTTCAATGTGAGAACAGTGACATCAAAATGAATTCATATCACTTCAATGTGAGAAAAGTGATATCAAAGTGAGCTTATGTCACTTCAATGTGAGAACTATAATATCAAAGTGAGCTCATGTTACTTCAGTGTGAAAAGTGAATTCATAATGAGCTCATATCTCGTCAATCTGAGAATAGTGATATCAAACTGAGCTCATGTCACTTCAATGTATGAATAAGGATTTCAAAATGAGAATATTTTACTTCAAGAAAAATTAAATTTAATCTAATGTAAATTTAATGTAATTAGCCAATATTGACATTGAGAAGACTCCATCAGTTGGAGACTGGGATGCTATGATACTATAAACAAAACAAACTGAAAAACCTTTTTATTTAACGATGATGATGAATCTCAAGAAGTGAAAGTGTGAAAGTTCCCTATATATATCATCATATATATATTGTTTTCTATGGAGTTGTGGTTTGATAATATCTTACAAACTGTACAACATCTAAAATTGGCACAAGAAAGGGTTTTACAGGCACAGGGTGGCACCTTAAGTAGTTTAAGAGTTAAACTACTTATTGTCTAAAGTGGTTTTACTGGACGTACAGTATCAAGTGGACATAGATGAAAGATGGTAGTCTCCAATGTTTGTTGTGGTCAGCTCATAGATTAGACTACAAAGACAAGACATTACTCAATAATGGTGGTGGTGTTGGTGACAATGATGGTGGTGGTGGTGTTGGTGATGGTAGAGGTGGTGATGAAGGTAGAGGTGGTGATGATGATGGTTGTGGTGGTAATGATGATGATGGCAGTGGTGGTGGTGGTAATGATAATGGTGGTGGTGGTAATAGTGATGATGAGTGACTGTGCTGTATAAAATATATTTACCTACTTTAATAAATTCTTTAGGTTTGTACCATTTCCCCAGAATATGACCCAATCCTTCTTCAGAATGTTTCAAAATACTGCATTTTCCATCCTGTAGAAACAACAACACAAACCATTACACACAACTACTACTGATTTAGGCACAAGGCCAGCAATTTTGGGGAGAAGAGAAAGTTGATTAAATCAACACCAGTGTATTACTGGTACTTTATTTTATCAATCACATAAGGATGAAAGGCAAAGCTAACTTCGGTGGGATTTGAACTAGGAATGTAAACTATTTTGTCCGATGCTCTACCAATTCTGCCAATCCACCAAACAACTATATTCCCAGTTCAAATCCTTCGAAAGCCAACTTTGCATTTAAAGTAACAGTAAAACTCAGCATTGCTACCCCAATGATGTGGGGGTGGATTCTCTGGTGTGTGTGTGTGTGTAGGGGGAGGGGAGAGAGCATATGCGCTAGCTGCCTCAGTATACAATGAGTGCCACAAGTAAGAGCACAACCCAGTATCACTACTCCAACTGATGGCGGCTCTGATAGTATGTGAGAGCCCATGTACAGGTTGTCTTGTGATCCCAACACAGGACAAAATGGAGAAAATGTTACCCCAGCAAATGGCAAGGGAAACATGTTGGAATAATTACTCCAACTGGTGGGGCTCGCTCCTGCAGAAGACTCCTTATTTTTTATATGAACACTAATGTTTGAACTTCTTTAAATCTTACCTTGATTTCAATAGAAATCTCCAAGACAGCAGCAATAATGGTCAGAACAGCTCCATTGGTACAATTTGGTTTTAACTCCCAAGACTGGAATGGCATGTTTATATGGGTGTCTTGTACCAACGAAAATATCCCAAAGGAATTGGTTTTAAATTGAATACTTTTAGTTTCTGTCAAAATTACAAAATTTAAATATATCTATATATGCACACACACACACACACATAGACACAACACACAAAAACAAGATGGTGTAGGACAGAACAAAGGAGAGACACAAAATAAAATCCTAGTCACTGAGCAGGTCACAGAATGTGTGACGAAAGAGCTTTGACAATATATAAACAACCATCCGGTTATCGAACCAACCAACCAACGAGAAATTTATAATAAATTGAATTAAAACCCAACAAGTGCATGCGTTTTTAATGGCAGCATGACCCTCCAAAGTATAACAATATCTGTTTCAACACACGTTTTCAGATAAGAAGTCTTGCAAAACAAATTAAAAAACGAAGTATATATATATATATATATATACTTCGGTAAGAAATAATTTTCTTATATCAAAGTTTAACGGGCTTCCACTGATGATTTATAAGTGCCCACCTAAATATATTCTTACATGAATATATATTAGGCTTCTACATAAACTGGAAACATTCTCCTAACTTGTAGAAAACTTATAATGAAACAATTGTTTGGAAAGAGATATACTTTAACCTTAATTATATCTCATAAAATAATACAACTGGTTTTTCCACATTATACATATTGTTAGCACCCCAAACACTTAAATTGGGTTTATATTTAAATATAACCTAATGTTTGTTGAGTGAGATGGTTACCAGTCAGAGTTTAGCTTTAAACTATCTCTGTTATTGTATTAATTATATATATATATATATATATATATATATATATACACATAAAGTAGTGTTAAAACGGAGTTATATTTACATGAATGCATAATACATATTTCAATGACATGATGGTTAGTAATCGTGCAGTGGTTACATCATTAATTAATCTAAACTATAATAAAGGAAGGTCTGCAGGATTGCGTACAGTTTATTTTTTTAATCCCGTTTGTAAGATAAGTTGGATTACTTTGAATAAATAATGAATGAATATTACATAATTTATCTACTAAATTTCGTGGATGTTCATTAAATATATTTTATTATTTATTTAAAAATTCACTTCTTTAAAATTTCTGAAATGTCAACACTTCCGGTGGCGATCGCTTAAATAAACATATTAATTTTCCATCACTAATTTTCTCCTAATGCAGTTTATATATAATTGTTTCTATTTTAGGCACAAGGCCAGCAATTACCCAGTACATTACTGGTACTTTATTTTATCGACCCCGTAAGGATGAAAGGCAAAGTTAACCTTGGCCGGATTTGAACTCATATCGTAAAGGGACGTAACTATGCTGGAAAGCATGTCCGACCCTCTACCGATACTGCCAATTCACCATATCGTCTTTTTTAATGGATTACGTTACTGATTAAATAAGTCAGTGTAACGAAGTCTCCGTTCAATTTCTATGTATTATATATTGACAATTACGATTTTATTTGATGTATCATATCTACATATATATATATATACCTGCGTATAATATCAATATACACACTACACATGCTAGCAGAAAACCACCCTTGGGTGGTTTTACTGCTAGTAATATTAATGACACAACCACTTAATGATTACTAACCACCATGTCATTGAAATACGTATTATGCAATAAAACAATTATGTAAATGTAACTCTGTCTTAACACTATTCTATAAATGGAAACTCTGCCATGCTTAATTGCCACCATAATGCTGGAGATATAATACTGACATGGAGTGATTGCATGAACCAGATTATCTCCGGGATGTTACAACATAATCTTCATGGATAAACACTCGAATTAAATGCAGTATATATGTGTGTGTATATATATGAATGAGTCAGGACCCCAACAGCTGAGCTCTTGCTGTTTCAACAGCTAGTTTCAGACTGGAACTAGCTGTTGAAATGGCAAGAGCTCAGCCATTGGGGTCGTGACTCATTTATATAACCATACTCTACTACCCAAAGTATTGAGTAATGGTCTAACCAGTTTCAAACTGTAGCCATCTTAATCTCTCTCTCTCTCTCTCTCTCTCTCTCTCTCTCTCTCTCTCTATATATATATATATATATATATATATATATATATATACACATACACACTATACACACACACATACGATTCTTTAAATTTCACTACAAACTGGTTTATAATGATCATTGTTTTCACGCCCGCTTTTCCATGCTTGCATGGGTTGGACAGGTCCTTCTCAGCACAGTCAAAGTGTTTATATTTATCTAAAATATCCCATCAAGTAAACCACAACAAAAATGTAGAGAGATAAAAGTTAGAATTATATCTTACCCTCATTATATTTATAGTCAGAAATTTCCTTCATAGTCCACAGTTTACTTTTCTTATCCCATTTCACAGGATGTGGATATTCAGAAAGAACTACATCAGGAGGGATTCTGTTTATAGGGAAAATAAAAGTTCAAATACACAGAGGGTAAATACATATACATAATTCATAACCTAATCTTAAATATATATAAAGTGGTTGATAATAGAAAGAGCATGAGAGCATAGAAAAATTTGTCAAACAAATGGTTGAGAGGACTCTTCGACCACACATATATATATATATATATATATATATATATATATATATATATATATATAGAGAGAGAGAGAGAGAGAGAGAGAGAGAGAGAGAGAGAGAGAAAGAAAGAGAAATATTAGGGACAGAATCAAGTTATATGAGATGCAGTTTGGATTTATGTCAAGCAAGGGCACTACTGATGTCTTCTTTCTGGTGAGACAACTACAGGAGAGGTACCTAACTAACAGTAAGCCATTGTATCTGATGTTTTCCAATAAGAAACCCTAAGATTTGAAGGCTGCATCAGTGGTAAGTTTCAGCACTTTCCAGGAAGCCTCAATGTCATCAGAAATCTGGATAGAGTCAAGGGATGAGTTAAGTTTTTCAGAAAGTTCCACCCTTCTGTCAGTAGATATAAAAACAACCATATCAATTTTGGGTGAGATAGGTGGCTTCTGAAGACACCTTTTTTGAGGAGGGTTGAATGAAATCTTCCTGCACAGAAGTGCATGATCTGAGAGATAGCAAAAAGAGTGAAAAGAGTGAGTGATTTTGAAATCTTTTTAGGTCAAGCCTGTGTGTGATGAGACAGTCAATGATGTGCCAATCCTTGGATTTAGGATGCATCCATGTTATCTTATGGTTTGCAAGTTGTTGAAAAAAGCCAGTAACTAGTGATACTAAGATAAAATTCCTTTCAGAATGAAAGCAGCCTAAGCCCATTTGAGTTCATAGCTCTGACTCAATTGAACCCAAGCAAATGTAATAACATGTTTGATAGTCCAGCTCTAGCTAGGAAATCTCTCATTATGATGAGATTGTTCTTGTATGGAACAGTGGAGACGACGTGTGAAGCTGATCATAGGATGTTATGATGTCCTGCTTAGATAAATAAAGAGTTAGGGCATAAAAACTCATTAGTGTAACAGACATGTTGTTTGCTAGACCCAGAGAAAGAATCATGATACAATCACTGATACCTTTGAGGAATGATGTTAGGGATCTAACAATGTCAGATCCAATGATAAAACAAGCACCACATTGACAATGTTCTTCTTCACTTTTTGGGGATCAGAAAATCATATACACCATCATTTTTGTGTCAACTTTTCCATACTGGCATGGGTTGGATGAGACTTTTTGAGGCAATATTTTACAGTCGAATACCTTTCCTGACACCAACCCTTTTAGTCACTTCTTAAGACACACATGGCTAAAGGACATAAACATAGTAGATGATAATCAGATTAAAGTTGGCCAGAACAACAACTCCATCATTAAGTAGATATATACCTTAGTGTAATGTTAATTTGGGGTTTCTCATCCCGTCGCTGTTCCATGCTTTCTTTTTCTTTCTTGTGATCTCCTTCTTCTGTTGATTCATAAGACTCAGTCAGCTTTGGAGGATCAGCAACATAATCCATGTGTGACAGCTCTGTAGGGACAACTGTAATAAAGAGGTGTAACATCACCAGTATAATCTGTGTCACATCTGTAACATCACCAATATAACCCATGTGTCACAGCTGTAACATCACCAGTATAACCCATGTGTCACAGCTGTAACATCACCAATATAACCCATGTGTCACAGCTGTAACATCACCAATATAACCCATGTGTCACAACTGTAACATCACCAATATAACCCATGTGTCACATCTGTAACATCACCAATATAACCCATGTGTCACAACTGTAACATCACCAATATAACCCATGTGTCACATCTGTAACATCACCAATATAACCCATGTGTCACATCTGTAACATCACCAATATAACCCATGTGTCACAAGTGTAACATCACCAATATAACCCATGTGTCACATCTGTAACATCACCAATATAACCCATATGTCACAACTGTAACATCACCATAACCCATGTGTCATAGCTGTAACATCACCAATATAACCCATGTGTCACAGCTGTAACATCACCAATATAACCCATATGTCACAGCTGTAACATCACCAATATAACCCATATGTCACAGCTGTAACATCACCAATATAACCCATGTGTCACATCTGTAACATCACCAATATAACCCATGTGTCACAACTGTAACATCACCAATATAACCCATGCGTCACATCTGTAACATCACCAATATAATCCATGTGTCACAACTGTAACATCACCAATATAACCCATGCGTCACATCTGTAACATCACCAATATAACCCATGTGTCACAACTGTAACATCACCAATATAACCCATATATCACAGCTGTAACATCACCAATATAACCCATGTGTCACATCTGTAACATCACCAATATAACCCATGTGTCACAACTGTAACATCACCATAACCATGTGTCACATCTGTAACACCACCAATATAACCCATGCGTCACATCTGTAACATCACCAATATAACCCATGTGTCACAACTGTAACATCACCAATATAACCCATGTGTCACAGCTGTAATATCAGCAATATAATCTGTGTCCCAGCTTTATAACATCACCAATACAATCTATGTCACAGCTGTAACATCATCAATATAATCTGTCACAGCTATGTAATATCTCCAATATAATCTATATGTCACAGCTGTGTAACATCAATATAATCCATGTGACACAGCTGTAACATCTTCAATATAATCTATGTGACTATCTTTCCCCTGCAACATGGACAGGAATAAGGCAGACATACCAGTAGAAATAGTTACAACATCAAAGATCTATTGATGTTAGTGCAGGTAAATAGATGGCAAACAATAAAGAGGAAGGCTTAAAAATTCTCTAATAATAATAATGGCTTCTGATTTAGGCACAAGGACAGCAATTTTGGGAGAAATGAAATTGACCCCAGTGTATTACTGGTATTTTATTTTATTGATACCATAAGGTCTTCCTCAATTGGAAAATTTCTTGGCACTTCTTTGCCCAATGATCATCATCCATATGCATCACATGACCATACCATCACAGTCTTCTCCTGCGCACAACATCTGATTTGCCTTACACCCAACTTTTCTTTCAGTTCATCCATGCTTTGTATTTCATACATATTAGCACTGCACATCCACTGAAGTTCATTTCTCTCCAGTATTTGCAAATTCTCTGCATTCATTGTTCATGTCTCACTACCATGCAACACAGCACATCACACTGTCAATATGTTTTAACTACACTAACCTTCAGTTATTGTCCACTTGCCACAGACTTTAGGTTGTGGAGGCAGATATAAGAGATATATGTAGAAAATACCACCGATTGCTTGGAAACAGCGTAAGTCAACAGCATCAATGTCTCCTTCAAACTCCTCATATTCAACAGGTTCTGAGAAGTAAAATAGCTAAGTTATTTACTTAGAACATATAAAGGAAACAATTTCACTAAGGTGGACTCTTTATATTCAACAGGTTCTGAGGGAGTAAAACATAGAGGAAACAATCTCATTAAGGTGGTCTTTGTGGGCAATCTGGGGTCAGTGGTTTGAAGTTGGTTAACAGAGTATTTCTCTGGTGACAGCAAAACATTAAGTCAGTTTTCCTGCCTGCAATATTCATTGTATGGACCACCTCGCCATCCTTATGGATGAGAAACTAAACTCTCTTTCCAACCCTAAGTAAAGGCACATTGACTTCGGTGATGAACCGGGGATTCAAGATGAATAACTTGCATCTAAGGGAAATGAAGCTCCCAAATTATGAAACAACAAAATGAGAAGTAATGGTATTAGTAGTACATCTTACTATTGCTCACCAGGAGATGGAGCAAGTGGAAACTCAGATATTTCAATTTCGTCCATAGTCTTCTTTCTTTCAATCTGTTGTGGATCTTCAGGAGCTGCTTCATCAAATAGTTTAACTGCATGTTGCGAAGATGTCATGTCCTATAAAGCAAATATATATACTGTTGGTTTAATATTAGATAGAGCAGTAACACTGTTCTATAAGGCAAATACATATACTGTTGGTTTAGTATTATATAGAGCAGTAACACTGTTCTATAAGGTAAATATATACTGTTGGGTTTAGTATTATATAGAGCAGGAGTGGTGTTCTATAAGGTAAATATATACTGTTGGTTTAGTATTATATAGAGCAGGGGTGGTGTTTTATAAGGTAAATATATACTGTTGGTTTAGTATTATATAGAGCAGGAGTGGTGTTCTATAAGGTAAATATATACTGTTGGTTTAGTATTATATAGAGCAGTAACACTGTTCTATAAGGTAAATATATACTGTTGGGTTTAGTATTATATAGAGCAGGAGTGGTGTTCTATGAGGGAAATATATACTGTTGGTTTAGTATTATATAGAGCAGGAGTGGTGTTCTATAAGGTAAATATATACTGTTGGGTTCAGTATTATATAGAGCAGGAGTGGTGTTCTATAAGGTAAATATATATCGTTGGTTGGGTATTATATAGAGCAGGGGGTCGTGTTCTATAATGTAAATATATACTGTTGGTTTAGTATTATATAGAGCAGGAGTGGTGTTCTATAAGGTAAATATATACTGTTGGGTTTAGTATTATATAGAGCAGGAGTGGTGTTCTATAAGGTAAATATATACTGTTGGTTTAGTATTATATAGAGCAGGAGTGGTGTTCTATAAGGTAAATATATACTGTTGGGTTTAGTATTATATAGAGCAGGAGTGGTGTTCTATAAGGTAAATATATACTGTTGATTTAGTATTATATAGAGCAGGAGTGGTGTTCTATAAGGTAAATATATACTGTTGGGTTTAGTATTATATAGAGCAGGAGTACTGTTCTATAAGGTAAATATATACTGTTGGGTTTAGTATTATATAGAGCAGGAGTGGTGTTCTATAAGGTAAATATATACTGTTGGTTTAGTATTATATAGAGCAGTAACACTGTTCTATAAGGGAAATATATACTGTTGGTTTAGTATTATATAGAGCAGGAGTACTGTTCTATAAGGTAAATATATACTGTTGGTTTAGTATTATCTAGAGCAGGAGTGGTGTTCTATAAGGTAAATATATACTGTTGGTTTAGTATTATATAGAGCAGGAGTGGTGTTCTATAAGGTAAATATATACTGTTGGTTTAGTATTATATAGAGCAGGAGTACTGTTCTATAAGGTAAATATATACTGTTGGTTTAGTATTATATAGAGCAGGAGTGGTGTTCTATAAGGTAAATATATACTGTTGGTTTAGTATTATATAGAGCAGGAGTGGTGTTCTATAAGGTAAATATATACTGTTGGTTTAGTATTATATAGAGCAGGAGTACTGTTCTATAAGGTAAATATATACTGTTGGTTTAGTATTATATAGAGCAGGAGTGGTGTTCTATAAGGTAAATATATACTGTTGGTTTAGTATTATATAGAGCAGGAGTGGTGTTCTATAAGGTAAATATATACTGTTGGTTTAGTATTATATAGAGCAGGAGTACTGTTCTATAAGGTAAATATATACTGTTGGTTTAGTATTATATAGAGCAGGAGTACTGTTCTATAAGGTAAATATATACTGTTGGTTTAGTATTATATAGAGCGGCGGTGGATTGGCAGTATCGGTGGAGGGTCGGACGTCATGCTTTCCAGCATAGTTATGTCCCTTTACGATCTGAGTTCAAATCCCGCCGAGGTTGACTTTGCCTTTCATCCTCACGGGGTCGATAAAATAAAGTACCAGTAATGCACTGGGTAATTGCTGGCCTTGTGCCAAAAAGTAGAAACAATTATATAGAGCAGGGGTGGTGTTCTATAAGGTAAATATATACTGTTGGTTTAGTATTATATAGAGCAGGGGTGGTATTCTATAAGGTAAATATATACTGTTGGTTTAGTATTATATAGAGCAGGAGTGGTGTTCTATAAGGTAAATATATATACTGCTGGTTTAGTATTATATAGAGCAGGGGTGGTGTTCTATAAGGTAAATATATATACTGTTGTCAATCAACAAAGCTATAGATGCAAATATTTGAGGAATTGTGTGGAAGAGTAATTTTAGTCATTTAAAATCACAAAATACAAACAAACAAACAAAAAACCTGTTAACTTAATATATATCACATATTTCTTGGTGCCAACATTTTTGTTGCAGTGTATGTGACCTGGGCACTGACATAACTCCACTGCAAATGACTTGAATTTAATATAAGATAAAAGAAACTAAATGCTGCAAGATTGTTAGTCTAGCTCATATGTTCCATGTCTAGCATGGTTCCTATGGCTGCATGCCTTTCCTAACTTTACAGTGTGTACTGGGTGCATTTCATCATGCCACCAGCACTACCACCTTACAGGATGGACTGGGTGGTTTTTATCATGTCACCAGCACTACCACTTTACAGTGTGTACTGGGTGGTTTTTATCATGTCACCAGCACTACCACATTACAGTGTGTACTGGGTGGTTTTTATCATGTCACCAGCACTACATTACAGTGTGTACTGGGTACATTTTATCATGTCACCAGCACTACCACCTTACAGTGTGTACTGGGTGGTTTTTATCATGTCACCAGCACTACCACATTACAGTGTGTACTGGGTACATTCTATCATGTCACCAGCACTTCCACCTTACAGTGTGTACTGGGTGGTGTTTATCATGTTACCAGCACTACCACATTACAGTGTGTACTGGGTACATTCTATCATGTCACCACCACTACCACCTTACAGTATGTACTGGGTGGTTTTTAAAGGGGTATTTCTGCCAAAATCATTTTAAAAAAAGAAATCACCAAACCTCTGAAATTGTACCTTCCTCTTCAGTGGGTGGTTCGGGGACCACCTCTTCTTCTGGTTTCTCTTCCTTTATAGGTAGTAATTCCTTTGGTTCCACTACAGGGCTCGGATCTATCAAATATACCATTTAACTGTTTATTATATTTCTACAGGTTGCGACAGGATTAAAAGGTAATAATAATATTATTATTAACAGTATATTAATATTTACAGGAACTTCAGTGTAGGTGCAGGTGTTACAGTGAAGTTGCAGTGGTGACTGTGTGGTATTATGATACTGGTAGTGGTGGTGGTGGTGATGGTGGTCGTAGTGGTGGTGTGGTAGAGGTGGTGGTGGTGGTAGAAGTGTGGTGGTAGTGGTAGTAGTGGTGATGGTGGTCGTAGTGGTGGTGGTGGTGGTGGTAGTGGTGGTAGAGGTGGTGGTAGTGGTAGAGGTGGTGGTCGAAGTAGTGGTGGTAGTGGTGGTAGTGGTAGTAGTGGTAGAGGTGGTGGTCATGATGGTAGAGGTGGTGGTAGCAGTGGTAGAGGTGGTGGTGTGATGGTGGTGGTAGAGGTGGTGGTGGTGGTGGTAGTGAAGGTGTAGTGGATACAGTGTTAGTGATATGAAGTATACAGGGGGTGTTGGTGATGGTAGAGGTGGTGTTGGTGGTAGTGATGGTAGTGGTGGTGGTGGTAGTGATGATGTTAGTGGTAATGGTGGTGGTAGTGGTGGTGGTGATGGTAGTGGTGGTGGTGGTAGTGGTGGTGGTGATGGTAGTGGTGGTGGTGATGGTGGTAATGGTGGTGGTAGTGATGGTGGTGGTGACGGTTGTGGTGGTGGTGGAGATGGTAGTGGTGGTGGTGATGGTGGTGGTAGTGGTGGTGGTAGTGGTGGTGGTGATGGTAGTGGTAGTGGCGGTGGTAGTGGTGGTGGTGATGGTAGTGGTGGTGATGGTAGTGGTAATGGTGGTGGTAGTGATGGTGGTGGTGACGGTTGTGGTGGTGGTGGAGATGGTAGTGGTGGTGGTGATGGTAGTGGTGGTGGTGGTGGTAGTGGTGATGGTAGTGGTAGTGGCGGTGGTAGTGGTAGTGGTGGTGGTGATGGTAGTGGTAATGGTGGTGGTAGTGATGGTGGTGGTGACGGTTGTGGTGGTGGTGGAGATGGTAGTGGTGGTGGTGATGGTAGTGGTAGTGGTGGTGGTAGTGGTAGTGGTGATGGTAGTGGTAGTGGCGGTGGTAGTGGTAGTGGTGGTGGTAGTGGTAGTGGTGGTGGTGCAGTAAATACAGTGTTAGTGATATGAAGGGGTAGAATAGATGTGTACCTACCAACAGTTACCTTCCTTCTGACCCTGAATGAAGGAGATGTATCTGAGAGGTAGTCGTAGGTGGTGTGTAGCAGGGTGATGGCGCAGTCAGCCAGTGCCAACACCTTAGGGATATCAAAACTAAAACCAAATTCTTTAAACTCAAATGATTTGATCCTGAGGAGAATTGAAGAAAGAAATAACATGTAGTTAAGACGATAGTGATGATGATGATGGTGATGATGATAATGTTGATGATGATGATGTATATGATGATGGTGGTGGTGATGATGTTGATGATGATGATGAGGAGTTGGTGGAGGTGAAGAAATGGAAGGGGAGGGCGGGGTGATATAAAGCAATTAGTTGAGAAGTTAAAGACCTTCCTCAAACTGGAGATTATTCCAGTTTCATGTGGTGGTATGACATGGTGACTACTACCCCCCACACAGTGGTGGTATGACACGGTGACTACTACCCCCCACACAGTGGTGGTATGACACGGTGACTACTACCCCCCACACAGTGGTGGTATGACACGGTGACTACTACCCCCCACACAGTGGTGGTATGACATGGTGACTACTACCCCCCACACAGTGGTGGTATGACACGGTGACTACTACCCCCCACACAGTGGTGGTATGACACGGTGACTACTACCCCCCACACAGTGGTGGTATGACATGGTGACTACTACCCCCCACACAGTGGTGGTATGACACGGTGACTACTACCCCCCACACAGTGGTGGTATGACACGGTGACTACTACCCCCCACACAGTGGTGGTATGACACGGTGACTACTACCCCCCACGCAGTGGTGGTATGACATGGTGACTACTACCCCCCACGCAGTGGTGGTATGACATGGTGACTACTACCCCCCACACAGTGGTGGTATGTCACTGTGACTACTACCCCCCACACAGTGGTGGTATGTCACTGTGACTACTACCCCCCACACAGTGGTGGTATGACACGGTGACTACTACCCCCCACACAGTGGTGGTATGACACCGTGACTACTACCCCCCACACAGTAGTGGTATGACACCGTGACTACTACCCCCCACACAGTGGTGGTATGACACGGTGACTACTACCCCCCACACAGTGGTGGTATGACACGGTGACTACTACCCCCCACACAGTGGTGGTATGACACCGTGACTACTGCCCCCCACACAGTGGTGGTATGACACGGTGACTACTAACCCCCACACAGTGGTGGTATGACACGGTGACTACTACACCCCCACACAGTGGTGGTATGACACCGTGACTACTACCCCCCACACAGTGGTGGTATGACACTGTGACTACTACCCCCCCACACAGTGGTGGTATGACACCGTGACTACTACCCCCCACACAGTGGTGGTATGGCACCGTGACTACTACCCCCCACACAGTGGTGGTATGAGACGGTGACTTATACCCCCCCACACAGTGGTGGTATGACACGGTGACTACTACGCCCCACACAGTGGTGGTATGACACGGTGACTACTACCCCCCACACAGTGGTGGTATGACACGGTGACTACTACCCCCCACACAGTGGTGGTATGCCACGGTGACTACTACGCCCCACACAGTGGTGGTATGACACGGTGACTACTACCCCCCACACAGTGGTGGTATGACACGGTGACTACTACCCCCCACACAGTGGTGGTATGACACGGTGACTACTACACCCCACACAGTGGTGGTATGACACGGTGACTACTACTCCCCCAGACAGTGGTGGTATGACACTGTGACTACTACTCCCCCACACAGTGGTGGTATGACACGGTGACTACTACCCCCCCACACAGTGGTGGTATGACACGGTGACTACTACACCCCACACAGTGGTGGTATGACACCGTGACTACTACGCCCCACACAGTGGTGGTATGACACCGTGACTACTACCCCCCACACAGTGGTGGTATGACACCGTGACTACTACCCCCCCACACAGTGGTGGTATGACACGGTGACTACTACACCCCACACAGTGGTGGTATGACACGGTGACTACTACCCCCACACTGGTGGTATGACACAGTGACTACTACACCCCACACAGTGGTGGTATGACACCGTGACTACTACCCCCCCCCCCCCCCCCCCCACACACACACACACAGTGGTGGTATGACACCGTGACTACTACGCTCCACACAGTGGTGGTATGACACGGTGACTACTACACCCCACACAGTGGTGGTATGTCACTGTGACTACTACTCCCCCACACAGTGGTGGTATGACACTGTGACTAGTACCCCCCACACAGTGGTGGTATGACACGGTGACTACTACTACCCCCCACACAGTGGTGGTATGACACTGTGACTACTACCCCCCACACAATGGTGGTATGACACCATCATGACTACTACCCCCCACACAGTGGTGGTATGACACTGTGACTACTACCCCCCACACAGTGGTGGTATGGAACTGTGGCTACTACCCCCCCACACAGTGGTGGTATGACACCGTGGTGGCATGGAACTGTGAGAACTACCCCCCCCCCCCCATGTGATCGTATATACAAGATGTCAGTCTACTACAGGGTCAGCCGCTCACCCCCATGTTATGTTAAATAACTGTATCATTAGACTTTCTCCCATCAAGCATTACCCCATACACACTACTACTACCACCACCACCACCACTACTCTAACCGCTAGACCACACACCTTCACTATGGTCAACAGTCCAGCAATGGAAAGAATAGAAACATTATTTCCTTGGTCTGCTGTGACAAGTTCCACCCCACTCAGTAAGCAAATGAGGTCTGAGATCTTGTTGATAATTAGGAAAGAAAAGAAGCCCATCCAGCCCTGAATAGTAAAATGTTATCAGCATATGTCGATACCCTTTTATTCCATTCAGTGGTTGGAGGTGGGGGGCTGTATGCCCTGTTAGACTATTTTCTGTAGTAAAAACTACAGCAAAAGCTTCTGATTCAATTTTCAAATATAATAAAATTATTTATAAATTACCTTAGATTTTTGCAGAAATTTCCCCAGATACACATTGATATATAATGGTTGGTGTAGAAAGCTTGGTAATTTGCAGTTTCTGGGTCAACATTTCTTAAGGCATCCAACAAACAATTGTGGATACAATCATTTAGTTTGCCTTCTTGTAAGTTTTGCATGTCTACCATTACCTGAGACACAGAAAAACATGGTAAATTAATGGTAAATAATTCTATATAAGAAATGTGAGGTCTTTCTTTTGAGATGACATGAGAGACAAAATAAAAACACACACAATATATATACATATGCATTCTCATACACACATATAATACACACATATACATGCATACACACACACACAATACACACAATGAACCTCCATGAGTTTCAATAATGAGAGTTCCAGTTACTTGATTAATGGAACAGCCAGCTTGTGAAATTAACATGTTGGTGGCTGAGCATTCTACAGACATGTGAACCCATAATGTAATTCTAAGGGAGATTCACCATGACATGGTATGTAACAAGGTTGGAGGACTGCATGAATGAGTGGAGAGTGACCTGTACAGATTATATTGGGTATGGGCACCAGCCAAGAAGTTCGGATGTTGGCCATAACTAAGGCCATTGTTGATAGACCACTTCAATCAGCACCAGTGTTAGGGAGACTGAGGCCAAGTGGAGCGTAACTTGACGAAGGTTCACTCATAAAATTATGATAGAAGGATTTTAGATAAAAATAATCAGTTTAATGCAAACAGTTTTGTATTGAAGAAGCAAGTGTAGTTTCAGGTGGTTTGGAATGAAAAGGGTTACATGTGAGTAGGTCATGTTTGAATTGTAGTCCCTCACATTTTATTTTAACGTTGCCCTGATTTATTATTCCAAACCCAAACATAACGAAACTACATGAAAATCATGAGACAATGTAGAAAGATGAAGATGAGGAGATACTAACCTCTTGATAAACTTTGTCCATATAATCAGTGAGTTCTTCTGTCTGTGCTAACATGGTAATAACCTCATTTAGCTCATCCATCAGCTGTTAACAGAAAATACAACACTATCACATAGTTATAAATTGTTTTAGAACTTGTCAACCTCCTCATTAGTATACTTCAAATAAATTATGTAGTGTTTGAATTAATTCTGGAGAAATCTGGAAGTATTTACTAAAATTGTTAATTATTTCATTAATAAGATGATGATGATAATCATCATCATCACTGTTTAATGTCCATTTTTCCATGCAAGCATGGGTTAGACAAGTTGTCCTGTTGTGAGACAAGTCAGATCAGGTGAGTGCATCATGTTCAACAAAATACTTTTATATGAAATTATTTTGGAAAATATAAATATGGTAACGAAAAGGTTAAAGTACAAAGGTTATACAACATGACATTGGTTGAAGAAGTATTATACTATACAACATTACATCTGTTGACAGTACTATACTATGTGAGTAAGACACTATATTATATAACTGTACAACTGTTTAAAGTCATAGATAGAAATTGCAAGAGATGTTAATTTGATTTAGACTGTGACTGGTGTGGTATTGATGAGAGAGGGACTAGGAGCTGACTGGTGTGGTATTGATGAGAGAGGGACTAGGAGCTGACTGGTGTGGTATTGATGAGGGAGGGACTAGGAGCTGACTGGTGTGGTATTGATGAGGGAAGGACTAGGAGCTGACTGGTGTGGTATTGACAAGGGAGGGACTAGACTGTGACTGGTGTGGTATTGATGAGGGAGGGACTAGGAGCTGACTGGTGTGGTATTGATGAGGGAAGGACTAGGAGCTGACTGGTCTGGTATTGACGAGGGAGGGACTAGACTGTGACTGGTGTGGTATTGATGAGGGAGGGACTAGGAGCTGACTAGTGTGGTATTGATGAGGGAAGGACTAGGAGCTGACTGGTGTGGTATTGATGAGGGAAGGACTAGGAGCTGACTGGTGTGGTATTGACGAGGGGGGGGGGGGGACTAGACTGTGACTGGTGTGGCATTGATGAGGGAGGGACTAGGAGCTGACTAGTGTGGTATTGATGAGGGAAGGACTAGGAGCTGACTGGTGTGGTATTGACGAGGGAGGGACTAGACTGTGACTGGTGTGGTACTGATGAGGTGTAGGAAATAAATATCAGTGAATAGCAAGTGTTTAGTATAGGGCTTCGAACATATCAATCTGGTTAGACAAGCAAAGATTAAACTGAAGGAGATTGTAATATCTTGACTGTAATCATAGATGTGTCCTCTTGTCAACATAATCTAAGATATGTCCTCCTGTCAACTGTAACCTATGATATGTCCTCCTATCAACTGTAACTAGAGAAGTGTCTTCCTGTCAACTGTAACAAGAGACATGTCCCCCTGTCAACTGTAACCAGAGCTGTGATCTATCAACTGTAACCAGAGCTGTGTCCTATCAACTGTAACCATAGATGTGACCTATCAACTGTAACCAGAGCTGTGTCCTATCAACTGTAACCAGAGCTGTGTCCTATCAACTGTAACCAGAGCTGTGATCTATCAACTGTAACCAGAGCTGTGATCTATCAACTGTAACCAGAGTTGTGTCCTATCAACTGTAACCAGAGCTGTGTCCTATCAACTGTAACCAGAGCTGTGTCCTATCAACTGTAACCAGAGCTGTGATCTATCAACTGTAACCAGAGCTGTGTTCTATCAACTGTAACCAGAGCTGTGTCCTATCAACTGTAACCAGAGCTGTGATCTATCAACTGTAACCAGAGCTGTGTCCTATCAACTGTAACCAGAGCTGTGTCCTATCAACTGTAACCAGAGCTGTGATCTATCAACTGTAACCAGAGCTGTGTCCTATCAACTGTAACCAGAGCTGTGTCCTATCAACTGTAACCAGAGCTGTGTCCTATCAACTATAACCAGAGCTGTGATCTATCAACTGTAACCAGAGCTGTGTCCTATCAACTGTAACCAGAGCTGTGTCCTATCAACTGTAACCATAGCTGTGTCCTATCAACTGTAACCAGAGCTGTGTCCTATCAACTGTAACCAGAGCTGTGTTCTATCAACTGTAACCAGAGCTGTGATCTATCAACTGTAACCAGAGCTGTGTCCTATCAACTGTAACCAGAGCTGTGTTCCATCAACTGTAACCAGAGCTGTGATCTATCAACTGTAACCAGAGCTGTGTTCTATCAACTGTAACCAGAGCTGTGATCTATCAACTGTAACCAGAGCTGTGTCCTATCAACTGTAACCAGAGCTGTGATCTATCAACTGTAACCATAGCTGTGTCCTATCAACTGTAACCAGAGCTGTGTCCTATCAACTGTAACCAGAGCTGTGATCTATCAACTGTAACCAGAGCTGTGATCTATCAACTGTAACCATAGATGTGACCTATCAACTGTAACCACAGATGTGTCCTATCAACTGTAACCAGAGCTGTGTCCTATCAACTGTAACCAGAGCTGTGTCCTATCAACTGTAACCATAGCTGTGTCCTATCAACTGTAACCAGAGCTGTGATCTATCAACTGTAACCAGAGCTGTGTCCTATCAACTGTAACCATAGATGTGTCCTATCAACTGTAACCAGAGCTGTGTCCTATCAACTGTAACCAGAGCTGTGTCCTATCAACTGTAACCTGAGTTGTGTCCTATCAACTGTAACCAGAGCTGTGATCTATCAACTGTAACCAGAGCTGTGTCCTATCAACTGTAACCAGAGCTGTGTCCTATCAACTGTAACCAGAGTTGTGTCCTATCAACTGTAACCTGAGCTGTGTCCTATCAACTGTAACCAGAGCTGTGTCCTATCAACTGTAACCATAGATGTGTCCTATCAACTGTAACCAGAGCTGTGTCCTATCAACTGTAACCATAGATGTGTCCTATCAACTGTAACCAGAGCTGTGTCCTATCAACTGTAACCAGAGCTGTGTCCTATCAACTGTAACCATAGATGTGTCCTATCAACTGTAACCAGAGCTGTGTCCTATCAACTGTAACCATAGATGTGTCCTATCAACTGTAACCAGAGCTGTGTCCTATCAACTGTAACCATAGATGTGTCCTATCAACTGTAAGCAGAGCTGTGTCCTATCAACTGTAACCAGAGCTGTGTCCTATCAACTGTAACCATAGATGTGTCCTATCAACTGTAACCAGAGCTGTGTCCTATCAACTGTAACCAGAGCTGTGTCCTATCAACTGTAACCAGAGTTGTGTCCTATCAACTGTAATCTGAGCTGTGTCCTATCAACTGTAACCATAGATGTGTCCTATCAACTATAACCAGAGCTGTGTCCTATCAACTGTAACCAGAGCTGTGATCTATCAACTGTAACCAGAGCTGTGTCCTATCAACTGTAACTATAGCTGTGATCTATCAACTGTAACCAGAGCTGTGTCCCATCAACTGTAACCAGAGCTGTGTCCTATCAACTGTAACCAGAGCTGTGATCTATCAACTGTAACCAGAGCTGTGTCCCATCAACTGTAACCAGAGCTGTGTCCTATCAACTGTAACCAGAGCTGTGATCTATCAACTGTAACCAGAGCTGTGTTCTATCAACTGTAACCAGAGCTGTGTCCTATCAACTGTAACCAGAGCTGTGATCTATCAACTGTAACCAGAGCTGTGTCCTATCAACTGTAACCAGAGCTGTGTCCTATCAACTGTAACCATAGATGTGTCCTATCAACTGTAACCAGAGCTGTGTCCTATCAACTGTAACCAGAGCTGTGATCTATCAACTGTAACCAGAGCTGTGTCCTATCAACTGTAACTATAGCTGTGATCTATCAACTGTAACCAGAGCTGTGTCCCATCAACTGTAACCAGAGCTGTGTCCTATCAACTGTAACCAGAGCTGTGATCTATCAACTGTAACCAGAGCTGTGTCCCATCAACTGTAACCAGAGCTGTGTCCTATCAACTGTAACCAGAGCTGTGATCTATCAACTGTAACCAGAGCTGTGTTCTATCAACTGTAACCAGAGCTGTGTCCTATCAACTGTAACCAGAGCTGTGATCTATCAACTGTAACCAGAGCTGTGTCCTATCAACTGTAACCAGAGCTGTGTCCTATCAACTGTAACCATAGATGTGTCCTATCAACTGTAACCAGAGCTGTGTCCTATCAACTGTAACCAGAGCTGTGTCCTATCAACTGTAACCATAGATGTGTCCTATCAACTGTAACCAGAGCTGTGTCCTATCAACTGTAACCATAGATGTGTCCTATCAACTGTAACCAGAGCTGTGTCCTATCAACTGTAACCATAGATGTGTCCTATCAACTGTAAGCAGAGCTGTGTCCTATCAACTGTAACCATAGATGTGTCCTATCAACTGTAACCAGAGCTGTGTCCTATCAACTGTAACCAGAGCTGTGTCCTATCAACTGTAACCAGAGTTGTGTCCTATCAACTGTAATCTGAGCTGTGTCCTATCAACTGTAACCATAGATGTGTCCTATCAACTATAACCAGAGCTGTGTCCTATCAACTGTAACCAGAGCTGTGATCTATCAACTGTAACCAGAGCTGTGTCCTATCAACTGTAACTATAGCTGTGATCTATCAACTGTAACCAGAGCTGTGTCCCATCAACTGTAACCAGAGCTGTGTCCTATCAACTGTAACCAGAGCTGTGATCTATCAACTGTAACCAGAACTGTGTCCCATCAACTGTAACCAGAGCTGTGTCCTATCAACTGTAACCAGAGCTGTGATCTATCAACTGTAACCAGAGCTGTGTTCTATCAACTGTAACCAGAGCTGTGTCCTATCAACTGTAACCAGAGCTGTGATCTATCAACTGTAACCAGAGCTGTGTCCTATCAACTGTAACCAGAGCTGTGTCCTATCAACTGTAACCAGAGCTGTGTCCTATCAACTGTAACCTGAGCTGTGTCCTATCAACTGTAACCATAGATGTGTCCTATCAACTGTAACCACAGATGTGTCCTATCAACTGTAACCACAGATGTGTCCTATCAACTGTAACCAGAGCTGTGTCCCATCAACTGTAACCAGAGTTGTGTCCTATCAACTGTAACCAGAGTTGTGTCCTATCAACTGTAACCCGAGCTGTGTCCTATCAACTGTAACCAGAGTTGTGTCCTATCAACTGTAACCTGAGCTGTGTCCTATCAACTGTAACCATAGATGTGTCCTATCAACTGTAACCAGAACTGTGTCCTATCAACTGTAACCTGAGCTGTGTCCTATCAACTGTAACCAGAGCTGTGATCTATCAACTGTAACCAGAGCTGTGTCCTATCAACTGTAACCAGAGCTGTGTCCTATCAACTGTAACCAGAGCTGTGTCCTATCAACTGTAACCAGAGCTGTGTCCTATCAACTGTAACCTGAGCTGTGTCCTATCAACTGTAACCAGAGTTGTGTCCTATCAACTGTAACCATAGATGTGTCCTATCAACTGTAACCAGAGCTGTGTCCTATCAACTGTAACCAGAGCTGTGTCCTATCAACTGTAACCAGAGCTGTGTCCTATCAACTGTAACCAGAGCTGTGTCCTATCAACTGTAACCAGAGTTGTGTCCTATCAACTGTAACCAGAGCTGTGTCCTATCAACTGTAACCATAAATGTGTCCTATCAACTGTAACCAGAGCTGTGTCCTATCAACTGTAACCATAGATGTGTCCTATCAACTGTAACCACAGATGTGTCCTATCAACTGTAACCATAAATGTGTCCTATCAACTGTAACCACAGATGTGTCCTATCAACTGTAACCATAGATGTGTCCTCCTGTCACCATGCTGTGATGTTAAAAGGAGGAGGAGGAGGGGAAACACCAAGAGAAAGAATAATTTAAAGGCAGTTATAGACCATTAATACAATCTTGAATATTGATTTTGGTTTATTTGGTTTTGAGGAACAACACAGATTTCTGCAAGTTGTTATAATCAATTATAACAATTAGACTGGGCTGACTTGATCAATTCAATTGATTTTACTAGGCTGACTTGATCAATTCAATTGATTTTTACTGGGTTGATTTAATAGAATTGATTATATTGAAATGATTCAATTCAAACCAAATCATGCAAACAATATAGCTTGGCATTCCATTGCTTCTGTTAACTCACTAATACCATTTAGAACTCACCCCCCCCCCCATCATCCTCACTACCCCCCCCCCCCCCCCCCCCCATCATCATCGTTACCATCATCAAATGTTCATATCATCATCTGACAGCAATCTTTGGTACCCTCACAGGCATACATATTGATTATAAAACAGATTGCACTATCCTGAATACATAATTTATTGATAGTTGATCAGCTGAAGCCATATTCAATAATGTGCTAATTAAAAGATGATCAGATCAAGTGATTGAGTCAATACCCTAGAAATAGTAACAGATTCAAATATTATTGACTTGATGTGGAAAACTAAGTGGAGTATTGAAGTGAATATCAAGATACTTTGTTAAATTAACAAGATTTAAGATTTAATAAAAAACACAACAAAGGAACCAAGTCCACCCTGTATGCTAATCCAGTGTCACAATAACATAAAGCCCAGTCCACTCTGTAAGGTGGTCATCATAGTGACATGAGAAAAAAAGCACCTAGTCAACATGTCATAATGCACCCAGTTCACCATGTAAAGTGGTCATTTTGGTGCCATGATAAAAAACGCTCAGTCCACACTGTAAGGTGGTCATACTGGTGACACGAGAAAAAGCACCTAGTCAACACTGTAACATGGTTGTGCTGGTGACATGACAAAAACACCCAGTCCACCCTGTTAAGTTGTCATTTTGGTGCCATAATAAAATGCATCCAATCCACACTGTAACATGGTTGGCATTAGGAAGGGCATCCAACTGAGCCAGTATCAGTTCTGTATGTGCCAGACATGGTCACCTGACCTGAATTGTCTCATAACTTGACAACCCATCTAACCCATGAAAGCGTGGAAAATAGATGTTAAATGATGATGATGATGACGATACCATAAAGAATTTATAGAACATAATTCTTGTTTTGATTTGTCAGGTTTTCTAAAAACTAAAGAGACAATTACCCTCCAGAATCTGTCTATTTCATTACAGTATATATCACTCTGGGCCCCATTGTTAAAGGGAGAACTGAATGGCACTGCCACTCTCTATTGCATCCTCACATTTAAAAAACATCTTGAAATAAGTTCCCTATATGTTGACGACCTGGTTCTGACTGTCAGCACTCACATCTGTACATAAACATACATCAACATTCACATGTATTGTTTATCTACAAGTTAATATACACACATTTTGTGCTACTCAAATTTACTTGATATAGTATGTAATCAACAAAGCAGCTTCTACTTAGAGCTAGAAATAACAGCCAAACTCCCACCTTAAAGGAAGAACACATTACATAATGTAATTGTAGATATAGAAAAAGATGGGATGGTTAGAGGTTGAATACCCTTGTATGATATAAGTTGCTGAACCAGGGCTGACCTGGGGCTAAACATCAACATGGAGGTATCATTACAACAGAAATGATAGCTTACATCTAAATTCAAGAGACTGTTCTTTAATACTATCTCCACATCCTGATTTTTAGCACCTTCATGGGACAGGCTTATATATGTGTTGATTTCTTTCTGTAAGGAAGGATCTGGAGTTCCATCACATCTCATGTACCGTGCCCACTAGGAAAAACAAAATGTAATAGATACAATGGATAGGTGGTTAGTATTACTAAGGATTACATATCTATGTATACTAAATACTAAAGGTTACATATCTATATTTTCTTTATTACTGCATGCATGCATGGTCCTATAACTCTTGAGGGAGTTATAGGGCTGCCATATTGAAATACAGCATTTCTAGGGCATTTTAAAACCTGGTAGAGCCCATCTCTAGGTCTGAATACAGTAGATTTCTTCCAGAGAAAGAGATATAGAAGAAGAATCAACTCTAGTACTAGACTGGTGCTTTTTTATTAAAAGGATGAAAGGCAAAGTTGATCTTGGCAGGATTTAGACTCAACATGCACAAAATATTCTATCCGATGTTCTAATGACTCTGTCAATTCACCGCCTAAGTTATTACTAAGGTAGTATCATCTATATTTTCCATATACTAAGGTATTACATATCTATATTTAGATGAAGGGCTAACACCTGATGCATCAAGACATTCTTTTTCTTATTCCCACAAATAATAAAACTTTGTGTAATTATTTTCTGTGTTTGTCTTCTTTTGATGCTCAACTATAAATTTATTGTCTACTTCAGCTGCTTAGCACACAATTTAAAAGATAAGACAAGTTAATATACATTAGTAATATATAAGACAAGTTAATATATATTAGTAATATATAAGACAAGTTAATATATATAAGTAATATATAAGACAAGTTAATATATATTAGTAAAATTGAAGACAAGACAATAAGACATAAAAGTACAAACTCTATTCATTATTTTGGTTTCGGCAAATAAAGTTTTGAAATATCTTTTGTCTTCCATCATAATTTCTTCAATTTCCCGAATTTCCTGCACTCGTTGTTTTCTTTCCTTATAACATAAAAAATAAGCACACACATATATATATATATGATAATATTATCATTACTGTTTAACAACCATTTTCTATGCTTGCATTGGTTAGAGGCTAGTCAGGTCAGGTGACCACATCTTGCTTATACAGATTTGTTTTTGGCTTGGTTTCTAAGGCTGAATGCCCTTCCTAATGCCAACCACTTTATAACATGTACTGAGAGATTTTTGTTGGGGCACCATCACTATTGCCGCTCAGGGTGGACTGGGTGCTTTTGTCATGGCACCAGTACTGTGTGTTTGATTTCTAGTATTGCCTCGTGTCCTTGACCAAAACACTTTATTTCTTGTTGCTCTTGTCTACTCAGTTGGAAAAAAATTCAAAGGTATTACACATCTATATTTAGATGAAGGGCTAACACTCTGTCTCACTGTGTCATGCTGGAACACTCATTGTCAAAACTGACAGAGAGGGTCTGCCAACCAACAGAAATATGATCAAAAGAGGTAGTACCTAGATATATATAAATCCTTTGCCCCAAAAAATATTCACATCTATGTATCTGAAAATAATTTAAGCAGTCCAGTATTTCATCAATTCATTCCATTGCTCTCAGGTAAAAAGTTGTAAAATCCTACATACTCTTCCTCTCTATTATAATTGTTTCTACTTTTGGCATAAGGCCAGCAATTACCCAGTGCATTACTGGTACTTTATTTTATCGACCACGTAAGGATGAAAGGCAAAGTTAATCTCAGTGGAATTTGAACTCAGAATGGTGTTTGACCCTCTACCTTACTGCCAATCCACTTCCTCTCTATTATAATACAACTTACTCTAAGTTCTTGTTGTTTCCGTTCAATTATCATCAGTTTTTCCATTTTGCGACGTTCAGCTTCTTCTTTCTCTGCCAGGATTCTCAATTTTTCTTCTGATAAAAAACATTAAAAAATAAGGATCAAGATATGTGATGGTAGTGGTAGTGGTTAAGTGAGAGATGTAGTGGTTGTGGTCATGTGACATATGTGATGGTAGTGGTAGTGGTTAAGTGAGAGATGTAGTGGTTGTGGTCATGTGACATATGTGATGGTAGTGGTAGTGGTTAAGTGAGAGATGTAGTGGTTGTGGTCATGTGACATATGTGATGGTAGTGGTTATGGCTGTGTGAGACATGGTAGTAGTTCTGATTATGTGAAAGTTATTCAATGGTAGAAAGGATTTTGTAGCTGCTGGTTATATTTGTGGTAGAAGATGCTGTTGCAGTTGTTATATAACCCTAGATTAGCTCTGCCCAAGCTTTAATTTTTAATGTGATGCAGTGACCATGTTGTTCTATACTTTTCAAGAATATCTTGCAAATAATGCAATTCCATGTGGTACAGGACATTAAGATTTAAATAACACTAAACATTTACTGTGACACTCTACTAATTCTGCCAATCCAGCCACCTTGCTTTAGATTTGATATTGACACAAAAGACTAATAATTAGAATATTATATCACCATCACCATTTAACGTCCATTTTTCCACGCTAGTATGGGTTAGACGAGTTGTCCTGTTGTGAGACGAGACAAATCAGATCACGTAACCATGCCTTGCTCATACACAACTGTTTCTGGTTTGGTTTCTGCAGCTGGATCCCCTTCGTAATGCCAACCACATTTATAGTGAGTACTGGGTGCCTTTTGTTGAGATACCTACATGACCACTTTACAGTGTGGGCTGGGTGCTTTTTGTCATTACACCTACACGACCACTCTACAGTGTGTAAAGATTAACTAGTGAAGACATTCGCTAGGTAAGTTCAGGAGTGAATTGATCAAGTGGGGTATAGGTTTAGCAATATCAATTAATTAGAATATTAATCATTCCTGAAACGTCAGCAATTTGGGGGAAGGAAAGTTTATTATATCAACCCCAGTATATAACTGGTATTTCATTTTATTGACTTTGGCAGGATGAAACGCAAAGTTCACCTTGGTGGGATTTCAACTTAAAATTTAAAGAGCTGGAACAAATATTGCAAAGAAATTTGTCTTTCATTTTGAAATAATAATGATTTCTACTATAAGCACAAGGATAATAATTTTGGTAAAAGGGGAAAGTCAATTAAATCGATCCCAGGATGCTATTGGTACTTTTATTTTATCAACCCCGTAAGGATGAAAAGCAAAGCTCTCCTCGGCGGGATTTGAAGGTGACCTTTGTCTTTCATCCTCACGGGGTCGATAAAATAATAATGAGCTACAGTAGAGAGAGACCAAGGAAGACCTGGGTAGAGGTTGTGAGAGTTGACCCAGATCACTGAACCTCACAGCTGAGCTAAAAAGGAACTGAGAAGGGTGGAGAGATGTTGTGATGATGATAATAACTAATTTTATTTTTTAACCTTCTTCATTGGTTTTCTTCTCAGGTTCTTCTTTTTCTTTTCCAGCATCACCCTTTTCTTTCTTCTTCACTTTCTTTTTCAAACCCTGTTAAAAAAATTCAGATACATCAGTATATTGATCGATATAAAAATCAATCAGTTACCCCCATCATAACCTGTATCTATACTCTCTGACATTCTCCAGTCTCTCGCTCAAAGAATTGGCCTGTCTTCTCTTTCTGTTTCTTCTACTGCTACTACAATAGTCTCTACTCTCTGGGAGCTAGATACTCTCATGTCTCTCTCTCTCTTGCTATTTAAATATACACACAAGCACACATACATCAATTGCATAATTTTATGTCAGCTGGGAAATGCTTCATGGGTTGGAGCAAACATACAAACACACTTATGAGGTTCTTGAAACATTAATAGAATTAGGAATGGTATTATTCCAAACTAAACATAAAGAACTACAATATGAAAGATATTTAATGGACAGGATTAGACATCAGTATACAGATACATACACTTCATGGGTTAGCTGGGACACATACAATATAAAGTATATATATTCATTATAGTTCTCCAGTTTAAGATTGGCTGCCCATGGGAACTTCTCTATGCAGATGATCTGGTTTATGTAGCTGAATCCATTAAAGAACCAGAAAATAAGTTCTGACTATGGAAACAGAATTTAGAATCATAAGGCCTGAGAGTAAACTTTGCCAAAACTAAAGTGTTAGTGAGTAGAAGAGAAGATAGGATCCTGATTCCTGCAGGGAAGTGGCCCTGCTCAATATGTAGAAAGGGAGTAGGCATAAACTCTATACAATGTAAATGTTGTGTACACAAGAGATGTAGTGGAATAACGGGTAGACTAACAGGAAGGAAAGACTGTTTGTAGAAGATGCACAGGGGTAACCGAGGGGATGAGAGCTAGTGACATAAACCTATTCCAGTCACAGGAAGGACCCATAGAAGTGGTTGATAGCTTCTTCTATCTAGGCGATGTAATTAGCAATGGAGGAGGGTGTTCTGAGAGCATAATAGCTAGAATAAGGATAGGATGGAAAAAGTTTAGAGAACTACTCCCACTATTGACCACAAAAGGTTTCTCCATATGTACAAAAGGATGACTGTATGATGGCTGTGTGTGAAGTTGCAATGCTGGATGGTAGTGAAACATGGGCTGTGACTGCAGAGGACATGCGTAGACTGGAGAGAAATGAAGCAACCATGTTCTGTTGGATGTGTAATGTAAGTGTGAGAGAGAGGCAGAGCTTGGACAAGTTGAAGGAGTAGCTGGGTTTAAGAGGAATGTGAGATGGGGTGCAGGAGAGAAGACTGCATTGGTATGGAGATGTAATGCGCATGGACAATGTTTGCTGGGTGAAGAAGTGCCAGAAAATGCCAGTGGAAGAAAAGAAGCTGCAATAGAAGACGACCAAGAAAGAGCTGGACAAAGGTTGTGAGAGCCGACCTCAAAACACTAAGGCTCACAGATGAGATGACAAAGGATCACGAGTGGAGAGGTGGTGCTAGGAGGACTCAACTCATGCAACCTTGGAAAAACGGACGTAAGAATGATGGTGATGACACACACACACACGCGCACACATATACATACATTAGTTGTTTACTAAGCACCCTAAGTATACAATATATTTATATCTGTATATAAACAGTAAGTACAGAAGTAACCAAGACTTAGACATCTAAAGAGGCCAGCTTCACGTATTTCCATTTAAAGAGAAGCATTAAAAACATTTTTTTGTGTAGGTAACATGGTAAAAAGTTCCCAGTTCCACACTGTAAATGTGGTTGGTGTTAGGAAGGGCATCCAGCCGTAGAAAACCTGCCAGATAGTTCTATATGAGCGAGGTACCGTGTCTTGCTCATATAGGGCTATCTGGCAGGTTTTCTTCTCAGACCAGGTGATGTGTTGTTTCCTTGAGCAAGACACTTTATTTCACATTGCTCCAGTTTACTCAGCTGTAGAAATTAGATGATAGGGACTGGAGTCCCTATCATTCCACTGCAAAGTGGTCGTGGAGGTGCCACGGCAAAAAAGCACCCAGGCCCACACTGTAAAGTGGACGTGTAGGCGCCACGGAAAAAAAACAGCCAGCACTCACTGTAAATGAGGTTGGTGTTAGGAAGGGCATCCAGCTGTAGAAATCAAGCCAGAATCAGTTCCTGTACGAGCAAGACAAGGTCAGACGACCGGACACTGCCCGCATCCGGTCAACCCATCTAACCCATGCTAGCGTGGAAGAACGGACGTAAAACGGTGATGATAATGATGATATATATATATAAAGATTGGTTTTCTCGAAGAGGAATGGAAGGGAACCGCAGTTACATAAGGTACTCAATACATTCGTAAAGATACATATTTTTTTCATATAGAAATGACTATATATATGAAAGAATTCAGGACCCTGTTTCGACAGCTAGATTCAAACTGTTGAAACAGCCGGGGCCCACTCGTCGGGGGTCCTGAATTTTTTCATATAACCCACTCTACTATCCCGAGTATCGAATACTCTAGTGAGTAATGGTCCAACTGGTTTTTACCGGCTTCATTCTGATATATATACACATATATATATATATATACACACACACACATATATATATAGGTGTATATCAATGTTTTCAAGAGTATATTTGAAGTAGAGCTATAAAATAAACAATGACAAAATAACAAGGTAAATAAATGAAACATAACTGAAGGATGAAGTTGGTAAAATAAATTCAGAATAAATATGTTTAGGACGACGATAACTCACCATGTTCGCGAATGTGTTAGTCTTGTGTCTCTAAATGCTTGTCTGGTTACCTTGGAGACGGTACACCGTTCAATTAGGTGTAGGGTGTAGATGGAGGGAGAGTAACAGGTAGAATATAGTGTGTGTATCTATGTGTGCGTTCATGTGTACGTGTTTTGTGCGTTTACGCATTTTATGTGTGTGTGTGTATTCGTTTTAATGAATATTGTATTAAGGGCCAGTCTTTCACCTGCCGAGACCCTTTAAAAATTCGAGTAAAAAACTTAAAATAATTATACATGATTATTATTGATTAAATTAGTTACAAAATGTTCCTTTTAACTAAAATAAAAATATATATTTAAAAAAAATGAAACCCCGAGGGTATATGGCTCTAAGATATAGCTTATTGAACAGTTAGGTAAGTCTAGCATTGTGTGGGGCTGTTCGTGTGTGTTTTGGGTGAACTTCGTTGTGATTTATTTATAATTGAAACAGCCACAACCCACAGTGGACTCCTGGATGTTCTTCTTACGTATGAGCGAGACAGCTTCAATTATGTGAGGTCCCCCAGGTGTTGTAACCAGTTCACGGTTGTGCGATTAGGCTGTGTAACTTAATAATGAAGAATGCGATATATTCAACCATTTTAAAACTTTAACAAATTCTAACCTCTAGAGGTTAGAGAAATACTATAAACCAGAACTTAACAAACTTTTAAAATCGCGACTTCCGCTTCTTAAAAAAATAAATCCGTCACAACTCATTCTTTTTCCACAGAATACTTATTTTTATTACTGCTTGCTTTCTCTGCTCGGTTACTATTATTCAATTTGAAACATGTGGATTTGCTGTTAAATGTACAACAATTGCAAAATTTTAATTTTTGCAGGAATTATTGGAATAACAATTAATTTTTCTTTTTATTAAGGGTTCCCATATAGCTTTAAACTGAAGTCTGCTGCAAAGAATAAAGACAAAATGTAATATAAAACTGTACAATATACATGGTAATAAGTAAACGAAAAAGGAAAGGAAAGGAGTAAGTAAAAAGGTTTTAAGCAACGAAAGTAAGGGAGAAGGGGAAAGAACGACAGACTCTATACTCCAGTCAGAACGGTGTTCAGTTACATCCCGCGGACAAAATAGCGAAGATACTGCCGTGGAGAATTGCAAGTGTCACCCGCTGCAACATCTTGTCTCTCCGATTTTAAAAGGAAATCAGCAGTGCGGGGACAGGAGACATCTCAGATCTCGATGGCCACCGGTACGAAAAAGAAGAGGTCGGTCAAGCGAATTTTAAACAGCCAAGAAAGATAACTCCTTTCCTTTTGTAACAGTTACTTCCCTTGTATAATTTTTTTTATTGTTAACTTGTAGGTTTATTAATTTAATTGTGATGTTTGATTAAACGTCTAATGTTTTAACTCGTTATACGGCATGTCGTGGGGTCTCAATCATAAGACAGCATGAACTATAGGATGAACTAATATTTCGTCTAAATTAAAAATGCCTACATGAATCATCCCCAACATTATTATCACCGTTTAACGTCTATTTTCCACGCTTGCATGAGTTAGACGGATTGTCATGTTATGAAATAATTCAGGTCATGTATGAAGCATGCACAATACACATACAACCACAGACATATATACACCTGCAAACATATATGTACACATGCACACATATGTACAACAGATACACATATATACACAGGCACGCATACATATAATAGACAGACATATATATAACGGACACACGGTCATCTGCTCTGGCTTGGCCCACATCTGGATAATTCGTCTAACCCATGCTAGCATGGAAACATGGACGTTAAACGGCGGTGATGATGATGATGATATTATACAACACACACACACACACACACACATATATATATATATAAAACAAAGAGACATATTTAGCACACACACACATATATATATATATATAGATCTGTCACGTTCCATTGGGAACATAAGTCAACCAATCGTCTCCAACGCTGTCGGTCAGTGGCAGCTTGTAGACATCCGTGCCAGGTGATGTTGACTGTTCGTAGGATGCTTTGGAATGTCCACCACCAGGTCATCTTCAGTTGTCCTCTTTTCCGCTTGCCTTCTGGGGAAGTCCATGTCATTGTTGTTTTGGACGGGTGATGTTCTGGGAGGTGTAGAATGTGACCTGCAAAATGGAACCAACACTCCGTGACGATCTCCCCTGGTGTATGTGACCCTGCTCTCTACAGGATCTCTTCATTCCTAACCCAATCTCGCTAGATGACCTTTAGAATTTCACGCAGGCACTTTAGATAGAAAGTGTTTAGATGCCTATCTGTCTTGGCAGTACATTTCTACATTTTGCAGTTGTAGGTGGCCGTGGGCAGCATATGTATTGGTGTACAAGTGTACCTTGATGTACATGTTGATGTCTGTGTTTGACCAAATCAAGTGCATCCACTGGAACACCATAGTCACCTTTCCAATCCTGCAGTTGATTTCCTGCTCAATGTCACCACTGTTGCTCAGGATGCCAAAGTACAGTAAGTAGTTGACCTGATCCAACTTCTGTTGGTTCACCTTAAGTGCAGCTGCCTGGCTGGGGTTGCTTCCCACTTCATAACCTTGGTCTTTTGGATGTTGACTCATAACTCGATCTTCTTGGTATTCAGATGCAGGGAGGTTGTTAGCATCTGCAGGTTTGTCCTGTCTTCAGGGAGAGAGGATGTCAAAGAACTCTGTAGTACCAGATTTTGTTCTCATGCAACAGCTTGAGTTAGCATACAGGCCTTTGAAGATGGTTATGAAACTCTGTGGAATGCCATACAGAACACATATGTATGCAAACATATAAACATATGCACAGATAAACATATGCACACACACACACACACACACATACATATATATATCAGACACACACATGTATATATATAGTATATGGTGGTGTTAAACTGGATGACAGACTAAGTTTACCACTCAAGGATCAGGTGGTGGTGTTAAACTGGGTGACAGATTAAGCCTATCGCTTAAAGACCAGATGGGTAGTGTTAAACTGGGTAACAGATTAAGTAACTACCAACATGAGTGTTGATAATATGCAAATTAGTGCATCCATTTCAAAATACTACTGTCGGTGACAGGGTATATAAACTCCTCAGTTATATATTTTCTTGTGGTTGTTTAGATGATGTACATGTCTTCAGGTGAGAAGCCCAAAAATGTTTAAAAAATCAACTCAAAATATTTATCATGTTTTTAATTTACAGTGAAATACTTAAATTTGTCTTCTACATCATCTTTCTTTATTTCCTTCTTCCGGTCACTTCTGTGTGCCAACCCACTTCTCCTTGTCCTCCTCCACCTCTTTCAATATTTTCTATATTTCATCTGCCTGTCACCCACCTTGTGGATTGTCTCTCTGTTGACCGCTGGCCTCTGTCCTATGAGACATTATATTTCATCTGCCTGTCACCCACCTTGTGGATTGTCTCTCTGTTGACCGCTGGTCTCTGTCCTCTAAGGCATTTTTGCCTATCACTGTCTTTGATAGCATTTAGCTGTTTTAACAGCTGTTCTAGCAATGAGTTTTCTCATGTTTATATGTATTTAAATTTGGTATGTTTCCATGCCTAAATACATCATGTGTAAATTTATATAGGCATACACACAATCTCAGTTATCTATATACTGTATATACACAGATGTAACTTTA
Organism: Eledone cirrhosa; assembly: GCA_964016885.1. Classification (NCBI taxonomy): domain Eukaryota; kingdom Metazoa; phylum Mollusca; class Cephalopoda; order Octopoda; family Eledonidae; genus Eledone; species Eledone cirrhosa. The sequence goes on along the minus strand of OZ024746.1, from coordinate 16,422,596 downwards.
TCATATAGCTCAGCTGCTTAACACACAATTTAATCTATAAGATAAAAGATGTATCAGGTTTTTGGACATTATTCTTCCTAAGACAATTTCTTTTCATCTTGTTAAACAGAGATCCATTTGTAAACTATCGGCGAGGAATAACTCAGGATTTGTTGAATAAAGAAGTTAGGTTGTTTGGTTGTTCTGGACATATTTCCTTTAACAAGATTTCATGGACATGTTATGGAAGTAGCAGTAGTAGCTGTAGTATTACGGTGAAGATCAATAAGTGACAAGAAGATGAAGGAAGTCTTCTCAAAGACTTTCTCTATTACAGGCAGGATTGTCTAATTTCAATACAATCTGTCAATTGTACCGTGACCGAGAAATGGAAGATTTCAAAGATCCAATTTCTTCAAAAAGAACAATTGTATTGATGTAGTTGTTGTTGTTACTGCTGTATTGGTGTGGTTGTTGTTGTTACTGCTGTATTGGTGTGGTTGTTGTTGTTACTGCTGTATTGGTGTGGTTGTTGTTGTTATTGCTGTATTGGTGTGGTTGTTGTTGTTGCTGCTGTATTGGTGTGGTTGTTGTTGTTGTTACTGTTGTATTGATGGAGTTGTTGTTGTTACTGTTGTAATGATGTGGTTGTTGTTGTTACTGTTGTATTGATGTGGTTGTTGTTGTTACTGTTGTATTGATGTGGTTGTTGTTGTTACTGTTGTATTGATGTGGTTGTTGTTGTTACTGTTGTATTGATGTGGTTGTTGTTGTTACTGTTGTATTGATGTGGTTGTTGTTGTTACTGCTGTATTGGTGTGGTTGTTGTTGTTACTGTTGTGTTTGTGTTATATTGATGTTGTTGTTGTTACTGTTGTATTGATGTGGTTGTTGTTGTTACTGTTGTATTGATGTGGTTGTTGTTGTTACTGTTGTGTTTGTGTTATATTGATATAGTCATTGTTATTATTGCTGTGTTTGTTGTATTAATGTGGTTACTGTTGTTTCTGTTTGGTGTATCTTGTGTGTGTGTATGCGTGTATGTTTGCGCACGTGTTGTGTGTGTTTCTCTGTGCGTGGTGTGTGAATGTATCTGTGAGTATGTGTGAGTGTTTTATTTATTCTAGAATTGATAAGTTCAAAAGCAGTGCTGGTAGATGTATAGTGGTGGTGATGGTGGTGGCAGTGGTGGTAGCAGTGGTGTTGATGGTGGCACACTCTCACACCTCAGGGACCAAACCCTAGCACCACCCTTAACTGTAACACCCCAGGGACCAAACCTTAGCACCACCCATAACTCTCACACCTCAGGGACCAAACCCTAGCACCCCCCCTTAATTATCACACTCCAGGGACCAAACCCTAGCACCACCCTTAATTATCACACTCCAGGGACCAAACCCTAGCACCACCCTTAATTATCACACTCCAGGGACGAAACTTTAGTACCACCGTTGCTCCCCCATCTCCACACACATTAGCACCACCCCAAACTCTCACATCTACCACTACCCTCACACACACATGCTTTGCTGTGCTAAGCTGTGTGAAACATCATCCTGTAGATGGCATGTCTTCATGTGATGTTGAAGCACACAGATGTCATGCTTGGAGAGAAACAAAAACACAGGCAGGGGTGGAGTGGGGATGGGGTGGAGTGGAGCAGGGGTGGAATGGGGCTGGGTAGAGTGAGGCTGAGGTGGAGTGAGGCTGGGTGGAGTGGGACTGGGGTCGTATTAGGGGTTACAAGACAGCAAAGTATGTACTAATTACTATAGGGTGGGATGAGGCGGGGGGTTAGGGGGGGGGTCAAGTTGACGCATTAGAGGGTAATCCACAGCTACACCCCACCTCATTCTCATTATTATTCAACACTGGGAGGTGAGATGGGATGTGGTGGGAGGAGGACATACTGTCAATACTTCTTAATAGGGTTTAGTTGGGGAGGGTGGAGGTGAGTGGAGTATCTTTTTTAACAGCAGGTGTTATAACCTGGTCTGCCACCCCCACCAGACTTCACCACCCAAATTGTTACTAATATTACCTAATGATAATATCATATATATGTATATATGTGTGTATATAATGCATGTATGCAAATATATATAGACATCCTCCCCATATATATATATATATATATATATATATACATACATACCTACATACACACATATAAACACATATACACACATACACACACCCATATATATTATATTTATTTATGTTCATACATGGCACATAAATAAATAATATAATGTATCAGCTCTCACACCAGATTGAGCACTGTTTTGCCTTTCTCCATTTTCACAGCCACCACTATTTTACTACACACACACACATTTATACATACATACATACGTACTCATATATATGTATAAGTATTTAAATGTAAATATAGATGCAAGTATGTACACACGTAACTCACATACATACAGACACTTTTGTTGGTGTTGCTGCAGTTTCTGTTGTTGTTGTTGCTGTAATACTTCTCTTATTTCTATATATTCATGTCAATGTTATTTTACATAATATTATATTTACACAGATGGAGAATTGCTTTTTCTTTTTGTCACATGCTTATACATTCCATTTTGGTGTGATTTGTATGGCTGGATGCTCTACCTAAAGCCAACTACTCTACAGCATGTAATAAGAGTTTTTTTTATCATGGTACTAGTTCTACCACCTTACCGGGTGGACAGGATACTTCTTTATCATGACACCAGCACTACTACTTTACAGCGTTGACTGGGTACTTTTTATCATGACACCAGCACTACCACCCTTACAGGGTGGACTGGGAGTATTTTATCATGGCACTAGTACTACTACCTTACAGGGTGAACTGGGTACTTCTTTATCATGGCACCCTTTACAAGGTTGACTGGGTACTTTTTTGTTGTGGTACTAGCTCTACCACCTTACAGGATTGACTGACTATTCTTTATCATGGCACCAGCAGTACCACTTTACAAGGTGGACTGGGTGTTTTTTTTGTTTTGGTACTAGCTCTACCATCTTAAAGGATTGACTGAGTACTTATTTATCATGGCACCAGCACTACCACCTCACAGGGTCGACTGCATACTTTTTTGTTGTGGTTGTATTTTATCAGGGTTCCACACTATCAGTTTACAGGGTAGACTGGGTATTTTTTATCATGGCACCAGCACTACCACCTTACAGGATGGACAGGATACTTCTTTATCACGGCACCAATAGTACCACTTTACAAGGTGGACTGGATATTTTTTTATTATGGCACCAGCACTTCCACCTTACAGGGTGGATTGGGTAGTTCTTAAGATGGCACCAACTCAGAAATATAAATACAATAAAATTCACAACTATATAGTGTTTAGTTTCGAATTTAATTTATTATTTTTTTAAATTACAGAAACACAACAACTGGTTGCTGCCTCACAACAACTTGGTACTGCCTCACAACAATTACTGCCTCACAAAATCTTGGTACTGCCTCACAACAACTTGGTACTGCCTCACAACAACTACTGCCTCACAACAACTTTGTACTGATTCACAACAATTACTGCCTCACAACATCTTCGTACTGCCTCACATAACTTGGTACTGCCTCACAACAACTTTGTATTGATTCACAACAATTACTGCCTCACAACATCTTGGTACTGTTATATATAAAGCACTAAATACTGCAATATTATAACAACCAGTTGTGTAGTGGTTGTAATGGTAGTATGGCGGTAGTGAGTGATTAATGGTGTGGTTGTAGTAGTAGTTGTAATATTGGTTATTGTAGTAGTGGCAATAGTGGTTGTAGTAGTAGTTGTAATATTGGTTATTGTGGTAGTGGCAATAGTGGTTGTTGTGGTAGTTGTAATATTGGTTATTGTAGTAGTTGTAATATTGGTTATTGTAGTAGTTGAAATAGTTGTCGTTGTGGTAGTTGTAACAGTGGTTGTTGTGGTGGTAGTTGTAACAGTAGTTGTGGTGGTAGTTGTAACAGTGGTTATAGTGGTAGTATAGTTATAGTTGCAGCAGTAGTAGTTATAGCTATAGTAGCACAAGAAGTTGTGTAGGCATAGCAACCATTAACAAATTATTATTAATTAAGAAACAGCCACACAGTATCTTTGATGTTTCGCTCCAAAATCTCGTGTAGTTTTCCCAATAGGACACGGCTTACAGAAGGTCTTCTCCCATTTATTTTGGTAAGTCCCAAATCCACATGGCACACAGGCACCATCCGAGGCCCGGAAACTTCCTGGCTTACACATATCTGTTGTAGATGGAAATATATATATATAAATAGACACAAATATAATCAATAAAATATAAATAATAGTAATAATTGTTTCTACTTTAGGCACAAGGCTAGCAATTACCCAGTACATTACTGGTACTTTATTTTATCGACCCCGTAAGGATGAAAGGCAAAGTCAATTACGATTTTATTTGATGTATCATATCTACATGCATATATACTTGTGTATAATATCAATATACACACTACACATGCTAGCAGAAAACCACCCGAAGGGTGGTTTTCTGCTAGTTATAATAATAGAGCAGAAAAATCAGGAAACTACTGCCACCCACAGTTGCCACCACCCTACTGTAGCCACCACCCTACTGTAGCCACCACCCTACTGTAGCCACCACCCTACTGTAGCCACCACCCTACTGTGGCCACCACCCTACTGTAGCCACCACCCTACTGTAGCCACCACCCTACTGTAGCCACCACTCTACTGTAGCCACCACCCTACTGTAGCCACCACTCTACTGTAGCCACTACCCTACTGTAGCCACCACCCTACTGTAGCCACCACCCTACTGTGGCCACCACCCTACTGTAGCCACCACTCTACTGTAGCCACCACCCTACTGTGGCCACCACTCTACTGTAGCCACCACCCTACTGTGGCCACCACCCTACTGTAGCCACCACCCTACTGTGACCACCACCCTACTGTAGCCACCACCCTACTGTAGCCACCACCCTACTGTGGCCGCCACCCTACTGTAGTAACCACCCTATTGTGGCCACCACCTTACTGTGGCCACCACCCTACTGTGGCCACCACCCTACTGTAGCCACCACTCTACTGTAGTCACCACCCTACTGTAGCCACCACCCTACTGTGGCCACCACCCTACTGTAGCCACCACCCTACTGTAGCCACCACCCTACTGTAGCCACCACCCTACTGTAGCCACCACCCTACTGTGGCCACCACCCTACTGTAGCCACCACCCTACTGTGGCCACCACCCTACTGTAGCCACCACCCTACTGTAGCCACCACCCTACTGTAGCCACCACCCTACTGTGGCCACCACCCTACTGTAGCCACCACCCTACTGTAGCCACCACCCTACTGTAGCCACCACCCTACTGTAGCCACCACCCTACTGTGGCCACCACCCTACTGTAGCCACCACCCTACTGTAGCCACCACCCTACTGTAGCCACCACCCTACTGTAGCCACCACCCTACTGTAGCCACCACCCTACTGTAGTCACCACCCTACTGTAGCCACCACTCTACTGTGGCCACCACCCTACTGTAGCCACCACCCTACTGTAGCCACCACCCTACTGTAGTCACCACCCTACTGTAGCCACCACTCTACTGTGGCCACCACCCTACTGTAGCCACCACCCTACTGTAGCCACCACCCTACTGTAGCCACCACCCTACTGTAGTCACCACCCTACTGTAGCCACCACTCTACTGTGGCCACCACCCTACTGTAGCCACCACCCTACTGTGGCCACCACCCTACTGTAGCCACCACCCTACTGTAGCCACCACCCTACTGTGGCCACCACCCTACTGTAGTAACCACCCTACTGTAGCCACCACCCTACTGTAGCCACCACCCTACTGTAGCCACTACCCTACTGTGGCCACCACCCTACTGTAGCCACCACCCTACTGTAGCCACTACCCTACTGTGGCCACCACCCTACTGTAGTAACCACCCTACTGTAGCCACCACCCTACTGTAGCCACCACTCTACTGTAGCCACTACCCTACTGTAGCCACCATCCTACTGTAGCCACCACCCTACTGTGGCCACCACCCTACTGTAGCCACCACCCTACTGTAGCCACCACCCTACTGTGGCCACCACCCTACTGTGGCCACCACCCTACTGTGGCCACCACCCTACTGTAGCCACCACCCTACTGTGGCCACCACCCTACTGTGGCCACCACCCTACTGTAGCCACCACCCTACTGTAGCCACCACCCTACTGTAGTCACCACCCTACTGTAGCCACCACTCTACTGTGGCCACCACCCTACTGTAGCCACCACCCTACTGTAGCCACCACCCTACTGTAGCCACCACCCTACTGTAGTCACCACCCTACTGTAGCCACCACTCTACTGTGGCCACCACCCTACTGTAGCCACCACCCTACTGTGGCCACCACCCTACTGTAGCCACCACCCTACTGTAGCCACCACCCTACTGTGGCCACCACCCTACTGTAGTAACCACCCTACTGTAGCCACCACCCTACTGTAGCCACCACCCTACTGTAGCCACTACCCTACTGTGGCCACCACCCTACTGTAGCCACCACCCTACTGTAGCCACTACCCTACTGTGGCCACCACCCTACTGTAGTAACCACCCTACTGTAGCCACCACCCTACTGTAGCCACCACTCTACTGTAGCCACTACCCTACTGTAGCCACCACCCTACTGTAGCCACCACCCTACTGTGGCCACCACCCTACTGTAGCCACCACCCTACTGTAGCCACCACCCTACTGTGGCCACCACCCTACTGTAGCCACCACTCTACTGTAGCCACTACCCTACTGTAGCCACCACCCTACTGTAGCCACCACCCTACTGTGGCCACCACCCTACTGTGGCCACCACCCTACTGTAGCCACCACCCTACTGTGGCCACCACCCTACTGTGGCCACCACCCTACTGTAGCCACCACCCTACTGTAGCCACCACCCTACTGTAGCCACCACCCTACTGTGGCCACCACCCTACTGTAGCCACCACCCTACTGTAGCCACCACCCTACTGTAGCCACCACCCTACTGTGGCCACCACCCTACTGTAGCCACCACCCTACTGTAGCCACCACCCTACTGTAGCCACCACCCTACTGTGGCCACCACCCTACTGTAGCCACCACCCTACTGTGGCCACCACCCTACTGTAGCCACCACCCTACTGTAGCCACCACCCTACTGTGGCCACCACCCTACTGCAGCCACCACCCTACTGTAGCCACCACCCTACTGTGGCCACCACCCTACTGTAGCCACCACCCTACTGTGGCCACCACCCTACTGTGGCCACCACCCTACTGTAGCCACCACCCTACTGTGGCCACCACCCTACTGTGGCCACCACCCTACTGTAGCCACCACCCTACTGTGGCCACCACCCTACTGTAGCCACCACCCTACTGTAGCCACGACCCTACTGTGGCCACCACCCTACTGTGGCCACTACCCTACTGTAGCCATCACCCTACTGTAGCCACCACCCTACTGTAGCCACCACCCTACTGTAGCCACCACCCTACTGTAGCCACCACCCTACTGTGGCCACCACCCTACTGTAGCCACCACCCTACTGTAGCCACCACCCTACTGTAGTCACCACCCTACTGTGGCCACTACCCTACTGTAGCCACCACCCTACTGTAGCCACCACCCTACTGTAGCCACCACCCTACTGTAGCCACCACCCTACTGTAGCCACCACCCTACTGTAGCCACCACCCTACTGTAGCCACCACCCTACTGTAGCCACCACCCTACTGTAGCCACCACTCTACTGTAGCCACCACCCTACTGTAGCCACCACCCTACTGTGGCCACCACCCTACTGTAGCCACCACCCTACTGTGGCCACCACCCTACTGTGGCCACCACCCTACTGTGGCCACCACTCTACTGTAGCCACCACCCTACTGTAGCCACCACCCTACTGTAGCCACCACCCTACTGTAGCCACCACCCTACTGTAGCCACCACCCTACTGTGGCCACTACCCTACTGTGGCCACCACCCTACTGTGGCCACCACCCTACTGTAGCCACCACCCTACTGTGGCCACCACCCTACTGTAGCCACCACCCTACTGTGGCCACCACCCTACTGTAGCCACCACCCTACTGTAGCCACCACCCTACTGTAGTCACCACCCTACTGTAGCCACCACCCTACTGTGGCCACTACCCTACTGTGGCCACCACCCTACTGTGGCCACCACTCTACTGTAGCCACCACCCTACTGTAGCCACCACCCTACTGTAGCCACCACCCTACTGTAGCCACCACCCTACTGTAGCCACCACCCTACTGTGGCCACCACCCTACTGTGGCCACCACCCTACTGTGGCCACCACCCTACTGTGGCCACCACCCTACTGTAGCCACCACCCTACTGTGGCCACCACCCTACTGTGGCCACCACCCTACTGTGGCCACCACCCTACTGTGGCCACCACCCTACTGTGGCCACCACTCTACTGTAGCCACCACCCTACTGTAGCCACCACCCTACTGTGGCCACCACCCTACTGTGGCCACCACCCTACTGTAGCCACCACCCTACTGTGGCCACCACCCTACTGTGGCCACCACCCTACTGTGGCCACCACCCTACTGTAGCCACCACCCTACTGTAGCCACCACCCTACTGTGGCCACCACCCTACTGTGGCCACCACCCTACTGTGGCCACCACCCTACTGTGGCCACCACCCTAAAGAAGATCTAAACAGAATATATCTACTCCAGACACAATGACGATGTTGTCTGATACAAATAGAAAACTACTACAAAGTAACAACAGTGAAACTGGAAAAACACTTAGAAGCCAATAGAGGAAGACTGATAAATGTAATACAGAAAAATATGAAAATAAAATAAGGAAGATTTTCTGTATATACAATGAAACAATGAAGTACTATGTTGAAAAAATACTTTTAGATATCAACATAACAAAAATTGTTAAAGAGACAAAAAACAAAACAAAAAAAACATGAAAATAGTATTACAAGACATACTAAAGAAGAAATGAATAAAAGAAAAACCCACTCCATAGCCAATACCCCTGCAAGGCTTGACAGAGAAGTAGTAAGTTAAAGTGAAAGTCACTAATGACTCAGTAACCCTGGACTAATAGCAGAAACAGGACTGACTCTCAGAGCACAAGACCAATGTCTGGTTACGAACAAATCATCATCATCACCATCATTCTCATCACCATCATCATCATCATCATCATCCCCATCATTATTATCATATCACAATCATCATCATCATCATCATCATCATCATCATCACAATCATCACTGTTGAACATCTATTTTCCATACATCCATAGGTTAGGCAGGTTGTTGCATATTGAGGCCAGACAACTCAGGTGACTATACACTCCCTTTTGGTTTAGTTTCTATGGCTGGATGCTCTTCCTAACACTATCCACTTCATAATAACACAACTCAACTCATACAATATACTTTATAGGATTAATACCCAATAAAACGACTCAACTGACATTACACCTTGCTCGATAAGTGAGATCACTAGTAGTTGGTATATTTTGATGATACAAATGGACTAGAAAAGTAGTTTTTAGAGTTTTATGACTCAGTCAGAAAAGCTTGTGCTTTTAACCCTTTATGTTTTTCTGGGCATTCTAGACTGAAAATACTTTTAACAGAGTGAAATCTGCTAGAGGCATCCAAAGATTGTGTGGCAACATTAAACAAGGTAATGGATTAAAGTCTACCATCTAATAATTTAGAACACAAAATGTTGGGAGAAATGTCACAAGTTAACTTATCTGATGCTCTAACAATTCTCTTAATCCATTGACCTGGCCTGATACTTTATTTAATTGGCCCTCAAAAGGATGTTGACTTCTGTATGATTTGAACTCAGAGTGTAGAGAGCTACAACATGCACTGTGACGTAGTTTTACCTATTTTCTAACAATCCTGCCAATTCCCTTTCACTGGAGTTGGAAGTAATATCAGCCACAACATCAAATTCAATAACAGCTGTAATAGATAAAGGACAACAACAACACCTTACCTATGCAATTAGTAAGTTGAGAAGGTAGAATATCCCAGGTGTGTGAATCAGGATGACACTGGAATACCAGTTTGGTATGATTGCTAGGAAAACGGTAATATGAGTTACATCCTGCTGTGCATGTTTGCTTGTCATTATTGGTGTAACTACAGCGCAGGTAACCATCTTGTGGTTTAATTAGAGCTGGACATCTTCCATCTGGAGAAATAACAAAAGAAAGAGTTAACATTAGCAATAACAGAAACTGACTTATGAGTTAATATAAAAAATGATGTGCTCATACACAGAGATGCTATAAAATAGCTTATAAAACAGGGCGAAGACCTTTAAAGATGGGAAAAGAAGTTGCCATTTGCTGCTATGACAAATCAAACTCCATATCTCTTGGATACTGGCTTATGAGCTTTTCTGATGATTTTGTACACTAACCATAATGTTAAACCCCAGATACAGCTAGTTCACATCTACAGCTGAGTGGACTGGAGCATCATGAAATGAAGGGTTTTGCTCAAGAACATAACATGCCACACAGTCAAAGAATCGAACTCATAATATGATAATTGTAAAACCAACACCCTAACCACTAAGCCTCTGGAATATAATTGTTTCTACGTTAGGCACAAGGCCAGCAATTATCCAGTGTATTACTGGTACTTTATTTTATCGACCCTGTAAGGATGAAAGGCAAAGTTAACCTTGGCAGGATTTGAACTCAGAATGGCAAGGGCCGTAACTCTGGAATATAATAGATACTAAACATACTTACATTTTATGTTCACCATAAATATACACCTTGCAAAATTATTTGCAGCGTCTCGACCTGTATAGATGACCTGATTCATTCCAAACTCCATTTCACTTTCTTCTGGGACCTATATAAGACCAAATGATGACTTTAATTACAAGAAAATCATAGATTATATTGATATTATAAACAACAACAACAGTTCTTAGGCCATCCCCTCTGCTGAAGCAAGGGAAATAACCTTGTTGGTCACATGACAAGCTTTAGACTCATCATGGGGACCATTTTGAGAAAACATTTGGCTGGATATCCTTTCTGGCACTAATTCATTGAGTTATCTCTTAAGACATACAAGGTTATGGGGTATCTATTCTAAATTGAAACACATGGTACATTGATATCATATAGATATACAGGTGGTGGTGGTGGAAAGAAATGGCCTATTTAAAATTGTAATAACTTTATTAATTATTGGTCAATTTTCAATAGGGAGTTTCTTTCCACCTACCCTATATATGTCAAAGACACAACAACCTCCCTAGTGCTGGTGTCACAATAAAATGCACCCAGTACACTGTATAAAGGGCAGGAACATATGTAAGTAAGATGTGAGCCCTCAATCCATCTGAGAAGCCAGTAGTTCCAATTTAGTAATGAGTTGGTCTGTGACAACCTGTCTAGCTTTAGCTAACAGCGAAAACAGACATTAAATGATGATGATGGTGGCGGTGATGATGGTGACAGTGATGATGGCTATGATAATGATGATGATGAGTGTGATAATGATGATGATGGTGATGATAATGATGACGATGGTAATGATGAGGATGATAATGACGATGATGATGGGTGTGATGACGATGATGATGGGTGTGATGACGATGATGATGGGTGTGATGATGATGATGATGGGTGTGATGATGATGATGATGATGATGGGTGTGATGACGATGATGATGGGTGTGATGATGATGATGATGGGTGTGATGACGATGATGATGGGTGTGATGACGATGATGATGGGTGTGATGACGATGATGATGATGATGGGTGTGATGACGATGATGATGGGTGTGATGATGATGATGATGGGTGTGATGATGATGATGATGATGGATGTGATGATGGCGATGATGGGTATGATGATGATGATGATGATGATGTTGATGGGTATGATGATGATGTTGATGGGTATGATGATGATGATGATGATGATGATGATGATGATGATGATGATGCTGCTGTAGCAATGTTCCAAATCAATACACGTCAGTTCCACTTACTTTATTGCTCTTGATCTTCACAACAGCTATATTGTCCCTAAACAATGGAACCTCCCAGAACACCTTCGGCTGGTGTCCCCAGGCTATAGTTTGAACAATCTTTGGACATGATCTGATAACTGGAGCTTCTTGATCTGTTAGGATATGTTAAACAATCTTTTAAGTCATTGTGGAATTCAACAAAAAACTAATTTTTATTATAAATTCAAGGTAGATACAATAAAAGGTGAACAATAACTGTTCTGGTTATTGTTGGGGGTAAGGTGGGGTGGATTTGGTCCCCAAATCTACTTGATGAGGAGAGTAATTAATTGTAGTCTGTCTTCTTTTACAGACCAACAATTGTTAACTATTCTGTTGCTGCCAGGTAATATACCAACCATACTGTTGCAGCCAGGTAATATACCAACCATACTGTTGCTGCCAGGTAATATACCAACCATACTGTTGCAGCCAGGTAATATACCAACCATACTGTTGCAGCCAGGTAATATACCAACCATACTGTTGCTGCCAGGTAATATACCAACCATACTGTTGCAGCCAGGTAATATACCAACCATACTGTTGCTGCCAGGTAATATACCAACCATACTGTTGCAGCCAGGTAATATACCAACCATACTGTTGCAGCCAGGTAATATACCAACCATACTGTTGCTGCCAGGTAATATACCAACCATACTGTTGCAGCCAGGTAATATACCAACCATACTGTTGCTGCCAGGTAATATACCAACCATACTGTTGCTGCCAGGTAATATACCAACCATACTGTTGCTGCCAGGTAATATACCAACCATACTGTTGCTGCCAGGTAATATACCAACCATACTGTTGCAGCCAGGTAATATACCAACCATACTGTTGCTGCCAGGTAATATACCAACCATACTGTTGCAGCCAGGTAATATACCAACCATACTGTTGCTGCCAGGTAATATACCAATCATACTGTTGCAGCCAGGTAATATACCAACCATACTGTTGCTGCCAGGTAATATACCAACCATACTGTTTCTGCCAGGTAATATATCAACCATACTGTTTCTGCCAGGTAATATACCAACCATACTGTTGCTGCCAGGTAATATACCAACCATACTGTTTCTGCCAGGTAATATATCAACCTTACTGTTTCTGCCAGGTAATATACCAACCATACTGTTGCAGCCAGGTAATATACCAACCATACTGTTGCTGCCAGGTAATATACCAACCATACTGTTGCTGCCAGGTAATATACCAACCATACTGTTGCAGCCAGGTAATATACCAACCATACTGTTGCTGCCAGGTAATATACCAACCATACTGTTGCTGCCAGGTAATATACCAACCATACTGTTGCAGCCAGGTAATATACCAACCATACTGTTGCTGCCAGGTAATATACCAACCATACTGTTGCTGCCAGGTAATATACCAACCATACTGTTGCTGCCAGGTAATATACCAACCATACTGTTGCTGCCAGGTAATATACCAACCATACTGTTGCAGCCAGGTAATATACCAACCATACTGTTGCTGCCAGGTAATATACCAACCATACTGTTGCTGCCAGGTAATATACCAACCATACTGTTGCAGCCAGGTAATATACCAACCATACTGTTGCTGCCAGGTAATATACCAACCATACTGTTGCAGCCAGGTAATATACCAACCATACTGTTGCTGCCAGGTAATATACCAACCATACTGTTGCTGCCAGGTAATATACCAACCATACTGTTGCTGCCAGGTAATATACCAACCATACTGTTGCAGCCAGGTAATATACCAACCATACTGTTGCTGCCAGGTAATATACCAACCATACTGTTGCTGCCAGGTAATATACCAACCATACTGTTGCAGCCAGGTAATATACCAACCATACTGTTGCTGCCAGGTAATATACCAACCATACTGTTGCAGCCAGGTAATATACCAACCATACTGTTGCTGCCAGGTAATATACCAACCATACTGTTGCTGCCAGGTAATATACCAACCATACTGTTGCAGCCAGGTAATATACCAACCATACTGTTGCTGCCAGGTAATATACCAACCATACTGTTGCAGCCAGGTGATAAAGGGAAAGGCAATACCTATGACACTCTAGTTTTTCAGAGCTTTCAAGATTGGTGGGAAGAAGGGAGCAAATTATCCCGAAATCTGAAACTTTGTCAAACTGACAGGAAACGAACCAATGATGATTTAGACCATTCAGTCTGTAGAAACAGTGACCATTCAGTCTTTAGACATAGTGACCATTCAGTCTGTAGAAACAGTGACCATTCAGTCTTTAGACATAGTGACCATTCAGTCTGTAGACACAGTGACCAATCAGTCTGTAGACAAACATATCAACACAACCTTCCCTAGAAGAGAACAGTTTCAATATGGCTACCTACCAATTGCTTCAATAGTCAGATTACATTTCCCTTTATCTCCAGATTTGTTTGTGACAGTCAGGTGAAGAACAGTTATACCAGCTTGGAACAGAACAGTGGGTCTTTTAAAGTTTGCCCATGTCTCTTTAACTGTCCAGTCAGTTGCATTCTCAATATGTGGCATAGTAATAGCAATATAACTCTTTCCCTTTGGTAGGAACTCTTGTATACTGGCTGGACATTGCACACCATTGACAATGGTCACTAAAAAATAAAGCAAAGAAAAAAATGGAGAAGAAATAAAATAAAAATGAGATTAATTCAAATAAAAAGACAAAACTTAAATTTTAGAATGTCTACAACTGTCCTCAGCTATTAATCCTACCTTTTGTGTCACTGTCTACATACTCTGAAGGTTGGTCTAAGTTCTTTCTCTTGTGTGTGAGTGGAGGTATACAAAGCTAGGGTACCTCTCTTGTGTGTGAGTGGAGGTATACAAAGCTAGGGTACCTCTCTTGTGTGTGAGTGGAGGTATACAAAGCTAGGGTACCTCTCTTGTGTGTGAGTGGAGGTATACATAGTTAGTGTAACCTCTTTGTGTGTAAGGGCAGCATCTTTCAGTGAGAGTGATGAGGACGAAATGGCTGGACACGAGAGGGCAGTTATGTAGACAAATATAATGCAGTAAATTGTTAGGAAGGTTGAGCCTGTGTCATCTCCTTTATGAGGTTAAGCTTCATGAGGTTAGCATTCACCATTGTCCCATCTTTGCCTTGGCCCTCCCCTTCCACAGACTGATGTTGGCCTGGCTAAGTAGATAAGAAGCTAAATTCATAATTGTGTGGCCCCCAGTTCTGGTCACATTATAGGACACTTTAGGCAAGTATCTTTACCATAGCTTTAGGCTGACTCAAGACTAGTGATTGAAATTAGACAGAAACTGTATACAAAACTGTTAGATGGATTGAAGCTTTTATTCAAAAGAATTAAGTCAAGGATACACGTGTCTATGGAACACTGAGTCACTTGACATACTAATTCAATTGGGTAGAAAACTAAACACTCATATGTTGTTCTTAATAGAAGAGGTCACCATCATATACATAAAATATTTGTTGTTGATCTATAGAACAGCCTGTTTGTGAAATTCACGTGTAAGTGACTGAGCATTCCACAAAGATGGGTACCATTAACATAGTCTGCAGGGAGATTCAGTATGATACAGGTGCAACTCCTTTTTACCAGTTGAGTGGACTGAAGTAACATGAAACAAAGAGTCTTGCTGAAGGAGACAATGCACACCCAGAAATCGAACTGACAACCTTACAA
>OZ024746.1:16316797-16404297 GCA_964016885.1 Eledone cirrhosa | reverse complement strand
AAACACATCACATTACTTTACAAATACACACACACATACATCATATCACATCACAAACACATCACATTACTTTACAAATACACACACACATACATCATATCACATCACAAACACATCACATTACTTTACAAATACACACACACATACATCATATCACATCACAAACACATCACATTACTTCACAAATACACACACACATACATCATATCACATCACAAACACATCACATTACTTCACACATACACACACACATACATCATATCACATCACAAACACATCACATTACTTTACAAATACACACACACATACATCATATCACATCACAAACACATCACATTACTTCACACATACACACACACATACATCATATCACATCACAAAAACATCATATTACTTCACACATACACACACATACATCATATCACATCACAAACACATCACATTACTTCACACATACACACATACATCATATCACATCACAAACACATCACATTACTTCACAAATACACACACATACATCATATCACATCACAAAAACATCACATTACTTCACAAATACACACACATACATCATATCACATCACAAACACATCACATTACTTCACACATACACACACATACATCATATCACATCATAAATACACCCATACATCGTATCATACCACAAACACATCACATTACTTCACAAATACGCACACATACATCATATCACACTACAAAAACATGCACACATCACATCACATCACAAATACACACACACACACACACATCACACACACACACATCACACATACATACACACATCACATCACCCACACACATACACACACACACATCACATCATATCACACACACACATCATATCATATCACACACATACACACACATCATATCACAAACACACACACACATCATGTTACACACATATCACACAAAGCCACACATCACATCCTCCCCACACACACATCACATCACACATATATCATATCACATCATACCCCCCCCCCCCCATCAAGATTATATGTTAGTAGTTTGTCAATATATATTTCTGCTGGAATGTAATTTGGTTGATAGGAAAAATCAAGACTGTGGTATCTACATATGTTAGCAACCTCTCTAGTGGTGATGCCTGGAAAAAAACATCCGGTGCACTCTGTATAGATATCTATGTAGGCAGCTTCTTAGAGCTACAAGTTATGATAGACGGTTCTGCTGGTGAGACAAGGACCAACAACCTCTCTAGTGGTGATGCCTGGAAAAATGCACCCAGTGCACTCTGTAAAGTGGTTACTGATAGGAAGGGAATCCCATTGTAGAAACCATGCCCTAAGATGTCAAGAAGACCCTTTAATTGTGTCAAAGATATAACTTCCCTAGTTCTTGTGCCATGATTTTCGGTAGAACACAGGATCGTATGTAAGGGAGCTGTGGGTCCCTGGTCCATCAGAACAATGGATAGATTAATACTAACCAATCTGTGACGACCCATCCAAACCTTATCAGCTGGGAAATTGGATGTCAAATGATGATGATGATGGTGTTGATATATGACATCTAGCCAATGGCAGCACTGGGGTCCAAGAGGCTCATTAAAGCAGATGTAATTAAGTAGTTAATGAGCAGGGTGCAACACATTGGTAGAGAAAGAGAAATTGCAGTGAGACCCAAAGCTTTAATTTGAATGTAGTTTAGTGAAGGTTATGAATTGTCTCAAACCAAAGAATTATGCTCTTTGGCAGAACACTTGGTCTCTTTATGAGAAAATCAATAATGAAATAAAAAGAAATAATAAATTGTTAAAGGGAGGTAATCATATATTCAACTTACATGGAATACATTTGGTTGGTTCCTTGGCCCAGCTTAACGAAGGAAGACAATGGTTTATAGCATCTCCAACTAACTGATATCCACTGGTACACTTTGTCTGGCAAAAGGTGTTCACAGGAATCTTGGTGCTTTGGCAAATAGCTGGTTCAAAAGTGGCACGAGGGATGGCTTTCAGGTTTGGACACATTTTAACTGGGAGAAAATGAGTTCTTGTAAGTTTCATATATCAGATATTTTAGTGATGTGAGAGAAACTTGTAAGATTGTGGAATAATTCCAAAATATGGTAACTTAATAATCTTATTACAGTGAATTTGAAGGAATGATTATACAAATTAGAAATGGGGGTGGCGATTATAAGTACATAGAAGTGAGTGGGGGATTGCAATAAACCATACCTCTCCCTCCAGTATTAAACCATACCTGCCTCTCCACAATATATCATGCCTCCCCCTCCAGCACTAGACCTTAACCCCTGCCCTCCAACAATAAACCATATCTCCTCTTCCCCTTCCAACAATATACCATACCTTCCCTCCAGCAGTAAACCATACCTCCTCCTCCAACAATAAACCATATCTCCCCCTCCAACAGTAAACTACACCTCCTCCTCCAACAATATACCATACCCCCCCCCCCCCCCTCTAACAGTAATTGACCTTATATCTCGTCAAAAGACTTTCCTATAACATTTCTCCGGAGATAATATTTCTTTGTGATGTTAGACAAAAATTTAGCTTCTAAGATGGCCTCCTTAATTTCCACTTGCTTTCAATTATTCTTTGAGATCTGGTGAGAGAAAGTTCACACAATAATTACATTGACATTTAACAAATTCTAGAAATGTCTAATAGAACATTTGACATGTCTTATGATAGGTTATTTATTGTAGGCAATAATTTATAGGTTTTGAATATTGTGTTGGCTTGGTCTTGTCTCACCAGATAACACTCCACTTCCAATAATTGTTTCTACTTTTGGCACAAGGCCAGCAACTTGAAGGAAAGAGGGAAAGTCAATTTAATTGACCCCAGTGCATTACTGGTACTTTGTTTTATCTATCCCATAAGGATGAAAGTCAAAGCTAACCTCAGCAAGATTTGAACTGAAAATATAAAGTGGTAGGTCACAAACCATGTTGTCCGACTCTCTACCAATTACTTCCAATCCACTGCCCTATTCTGCTTTCAATAAAGAACATTTTTGAAAATTAGCCATAGCACTAACATAGTGTGAGTCAGAATAAAGGTGTATATAGGGCCATATACAACATGCTTATGATAGTAACTTAACATATGGTTATTATATAAAATTACTGTATATACTTGTATATAAGCCAAAAATATATGACAAAACATTTGATGGTAAAATGGGGTCAATATTTTGTTGATTTTCACCAACTTCAAATTCTATGTAAATAAGATGCGAAAATATTTTTGCTTTGGAGGTGAATATTTCACCAGTTTCACTTTGGAGGTGAAATTTTTATTGTCTTTGAAATTGTTTGTAAATTGGTAAAAAAAACATTACATAATGGAGTTGTGAAACAAAAACTATATTCTAAACGACACTTAAAACATTTTAAATATCAAAATATTAAAACTGCATAAATATATTCTCTACTCATAAGAATTTCAAAACCATTTAAACATAATGTGTTGATTAGCTTGGTTTATTTTTGCTCATTTCTCAAACATAAAATAGGGGGATGGCTTATATTTGGTTCAGCTTATATTCAAGTATATACGGTATATTGAGATTTTAATTTAAATAGGAACACTTTAAAATGGGTTTTGTTTCATAGGAACAGGACAGGATTTGGCTGTGTTGGTATCAAAAGGGTGAAAATATTTGGTTTTCTTATCTACCTGCACATGTTGCTTGCTTCTTAGACCAAGTACCATTCAGCAGGCATTTTATAGTCTTTGGTCCACTTACTGTATATCCTTTAAAACACTTCACTTTACATATACTTCCTGGTTTTATACCAGTTTCATTTGTGTATTGGCAAGAGGTTGGAATTAACTGACCATTTTCTGGAAACACCAAAGTTGGACAATTGGCTGCAGCTTTAGAAATAGAAAAAGAGATTTGTTAGTTAACCATTTCTGTAGATAGAATAGCTTGTATAATTATACAATGAAATTCCGTTATAACGTAATTCACTGAGTATAAATGAAAATTGTTGTAATGAAAAATTTTTTTTAACGAGATCGATAAACAAAACGAGTGTTTGTTACCTTGGTGATTGAAAAAAAATTTGTGATACTGAAAAATTCGGTATATATGTGTCTATATGCATGTGTGTATATATGTGAGTGCTTATGCATGCATGTATGTATGTGTGTCTCCCCCCAAAACTGAAAGTAAGATGAGAGGAGATATTACAATAACTTACCCAGACAAGAGAGGCCATCAGATGTTAAGTTAAGTCCAACAGGACACGTACAATAATAACTGCCCACTTCATTGACACATGTGTGGCTACAGAGGCCATTGTCGGTTTCACATTCATTGATGTCTGTAAAGAGAGAGACAGCAACAACATGACATAGGGAAGAAGAAGAAGAAGAAGAAGAAGAAGAAGAAGAAGAAGAAGGAGGAGGAGGATGATGATGTTAGGAGTGGAATGAATGTCACAAAATTCCATTCGCCTTCCTTTATACATCTGAACTATTCTATCATTGAAGAACACAACAAAAACTTCTACAAAAAAAAAAAAAGCCTCCTTAGTGTCTCTGAAATGTGAAGGTGTGTGGTTTAGTGGTTTAGTGGTTAGAGAGTTGAATTCACAATTGTGAGGTTGTGAGTTTGATTCCTGAACTGGGCAATGTGTTATGTCCTTGAGCAAGACTCTGCCAAGAGTTGTGACTGGTAGATAGTATCAGCAATTAAAAAGACCAATGGAAACATTTCCTTGGTCCAATTTGATGAGTTCTACCTCACTTGTTTAGCGAATGAGGTCTGGGATGTTGTTGATTCATTTGAAAAATAATACTTAGCCACTTACACATTAATATTAGGAACATGTAGTTCAGTTGGTTAAACCATTGAATACTGACAGAGATTTACTTACCTTCACAAGTGGAAGTTAGTTTTGTCCAAGTACTATTCTGTAGACACTCCAGGAATGAAGGACCTTTCAATTGGAAACCTTTTGGACAACTAAGTTGACACTTAGTTCCTGCTATAAGTTTACCTCTTGTAAGACACCTCACACTTTTCACTGTTACATTAGCAGGGGCAGTAATTCTGTTACACATAGAGGCTGAAAATTGTCTCAAAACAATGGATAAATAATTAAAAAGAAAAAGCAATGTTTATAAGAGAGTTTTATAATAAAGTTAGTTTTATTTTAGTTAATATTAATTTAAAAAGAACTGTTGCAGCATATTTATGCTAATAAGCTGCAAATTGGCAGTGTCATTAGAACATGAGATAGGATGCTTTGCAGTATTCATTCTGGCTCTCTGTTCTCTGAATTCAAATCCGTTTGTGGTAAACTGTGCCTTTCATCCTATCAAGGTTGATAAAAAAAAATACCAGTTAAGTACTTGGGTCAATTCTTCCTTTAAATCTCCTTTTCACTTCCATTTTCTCCTTCTCTGGAAGGAATCTGTTGTGTTCAGACCTGGAGAGGAATGGGCTCTCTCAGGCTTAAAATGCTCTAGAAATGTCATATGATAATTTTCCCACCCGAGTAAAAATGACCATTCAAGTAATTATGATAATTTCCTCACTCAAGCAAGAATGACCAAACAGGTAAATATGATAATTTCCTCACCTGAGCATGAACTACCATGCAGGTAAATATGATAATTTCCTCACCTGAGCAAGAACGTCCATTTGAACTGAGATTATAACTTTGATTACACTGGCAAAAATAACTTCCCTCTGTATTGATACATTGGTGGTCACATCTACCATTCTTCTTGTCACATTCATTGATATCTAGAATATAACATACAAGACCATGGTGATAGCGTTATCACAGATGGCTAACAAATGGTTAACAGACAATGAGAACTGGCATATGCACACACATTCTCACACACACACACACACAACCACTCACATATGCATACATACATACACATGTATACACACATATACATACACACATATACATACATGCTACATGCATGCACATACAGACACACATGCACTCATATACACATGCACACATATACACATGCACTCATATACACATACACTCATATACACATACACTCATATACACATGCACTCATATACACATACACTCATATACACATACACTTATATACACATGCACACACTCACATACATGGAAGGGACTTCTATTGGTTTTGATGATGAGTGTTCCAATTGTTTCAATCAACAGAACAGCCTGCTCATAAAATTAACATGTAAGTGGCTAAATCCATGTATACTTAGCACAATTCTCAGGGAGATTCAGTGTGTGAGTATTTGTGACAAGGCTGACCATTTGAATTACAGGTAGAATCAATGCAATAACCATCAAAACAATTTCCATCTTCCCACCTTCACTATCAAGATGTGGATGGAGGGAAGGTGTGGTAAATGTCACTGATATTTTTATATTACCTCCAATTTACTCACCTTCACAGGTGACATTGCTTCTAAACCAGGTATTACCTCCAATTTACTCACCTACACAGGTGACAATGCTTCTCGACCAGGAATTACCTCCAATTTACTCACCTACACAGGTGACATTGCTTCTAGACCAGGTATTACCTCCAATTTATTCACCTACACAGGTGACAATGCTTCTCGACCAGGAATTACCTCCAATTTACTCACCTACACAGGTGACATTGCTTCTAGACCAGGTATTACCTCCAATTTATTCACCTACACAGGTGACATTGCTTCTAGACCAGGTATTGTATTACCTCCAGTTTACTTACCTTCACAAGTGACATTGCTTCTAGACCAGGATCCATTTTTAAGACACCTTAGAGTTGAAGATCCATCCAGGCGAAAACCTTTGTGACATTTAAATGGGCATTTGGTTCCGATTTTTAATGTCTTGTTCTTTAAACAGTCCTCATTCTTCACATCTGCATTCCCCAGAGATGGGAAAGGTTCACAATACCCAGCTTGGAAATAAAAAACAGAAGAAATATTTTTTCAAATTTTGAATTTATTATTATTATTATTTAACAAAAATATATTTGTTAATGTCTACCATTCACAGCATGTGGATTAGTATGTTTATACACTATAATACTTATGAAAATGTACATAGCTTTAAAAACATGTTTTCTTTTTCTCAAGTAGCAAACATTCTGTATTGGTTTAAAAATCCATTGCATGATGAATAAACGTTTTTACTTACCTAAACACATTCGTCCATTTGAATCAAGCGTGTAACCCTCATCACATTTACAGAGATAGCTACCTTCTGTATTCACACATTGTTGGTCACATTTATTTTTCTCGTCACATTCATTAATATCTAGAATTCAACGTAAGCCCATGTTGTAAATACTATCACATAGAGAGAGGATAGATGAGAGAGAAAGACCCATATATATATATATATATATATATACACACACACATATATATATATATATAATAATAATAATAATAATAATTGTTTCTACTTTTGGCACAAGGCCAGCAATTACTCAGTACATTACTGGTACTTTATTTTATCGACCCCGTAAGGATGAAAGGCAAAGTTTAATAATGCTTTCTTTATTAACCACAAGGGTTTACACAAAGTAGACATTAAGGACAGTACAGGACAATACTGGACGGTACAAAAGGGCATTTCTGCGTGTAAAAAAACAAAAAACAGAGGATGTAATAATAGAACAATGAAAAAATTCCCCAATAGGGGGAGACTTCTGAGAGACATTCGTGGAGAAAGCCCATTAAAAATATAATAATGAAATATTGTGTACAGTGCTCAGGTGCACTACAACTCATCAAAAAGTGTATGTATAGTACATAGGGTAATGTACAAATGTCAGGAAAATGAACAGTGCATGAGTCATGATATACACGTGTGCATGTGTATGGAAGGGGTACATCAGGTGTAGTTTTGGCGAATTTCGGGAAGCATTAGGGTTTTAAAGGATGCAGTGTCTCGGCAGCTAACAACTGATGCAGGCAGTTTGTTCCATGCTTCAGCAACTCTGGGCGTGAAAAAATGTTTCCAAAAGTCATGGGAGCTGTGCTGTTTTCTGATTTTGTAGGCATGTCCACATGTGTTAGACACATGGAGATCAAAAAGGTGCTCAGGGTTGTTGTTGGTGAGATGGTTAATAACTTTGTGGGTGTTTACCAAGTCCATTGCCAGACGTCGGAGCTTCAATGAATCCATGCCCAGGGAAGCAAGGCGTTCAGAGTATGGTAGGTGTCTGATGGAGGGTATGCGCTTGGTTGCACGTCTCTGAACAGTTTCCAGGAGGTCAATGTTCTGAGCAAGATAGGGGTTCCAGACTGATGACACCCTCTTTTTGTACTGCTTGTGCTTTGATGCATCTATGCTTTGCTTTGTCTTATATTTCTTTGGGGTCTCCGGGTTTTTGTTCCTTTATTGTTTTGTATTTTTATATTTATCTCTTTTATTATCCCTGTATTTTTGCACTTTATTATTATTATTTTTTAAATTATTTTCTTATTGTTTCTGATCATGCTGAGTAATACCCTCACTCATCCCTTGCTACCCTCTCCCAACCTCTTTATCGTCTATTGCACCATTTAAGTGATAAATTTTTGGTGTAATTTTTAATTTTTAAATTTTAAGACATTTTATGACATTATATGCATCATGTATTCTGCCTTTTTCCATATAGCGCTGCCCCCCCCCCTGCTGGTCCTTTAACCTTGTTCTGGTGACGGAGCTCGATGGAGCATGCAACTACTGATATACTCATGTTTATAGGCTCTGATGATTCCTGCCATGGTGTATGGATGAAACACTATTAGCTAATAAAACAATGTATTTCTAAGTACTCTTTGGTTATTCCTATAACTATAACGGCTCTGTAGTAAACTAGTTATCCTACATTGAGCTAAAACCACACTGTCATACCAAGGGCAATATATCTACATGTCTGGGCATATTGATATATTTGTCAACGAAATATATATATATATATATATTAGGGTGGCCCTTATTTTTCAACTTTCTAAAAGTTTAGCTCTCACCCCCCCCCCCCCATCTTGTTCCAATTAAAAAAAAACAATCTATGCAAAACTTTAGCTCAAGCGGACAACTGCAAGGTGACCCTCATTGACCGTAAACATTTGAAGTTTTCGCTGGGTAAGTCAGTTTTTCAGATAAAAATTTTTTTACCTCTTATATAATTTTCTATTAAATTAAAAACTTGTTCAGACTTATTCTTGATATTTTTCGCTGAGGGAGCAGCAATATTTTAACTTTCGGAAAATTACCTATTGCTAAAGGCCACCCTAATATACATATATACGACAGCTGAGAAAAAAGAGTACTCAGTATTGAGTAATATATATATATACATATATATATGATATGTATATATACACTCCTTAATATCCTTGCTTTCATATTTCTCCTTGCTCCCCTTTTCTCATTGTATTTGTATATAAACAGGTTCATAGATACAAGGAGAAAGGGAGAGCAAGGAGAAAATGAGAGTAAGGAGAAAAAGAGAGCAAGGATAAAAGGAGAGCAAGGATAAAAGGAGAGTAAGGAGAAAAAGAGAGCAAGGAGAGCAATGAGAAAAGAAGAACAAGGAGAAAGGGAGAGGAAGGAGAAAAGGAGAGCAGTGAGAAAAGGAGAGGAAGGAAAAAGGAGACCAATGAGAAAAGGAGAGCAGGGAGAAAAGGAGTGCAGGGAGAAAGGGAGAACAATGGGAAAAGGAGAGCAAGGAGAGCAATGAGAAAGGGAGAGCAATGAGAAAAGGAGAGCAAGGAGAAAAGGAGCACAAGGATAAAAGGGGAGCAAGGAGAGAAAGGAATCAATGAGAAAAGGAGAGCAATGAGAAAAGGAGAGCAATGGGAAAAGGAGAGCAAGGAGAGAAAGGAATCAATGAGAAAAGGAGAGCAATGAGAAAAGGAGAGCAATGGGAAAAGGAGAGCAAGGAGAGAAATGAGAAAAGGAGAGCAAGGAGAAAAGGAGAGTAAGGAGAAAGGGAGCACAAGGATAAAAGGAGAGCAAGGAGAGCAATGAGAAAAGGAGAGCAATGAGAAAAGGAGAGCAATGAGAAAAGGAAAGCAAGGAGAAAGGGAGAGCAATGGGAAAAGGGGAGCAAGAAGAGCAATGGGAAAAGGAGAGCAAAGAGAGCAAGGAGATGTTAAGGCAAATGTTGCTCAAGTTATGCGGGAAGCAGACAAAGGTGAAAAAATCAACTGAAGAGGTACATTTTGCACCAAAATGACTTTTCTTCCTTTACAAACATTGAGTTTTTGTCTTTTGGAACTCCTGGTACAAAAAGTTTCTTCACAAAATGTTCTATCAACACTGATTTCCTCAACAAAAGACCTTTCAACATGGAAGGAAGATCCTGGTTACAAAAGTGGACTTGAAAAACTTGAGAAGACAGTTGTTGCAGAAAGAGGTCTCAAACTCAGGATTACAATAACATTCCCACAAAAGATGAAACTGAGAACCAATTTGTTTTACAGATCGTTACCGAAAACTGTAAAACATATCAGTCATTTCTTACTACAGCAGATTATATTGTTAATATTTTACATACATCACGGCTGTTTGAATGTAAAATCTGGGTGTCACAACATATTGTTACATGAAATATGAAACATGCATGGGTGACACAAGACATTGTTATACGAAATATGAAATGTGGGTGACACAAGACATTGTTATACGAAATATGAAATGTGGGTGACACAATACATTGTTATACGAAATATGAAATGTGGGTGACACAAGCCATTGTTATGCGAAATATGAAATGTGGGTGACACAAGACATTGTGATACAAAATATGAAATGTGGGAAACAAGAAGAAATAATTTACCTTCACATGTGGCCTTCTTCTTTGACCAATTACCATCTTTTAAACACTTAAAAGTTGGAGATCCAATCAAATGGAATCCTTTGTGACATTTCACATGGCACTGACTGCCAATTTTCATTACACTGTCCTTTACACAATGCTGGTTCTTTACAATAGCATTTTCAGGTATTTGAAACTGGTCACAGAATTTAGCTGCCACAGAAAATATTAAACATGATCAAGATAATTAATTAGTTTTGCATAATTAATATTTTTAATTACAGTATTTTATTCTTGGATTTTAGTCATTGAAATTCATTTGAGGCTAGTAACCAAGCAACCTGAGAGTATATGAATAAACACCACAAAGTGTAGAAACTTCTGGGTGCTTTACAGCTTTCCTTGTTTTTTCTTTTATGCTTCTTCTTCCTCCTGTTGGCTCTCCCTATTTCAAATTTATATTATTTTTAATTTTTATTTTCTCTTATTTTTGTCTATTTTGTTTTTTGTTTCTCAACTATAAGAAGTACTAGATACTTCACTTAGTCTGTCATGGATTACTAACTCTATACAGACGTTTAAAGTGATTAAATAAATAAACATTTACCTTTACATGAATGACCATTAGGATTGAGAGTGAAACCGGCTTTACATTTACAGAAATAACTTCCCTTTGAAGGAACACAATGATGTTGGCATTTACCATTGTTCTTTTCACATAGATTGATATCTAAAAGACAGCACATCAGATTATAACAGATATCACAAGAATTGTGTCAGTATAAGATACATCATCATCATCATCATCATCATTTCATTTTACGTCCACTTTTCCCTGCTTGCAAGGGTGGGACGGGAACTGATTCTGGCTTGATTTCTACAGCTGGATGCCCTTCCTATCACCAACCTCATTTACAGTGAGTACTGTGTGCTTTTTTGCCATGGCACCTCCACGACCACTTTGCAGTGGAATGATAGGGACCCCAGTCCCTATCATCTCATTTCTACAGCTGAGTAAAGTGGAGCAATGTGAAATAAAGTGTCTTGCTCAAGGAAACAACACATCACCCAGTCTGAGAATTGAACTCACAACCTTTCGATTGCAAGGCCAATACTCTAACCACTAAGCCATGTGCCTCCATATATATATATTTATTAAGAGGTGTGCCAGCAAACAAAATGTACAATAAAGTTATATCTATATAAATACAGAGCATGTAACTAGAAAAGTGTATTTTCTGGCATGTTTACATCCCTACATATTAGCTATGTGTATATATTTATATACTTTTGTGCTGTTGAAGTTTCACTCTCTGTATTTATAGATATAACTTTATATATATATGTGGAATATTTTGTCTTACTATATTAATTCCCACATCTTTAATCAAAGTTTAACTCTTAAAACCTTGTTGGATATAACTGTTATATACAGTGTATTGGATATAACTGTTATATACAATGTGTTGGATATAACTGTTATATACAGTGTATTGAATATAACTGTTATATACATCGTGTTCAATCTAACTGTTATATACAGTGTGTTGGATATAATTGTTATATAGTGTGTTGGATATAACTGTTATATACAGTGTGTTGGATATAACTGTTATATATGGGTACAAGCTGAAGCTGAAGCATATAGACAATATGCCCCCACTCCATCCCACTGCAAAGTGGCCATGGAGGTGCCACGGCAAAAAACCACCCAGCCCACACTGTAAAGTGGAAGTGTAGGCGCCACGGAAAAAAAGCACCCAGCACTCTGAGGTTGGTGTTAGGAAGGGCATCCAGCTGTAGAAATCAAGCCCAAATCAGTTCTGTATGGACAAGACATGGTCAGCCGACCGGCTACTGCCCACAACAGGACAACCTGTCTAACCCATGCTAGTGTGGAAGAACGGACGTAAAACGGTGATTGTGATACAGTGTGTTGGATATAACTGTTATATACAGAGTGTTGGATATAACTGTTATATACAGTGTGTTGGATATAACTGTTATATACAGTGTGTTGGATATAACTGTTATATACAGAGTGTTGGATATAACTGTTATATACAGAGTGTTGGATATAACTGTTATATACAGTGTGTTGGATATAACTGTTATATACAGAGTGTTGGATATAACTGTTATATACAGTGTGTTGGATATAACTGTTATATACAGAGTGTTGGATATAACTGTTATATACAGTGTGTTGGATATAACTGTTATATACAGAGTGTTGGATATAACTGTTATATACAGTGTGTTGGATATAACTGTTATATACAGTGTGTTGGATATAACTGTTATATACAGAGTGTTGGATATAACTGTTATATACAGTGTGTTGGATATAACTGTTATATACAGTGTGTTGGATATAACTGTTATATACAGTGTGTTGGATATAACTGTTATATACAGTGTGTTGGATATAACTGTTATATACAGTGTGTTGGATATAACTGTTATATACAGAGTGTTGGATATAACTGTTATATACAGTGTGTTGGATATAACTGTTATATACAGAGTGTTGGATATAACTGTTATATACAGTGTGTTGGATATAACTGTTATATACAGTGTGTTGGATATAACTGTTATATACAGTGTGTTGGATATAACTGTTATATACAGCATGTTGGATATAACTGTTATATACAGTGTGTTGGATATAACTGTTATATACAGTGTGTTGGATATAACTGTTATATACAGAGTGTTGGATATAACTGTTATATACAGTGTGTTGGATATAACTGTTATATACAGTGTGTTGGATATAACTGTTATATACAGTGTGTTGGATATAACTGTTATATACAGTGTGTTGGATATAACTGTTATATACAGAGTGTTGGATATAACTGTTATATACAGAGTGTTGGATATAACTGTTATATACAGTGTGTTGGATATAACTGTTATATACAGTGTGTTGGATATAACTGTTATATACAGAGTGTTGGATATAACTGGTATATACAGAGTGTTGGATATAACTGTTATATACAGTGTATTGGATATAACTGTTATATACAGCATGTTGGATATAACTGTTATATACAGTGTATTGGATATAACTGTTATATACAGCATGTTGGATATAACTGTTATATACAGAGTGTTGGATATAACTGTTATATACAGTGTGTTGGATATAACTGTTATATACAGTGTGTTGGATATAACTTAAATACTGTGTTGGGTATAAATGTTATATAGTGTACGTTGTATAAAACTGTTATATATTATATGTTGATTAAAACTGTTATAGTATGTTGACTATAACTATTATTGCATGTTGGCTATAGCTATTATATATATTGTGTTGTATACAACTGTTACATATTATATGTCAGCTATAACTGTTGTATATTGTGTGTTGAGTATATCTATATATCATATGCTGAATATAACTGTTATATATTATATGCTTACTGTAGCAGTTATATATTGCATGTTGTATATAACTGTTATATATTGTATGTTATATATAACAGTTATATATTGTGTGTTATATATAACAGTTATATATTGTGTGCTATATATAACAGTTATATATTGTGTGTTATATATAACAGTTACATATTGTGTGTTATATATAACAGTTACATATTGTGTGTTATATATAACAGTTATATATTGTGTATTATATATAACAGTTACATATTGTGTGCTATATATAACTGTTATATATTGTGTGTTATATATAACAGTTACATATTGTGTGCTATATATAACTGTTATATATTGTATGTTCAATATGATTGTTATATTATATATGCATTGAGAATCAATATGTTTTAAGCAACATCATAGAAGTAAAATCTATCAGTTGAAATCCATCAATAATGTAATGGTGTTTATTGATACCAACCACAGAATAGCTGTTCTATTGATTGTTTGTCTCTCTGATTTTTATACTCTCAATTACAATACTCTATTGGATATTGAATATTCTACATATTGCTATTGATCTCTGTGATTTTGCATTGAAATGATTTAATTCTTTTTTCAAATACCAGACACATTAAATCATCACAACAAACATATTAAAGCTATCTTCCATTTTTCCTTCTAAAGCATCTTTAATGTTGTGGACCCTATAATAAAAGTCATTCTCATTATGGGGTGCCTTTTAGTGCAATGTTTTATAGCCAGACATCCTTAGTCCCAACACTTTCAATCACCTCCTATAACATGCAAGGATATAGTGTGGCCCTTTTAAAGGCAATGTTTTACAGCCAGATGTCCTTCTTCACCCCAACACTTTTAATCACCTACAACATGTAGGGATATAGTGTGGCCCCATCTAATCTAGAGTGAATCAGAGTCTTGTCTCGTTATTTGTATATTTCTTTTTAGGCCTGACTTCTATGGCTGGATGTCTTTCCTAATGCCAACCACTTTAGAGAGTGTACTGGGTGCATCTTATCATGGCACTAACATCGGGCAGTTTGCTATGGGATTCACAAGACTGAAAGATATTCATTTCTCTATGTTGCTGTCATTCAATCAAGACAACAAGATTGAATTGGAGGTGGTGGTGGTGGTGGTGGGCTAGATAATGATGGGAGGGTATGACGAAATAAATAAAATGAGTTCGATTGAAGGGTGGGGGGGATGAGAACGGCAGAGAATATAAACTACATACTTTACTTTAGCTAAAACTGGTAAAAATGTTCTGTTTCATCAATATTCTATAATTTCTGGATATTCAGTTATAGACTTTACAGAATTTCACTGATAATGATCTGCTGCAGTTACTATCTTTATTGCAGATATTATAACAAGACTTGTTTTGGTTTCATTGTAAAATCTTTCAGACATACTAATGTAATTTTCTGTTTGTTGGTATTTGTAGGTCAAACATTAATAAATTATATGTTGAAAATGTTGCACTCTGTCTTACGTTCGATATGTAAAATTATGAGAATGTCAAAGGTCAGTGTATAAAACTTCACTAGCTTAATATTGATTTGAAAATATTATTCAAAGATGTCTCAGTGATATTTAAATGTGTTCATAGCATTCCTCCTGCTGCTATTTGGAATCTCGTTCTTCATATCAAGAAGTTAACTATTTTAAAATGAAAATAAATGACACGCATTTCCTCTTTCTATCCTCCTAAATATTGGAATATCCTTCCTGTGGATCCCTACTTACCAATTCGAATTGATATATTTAAATATCATATTGGACACTTGATATTTCAAGAGGTAATAGCATCAGTTATATCTGAAGACAGTCATATGTGTGTATCCACACACACACACATATATATACATACATATATATACATACATATATATGTATACATACATATATATGTATACATACATATATAGATATACATATATAGACATACATATATAGACATACATATATACATATATATACATACATATACACATATATATATATACATATATACATACATATATACATACATATACACATATATATATACATATATATATACATACATATATATATAGACATACATATATACATATATATACATACATATATATATACATACACACACACACACACACACACACACACACACATATATATATATATATAGAGAGAGACTGAGAAAGAGACACAGATAGCTAGACAGATATACTTATACACATACACACACAATATATGTATAGGTGGGATTGAAGCAGTGTGTGTGTATGTGTCTGTGAATGTGTTTATTCGTCTGTGAGTATGTGTGTGTCTATGTGTCTGTGTTTGTGTCTGTAAATGTGCATCTGTGCGTCTATGTGTGTGTGTGTGTGTATGTTACTTGGGTTGTTTAATCAATCTCAAGGCATAAATTTACGACTTCTATGAAACTAATTAAATAATTCACAATGTTGTGGTCTCTCAATTTATACACCTCTCGTTTGGTATTTTCATTATCAACTTATTTTAATTAGATCCCTGTATAGTAGAAAAGAATCAAATGACAATAATGGCTAAAGAAAATAATTGTTTCTACTTTTGGCACAAGGCCAGCAATTACCCAGTGCATTACTGGTACTTTATTTTATCGACCTCGTAAGGATGAAAGGCAAAGTCAACCTCGGCGGGATTTGAACTTAGATCGTAAAGGGACGTAACTATGCTGCAAAGCATGGCGTCCGACCCTCTACTGATACTGCCAATCCAAAAACTAATAATGGTTTCTGATTCAGACACAAGACCAACAATCTTGGGCGAGGTGAAAGTGGATTAAATCAACTCCAGTACATAACTGGTGCTTTATTTTATCGACCCCGTAAGGACGAAAGACAAAGCTAACCTCAGCAGGATTTGAACTCAGAGCATAAAGGGCCGTAACTCTATGCCACAAATAATAATAATAATGTTTAAAACAAACAAATCATTAAATTTAATTCATCTTTGTTTTAACAATTTTTCATTAAATTACCTCCATAGGTGACCAAATTCCTAGAACTGTTCACTTTTGAAGAATATTCAAACAAGAAACCTTTCTGTTAGGAAATACAACATTCAGTTCCCTGATTTGGTAAATAATTCTTTATCTGTGACATGGACATCAACAGGTATTTATATCTTATTGACTTCACCATCAGATTTCAGCCACATCTAGTTTAATATAAACACATGGTCCCTGGCTACCTTTAACAAGCATTCATGTCACATCTCTAGTTTTGAGTCACCTACTATAAGTCATCTGGTTTAATATAAAGACCTGATCCCTGACATGATCTCATCTCCTTCCTTTCTTCCCACAAATCTCTGAGACTTTGTACAACAGACATACATACTGCCCTTCTCTTTTCCCTAAACACTTATGGAGAGCTGACACAACTTCCAGAGTAAGTTTCATCTCTGTGTGTGGAACCTATTTACATCTACATGCACTGTGCTATGGATCACAAATCTCTTGGCCACAGACACAATGTAATACTAAGGATGGGGTATTTATTTATTTAATCAATTTAAATGTCTGTATAAAGCTAGTAAGCCATGACAGACTAGGGGGAGTATCTAGTACTTCTTACTGTTGAGAAACAAAAACAAAATATACAGTGATAAGTGAATATAAAAATAAAAATTAAAATTAAAAATATTCAAATATGGAAGGCCAGCTAGAGACAACATAAACATAAAAAAGATAAAGAAAAAATGGGAAGCAAGAGAAACTTGGGTATTTTTACGTGAAATGAATGTGTATCACCAGAGAACTGATGCCACATTCAGAAGATGGGTGACATCTTACTGTGGGGTGAAGGGAGAGGTACACGATTGGTAGATTTGGTGAAGACATAACTATCATTATTTCTTTCTAACTATTTCAATTATTTGGTAAGGGATAG
Source organism: Eledone cirrhosa (assembly GCA_964016885.1). Taxonomy (NCBI): domain Eukaryota; kingdom Metazoa; phylum Mollusca; class Cephalopoda; order Octopoda; family Eledonidae; genus Eledone; species Eledone cirrhosa. The sequence continues at coordinate 16,386,168 of OZ024746.1, read as the reverse complement.
TCAGACATATTAGAACATTGGACAAAATGTCTTGGAATATTTAGAATTCTGAGACAGTTGGAAACACAAGAATTTAGCTTTGGAAAGAAAAGGAAACTGACAACGATAACAACAATAAAAATAAAAACGACAATAATAAAAACGACAATAATAATAATAATAATAATAATAATAATAATAATAATAATAATATCAATAATAATAATAATAGAAGAGTTTTATTAATATTTAATTGATTTGTCAGATTAAAATCAATATTTATTCATGTTGAAATTCTGCATGACATAAATTTTAAGATCTCGAATAATGATCTTAAAGTTTAAAGTTTCAAATTTATGAATATAAAGAATTGGGAAGTTTCATCATTCATACATTTCACAAGGGTATCAGCAATGCAAATGAAATTAGTTATATTTAGGAACGAAGACAGAAAAACAGACAGAGTTATTGAGATCTTATTGCCATCTCACTATATACTGACTGTAATAAATTTCCAATGAGACCTTCGAGAAATAGAGTTAAAATGCTTAGCTGAAATTATGTTATATTTGTTGTCAATTATTATATCTTGAGACAAAGGAGCAAGGAATCTAACCAATTAGGTGATAAGATATTTGGGAAAGAAGCTGAGAATGTTAGTCTATTCAACAACACTAAGAAAACAGAGATTATGCAATTAAATCATACAGACTTAGTGATGATAAACTTAACAGACAGATTTAGTGATGATAAACTTAACATATTGACTCAGTGATGATAAACTCAACATAAAGGGTCAGTGATGATAAACTCAACATAGAGGATCAGTGATGATAAACTCATTATACAGGATCAGCAACCTTAAACTCAGCATCATAAACCAAAAATGATCCTTAACTAAAATAGCTGAAAATGTCAAATATCTTTGAGTTGGAATAGTTAGATCAGAGAAAGATAGCAACAAATGAAAGGCAATCCTACAATAAGTCATAAGCTACCAAAGATCTGGGAGTCATCCTCATGGAAGAGGATTACAATCAGAGTCTTATTAGCAACAATGGTTGAATCTGTCATGTTATTTGAAGGCAAAAACATGAATGCTCTCTCAGAAACTTTCTGTGGCATTAAGGGACTGTGAGTACAAAACTTCCCACTGGATATGACACCAGTCCATCACAGGGTTAAACACCCAGTTATTGCTGCTGGTACTCATTTTCATCTGAGTATACTGGAGCAACATGAAATGAAGTGTTTTGCTCAAGAACACAATACACAACCCTGTCCAAAAATCAAACCCACAGCATTATGATTGTAAGTCCAACACCCTTACCACTGGGCCACGTGAAAAGTGGTAATAAAAACAATAATGCCAACATGATATTGTTGGTGTGAGGAAATCCATGTAAACTCTTGGGAATTAAGTTCTTTACCAAAAATATGGTTTTCAAATCTGTCTCTTAATTTCTGTGAATTTTAACCATTTCCTCTTTCTCTTCTTTCTACCTCTCCTCACATATTTCAACTCTTCTAATATATTCTCATTATTTTCTTTATGGTGGATTGGCAGTATCAGTAGAGGGTCGGACGCCATGCTTTCCAGCATAGTTACGTCCCTTTACGATCTGAGTTCAAATCCCACCGAGGTTGACTTTGCCTTTCATCCTTACGGGGTCGATAAAATAAAGTACCAGTAATGCACTGGGTAATTGCTGGCCTTGTGCCTAACGTAGAAACAATTATTTTCTTTAGCCATTATTGTCATTTGATTCTTATCTACTATACAGGGATCTAATTAAAATAAGTTGATAATGAAAATAGCAAACGAGAGGTGTATAAATTGAGAGACCACAACATTGTGAATTATTTAATTAGTTTCATAGAAGTCGTAAATTTATGCCTTGAGATTGATTAAACAACCCAAGTAACATACACACACACACACACAGACGCACACTTACAGACACAGATGCATAGACACACTCACAGACACCCACATACAAACACAGACACGCACATATATATATATTAGAAATGTACACACATACACATACCCATATATATTGTGTGTGTATGTTTGTATGCACTTATGTATATCTCTCTCTCTCTATATATATATATACACACATACACACACACACACACACACACACGCACATATATATATATATACATACATATGTGTGTATATAGTCATACACATACAGTACATATAATGTTGATAAATTGGTTGATATATAATGGATTTCATATAAATTTCACTTCCAAGATAAATGAATTTAATGATCACAATTGTAATATTATTTCACTGTTGTATGTTCAAACAAAGGAATTAATTCAGTTATTTCATATGCTGTGATAATGGTGTAACTTGATTTATAGATTACCTGTTAATATCAATAGAATATCATACCAGATGAATATCACATCGAAGCTTTATGTCTATGGCGTCTCTAAACCATAGAGCTTACACAATCTCAGAATAATTCTACAAATGATATATTATATATCTATATCTATATCTATTCCCCTTCTCTCTCTCTCACTAAATATATATAATTGGAACAAAACCGTCTAACCCATGTTAGTGTGGAAGATAGACGTTAAATGATGATGATGATGATGATGATGATATATTGTTGAAAATCTGTTGGGTGAAATGCGCATCCTCGAGGATGGTTTGCTAATTTGTTGCGGAACTAATATATGTGTGTGTGTGTGTGTGTGTGTGTGTATATACACTCTACTATCCCAAGTATTGAGTCTCTGCTGAATAATAAGCTGATATCTCTCTATATATATATAATATATATATATATATCCAAGACAATGTCACTGGACCGAGACCTTTGGCGGTACTCAGTAATAGAGAAGACCCGCCTTACCTAAATACATAGTAAAACCTACTACAGTCAGTAGGCATCTCTAACAAAATACACCCCGTCCCACCACCTCCACCCCATCCACACCGCCCCCTTCTATGTAAAGTTATGTTGGTGCCACACCATCCAGGCCGAAACAAATGAGATCGTGTAGGTGTCACGACAAAAAAACACACAGTCCACGCTGTAATGTGGCCGTGTAGGCAACACGGTAAAAACCTCCCAGCCCCACACTGTAAATGTGGTTGGTGTTAGGAAGGGCATCCAACTGTAGAAAACCCGCCACACAGTCCACGCTGTAATGTGGCCTTGTAGGCAACACGGTAAAAACCTCCCAGACCCACACTGTAAATGTGGTTGGTGTTAGGAAGGGCATCCAGCTGTAGAAAACCCGCCAGACAGTCCACGCTGTAATGTGGCCGTGTAGGCAACACGGTAAAAACCTCCCAGCCCCACACTGTAAATGTGGTTGGTGTTAGGAAGGGCATCCAGCTGTAGAAAACCCGCCACACAGTCCACGCTGTAATGTGGCCGTGTAGGCAACACGGTAAAAACCTCCCAGACCCACACTGTAAATGTGGTTGGTGTTAGGAAGGGCATCCAGCTGTAGAAAACCCGCCACACAGTCCACGCTGTAATGTGGCCGTGTAGGCAACACGGTAAAAACCTCCCAGACCCACACTGTAAATGTGGTTGGTGTTAGGAAGGGCATCCAACCGTAGAAAACCTGCCAGACAGTCCACGCTGTAATGTGGCCGTGTAGGCAACACGGTAAAAACCTCCCAGCCCCACACTGTAAATGTGGTTGGTGTTAGGAAGGGCATCCAACCGTAGAAAACCCGCCAGACAGTCCACGCTGTAATGTGGCCGTGTAGGCAACACGGTAAAAACCTCCCAGCCCCACACTGTAAATGTGGTTGGTGTTAGGAAGGGCATCCAGCTGTAGAAAACCCGCCACACAGTCCACGCTGTAATGTGGCCGTGTAGGCAACACGGTAAAAACCTCCCAGACCCACACTGTAAATGTGGTTGGTGTTAGGAAGGGCATCCAACCGTAGAAAACCTGCCAGACAGTCCACGCTGTAATGTGGCCGTGTAGGCAACACGGTAAAAACCTCCCAGCCCCACACTGTAAATGTGGTTGGTGTTAGGAAGGGCATCCAACCGTAGAAAACCCGCCAGACAGTCCACGCTGTAATGTGGCCGTGTAGGCAACACGGTAAAAACCTCCCAGCCCCACACTGTAAATGTGGTTGGTGTTAGGAAGGGCATCCAACTGTAGAAAACCCGCCAGACAGTCCTATGCGAGCAAGACAACCACTCTTGCCTCAAGTGGGAAAACCCCCGTCCAAACCCATGCAAGCGTGGAACACGGACGTTAAACGATGATGATGATGATGATGATGATGATATATATATATATATATATATATATAAATATATATATAAGAGAATGTGTGTGTATATATATATATATGTATATACAGAAGTATGTTAAACGCACCAACTACATGCTGTACAGTGGTTTCTGATAGAAAGGGCATCCAGCCATAGAAAGCTTGCCAGACAGAGGGTTGGGAGAACCCTCACTTGTATCAAAGACATGACAACTGCTCCATTGCACTCGGTGGAGTGTCGACCATGCATAAAGTGAGACCCGGATCCCTGGCCTGCCTGGGAGATCTGTGACCCTGCTTCAGTACTAACTTGCTCTATATGGACCCGTCTAACCCTTGCTAGCAGGGAAAGCGGATATTAAAACGACAAGGATTATGATATATATCTATATATATATTGTAATATTGTTTCTACTTTAGGCACAAGGCCAGCAATTACCCAGTGCATTACTGGTACTTTATTTTATCGACCCCGTAAGGATGAAAGGCAAAGTCAACCTCGGCGGGATTTGAACTCAGACCGTAAAGGGACGTAACTATGCTTGAAAGCATGGCGTCCGACCCTCTACCGATACTGCCAATCCACCACCCTGAATATTGCCAGATATATATATATATATATATATATATATATATATATATATATATATTGTTATTTTAATAAATATTTGCTCTATGGTTTTTATATATTTCATATATATATTATCCTTATTGAGTCCCCTTTGGATTTTAGTCTTCACGTTTATTATTAGTGGATTGGCAGTATCAGTAGAGGGTCGGACGCCATGCTTTCAAGCATAGTTACGTCCCTTTACGGTCTGAGTTCAAATCCCGCCGAGGTTGACTTTGCCTTTCATCCTTACGGGATCGATAAAATAAAGTACCAGTAATGCACTGGGTAATTGCTGGCCTTGTGCCTAAAGTAGAAACAATTATTATTACAAATATATATATATATATATATATATATATATATATATATATATATATATATATATATATAATATTGTGGAACTAAAGTTCACAAAGGAAAGGACCACCATTGCGAAAACCTCATATTAGTCCGGACCCTTGTCATTGGCTTACTTTCCATTGATAATGTGTCCTTATTGTGTAAGATGCTGTCTGATGATGTAGTGTGACTGGTTGTGTGGTGAAAGAATCATGTAACCTTGAACACCATTGAAATATATATCTCAACTTTATGAATAAAGGATTTTTTAACATCTACATCGGAACTTTGCAATTATCCTCATTGTCTGTGTATATATATATATGATGTATGGTATGTGAATTTTGTATATCTAATGATATATGTTATGTTTAAGAATAAACATTTGAAAGCCCTGTAGCTATGAATTTTGGAAGCTGATGGCTAACACTGTCTAGCAGATTCCAGCCGAAGCACTAGAGGATAACTGTTGATACATTCAAATGTTTATTTGTAAACATACCGCATATGATGAGATATACAAAATTCACATCATCATCATCATCATCATTTTACGTCCGCTTTTCTCTGCTTGCAAAGGTGGGATGGGAACTGATTCTGGCTTGATTTCTACAGCTGGATGCCCTTCCTAACACCAACCCCATTTACAGTGAGTGTTGGGTGCTTTTTTTCCGTGGCGCCTGCACGTCCACTTTTCAGTGGAATGATATGGACCCCAGTCCTATCATCTCATTTCTACAGCTGAGTAAACTGGAGCAATGTGAAATAAAGTGTCTTGCTCAAGGAAACAACACATCACCCGGTCTGAGAATTGAACTCTCAACCTTTCAATTGCAATGCCAATGCTCTATCCACTAAGCCATGTTCCTCCATACATACTTATATGTATACAGCTATGTCAGAGTTAAAACTTTAATATATATATATATATATATTTTTTTTTTTTTGAGTATATGTTGGTTGTGTATACGAAGTGCACAGGTTGGTTTGGTTACTCCGGAGTAATGTAAAATAAAATAAAATAAATAAGTCAAATGTTTAAAATTTGGCCCTCATTTATTACTGCTATATATATTTCGGTGACAGCCATCTTTGGCTGTGACCTCTTCAGGCAGTCCAAATTAGTGTGGTAGAGATGAGTACACATATTGTTGAGGTGTTTAACTTTGTCAATACTCTGATATGCCCAGTTCCTGGTTGGGTTGTTATTTCACTGAGGAACTGGAATCATTTTATTTTATATATATAGAGAGAGAGAGATACAGAGATATACAGACTCATACATACACACACGCACACATATATATATATATACATACACACACATACAATATACAGATATATCATCATCGTTTAACATCCATATATATGTGGCTGGGGTTGGGCAGAGAATCGGTTGTATCTACTTTAATGTACAAGTTTTAAGCAGAAGCTTGAAAATAACATATAATCAAGTATAAGATGTTGTTATTACTACTACCACTACCACCACCACCACTACTATTACTACTACCGCTACCACCACCACCACTACTATTACTACTACCGCTACCACCACCACCACCACTACTATCACCGCTACCACCACCACCACCACTACCCTTACTACTACTATTACCGCTACCACCACCGGACTAACACCCCTCACCACAGCCACCACCACTAGTTTTCCCTCCACTACCACCACCACTGCTACAACTACTACTACTACTACCACTACCACTACTACTACTACTACTACTACCACCACCACTACCACTACTACTACTACTACTACTACCATCACCACTACTACTACTACTACTACTACTACTACCACCACCACCACCACCACCACTACTACTATTACCACTACCCCTACCAGACTAACACACCTCACCACAGCCACCACTACTGCTACAACTACTACTACCACCATCACTACTACTACTACTACTACTACTACTACTACTACTACTACTACTACTACTACTACTACTACTACTATTACTACTACTACTACTACTACTACCACCACTACTACTACTACTACTACTACTACTACTACTATTACTACTACTACTACTACTACCACCACTACCCCTACCAGACTAACACACCTCACCACAGCCACCACCACTGCTACTACTACTACTACTACCACCATCACTACTACTACTACTACTACTACTACTACTACTACTACTACTATTACTACTACTACTACTACTACCACCACTACCCCTACCAGACTAACACACCTCACCACAGCCACCACCACTGCTACTACTACTACTACTACCACCACCACTACCACCACCACCACTACTACTATTACCACTACCACTACCAGACTAACACACCTCACCACAGCCACCACCACTGCTACTACTACTACTACTACCACCACCACTACCACCACCACCACTACTACTATTACCACTACCACTACCAGACTAACACACCTCACCACAGCCACCACCACTACTACTCCCTCTGCTACCTCCACCACTGCAACAACTACTACTACTACCACCACTACTAGCAGTAGTTTATATAATGTAGTCCATCTCTTGCAATGATTCTATATTAAGTATGATAAATTATATTTTCCATATCACACAGCAGGTAATTGCTATAAATCTAAACAATAACAACTATTCTTGGATTTGGCTAGACATCTATCATGGTGATAATGTTGTGACTTCATGTGGTTTTAGGTGTATGTATATATGTGTGTGTGTATATATATATATATATATATATGTGTGTGTGTATGAGTGTGCGTGTGTGTGTGTGTGTGCGTGTGTACATACATATATTATATATATATATAAATATATTATATATATGTATACATGCATATATATATATATATATATATGTATACATACATATATTATATATATATACATACATATATATATATGTATACATACATATATTATATATATATACATACATATATATATATGTATACATACATATATTATATGTATATACATACATATATATTATATATATATACATACATATATATTATATATATATATATATACATATATTATATATATATACATATATTATATATATATCATCATTCATCATTTCATTTTACGTCCACTTTTCCCTGCTTGCAAGGGTGGGACGGGAACTGATTCTGGCTTGATTTCTACAGCTGGATGCCCTTCCTAACACCAACCTCATTTACAGTGAGTGCTGGGTGCTTTTCTGCCGTGGCACCTCCACGTCCACTTTGCAGTGAAATGATAGTGACCCCAGTCCCTATCATCTCATTTCTACAGCTGAGTAAACTGGAGCAATGTGAAATAAAGTGTCTTGCTCAAGGAAACAACACATCACCCGGTCTGAGAATTGAACTCACAACCTTTCGATTGCAAGGCCAATGCTCTAACCAGTAAGCCATGTGCCTCCATCAAGTATGTATATTTTCCTACATATCTTTTGCTCTATATATCTGTACAAAATGCTGTGTTTCTCAAAAGATATGCCTCTTTCTTCTCTCCCTCTCTATTTATCTTGTAAACTCGTACAATTGATGCTCTAAGGTCCTTTGAGCATATATATTGAGAAACAGGAACATTACATATTCAATATGTATCGATACCTTTAGATAGTATCATTCCAGATCCACCACTTCTTCACCTGTACCTCCACCCATGTAGCCTTTGCCCTCTGGTGTTCCCTTTGTGGGTGGGTCCTTATACATCGGACAAACAGGACACTGTTTGGCAGACTGTTTTGCTGAGGGACATGTTGAGGGACATGTAACTCGCTATGGATACTCGTGTCACTCATCTTTTCCATTCCCCAGCTCACTCTTCCCTATATGTCTCAGCCCTTGGTGTCCTTTTACATCACGGTACACAGGCCTCGCGCTGCACCAGGACAGAGCACAGTCTCAAGGGACTCAACCCCACCCCCCAATTTCTTTAATCTTACACACATACACTTGCTGCTACTGCTGCTACTGCTGTTGCTGCTGCTACTGCTGCTACTGCTGCTACTGCTGCTGCTGCTGCTGCTGCTGCTGCTGCTGCTGCTGCTGCTATTATTCAAGTGTACATCCAACATGTCATATGCAATATTACTTTTAATGAAATAGTATGAAGAGAAGATCTGAAATAGCTGTAGCTCCTATCAAGAAGTGAGAGGGAAAATGGACCTATAATGGTGATGGTGGTGATGGTGGTGGTGATGGTGATGGTGGTGGTGGTGGTGGTGATGGTGATGATGGTGGTGGTGGTGGCGGTGGTGGTGGTGGTGGTGGTGGTGATGGTGGTGGTGATGGTGATGGTGGTGGTGGTGGTGGTGATGGTGATGATGGTGGTGGTGGTGGTGGTGGTGGTGATGGTGGTGATGGTGGTGATGATGGTGGTGATGATGGTGGTGATGGTGGTGGTGGTGATGATGGTGGTGATGGTGGTGATGGTGGTGGTGATGGTGGTGATGGTGGTGGTGATGGTGGTGATGGTGGTGGTGATGGTGGTGATGGTGGTGGTCATGATGGTGGTGATGATGGTGGTGATGATGGTGGTGATGGTGGTGGTGGTGATGATGGTGGTGATGGTGGTGATGGTGGTGATGGTGGTGATGATGGTGGTGATGGTGGTGGTGATGGTGGTGATGGTGGTGGTGATGGTGGTGATGGTGGTGGTCATGATGGTGGTGATGATGGTGGTGATGATGGTGGTGATGGTGGTGGTGGTGATGATGGTGGTGATGGTAAGGATGATGGTGGTGATGGTGGTGATGATGGTGGTAATGGTGGTCGTGATGGTGGTGATGATGGTGGTGGTGGTGATGATGGTGGTGATGATGATGGTGGTGATGATGGTGTTGATGATGATGATGATGGTGATGAGGATGATGGTGGTGATGGTGATGATGAGGATGATGGTGATGATGATGGTGATGATGATGATGGTGATGATGGTGATGATGGTGATGAGGATGATGGTGATGATGGTAATGATGAGGATGATGGTGATGATGATGGTGGTGATGATGATGGTGGTGATGATGATGGTGGTGATGATGATGATGGTGGTGATGATGGTGGTGATGATGATAAGGATGATGGTGGTGATGATGATGGTGGTGATGATGATGGTGGTGATGGTGATGATGGTGATGAGGATGATGGTGATGATGGTGATGATGATGATGGTGGTGATGGTAGTGATAGTGATGATGATGGCGGTGTGGATGATGGTGGTGATGGTGGTAGTGATGATGATGATGGTGATGGTAGTGATAGTGATGATGATGGTGGTGATGATGATGGTGGTGGTGATAGTGATGATAATGGTGGTGATGATGATGGTGGTGGTGATAGTGATGATAATGGTGGTGATGATTAATGGGAGAAGTGAGTTTGATAGTTTGACTTACTTTTACAAGAGAGTCCATCTGTGTGGAGAGTGTAGCCATCTTTACATTTACAGGAGTAACTTCCCAGAGTATTGACACATTCCTGGTCACATCTACCATTCCTCTTCATACATTCATCAACATCTAGAATAGAACAGATGATATTATAAATAATAACAAGGGAGAGGATGCTGAGAGGGAGAGAGAGCGGGTGAGAGAAATGAGAGAGGGGAAGAAAGAGGGGAGACGAGGGAGAGAGGGGGTGATAGGGAGATAAGTTGAGGGGGGTGAGAGGGGGAGAGGAGAGAGGTAGGAGAGAGGGCAAGAGAGAGGGGAGAGAGAGAAACAAAAGACAAACACACTCAGATAAACATAGAAAAACACATACAAACAAACATATACACAGATAAACACGTACATACTCACATACACAGATAAACACGTACATACACACATACAAACACTTACACAGATAAACACGTACATACACACATACAAACACTTACATAGATAAACACATAGAGATAAACATACACAGGTAAATGCAATCGCATATAAACACATACAGAGATAAACACATACACAGATAAACACTTACAGAGATAAACACATACACACATAAACATATACACACATAAATGCATGCACACATAAACACATACAGAGATAAACACATACACAGATAAACACTTACAGAGATATACACATATAAACACATACACACATAAATGCATGCACACATAAACACATACAGAGATAAACACACAGATAGACACATACTCACATAAACATACATAAACATGTATGAAAAAAGTAAACAGAAATAAAGCAAACGACACAGTCCAATGAGGAAATATATTAGTTTAATACTTGATATAGTAGAGAAAGAGTCTTTACATTTCTGACATTAGTCTTTCATCAGAAGACATTAGTCTTTCATGAAATAGAAAGATAGAGAGTGAGAAGAGGAAGAAACAGAAAAAGATTTTTTGAGAAAAAAATATGCGTATTCAGTCAGCCATTTTGGAGAAATGCTGGTCAGTGGGTATCTTAAGTATTAGAGAGGTTTAGAAAGGGAGGTAATCATTGTATATTTTGAGTGCATATGTGTATGCATGTGTGTCTACCTGTGTGTGTGTGCATGTGTAAGTTGACTCACCTACGCAAAAGACATTATTCTTTGACCAGAAACCATTTTTTAAACATTTATAAGTTGATGAACCATTCAGTCGATAACCTTTATGGCACTTAATTTGACATCTGGAACCAATCTTTATCTTCTGATTCAGTGGGCAGCCTCGTACATTTTTCACAAATGTATTTTTAGGGAGCTTAAATGCATCACAAAATCCAGCTTGCAAAAAGAAAAAAAAAAAAAAAATAAATACATATATATATATAAATTTCAGTAAAATATTGGGATTAAAAAAATTGGGATAAATTTCAGTAAAATATTGGGATTAAAAAAAACTTATGGATCAGCCTTTTACAAAGAATTCTTATTTTTTAATGTAAGTGAACATTGCAAATGTTATTAATTTCGAGTTATTGATGTGTATCTGGCACCAACACTAGAGAGGTTGTCACATGCTAGACCACACCGAAGAGTTCTCTCAAACCCTACATTGTCTATGGCACCAGCACTAGAGAGGTTGTCACATGCTAGACCATACTGATAAGTCTTCTCAAACCCTACATTGTTTGTGGCACCAGCACTAGAGAGGTTGTCACATGCTAGATCACACTGAAGAGTTCTCTCAAACCCTACATTGTCTATGGCACCAGTACTAGAGAGGTTGTCACATGCTAGACCACACTGAAGAGTTCTCTCAAACCCTACATTGTCTATGGCACCAGCACTAGAGAGGTTGTCACATACTAGATCACACTGTAGTCTTCAGTTTCTCACAATGCTTACTTTTAGTATTGTATACTATTTATGAGAAATCTACTTTATCCTCATCGCTATCCTCGAGGAACATGGGCAGTAAATAATTTTATCCAAACAAAGATTTGATCCTTATTTTATTAATACCAGTATAAATATTTGGAATTTGCATATTCAAGGTGTCAGGAAAGTAACAGGACTTAGTGTGCTGTATGAACTATGAGTCGGGTAGAGATTAGCGGGTTTCATCACTGTGTGACATAATATCCCAGGAATGTATAACTTTGATCTCAGCTCTCTGCAGCCACTGTATGTTTTTTAATGTGCTTTTGTTAACAGCTCCTCAATTTTAGGCCGATGGGCACAGAGCAATAAACCAACCTGAAATTTCTGGTCTGGCTAGGGAAAACTCCATCAGAATCACTTGGAGATGAGATGATGTCACACTCATGGGTTGTCAAGTAGCACAAAAGGTTCAAAGAGGAACATGACAATGTGGAAGATGACCCCAGGAGCAGAAGGCTTTCAATGAGTAAGACTGGGGCCAACGTTGAGAGTGTGTGGCTAATGGTGCATGGTGATGATTACATGAACCATGACAACGTTTGGAAGATTATCATTGAAGATTTCGGGATGTGGAAGATCTATGTGAAGAGGATACCAAAGCAGCTGGGTGATGGCCAGAAGGAGCAGCACATGCAGGTGTGTCAGGACATCTATGAGCATCTTGAAACTGAACCAGATTTGCTGGGGAGAGTCATCATTAGTGATAGGTCATGGATCTTCAAGTACAACCCCATTTTCCTGGTGTGGGAGAATCCTTGGAGATTCCTTCCAGGAGTGCATGGAGGCATAGCAGAAAAGGATGGGAAAGTGTATTAGACTCAACTCCAGGAAGATTATTTCAAAGGAGAAAACTTGTAGTTTGTCGTTTAGATTTGAAATACATTTCTGCGACGTCAGTCCTGTTTCTTTTCTGACACACTTCGTATGTATTTAGTGTGTCTTCTTATGTGTATTTACAAATGTCTATATTTACATGTGTGCCTGCAATAATGTTTTGAATATATTTATAATTATATATATGTGTGTTTATTTATGTAAGTTTTCACATGTGTATATGTTTACATGCAAACATGCATAAATATTTGTGTATGTGTATATGTATAGTATTAAATATGTGTGTTTGATTGAGTGAATATATGTCGAATATATATGTGAGCATCAATATAGAAAAGATGTTTAACTGTGACACATTAACATAGATTAGGATTATTATCTGTTGAAACAAAAGCTGATAACAATGGTCTGAGTATTTTATTTCTTAATTATTGAATTAAAGTTCTTCGATGATTATTGATGTAATTATATATATATATGTGTGTGTGTGTGTACATATATATAAATATATATCATCATCACCGTTTTACGTCCGTTCTTCCACGCTAGCATGGGTTAGATGGGTTGTCCTGTTGTGGGCAGTGTCTGGTCGGCTGACCATGCCTTGCTCATACAGGAACTGATTTGGCTTGATTTCTACAGCTGGATGCCCTTCCTAACACCAACCTCATTTACAGTGAGTGCTGGGTGCTTTTTCGTGGCGCCTACACGTCCACTTTACAGTGTGGGCTGGGTGCTTTTTTTGCCGTGGCACCTCCACGACCACCTTGCGGTGGGGGGTGTGGGGGTATATTGTCTATATGCTTCAGCTTGTACCCATGGGAGGTCGGGTACTCTGTATTACTGCGTGACGCCAGAAGTCACGCTCGTGTGTCATTGTCTTTGAGAGGTGTAATTATAATATATATATATATATATATAATGTAAAAATAGTAGATATAAAGATCAAATTATTTTATTCTGCTGACACATGTTTCTACAAAGATAAGCAGAATTTATAGAAAACACACAAAATGTTGTGCATGGTCCATTATTCATCTATATAACAGATGTATTTTTATATAATAATTGGAACGTTGACTCACGGATTAATGATTACTTTTCTTTATATTTGTGTCATCAGAGAAGAAAAAAAATGATCAAGTGATGTTTATACAAAGGAAGATCATGAAGCTTGAGCAAGGCTTTTTACTTCCTTGTTTTCTTTTATTTTGTTTATCTTTGTAGAAACATCTGTTTCTTCTTTGCTATTTGTGTATTGTCATTTATGTGGTCTGTACCATCACATTGATACTGCTTGTCAAATTTACTTACACAAAGATTGATTCGTAATTATTTTCACGGATTATGTCAGTGATGAGAAGATTTGTCTTATCTTACTGATTGTGGACTTCCATTGAATGTGATATATATATATATATATATATATATATATATATATATATATATATACACACACACACACATACACACATACATGTGTGTATGTGTTTGAAATGTAACATTTCAAATTTTTGTATACAAATCTACATTTAAATTACGACAATATTTCTTTACAAAATTGTGTTTTTCTATGTATTCTTGTATTGTTACCTGATATTTCTAATATAAATCTTTAAAACTAAGGTTAAATAAAACAACTATTTACAAAAGAAAAAAAACAACAGCAAAAGAATTATAAAATAGAATGAATTTATAGAATTTTTTCACAAAAAGAAAAAGGAAAAAATAATATACACCTAATTGTACAAATTACAATTCCATAGAAAATAAACTCTTGGAGATTATTTATTTATTCCTCAAAGACAAGCATCAGAGTAGCTTTATTGCGTTGTTCATAACCATCTGTATCTTCTATATCTACAGAACAGTCTGAACAACTCTTGAAAACAAATGGAACTCTTGCTAAAAGTGCCAAATTGTCATGAGGAGAATTTGTGATAATTTCAAAGTTATACTACTGATGTTTAGACTTCAAAGTAACTCAGCAAAATTTCCAACTTTACCCAGTCAATGCAACATCATGTTAACACATGTCATTTTGTATAAAAGTTTAACCACCTAGAAATAAATTTTTGCTAGAAACTGACATTTTTTAAGACCATAAATTATGGTAAGTCCATAAATTACATTAGAATGTCAATTTTGTAGATAGTGAGATATCTTCTATATCTGATGTTAAGTGAGAAGTGAGGCTAGTAAGTCAGACATTTTATATAAGTGAGAAGCTAAGCTAGGAAGTCGGACACCTTATATATCTGATGTTGAGGGAGAGGCTAGACTAGGAAGTCAGACATTTTCTATACCTGATGTTAAGTGAGAAGCTAAGCTAATAAGTCAGACAGTTTCTATATCTGATGTTGAGTGAGAAGCTAGGCTAGGAAGTCAGACATTGAGTGAGAGATAGGCTAGTAAGCCAGACATTTTCTATATCTCATGCTGAGTGAGAGATAGGCTAGGAAGTCAGACATTTTCTATATCTCATGTTGAGTGAGAGATAGGCTAGAAAGTCAGACATTTTGTATATCTGATGTTTGAAATGTAAGGACATGAAATTATCAATAACTTGTTTATGAAAAAAAAAAGATGAATAACTTTCATCAAATTCAATGTAGGATAAATTTTAAAGTAACTTCTCTATTTTTTAATCATCATTATTCCCCAGAAAACTGTCATATACAATGCAGAGGAAGGTGAATAGTGTCCCCAAGATATGTGGATATAAGATAGTAAAATAAAAGCAAAAAAACTGAGCTAAAGTCTTAGGGTTTACTTACTAACACAAGAATGTTTGTTCATATCTAAAGTGAAGCCTGAATTACAGACACAACGGTAACTTCCCACAGTGTTAAAACATATGTGTTCACATTGGTTGTTCCGGTGACATTCATTGATGTCTAGAAAAAAAGGTGAGACAATAGTAGAAACCAACATTAATATTAGGATGAAGAGACAAACACAGGGACATGTAATCATATACACTTAACTACAACTTTCTATGTTCTCAGTTCAAACCCCACCAAAGTTAACTTTGCCTTTCATCCTTTCGGGGTTGATAAAATTAAATACAAGTTAAATACTGAGGTTGATATAATCAACTATCCCCTCCAACCAAAATTGCTTGTCTTGTGCCTAAATTAGAAATCATTATTTTATGGATTGGCAGTGTCGGTAGAGGATCGGACACCATGCTTTGACGCATAGAGTTACGGCCCTTGCCATTCTGAGTTCAAATCCCGCCGAGGTTAACTTTGCCTTTCATCCTTACGGGGTCGATAAAATAAAGTACCAGTAATGCACTGGGATAATTGCTGGCCTTGTGCCAAAAGTAGAAACAATTATTTTACTATCTGTTATTAGATATTAGGAGAATTAAATGGAATGTCACTGTGAACATATCATCTCAATTTTGTGCCATCATATTTGAGAGGCTTAACATTAAAATTAACTGACTGTATGTCTCAAAAATAGAGACTCATTAGAGCAGAGCTTAACCAAGTTTTATGAGATGTTAAATCAATCGAGAGAGTATAAAATTGTCTCGACCAGATGCTGTGCCAGTCCATTGCATGATTAAATCACTGTTGCCACACGGGCATATTTTTGATAGAGTAATATTAGTTAATGTTGTGTCAGAAATAACTTTACCAAACTCAGTTAAATACAACGATTTGACGACTCACCTAAACAAGAATAGTTATCAGAATGTAATGTATAACCATCATCACAGCTACATACATAACTGCCGTCCATATTGTGACAATTTTGTTCACAGTTTCCATTATTGTCTTGGCACTGGTCAACATCTGAAAAATATGTATGTATTTCATATATATATATATATATATATATATATATATATATATAGATATAGATAGGTAAATATACACGGGTGTGTATGATTGTGTATAGAAGATTATATTAATAAGAGGAATTCCAACTTTGTCTGATTTACTCGTTTTATTTACAATTCTTTAAAATATATATAATATGGTATTATAATGAAATAGTATGATAGAATATTAAATTCTAAGTGTTAATTGAACAAGTACTTTCATGCTTTCGCAATCTTCAGGTTCATGATATGTGGTGACAGTCGAGTTTGCAATTTTCAACTGTGACACACACATATATATATATATATATATATATATATATATATATATATATATATATATATATATATATATATATATATATATATATATATATGTATATATATATATATATATATGTATATATATATATGTATATATATATATATATATATATATATATATATATATATATATATATATATATATATATATATATATATATATATATATATATATATATATATATATATATATATATATATATATATATATATATATATATATATATATATATATATATATATATATATATATATATATATATATATATATATATATATATATATATATATATATATATATATATATATATATATATATATATATATATATATATATATATATATGAAGGCGCATGGCTTAGTGGTTAGAGCATTGGGCTTGCAATCAAAAGGTTGTGAGTTCAATTCTCAGACCAGGTGATGTGTTGTTTCCTTGAGCAAGACACTTTATTTCACGTTGTTCCAGTTTACTCAGCTGTAGAAATGAGATGAGGAGGTACCGGCCTGCCCACCCACGCAGTGGGATGGCGTTATCGTATGGCTAAAACACCATGATGTGCTGTGACCAGCGGGCGAATGGATGCCCGACAGACTGGTTGGTCAAGGTGATATATATATATATAGTTGATAAATGAAACAAAACAGACACAAGGATGCAAAAATACACAGTTATATTAGGTTCATGCTTGGAGGAAATGGAGGAGTGTTCGACGTTTCAGACAGAAGTCCATCCAGGAAAGTTTGGATAAGTAGAGAACAGGCAGGTATATGAAAAAGGTGTGGGAAAGTTAGGAAAAGAGTGTTATCATCATTATGACCGTTTTACGTCCGTTCTTCCATGCTAGCATGGGTTAGACCGGTTGTCCTGTTGTGGCAGTGTCCGGTCGGCTGACCTTGTCTTGCTCATACGGGAACATATATATATATATATAGTGTATGTGATTCAGTACATATTCAGTGGTGGCACTAAAATGAATACTCAATGCACGAGACAAGATGACGAAGGACCATGACAAGTGGAGAGATGCTGTGCTGAATAGGACCCGTTCCACCCTTGCAAAGCAGGGAAAAGCGGACGTATGATGATGATGATGATAATGTCCTAGATAAAACAGGGGTTGACTGTTATAGAAAGAACCAAATATCTTCTTACCACTAATAATAAAAAGTTATAACAGATTTGTTTTTATATCAAATAGAAATGGTGGTCATATGAAAAGTGTTGGTGATGGGGGAAAACTTTGGAACCTGAAGCAATGAATTTTAGCAGTAAAAGATCTGTAGTAATTCCATTAGTCCCCCCAACACCCTAACAACAAATAAAAAAATAAATTCATAATTGACGAAAAGATTAGATTCTTATCACAACATCAAAACAAAATCTGACTGAATCTATTCAAACATTTCTTTAAAGATTACAGGAATCAATTGATTTTTGGAAATTTGATAATGTTACAACTAAAGCATAGAATACGGATAGCATGCAGTCATCTCTCTGTATCATGTGAAATATGATTAGAATATATTTAGTCATGTGATCCAAAGATCAATATATTTAGCCATGTGATCCAAAGATCAATATATTTAGCCATGTGATCTAAAGATCAATATATGTAGTCATGTGATCCAAAGATCAATATATTTAGTTATGTAATTAACACATTATGTTTAGATGGTGTGGTTTGGAAATTCTCATGAGTGGAGAATATATTTATGAAGTTTTAATATTTTGATATTTAAAATGTTTTAAATGTCGGTTAGAGTATAGCTTTTGTCTTATTTCTGACTGTTTTGAAGGTCATATTCATTTAAAACATATCAAAAACAGTAGGAAATACGAATTTCACATTGCAAGTGAAACTGGTGTAATATTTACCTCCAAAGTGAAAATATTTTAGCAACTCATTTATGTAAAATTTTGTTTATGTAAAAGTTTGTG
Source organism: Eledone cirrhosa (assembly GCA_964016885.1). Classification (NCBI taxonomy): domain Eukaryota; kingdom Metazoa; phylum Mollusca; class Cephalopoda; order Octopoda; family Eledonidae; genus Eledone; species Eledone cirrhosa. The sequence goes on along the minus strand of OZ024746.1, from coordinate 16,366,702 downwards.
AAAAGCGGCAAAATATTGACCTTGAATATAAGGCAACCTTTCATTTTACCATCGATTTTTTTAATACGTATATACGTATCATTATAAAACATTGTTATTGTAGATGTAAAATGTTGCTAATTTAGATATAAAGTGTTGCTATTGTTGATGAAAACTGCTGCTATTGTAGATGTTAGCATGCACCGTCAAAATGAGCTCTACTTCATAAATCTTGTTTTAAATGTGGAAGAATGAAACACTTCAATGTAGCTACTTTCATTTTTCTCTGTTCATTCTGTTGACAATATCAAAACTGAGTGGGTATGAATGAGGACTTAAAATGTGCTAACCATGTGTTCTTGGGTATAACTTAATTTACACCAATTAACTTTATTTCAACCAAACAACAATAAAATCACTCATGTTTATATTCAATCTACCAATCATACATTTCTTTGTTATACTTCACACCTGCTGAACTATGAAAGAGTTTCTGGAAATCAAAGAGGAAGATTCTGTAAATATTTATGAAATTGGCCTCAAAATATTACTATGATCAACATGGAACTCAATATAATGTTAATGTTAAAATGGAAGCTGATATTGGCAGGAAGTATGATCTCAAACTAAAGTCATATGATGGATCACTGGGATTTTGGGAAAATTTGATGCATTAGTGGAAATTGATATGAGAATAGAGGTCGCGAATGTTATTTTGGCTGAATGCAAAAAAAAAAAAAAAAAAAAAAAAAGAAAGAAAAAAAAAATCAATCATGGCTTGCTAGGCGTGGACATGACGAATGTTGATGCTTCAACATTAATTCATGAGATTGAAGCTCCAAGATAATTTTGGAAGATTTAGAGGTTTTTCAGGCTAATATTTTCCCCAAAGGATATAACAGACAATATTATTTGGAGGCAAGAGAATCCATTGTCAATACACATTAAACTCTTAGTCATAGTAAAACTGGGGAAACTAATTAATGGAAGTCATTTAGAAGGAGTTCTTCCCAGAAGGGGGGTAAGTACCCCTTTCCATCCCTTAGAGGTTGTGTGAAAAGCTAATGGTGATATTTGAATATGGAGGAGGGATGTAACCCCCACCATCCCTAGTGGTGGTGTAAAAAGCTAATGGTGATATCAATATATGGGGAGGGGGGTAACCCCTACCATCCCCAGTGGTGATGTGAAAGGCTAAATGGTGATATCAGAATATGGAGCAGGAGGGAGGTAACTCCTACCATCCCTAGTGGTCATGTGATCTCAGAATGACTATAAAGTAGTTCTGAATGGAAGAATTTATTCAGATTCTCACCCAATTCCAAATACTGAATCGATATTTCCTTTTCTTTCTGGCAAGAAATGTTTTGCTAAATTAGATTTAAAGAGGGTATATCAGATAGAAGTGTGTTCTGAAGCCAGATAAATACACCTATGGGCCTTTTAAGATGGATATGTCTTCCTTATAGAATTAAAATAGCCAACAAAATGTTTCAGAGAGCAATAGAACATGCTGATAGAAATGACAATAATAATCTTATTTATCAAGATGATGAATGTATTGATGCTAAACCTGTTGAAAATCTACATACCAAGGTAGATGAAATCATAAAAAAAAAAAGGTTAGAATTATCAGACATTGCAATCAATCTAGCTAAGTATGTGTTAGATTGATAAATTGTATTTTGGAGGATACCATCTGACAAAAGAGAATATGTCACTAAATGATCAATTATTAGTGTGAAATATGAAGGTAAAACTACCAAACGATAAGAAATTAGAATCTTTTCACAGTTTTGATAATTTTCCTTGGAAGATTTATGGATAATTATTCAGAATAGTATTTCAGCATTTTGCATCACTTAGTAAATCTGGCATTCCATTCTTGAGATAAATCCTACAACAGAAGGGATGTTAATATGAAAGCTGGTGTTGGTATTAAAGTCAGTGGTTCAAATTTATGATGCCATGAAAGAATTTACCTTAACAATGGATGCCAATGAAAAGGCTAAACAGTGAAATTCCGTTATAACAAAATTCATGGGGTATAAAAAAAATTTCTTTATAACGAGATTGACCAGACCAAATTGAGCGTTTGTTTGTTATTAGCTCGGGGATTGAAAAATTTCCGTTATACTGAAAAATTCATTATAATGGTATTCGTTATAATGGAATTTTACTTGTATCAGAAATAATTTCACAAAACAGCCAACCTGTATTATATTTGTCAAGAGCATTAGCTGATATCATTTGTTGCTCACCTTACCGAGGTCTCAGGTGATGCCCATGAGGGTGCTTGGTTATTTTGGTGCCTTAGCCTCACCATCACCTGGCCTTACTGAGGTGTCAGGTAATACCCATAGGGTGCTTGGTTGTTTCAGCACCTTAGCCTTGTTGTCACCCATGGTAATGCTGCAAGCATTTTGGCTTGGCTCAAAAAATATTAGAGGGATGTTCCTAGACACACTTAGTGATGAATTAGTGTTTTTATTCTCACTTTGAAGTATATAATTTTTATAAGGTTCCATGTGTTCTATTTTTATTTGAAACATCAGGATTATAATATATTTTCTTTCTTTTTATTACCTCAGCCGAAACAAGATATTCAGATATTGGAAATTCTGGCAATTTTATGGAGTACCCAAACAGCATGGCATTTTCTGATTGATTAAAAATTGAAGTTTATTTCATAACATTAGTCACTAAAAATTAAAGGCTGAAATATTTGCTTGAGCAGGATTTCTTCTTTGAAGACTTTTGAGGGTTTCTTACCAGTATTTTTAGCAAGAATTGCAGTTTACCAAAAGTAACCTCTGCACATACTTTAAGATGGGTTTTCACAAACAACAACACTTGGTTATAAAATATTTTATGTAAAACAATATCAAATGTTGCTTGTTGGCGAATTATGATTATGATTTGAATTTATTGATAATGTTTTGGATGCACATGATGATGGTGATGATGATGACAAGAACACTAACAATGACAATGATAATGATGATGACGTAATGATAATGGCCATGACGATGATGATGATGATGGTGACATTTATGGTTCTGCCATCCATTTTGAAAAGACTGAAGTTATAAAACATGAAAATATAAAAATGGAGGATGATAAGGATAATATTTCATTTTATATAATAAAAACGATTTTTATAAATAATTGGAATAATTGTATCGCTTAATGGTTATTTAAGTTATTGAAAAATAAGTTACAGTTAAAAATGATATTTTGTGTAATAGAGAATTAATTGTTTCACTAAGCTGTTTGAGAACATCTATATATATAAAAGTGTGTGTGTGTGTGTGTGTGTGTGTGTGTGTGTGTGAGTTTGAATCCCTAAAACTCGAGAAATACCCAACCGACTCTTTTCAAACTTTACACATGTAATACTTATGTTTCAGGGAGTGTTCTGAGCAAAAGGAATTTCAAATTTTCAATGCCCTAGAGACCGCATTAGGCGATTTAGCGATCTCTCTCTATAATTCATAGTCTTTCTCTTTTTAGATAGATACATACATATAACGTCGCGCCCTTATAATATCTGTCTGTATGTTTGACTGTCTGCATTACGTCACTTCCCTGAGGATGTCTGTGTGTGTGTGTGTATGTGTGTGTCTGTGAGTTTGAATCCCTAAAACTCGAGAAGTACCCAACCGATTTTTTCAAATTAACATGTGTATTACTTATGTTTCAGGGAGTGTTATGCACATAAAAAATTCAACTTTTTGATCTCCTAGGGCCCGCACTAGGTGAAAAACTGCGTTTTTTCAGGTTTTTAGGGTTTTTTTGAGGCGTTACATCAGACCGATTTCCTTGAAATTGTAACTATGTATTAGTTAGTCTCTTCTTCATACAGTGAGCAAAGAAAATCCAACTTTTTTATGGCCTAGAGCCCACATTAGGTGAAAAACTTCATTTTTTCAGCTTCTTAAGGCTTTTTGGAAGCATTACGTCTAGCCGATTTTCCCGAAATTTCAAGGCATATTATGCACATAAAAAAAATTCATTTTCTTGATCCCCTAGGGCTCGCATTAGGTGAAAACCTGCATTTTTCCTGCTTCATCGCGGAAAATCTTAAAGATTATCCAGCTATCAGAGTATTCGGTTTATTTTCTTTACATATTGTCCAGGCATGCAGTTTTTCCATGATTAGGCCTGCGTTCCAAAATACCTTATCCTCTGCAACGCCATGTACCACTGCTAGTTAATGATAAAATCTGTACTTGGGGATGTACATTGTGGATAAACAACAACAAGGAATTGGTAAGTGGTAAGAAACTCTCAGGAGAGCAAAAGGTCTTCAAAGAAACCCTACTCAAGCAAGGGTTAACAAGGAATTGGTTAACATTAGAAGCATGGTGGCTATGTTATTGTGATGATATCAAATGTTTTGTCAGAAGATGTCAGACAGGTGTTATAATAAAGCCACTTTTACAGATGTTCTTATGTTGACTTCCATTTTGTCCTAGGGTCCCCACATTATTTCATAATTTATTTTAATATGAGCACAATAATTTTTACTATATCATATGTGAGCCAAGGATCACACAGAGAATGTTGTTTACTAACAATTTACTAAGTGGGTCGTTGGTACCTAACGTTTCATTTGACCTTTCCATAAAATCTTAGAGATTTTGATGATTGTATAGGTCTTGCAGACATACCGTGATGGCCTTCTGATAAGTCATGTGTGAGGACACATACTTTGTGTAGTCTGCAGTAACTAGGGTTAAAATATAGAAGTAGAAACAGGTAGGCAGGGATTAGGAATTATGTTTGCCAGAAATGATGTGAAATAACCTAGAGTGATACCTCAATGGTTTATGAAACTCAGCACTCATTTTGTTTGAGCAAATGTTTTGCAAGGTGAGTGCTTGATATGACCTGAAGATGGAGCTATACATCAAAGAACACTGTAAAATATAACTAATCCAGTAGATAATTATTCATTTACCTGAGCAGGAATGTCCATTAATATCCAGATTATAGCCATGGTTACATTTACAGTGGTAACTTCCCTCTGTGTTGATACACTGGTGGTCACATTTTCCATTATTCTTGTCACATTCATTGATATCTAGAACAAAAGAGGAAATTATTAGGAACATATTATTTATTAAAAAATATTAACAATATCAATATCACAATATATAGAATATGTGACGAGGCAGTAAATTGGTAAAGTCGTTAGAACGTCAGAATGGTTTGCTGTATTTGTTCCAGCTCTCTGTTCACTGAGTTCAAGTTCTGCCAAGATCAACTTTATCATTTACCCATTCAAGGTTGATAAAAAAGTTCCAGTCCATTATCGGGTTTAATTCTTCCTCTATATTTCTTTCTCACTTCTCTCTCACTCTCCTTCTCTGGAAGAAATCAGCTGTGTTCAAACCTGGAGAGGGAATAGGCTCCACCAAGTTTAAAGTGCCTAAGACATGTAACATATCACTATGGCACCCCTATGGTCCTACCAGGTGTAACAGGTTCATACATCATCATCATCATACATATATATATACACACATAATATATGATGTGTTGAAAACATAGCAAACAGTTTATCATTTATACATTTATACATATTGACTTACCTTTACAGGTGGCATTGTTTGTTGACCAAACTCCATTTTGAAGACAATTCACTGTTTGATATCCTTCTAACATGAAACCTTTATGACAGCTGAGACCACATATAGTTCCTATGTCAATCTTACCACCAGTAATTCTACATTTACTGTTGTTTACCAATGCATTATCAGGAATTTCTAACTGATCACATCCAGCAACTACAGAATAAACAAATACAGATCAGAAAAAATGCCAAGTTGCTTGTTTGAGATGAAAGACCAATGCCAGACTTTCACCTACTGAGGCCCCTAAGCTATATGTAATTTGAGGCCCTTCTCCAAAAAAATATAATTATTATTTTTTATATTAATGTTAATGAGAAAGAATATATATATATATATAGTATGGAAGATGGACATTAAATGATGATGATAATGATATGTGTATATATATATATATATATATATAATTTTTTATGATTTAGTGTTAACGAATAAAAACTAATGATAAAATAAGAATATACTTTTAAAAATTAGGCTCCCGAGGGTGTGTGGTCCAAAGCTATAGCTTATTTAACTTATAGATAAGTTAAGCACTGGCTACACTGAGGGCCCCAAGTGTGTGTGGCCCTAAGCTATAGCTTATTTAGTTTATAGGTATGGCCAGTATTGTGAAAAAAACCAATGATATTAACTCCATTATCTCTTTTACCTTCTCCAATTATGAACCAAATGCTCCATGTAGTGAATCAAAAGGTCATCAGCCTATCAGACTCCAGTATTCACTAGGTCATACTCAGTATTTCTATGTATAAAGCGTTATGGCTCTATAGTAGAGAATTTTGTATTTAACAAGTTAGATGTTTGTGTAAACTGAGAGCTCAGAAACAAGGGAGAGAATTCTGAAGTGAAACAATGGAAATTAAAAGGATATCTGCTGGTTTCTACTATGGGTGTTCCATTTCTTTGATCAACAAAACAGCCTGCTAGTGAAATTCATGTGTAAGTAGCTGACCATTCCACAGACATATGTAAACCATAATGTAACTCATCATCATCATTATCGTTTTAAAGTTCACTTTCCCTGCTAGCATGGGTTGGACAGGTCTACATAGATCATGTCAATATTGAAGTAGAGTCATGGATCTCCAAGACAAGCCAGGGATCTGTATCTTGCTTATGTATGGTCTCACATTCCACTGAGTGTACTGGAAGGGTTGTCATGTCTGACACAACTGATGGTACTCTTTGTTGGGCAAGATTTCTATGGCTGGGTGCTATTCCCATCACCAACCACTTCACAATCTAGCAGTTTTGTAGGGAAGAGGAACTGCTGATTATATCAGCCCCAGTATTTCACTGGTACTTTATTTCATAAATGCCAGAAGGATGAAAAGAAGTGGACTTCAAAGGGAATTGAACTCTAATAGATTGATAATAAGAAATGTTGACCATTTCTGATCTGTTAAAGAGAAATAAGCATGCAATGTTACTGTACTTACCTATACAAGACTGTTTATCAGTGTAGAGCATAAAATCTTGATTACATTCACAATGGTAACTTCCCATTGTATTCACACACTGATGGTCACACCCACCATTGCTGTCTTGGCATTCATTCAAATCTGCAAGACAATATTGTTGCCTTAGATAGAGGTTTTAATAGAATACTTATATGTATGTATGTATGTATGTATGTATGTATGTATGTATGTATGTATGTATGTATGTATGTATGTATGTATGCATGCATGGATGCATGGATGCATGGATGCATGTGAGTGTGTGTGTGTGTATGTATGCATAATGACAAGTTTTGAACTGGCAAACTTTCTACATTATCATATTATTAATACTCTGCTTATGTGTGTGTGTGTGTGTATATATATATATATATCCATCATTATTTATGCCATTGATATCGAGAAAATTCACTGAAAATTATATCAAAATGTCTACCACTAAGAAGGTATTAACAAGAGATAACACTCAACAGACTCAGACTCAACCAGTATCGATTTATTTTACCTAAACCTAAGGCCTTTTATAGAATATATATATATATATATATATATATATATATATATATATATATATAGAGAGAGAGAGAGAGAGAGAGAGCCTGTTTAATTGAATGTATTATATCACTTGTACTGAGAGACCGACAAGCAAGGAAAACAAAGTTGCTTATAATGAGATTTGAACTTGTGATAATAATATGCTGCACTAAAGATTATAAATTATTGTCTGACATTTTCCTTTTACATCAATTCCTTTTCTCTTATATTTGCCATGTCTACACCAATATTTGTGCGACTCATCATTGCTTTCAACCAGCATTGATAGCTCTAAAACTAGACAACTTCTGTTATAATTGCTGCCACAAGAAGAGGTGTTAATGGCAGATACACTCTCTGTATAGTCACCACAGTAACTATCTGTGAAATTGTATAATTCCCAAAAGAAAAACAAAATAAACAAAGGAAAACAAAAACACAAAACAAAAATAAAAAAGAGAAAGAAACAGAGAAAGGACATAAACCTCGTGAGGCTTGTAAAACTGATATTTAACAGATGCTGTCAGTGACTAGGTCACAGAAGTATAATGGAACTTTCTAACACTTCATTATAGATTGTACAACAATTAAAATTAAGGCAGAGTGAATATAACAGTTTCTGTGTTCTTTATTGATGGAAAGAACTCTTTCCCTGATGCAATTGTCATATATATATAACATACATACATCTATACCATCATCAGGATCCCGTGAATATAGCAGCTTTTGAATGTTCTTAAATGATCAGAAGAACTCTTTTCCAATCTAATTGTTTATATATAACATACATACATCTAGATAAACAATCATCAGGATCTCATGAATATAACAGTTTTGTGTGTTCTTAAATGATAAAAAAGACTCTTCCCCAATGAAATTGATTATATATGAGATAGATACATCTAGAAGGACCATCATTAAGACCTTGCAACATTTGGTGACTCAGGAGTTTTAAAGACGAATAAGACTTACTACAAATAATGTTTAATAAATAAGACTTACTACAAATAATGTTTAATAAATAAAACTTACTACAAATAATGTTTACAGAAATAAGTATTACTACAAATAATGTTTACATAAATAAGACTTACTACAAATAATGTTTACATAAATAAAACTTACTACAAATAATGTTTACAGAAATAAGTATTACTACAAATAATGTTTACATAAATAAGACTTACTACAAATAATGTTTAATAAATAAGACTTACTTCAAATAATGTTTACATAAATAAGACTTGCTACAAATAATGTTTACATAAATAAGACTTGCTACAAATAATGTTTACATAAATAAGACTTGCTACAAATAATGTTTACATAAATAAGACTTGCTACAAATAATGTTTACATAAATAAGACTTGCTACAAATAATGTTTACAGAAATAATATATTTAAGGTTACACTTATAACTGGTATGATCTACATCTGCAAAAACAGTAAATTGTATCATGTCTGTGGTAAGAAACTCTCAGGAGAGGTGGACAGCAGAAGGTCTTCAGAGAAGAAATCCTGCCTCAAGCAAGTGTGTGTGTATATATATATATATATATATATATATATATATATATATATATATATATATATATATATATATATATATATATATATATATATATATATATATATATATATATATATATATATATATTATCATCATTTTACGTCTGCTTTTCCCTGCTTGCAAGGGTGGGACGAGTCCTATTCAGCACAGCATCTCTCTGTTTTGGCTCTTAACCTATCACACTCTAAGGAGACTAGGCTACATCCAAGTCATGACTCCTGGGTGCCCTTCTGCTGACATTTAACCATTCAGATAATGGAGACATGTGTATTTAAACCATATGGAGATTTTCTGGATAAAATCTAACTGGAGCTCCTCTCCATTGCCTCTGCTTTCAAACTTACATTTAAACACTGTTTTGAGTTTGGTAACATAACGTGACATTTTAGTGCTTCCATAACAAATATACTTCACTTTTAATGATTCACTTATTCAGGCTCTAAACAGACAACATAAAGAGATACAGTCTATCAACTTAAATTTTAAACATGTCTTTAGCTTATAGTGGCAGACTGAAATCATGTTATGAGCTCCTCAATATAAAATTGAGTTGCTGCTACTATTATTGCTGTTGCTGTATTAACAATAACGGTTTCTAATTTAAGTACAAAGCCAGCAATATGTGGAGAAAGGAAAGTCTATTATATCAACCCAAGTACTTTACTGGTACTGCTGACTAAGCTAGTAGTATCATGGAAGGTAATAGTATGATTATTACCTCCTACTATGGTATTACTGGTGTGGGAAGTAATAGCATTACTACCTACATGATATTACTGATATGGGAAGTATTAGGATTAGTACCTACCATGTATTACTGGTATGGGAAGTAATAGGATTAGTACACTCTGTTAAGTGGTCATTTTGGTGACACGACAAAAAGCACCCAGTCCACTGTAAATGTGGTTGGCATTAGGAAGAGAATCCAGCTCTAGAAACTAAGCCAGAAACGGTTCTGTATGAGCAAGGCATGGTTACTTGATCTGGCTTGTCTCACAGCAGGACAACTCGTTCGACCCATGCTAATGTGGAGAAATGGACATTAAACAATGATGATGATAGCTACCATGGTAATACTGGTCAAGTTAGTAGTACCATCAGAGGTAATAATATGATTAGTAGTTACAAAACAAGTGCTAGCTTTGGTATTAAATATAGAGGCAAACATATTAGTAAAATATTTTGACTAGAAGAGTGAAACTTCTGCTGTACTCACCCATACAGGAATGTCCATTTTTAGCCAATCTATAACCAGTGTTACATTGACAACTGTAGCTACCAACTTCATTGATACAGGAGTGGCTACATTGACCATTGTTTTCGTCACATTCATTGATATCTAGAAATGGTATAATGGTATAGTAGTATGGAAAGAGGTTGACAATACAGAGGAAGAAGTTAATGACATGTTTATATGTTAGTACAGTGGTATGATGGTATGGTGTTAAGTTGGTACAGTGGCAAATATCACAGTAATATGATGGTATAGTTTAAAGTTATTACAGTGGAAAATACAACAGTGGTATGTGTGGTAAAATTAGTACAATGGTAAATACTACAATGGTATGGGTGGTATGGTGTAAAGTTATTATGGTGGTATGGTGTAAAGTTATTATGGTGGTATGGTGTAAAGTTATTATGGTGGTATGGTATAAAGTTATTATGGTGGTATGGTGTAAAGTTATTATGGTGGTATGGTATAAAGTTATTATGGTGGTATGGTGTAAAGTTATTATGGTGGTATAGTATAAAGTTACTGTGGTGGTATGGTATAAAGTTATTATGGTGGTATGGTATAAAGTTATTATGGTGGTATGGTGTAAAGTTATTATGGGTGTATGGTATAAAGTTATTATGGTGGTATGGTTATGGGTGGTATGGTATAAAGTTATAGTGGTATGGTATAAAGTTATTATGGTGGTATGGTATAAAGTTATTATGGGTGTATGGTATAAAGTTATTATGGTGGTATGGTATAAAGTTATTACAGGGGTATCATCATCATCATCATCATTTTACATCCGCTTTTCCCTGCTTGCAAGGGTGGGACGGGAACTGATTCTGGCTTGATTTCTACAGCTGGATGCCCTTCCTAACACCAACCTCATTTACAGTGTGCTGGGTGCTTTTTTACCGTGGCACCTCCACGACCACTTTGCAGTGGAATGATAGGGACCCAAGTCCCTATCATCTCATTTCTACAGCTGAGTAAACTGGAGCAATGTGAAATAAAGTGCCTTGCTCAAGGAAACAACACATCACCCGGTCTGAGAATTGAACTCACAACCTTTCGATTGCAAGGCCAATGCTCTAACCACTAAGCCATGTGCCTCTATATATATTATAGATTAAAATAGTGTGGGTGGTATAGTTAGTACAGTGGTATATATCATAACGGTATAGTGGTATGTCAAACAGTTATATGAAGACATTATCTAATGGTCAATTTAGTAGACCATGTAATGTAGGTAGAAATCAGTCAATCATAGAACACATGGTTCCAGACATAATGGAATGGTGAACACAAAGTATACAACAATATGGTAAAAATGAATTGATTGAATGAAGAGTCTACTAGACTAGTGAAGTGATTGGAATAAATAATGGAATATTTACCTGTGCAGGTGATGTTATGATCTGACCAAGAACTACTCTTTAAACATGTCACAACTGTCGGACCGTCCTGATGAAAACCCTTCTGACATTTGATGTGACATTTTAAGCCAAACTTTGATCTTGCTTTTCTCTGACATAAATGGTTTTTTATAACTGCATGTTGTGGAACTTCAAAACTGTCACAGCCTTCTGTTACTAATAACGACATTGTAAAACCCAGAAAAGAGGTGGTTAAACATATTTTTATAATGGAACAAGGCCAACAATTTTTGATGAAGGAGAAAGTTGATTAAGTCTACCCCAGTGTGTTACTGGTAGTTTATTTTATCAACCCCGTAAGGATTGAAGGCAAAGCTAACTTTGGTAGGGTTTGAACTCAAAACACAAAGAGACCTTTTATTATGTAAAATATTTTAGAGTGGGTTTGCATACAGTATGGTTTGTTTAGTGGGGGTGGGTTATATTAATTTTTTAGAACAAGAAGAAGAGACAGTAGCCATTAGATTTTTAGACGATCATAAAATGTTGGTATTTTAAATATTGGCAGTATGGTTTATGTCCAGTTTAAAGAAGGACAGATTGGAAGTTGAAGCATGGAAGTTGCTAAGAGATCAATTCAATAATTGTAGAGAATATAGAGTGATGATGTGAAGAGAACAAGGCCAAGTTATAGATAATATAAAATTGTTACTCTGGACAGACTGTAAACGTGACAACATTGTGTCTGGTGCTGTGACAGTTGACAGACTGTAAACGTGACAACATTGTGTCTGGTGCTGTGACAGTTGACATACTGTAAATGTGACAACATTGTGTCTGGTGCTGTGACAGGTGACAGACTGTAAACGTGACAACATTGTGTCTGGTGCTGTGACAGGTGACAGACTGTAAACGTGACAACATTGTGTCTGGTGCTGTTACAGGTGACAGACTGTAAATGTAACAACATTGTGTCTGGTGTTGTGACAGTTGTCAGGCTGTAAATGTGATAACATTGTGTCTGGTGTTATGACAGTTGATAGACTGTAAATGTGACAGCACTGTGGCTGGTGTTGTGACAGTTGACAGGCTGTAAATGTGATAACATTGTGTCTGGTGTTATGACAGTTGACAGGCTGTAAATGTGATAACATTGTGTCTGGTGTTATGACAGTTGATAGACTGTAAATGTGACAACACTGTGGCTGGTGTTGTGACAGTTGTCAGACTGTAAATGTGACAACATTGTGTCTGGTGTTATGACAGTAGATAGACTGTTAACGTGACAACACTGTAGTTGGTGTTGTGACAGTCGACAGACTGTAAACGTGACAACATTGTGTCTGGTGTTATGACAGTTGACAGACTGTAAACGTGACAACATTGTGTCTGGTGTTATGACAGTTGACAGACTGTAAACGTGACAACATTGTGTCTGGTGTTATGACAGTTGACAGACTGTAAACGTGACAACATTGTGTCTGGTGTTATGACAGTTGACAGACTGTAAATGTGATAACATTGTGTCTGGTGTTGTGACAGTAGATAGACTGTTAATGTAACAACACTGTAGCTGGTGTTGTGACAGTTGACAGACTGTAAATGTAACAACATTGTGTCTGGTGTTGTGACAGTTGACAGACTGTAAATGTAACAACATTGTGTCTGGTGTTATGACAGTTGACAGGCTGTAAATGTGATAACATTGTGTCTAGTGTTATGACAGTTGATAGACTGTAAATGTGACAACACTGTAGCTGGTGTTGTGACAGTTGTCAGACTGTAAATGTGACAACATTGTGTCTGGTGTTATGACAGTAGATAGACTGTTAACGTGACAACACTGTAGTTGGTGTTGTGACAGGTGACAGACTGTAAACGTGACAACATTGTGTCTGGTGTTGCGACAGTAGATAGACTGTTAATGTGACAACACTGTGGCTGGTGTTGTGACAGTTGACAGACTGTAAACGTGACAACATCGTGTCTGGTGTTGTGACAGTTGACAGACTGTAAATGTGACAACACTGTAGCTGGTGTTGTGACAGTTGACAGACTGTAAACGTGACAACACTGTAGCTGGTGTTGTGACAGTTGACAGACTGTAAACGTGACAACATCGTGTCTGGTGTTGTGACAGTTGACAGACTGTAAATGTGACAACACTGTAGCTGGTGTTGTGACAGGTGACAGACTGTAAACGTGACAACATTGTGTCTGGTGTTATGACAGTTGACAGACTGTAAACGTGACAACATTGTGTCTGGTGTTATGACAGTTGACAGACTGTAAATGTGACAACATCGTGTCTGGTGTTGTGACAGATGACAGACTGTAAACGTGACAACATTGTGTCTGGTGTTATGACAGTTGACAGACTGTAAATGTGATAACACTGTGGCTGGTGTTGTGACAGTTGACAGACTGTAAACGTGACAACATTGTGTCTGGTGTTATGACAGTTGACAGACTGTAAATGTGATAACATTGTGTCTGGTGTTATGACAGATGACAGACTGTAAACGTGACAACATTGTGTCTGGTGTTATGACAGTTGACAGACTGTAAATGTGATAACACTGTGGCTGGTGTTGTGACAGTTGACAGACTGTAAACGTGACAACATTGTGTCTGGTGTTATGACAGTTGACAGACTGTAAATGTGACAACATTGTGTCTGGTGTTATGACAGATGACAGACTGTAAACGTGACAACATTGTGTCTGGTGTTATGACAGTTGACAGACTGTAAATGTGATAACACTGTGGCTGGTGTTGTGACAGTTGACAGACTGTAAACGTGACAACATTGTGTCTGGTGTTATGACAGTTGACAGACTGTAAATGTGATAACATTGTGTCTGGTGTTGTGACAGTAGATAGACTGTTAATGTAACAACACTGTAGCTGGTGTTGTGACAGTTGACAGACTGTAAATGTGACAACACTGTGGCTGGTGTTGTGACAGTTGACAGACTGTAAATGTAACAACATCGTGTCTGGTGTTGTGACAGTTGACAGACTGTAAATGTGACAACACTGTGGCTGGTGTTGTGACAGTTGACAGACTGTAAATGTAACAACATCGTGTCTGGTGTTGTGACAGTTGACAGACTGTAAATGTGACAACATTGTGTCTGGTGTTATGACAGTTGACAGACTGTAAATGTAACAACATCGTGTCTGGTGTTGTGACAGTTGACAGACTGTTAATGTGACAACATTGTGTCTGGTGTTATGACAGTTGACAGACTGTAAATGTAACAACATCGTGTCTGGTGTTGTGACAGTTGACAGACTGTAAATGTGACAACATTGTGTCTGGTGTTATGACAGTTGACAGACTGTAAATGTAACAACATCGTGTCTGGTGTTGCGACAGTAGATAGACTGTAAATGTAACAACATCGTGTCTGGTGTTGTGACAGTAGATAGACTGTTAACGTGACAACACTGTGGCTGGTGTTGTGACAGTTGACAGACTGTAAATGTGACAACACTGTGTCTGGTGTTGTGACAGTTGACAGACTGTAAACGTGACAACATTGTGTCTGGTGTTGTGACAGTAGATAGACTGTTAATGTGACAACACTGTAGTTGGTGTTGTGACAGTTGTCAGACTGTAAATGTGACAACACTGTAGCTGGTGTTGTGACAGTTGACAGACTGTAAATGTGACAACACTGTGGCTGGTGTTGTGACAGTTGACAGACTGTAAATGTGACAACACTGTGGCTGGTGTTGTGACAGTTGACAGACTGTAAATGTGACAACACTGTGTCTGGTGTTGTGACAGTTGACAGACTGTAAACGTGACAACATTGTGTCTGGTGTTGTGACAGTAGATAGACTGTTAATGTGACAACACTGTAGTTGGTGTTGTGACAGTTGTCAGACTGTAAATGTGACAACACTGTAGCTGGTGTTGTGACAGTTGACAGACTGTAAATGTGACAACACTGTGGCTGGTGTTGTGACAGTTGACAGACTGTAAATGTGACAACACTGTGGCTGGTGTTGTGACAGTTGACAGACTGTAAATGTGACAACACTGTGGCTGGTGTTGTGACAGTTGACAGACTGTAAACGTGACAACACTGTGTCTGGTGTTGTGACAGTTGACAGACTGTAAACGTGACAACATTGTGTCTGGTGTTGTGACAGTAGATAGACTGTTAATGTGACAACACTGTAGTTGGTGTTGTGACAGTTGTCAGACTGTAAATGTGACAACACTGTGTCTGGTGTTGTGACAGTTGACAGACTGTAAACGTGACAACATTGTGTCTGGTGTTGTGACAGTAGATAGACTGTTAATGTGACAACACTGTAGTTGGTGTTGTGACAGTTGTCAGACTGTAAATGTGACAACATTGTGTCTGGTGTTGTGACAGTTGACAGACTGTAAATGTGACAACACTGTGTCTGGTGTTGTGACAGTTGACAGACTGTAAACGTGACAACATTGTGTCTGGTGTTGTGACAGTAGATAGACTGTTAATGTGACAACACTGTAGTTGGTGTTGTGACAGTTGTCAGACTGTAAATGTGACAACACTGTGTCTGGTGTTGTGACAGTTGACAGACTGTAAATGTGACAACACTGTGGCTGGTGTTGTGACAGTTGATAGACTGTTAATGTGACAACACTGTGTCTGGTGTTGTGACAGTTGATAGACTGTTAATGTGACAACACTGTGTCTGGTGTTGTGACAGTTGATAGACTGTTAATGTGACAACACTGTGTCTGGTGTTGTGACAGTTGACAGACTGTAAACGTGACAACATTGTGTCTGGTGTTGTGACAGTAGATAGACTGTTAATGTGACAACACTGTGTCTGGTGTTGTGACAGTTGACAGACTGTTAATGTGACAACACTGTGTCTGGTGTTGTGACAGTTGACAGACTGTAAATGTGACAACATTGTGGCTGGTGTTGTGACAGGTGACAGACTGTAAACGTGACAACATTGTGTCTGGTGTTGTGACAGTAGATAGACTGTAAATGTGACAACACTGTGGCTGGTGTTGTGACAGGTGACAGACTGTAAATGTGACAACACTGTGGCTGGTGTTGTGACAGTTGATAGACTGTTAATGTGACAACACTGTGTCTGGTGTTGTGACAGTTGACAGACTGTTAATGTGACAACACTGTGTCTGGTGTTGTGACAGTTGACAGACTGTAAACGTGACAACACTGTGTCTGGTGTTGTGACAGTTGACAGACTGTAAATGTGACAACACTGTGGCTGGTGTTGTGACAGGTGACAGACTGTAAATGTGACAACACTGTGGCTGGTGTTGTGACAGTTGATAGACTGTTAATGTGACAACACTGTGTCTGGTGTTGTGACAGTTGACAGACTGTTAATGTGACAACACTGTGTCTGGTGTTGTGACAGTTGACAGACTGTAAACGTGACAACACTGTGTCTGGTGTTGTGACAGTTGACAGACTGTAAATGTGACAACACTGTGGCTGGTGTTGTGACAGGTGACAGACTGTAAATGTGACAACACTGTGGCTGGTGTTGTGACAGTTGACAGACTGTTAATGTGACAACACTGTGTCTGGTGTTGTGACAGTTGACAGACTGTAAATGTGACAACACTGTGTCTGGTGTTGTGACAGTTGACAGACTGTTAATGTGACAACACTGTGGCTGGTGTTGTGACAGTTGACAGACTGTTAATGTGACAACACTGTAGTTGGTGTTGTGACAGTTGACAGACTGTAAACGTGACAACACTGTGTCTGGTGTTGTGACAGTTGACAGACTGTAAATGTGACAACACTGTGGCTGGTGTTGTGACAGTTGACAGACTGTAAATGTGACAACACTGTAGTTGGTGTTGTGACAGGTGACAGACTGTTAATGTGACAACACTGTGGCTGGTGTTGTGACAGTTGACAGACTGTAAATGTGACAACATTGTGTCTGGTGTTGTGACAGTTGACAGACTGTTAATGTGACAACACTGTGGCTGGTGTTGTGACAGTTGACAGACTGTAAACGTGACAACATTGTGTCTGGTGTTGTGACAGTTGACAGACTGTAAATGTGACAACATTGTGTCTGGTGTTGTGACAGTTGACAGACTGTAAATGTGACAACATTGTGTCTGGTGTTGTGACAGTTGACAGACTGTAAATGTGACAACATTGTGTCTGGTGTTGTGACAGTTGACAGACTGTAAATGTGACAACATTGTGTCTGGTGTTATGACAGGTGACAGACTGTAAATGTGACAACACTGTGGCTGGTGTTGTGACAGTTGACAGACTGTAAATGTGACAACATTGTGTCTGGTGTTGTGACAGTTGACAGACTGTAAATGTGACAACATTGTGTCTGGTGTTATGACAGGTGACAGACTGTAAATGTGACAACACTGTGGCTGGTGTTGTGACAGTTGACAGACTGTAAATGTGACAACATTGTGTCTGGTGTTGTGACAGTTGACAGACTGTAAATGTGACAACATTGTGTCTGGTGTTATGACAGGTGACAGACTGTAAATGTGACAACACTGTGTCTGGTGTTATGACAGTAGATAGACTGTTAATGTGACAACACTGTAGTTGGTGTTGTGACAGTTGTCAGACTGTAAATGTGACAACACTGTGGCTGGTGTTGTGACAGTTGACAGACTGTAAATGTGACAACATTGTGTCTGGTGTTATGACAGGTGACAGACTGTAAATGTGACAACACTGTGTCTGGTGTTATGACAGTAGATAGACTGTTAATGTGACAACACTGTAGTTGGTGTTGTGACAGTTGTCAGACTGTAAATGTGACAACACTGTGGCTGGTGTTGTGACAGTTGACAGACTGTAAATGTGACAACACTGTGGCTGGTGTTGTGACAGTTGACAGACTGTAAATGTGACAACATTGTGTCTGGTGTTGTGACAGTTGACAGACTGTAAATGTGACAACATTGTGTCTGGTGTTATGACAGTTGACAGACTGTAAATGTGACAACACTGTGTCTGGTGTTATGACAGTAGATAGACTGTTAATGTGACAACACTGTAGTTGGTGTTGTGACAGTTGTCAGACTGTAAATGTGACAACACTGTGGCTGGTGTTGTGACAGTTGACAGACTGTAAATGTGACAACATTGTGTCTGGTGTTGTGACAGTTGACAGACTGTAAATGTGACAACATTGTGTCTGGTGTTATGACAGGTGACAGACTGTAAATGTGACAACACTGTGTCTGGTGTTATGACAGTAGATAGACTGTTAATGTGACAACACTGTAGTTGGTGTTGTGACAGTTGTCAGACTGTAAATGTGACAACACTGTGGCTGGTGTTGCGACAGTTGACAGACTGTAAATGTGACAACATTGTGTCTGGTGTTGTGACAGTTGACAGACTGTAAATGTGACAACATTGTGTCTGGTGTTATGACAGTAGATAGACTGTTAATGTGACAACACTGTAGTTGGTGTTGTGACAGTTGTCAGACTGTAAATGTGACAACACTGTGGCTGGTGTTGTGACAGTAGATAGACTGTTAATGTGACAACACTGTAGCTGGTGTTGTGACAGTTGACAGACTGTAAACGTGACAACATTGTGTCTGGTGTTGTGACAGTAGATAGACTGTTAATGTGACAACACTGTAGCTGGTGTTGTGACAGTTGACAGACTGTAAATGTAACAACATCGTGTCTGGTGTTGTGACAGTTGACAGACTGTAAATGTGACAACATTGTGTCTGGTGTTGTGACAGTTGACAGACTGTAAATGTGACAACACTGTGGCTGGTGTTGTGACAGTTGACAGACTGTAAATGTGACAACACTGTGGCTGGTGTTGTGACAGTTGATAGACTGTTAATGTGACAACACTGTGTCTGGTGTTGTGACAGTAGATAGACTGTTAATGTGACAACACTGTGTCTGGTGTTGTGACAGTTGACAGACTGTTAATGTGACAACACTGTGTCTGGTGTTGTGACAGTTGACAGACTGTAAATGTGACAACACTGTGGCTGGTGTTGTGACAGTTGATAGACTGTTAATGTGACAACACTGTGTCTGGTGTTGTGACAGTAGATAGACTGTTAATGTGACAACACTGTGTCTGGTGTTGTGACAGTTGATAGACTGTTAATGTGACAACACTGTGTCTGGTGTTGTGACAGTTGATAGACTGTTAATGTGACAACACTGTGTCTGGTGTTGTGACAGTTGACAGACTGTAAATGTGACAACACTGTGGCTGGTGTTGTGACAGTTGATAGACTGTAAACGTGACAACACTGTGGCTGGTGTTGAGACAGTTGATAGACTGTTAATGTGACAACACTGTGTCTGGTGTTGTGACAGTTGATAGACTGTTAATGTGACAACACTGTGGCTGGTGTTGTGACAGTTGATAGACTGTTAATGTGACAACACTGTGTCTGGTGTTGTGACAGTTGATAGACTGTTAATGTGACAACACTGTGTCTGGTGTTGTGACAGTTGACAGACTGTAAATGTGACAACACTGTGGCTGGTGTTGTGACAGTTGATAGACTGTAAACGTGACAACACTGTGGCTGGTGTTGTGACAGTTGATAGACTGTAAATGTGATAACATTGTGTCTGGTGTTGTGACAGTTGACAGACTGTAAATGTGACAACATTGTGTCTGGTGTTGTGACAGTTGATAGACTGTTAATGTGACAACACTGTGTCTGGTGTTGTGACAGTAGATAGACTGTTAATGTGACAACACTGTGTCTGGTGTTGTGACAGTTGATAGACTGTTAATGTGACAACATTGTGTCTGGTGTTGTGACAGTTGACAGACTGTAAATGTGACAACACTGTAGCTGGTGTTGTGACAGTTGATAGACTGTTAATGTGACAACACTGTGTCTGGTGTTGTGACAGTAGATAGACTGTTAATGTGACAACACTGTGTCTGGTGTTGTGACAGTTGATAGACTGTTAATGTGACAACATTGTGTCTGGTGTTGTGACAGTTGACAGACTGTAAATGTGACAACATTGTGTCTGGTGTTATGACAGTTGATAGACTGTTAATGTGACAACACTGTGTCTGGTGTTGTGACAGTAGATAGACTGTTAATGTGACAACACTGTGTCTGGTGTTGTGACAGTTGATAGACTGTTAATGTGACAACACTGTGTCTGGTGTTGTGACAGTAGATAGACTGTTAATGTGACAACACTGTGTCTGGTGTTGTGACAGTTGATAGACTGTTAATGTGACAACACTGTGTCTGGTGTTGTGACAGTAGATAGACTGTTAATGTGACAACACTGTGTCTGGTGTTGTGACAGTAGATAGACTGTTAATGTGACAACACTGTGTCTGGTGTTGTGACAGTTGATAGACTGTTAATGTGACAACACTGTGTCTGGTGTTGTGACAGTTGACAGACTGTTAATGTGACAACACTGTGTCTGGTGTTGTGACAGTTGACAGACTGTAAATGTGACAACACTGTGGCTGGTGTTGTGACAGTTGATAGACTGTTAATGTGACAACACTGTGTCTGGTGTTGTGACAGTAGATAGACTGTTAATGTGACAACACTGTGTCTGGTGTTGTGACAGTTGATAGACTGTTAATGTGACAACACTGTGTCTGGTGTTGTGACAGTTGACAGACTGTAAATGTGACAACACTGTGGCTGGTGTTGTGACAGTTGATAGACTGTTAATGTGACAACACTGTGTCTGGTGTTGTGACAGTAGATAGACTGTTAATGTGACAACACTGTGGCTGGTGTTGTGACAGTTGACAGACTGTAAATGTGACAACACTGTGTCTGGTGTTGTGACAGTTGATAGACTGTTAATGTGACAACACTGTGTCTGGTGTTATGACAGTTGACAGGCTGTAAATGTGACAACATTGTGTCTGGTGTTGTGACAGTAGATAGACTGTTAATGTAACAACACTGTGTCTGGTGTTGTGACAGTTGACAGACTGTAAATGTGACAACACTGTGGCTGGTGTTGTGACAGTTGACAGACTGTAAATGTGACAACACTGTAGTTGGTGTTGTGACAGTTGACAGACTGTTAATGTGACAACATTGTGTCTGGTGTTGTGACAGTTGACAGACTGTAAATGTGACAACACTGTGGCTGGTGTTGTGACAGTTGACAGACTTTAAATGTGACAACACTGTAGCTGGTGTTATGACAGTTGACAGACTGTAAATGTGACAACACTGTGGCTGGTGTTGTGACAGTTGATAGACTGTAAACGTGACAACACTGTAGTTGGTGTTGTGACAGTTGACAGACTGTAAATGTGACAACACTGTGTCTGGTGTCGTGACAGTTGATAGACTGTTAATGTGACAACACTGTAGTTGGTGTTGTGACAGTTGACAGACTGTTAATGTGACAACACTGTGTCTGGTGTTGTGACAGTTGACAGACTGTAAACGTGACAACACTGTGTCTGGTGTTATGACAGTTGACAGACTGTAAATGTGACAACACTGTAGTTGGTGTTGTGACAGTTGACAGACTGTTAATGTGACAACATTGTGTCTGGTGTTGTGACAGTTGACAGACTGTAAATGTGACAACACTGTAGTTGGTGTTGTGACAGTTGACAGACTGTTAATGTGACAACATTGTGTCTGGTGTTGTGACAGTTGACAGACTGTAAATGTGACAACACTGTGTCTGGTGTTGTGACAGTTGACAGACTGTAAATGTGACAACATTGTGTCTGGTGTTGTGACAGGTGACAGACTGTAAATATGACAACACTGTGGCTGGTGTTGTGACAGTTGATAGACTGTAAACGTGACAACATTGTGTCTGGTGTTGTGACAGTTGACAGACTGTTAATGTGACAACATTGTGTCTGGTGTTGTGACAGTTGACAGACTGTAAATGTGACAACACTGTGGCTGGTGTTGTGACAGTTGACAGACTGTAAACGTGACAACATTGTGTCTGGTGTTGTGACAGTTGACAGACTGTAAATGTGACAACACTGTGGCTGGTGTTGTGACAGTTGACAGACTGTAAACGTGACAACATTGTGTCTGGTGTTGTGACAGTTGACAGACTGTAAATGTGACAACACTGTGGCTGGTGTTGTGACAGTAGATAGACTGTTAATGTGACAACACTGTGGCTGGTGTTGTGACAGTTGACAGACTGTAAATGTGACAACATTGTGTCTGGTGTTGTGACAGTAGATAGACTGTTAATGTGACAACACTGTGGCTGGTGTTGTGACAGTTGACAGACTGTAAATGTGACAACATTGTGTCTGGTGTTGTGACAGTAGATAGACTGTTAATGTGACAACACTGTGGCTGGTGTTGTGACAGTTGTCAGACTGTAAATGTGACAACATTGTGTCTGGTGTTGTGACAGTAGATAGACTGTTAATGTGACAACACTGTGGCTGGTGTTGTGACAGTTGTCAGACTGTAAATGTGATAACATTGTGTCTGGTGTTATGACAGGTGACAGACTGTAAATGTGACAACATTGTGTCTGGTGTTATGACAGTTGATAGACTGTTAACGTGACAACATTGTGTCTGGTGTTGTGACAGTTGACAGACTGTAAATGTGATAACACTGTGTCTGGTGCTGCGACAGGTGACAGACTGTAAATGTGACAACATCGTGTCTGGTGTTATGACAGTTGACAGACTGTAAACATGACAACATTGTGTCTGGTGTTGTGACAGTAGATAGACTGTTAATGTGACAACACTGTAGCTGGTGTTGTGACAGTTGTCAGACTGTAAATGTGACAACACTGTGGCTGGTGTTGTGACAGTTGACAGACTGTAAACGTGACAACATTGTGTCTGGTGTTGTGACAGTTGACAGACTGTAAACGTGACAACACTGTAGCTGGTGTTGTGACAGTTGTCAGACTGTAAACGTGACAACATTGTGTCTGGTGTTATGACAGTAGATAGACTGTTAATGTGACAACATTGTGTCTGGTGTTATGACAGTAGACAGACTGTAAACGTGACAACACTGTGTCTGGTGTTGTGACAGTTGACAGACTGTAAATGTGACAACATTGTGTCTGGTGTTATGACAGTTGACAGACTGTAAACGTGACAACATTGTGTCTGGTGTTATGACAGTAGATAGACTGTTAATGTGACAACATTGTGTCTGGTGTTATGACAGTAGACAGACTGTAAACGTGACAACACTGTGTCTGGTGTTGTGACAGTTGACAGACTGTAAATGTGACAACATTGTGTCTGGTGTTATGACAGTTGACAGACTGTAAACGTGACAACATTGTGTCTGGTGTTGTGACAGTTGACAGACTGTTAATGTGACAACACTGTAGTTGGTGTTGTGACAGTTGTCAGACTGTAAATGTGATAACATTGTGTCTGGTGTTATGACAGGTGACAGACTGTAAATGTGATAACATTGTGTCTGGTGTTATGACAGGTGACAGACTGTAAACGTGACAACATTGTGTCTGGTGTTATGACAGTTGACAGACTGTAAACGTGACAACATTGTGTCTGGTGTTGTGACAGTAGATAGACTGTTAATGTGACAACATGCTTTGCTGCATATAGTTACAGTTCTTTCTAATCTGAGTTCAAATCCTGTCAAGGTCAGTTTTGCCTTTTTTCTTTTTGGGGCTGATAAAACAACAAATACCAGTAATGCAACTTTCCCCTCCCTGCAAAATTGTTGGCCTTATACCTAAATCAGAAAGCACTATTAAACTAGCAAAAGGAATACATGAAGAGAGAGAGACATCTTTTCATATGTTGAACAGACATACTTTTCTATGTTCTCCAAGCTTATGAAAGTGGACTGTAAAGAAATACTAATGTATGATAACATTTCTGAAATAGCACAGGTGAGCTCTAAAGTTACAAAACCTTTCTATAAAAGTAAGATCAAGATTAAAAACAAAACATAATTGACTCACGTATACAGGAATAACCATTGCTTGCTAAAGTATAACCTCTATTACATGTACAGTGGAAGCTTCCAGCATCGTTAACACATTGGTGTGTACAGTTGCCATTGTTGAAGTCACATTCATTGGTTTCTGTGGAGTCAAAAGATTTCATTAGAAAATACAAGAATATATCTTGAGTACATACGTGAAATATAAAGTATGCTGTAAAAACTATAGTTGTTGTTGTTGTTGTGGTCGTGGTGGTGTTGGTGGTAGTATGGGTGGTGGTATTGGTGGTGGTATTGGTGGTGGTATTAGTAGTGGTATTGGTGGTAGCATGGTGGTATTGGTGGTGGTATTAGTAGTGGCATTGGTGGTGGTATTAGTGGTGGTATTGGGGATAGTATTAGTGGTGGTATTGGGGATAGTATTAGTGGTGGTATTGGGGATAGTATTAGTGGTGGTATTGGGGATAGTATTAGTGGTGGTACTGACCTTCCTGACAGGCCAGAGATCCACATCTCACTTATGGGGAGATGCGGATATCACATTCTACCAAGTTCACAAGAGATGTCTTTGACACAACTGAAGGGTTCTTCCAACCCTTTGTTTGGAAAGTTTCTATGGCTGGATGCTCTTTCTATCACCAACCACTTTACATCATATACTGGGAGCATTTATCATGTAGATCACCAACACTAGGAAGGCTGTCATGTTCTTGATACAACTGAAGAGTCCCCCTTCATGAATAATATATTTAAAGAATATGTATACATTTAACATGCTTATAATATATTTTAATATAATGTGCAGGAGAAGACTGCTCTGGTATCGACATGTGATGCATATGGATGATGATCAATGGGTGAAGAACCACCAAGAAATCCCAATAGATGGAAACAGAGAGAATGGAAAACCTGGGCAGAGGTTGTGAGAGGTGATCTCAAATCACTAAAACTGATATAGGAAATAACAAAGGAGCGCAAGGATTGGAGAGATGCTGTACCGAGAAAGACTTGTCCAACCCATAGTCTGGTGGATGTAAAAGGATGATGATGATAATCCTTGTAATCACAGAAGAAAAACCTGCTCAAGGACAAATAATCTATTAATGTGGATTTACATCAGTTTTGATGATAAACATACAGTTGTTTAGCTAACTACCTTGCTGTATGTGAAATTAACATACTAGGGGCTGAGTATTCCACAGTCATGCATAGCTATAACATTTATATGTCATGTCAATTTTTTATTTTATTTTATCTTATTTTATTTTTTTATGTTTATATTCACTTTTCTCTATATTTTTTTTTTTTTGTTTCTCAACTGTAAGTACTAGATACTTCTAGTTTGTCATGGCTTTCTAGCTCTATACAGTCGTTTAAACTTATTGCATAAATAAATAGATAAAATAGTAACAGATATTTAGTTTACAATGGTAGTACCCCAGCATGGCCTCAGTCAGTCAGCTGGAACAAGTAAAAGTGTAAAGAAAATACTACATCTACAAATATTTAGTTTACAATGGTTGTGCCCCAGCATGGTCTCAGCCGGTTGGCTGGAAGAGGTAAGAGAGTAAAGAAAATACTACATCTACAAATATTTAGTTTACAATGGTGGTGCCCCAGCATGGTCTCAGCCAATTGGCTGGAAGAGGTAAAAGAGCAAAATATGAAAGAAAATATCACAATTACAGCTAACCTTCAGCTTGAACTCAAGAAAGATACCTTTAAGCATAGTAAGAATTTACATAAAGATGGTCAGTAATTTAAAATATGACCTATAGCTGTATCACTAGTTCAGATAGCCAACTGATGATTGAAAAATAAAGAATATATTCTTAAGATGATTCTTTAGTAGAATTAAGTTTGCTGAATATTTTCTCAATATAGATTTATTTGATTCTAAACCAATTGAAATATTTCCTCCATTATATTAACATTTCCAATATTGTACCTAGAGTAGTTAAATGGTTGTATGTTATAAATGTCAGCTTTTCATTGGGTTTAACTTCTAATAAGTACCAAGTGAACTGTAGTTCAATGGTTTTGTACCAAATTGTTGAATTGGTAAGACATTTGAACAGGAAGAAAGCTACTCTAACCCTTTTAATACCAACTTACATGAAACTACTCCTGGTTCTCTGACACAAAGTTGTTTATTTGAAAGTATTTATCATCATCATCATCATCACTACCACCATCTTTTAACATCCGTTTTCCTTGCTTGAAAGATTGGGTGGGTTGTGACAGTACTCAAGTAGATCTCAAAGGCCTCCATCTCATTTATTGATGTTCTCTCACTCTACCAGGGGCTCAGGTAGGCCAGGGACCCACATCTCACTTACAAAAGGTTCCTACACTCTACCAAGTGTATTTTATCATGTCACCAACAATAGGGAAGTTGTCAGGTCTTTCATACTGCTGAAGAGTCCTTCCAACCCTTTGCTTTTCTACAGCTGGATGCCCTTCCTATAACCAACCACTTTACAGGGAGTGCTGGATGCACTGAAAACTTTCCATAATAATTTAATGGAAGAATCTTCATTAAGTTATGTTCCAAACACTGACTTGATAATGAAGAACTTAGTTATATTACTAAACCTCTCCAAATTCTTGATTATTTAAAAATTATAGGCAGTATGAGACAACAAATCTATTTATGTTCCTTATGCTCAGAGTTTCTGAAGCATGGAACAAACTACCTGCATCAGTTGTTAGCTGTCGGGACACTGCATACTTCAAAACTTCCATGCTTCCTGAAATTTGCCAACACTACACCTAATATTCCTCCTCCATACACATGCATGCATGTATCTGTGTGTATATCATGACTCATACACTGTTCACTTTTCTGACATTTTATTATTCTATGTACTATACATGCACTTTTGATGAGTTGCAGTACACCTGAGCACAGTACACAATAATTTTCATTATCATTATATTATTTACAAACTCTGTCAAACCCACACTAAAGTGAGACTTACCTTCACAGGAATACTTGTTGCCATACAACATGCGATATCCTTGGTAACAATCACACCTGTAGCTGCCAATCATATTGATACAGAGCTGATTGCATTTACCATTGTTTACGGCACACTCATCAATATCTGAAATGATAACAGGTATGGTTGAAGGGTTTAGAAGTTTCATACTTATGAAGTTCTGGGTTCAATCTCACTCTGTGGCATGTTGGGCAAGTACCTCTACACCGGCCCCGTGTTGATATAAGCCATGTCAGTAAAATGAAGTAGATGGAAAGCCTAGTAACAGTCATGTGACATAAACTGTTGAAGCTTGAGCCAGAAAGGAAACATTTTGAGAATGAAGTGTCAACTAGAACTGACTTGTCAACTTCTGAAATATTACATTTGGAGAAAATATATGAAGATATTGACAATATGTGTATTCATAAGAGGGGAAAAATAAATAACTTACCAACACATTCTGAACTGCTGTTGTCTTTGAGTTGGAAACCAGTGGAGCAATAACAATAGGGATCTGTACTAGTCAATTTACAATACTGAGTACAGTTAAGGCCAATCTGCAGGCATGAGAAGATATCTGTTGAAAAGACACATATATATATATATATATATATATATATATATACATATAAATAGTGTTAACTGATTCTGTAGAACATGTAAAGGAAACAGAGTGCTCTATGCAATATACCGAGCTGGAATATTATCGTAAATTATCTTCAACATGGTCTCAGTAGTAATGAAACCGTGTTGAAGATAACTACATATATATATATATATATATATATGTGTGTGTGTATGTGTGTGTGTGTGTATGTATGTATGTATATACATATATGTATATACATATATATATATGTATATATGTATATATATATATATGTGTATATATATATATATGTATATATATATGTATATAAGTGTGTATAAAAATATATGTTTATATATATATATGTATACATATATGTATATTTGTATATATATATATATATATATATATATATATACATATATATGTATGTATACATATATATACATATATGTATATTTGTATATATAGATACACATATATATAGGTATATATATATGTATGTATATATATATATATATATATATATGTATATATATATATACATATGTGTATATTTGTATATATATATATATGTATATATATATATGCATATATATATATATGTATATATACATATATGTGTATGTATATATATATATATGCGCGTATGTGTCCAATGAATAGTTATCCCATGCACAAAGGTGATAACTGTTTTTTTTTTATGTAGTGATACATACATACATACATATTACCAACATATACATACATATATACATATTACCAACATATACATACATATATACATATTACCAGCCATACATACATACATACATATTACCAACATATACATACATATATACATATTACCAGCCATACATATATATTACCAACATATACATACATATATACATATTACCAGCCATACATATATATTACCAACATATACATACATATATACATATTACCAACATATACATACATACATACATATTACCAACATATACATACATATTACCAGTCATACATATATACATATTACCAGCCATACATACATACATATATATTACCAACATATACATACATATATACATATTACCAACATATACATACATATATACATATTACCAGCCATAAATACATATATATTACCAACATATACATACATATATACATATTACCAACATATACATACATACATACATATTACCAGCCATACATACATACATATTACCAGCCATACATACATATATACATATTACCAGCCATACATACATATATACATATTACCAGCCATACATACATATATATTACCAACATATACATACATACCAACATATATATAACTATAATGAAAGTGATAGCTTAAAACAATGTAAAGAAGCTGTGTATCTTTAGTGTATATTTAGTGTATATAGTCAGTGTATATATTCAGTGTGTATATTTCATGTGTATAGTCAGTGTATATATTTCATGTGTATAGTCAGTGTATATATTCAGTGTGTATATTCAGTGTGTATATTTTGTATGTATATTTAGTGTATATATTTATGTATATTTTCGTTTGTACATTTAGTGTATATATTTAGTGTGTATATTTCATGTGTATATTTAGTGTGTATATTTCATGTGTATATTTAGTGTGTATATTTCATGTGTATATTTAGTGTGTATATTTCATGGGTATATTTAGTGTGTATATTTCATGTGTATATTTAGTGTGTATATTTCATGTGTATATTTAGTGTGTATATTTCATGTGTATATTTAGTGTGTATATTTCATGTGTATATTTAGTGTGTATATTTCATGTGTATATTTAGTGTGTATATTTAGTGTATATATTTTGTATATATATTTAGTATATATATTTCGTGTGTGTATATTTAGTGTATATATTTCGTGTGTGTATATTTAGTGTATATATTTAGTAAAGACTATCAGCTGAAACTATTAGAAGCCAGCTATAAATCAATGTTGAGATAGAAGAAATAAATTTTTAAACATGTTTCAAATATGTTTCTAAGTAATTAATCTTAATTTGAAAATAGAGATTTTTTCTATCAATAATTTCAATTGCAATATAAATGTTGAGTTAACAGCTTTATGTGGAACATGTGTAAAGACATGTACCACACACACTGTGGCACATACTGACACACACAGTCACACACACACACACTGTGGCACATACTGACACACACAGTCACACTGACAGACACACACACACACAGTCACACTGACAGACACACACACACACTGTGATACACACTGACACACACACACACTGTGGCACATACTGACACACATAGTCACACTGACAGACACACTGTGATACACACTGACACACACACACTGTGGCACATACTGACACACACAGTCACACTGACAGACACACACACACACTGTGATACACACTGACACACACACACACTGTGGCACATACTGACACACAGTCACACTGACAGACACACACACACACTGTGATACATATTGACACACACACACACTGTGGCACATACTGACACACACAGTCACACTGACAGACACACACACACACACTGTGATACATACTGACACACACACACACTGTGGCACGTACTGACACACACAGTCACACTGACAGACACACTGTGATACACACTGACACATACACACACTGTGGCACATACTGACACACACAGTCACACTGACAGACACACACACTGTGATACACACTGACACACAAACACACACTGTGGCACATACTGACACACACAGTCACACTGACAGACACACACACTGTGATACATACTGACACACAGTCACACTGTGATACATACTGACACACACAGTCACACTGACAGACACACACACTGTGATACATACTGACACACACACACACTGTGGCACATACTGACACACACAGTCACACTGACAGACACACACACTGTGATACATACTGACACACACACACACTGTGGCACATACTGACACACACAGTCACACTGACAGACACACATACACACTGTGATACATACTGACACACACACACACTGTGGCACATACTGACACACACAGTCACACTGACAGACACACTGTGATACACACTGACACATACACACACTGTGGCACATACTGACACACACAGTCACACTGACAGACACACACACTGTGATACATACTGACACACACACACACTGTGGCACATACTGACACACACAGTCACACTGACAGACACACACACTGTGATACATACTGACACACACACACACTGTGATACACACTGACACATACACACACTGTGGCACATACTGACACACACAGTCACACTGACAGACACACACACTGTGATACATACTGACACACACACACACTGTGGCACATACTGACACACACAGTCACACTGACAGACACACACACTGTGATACATACTGACACACACACACACTGTGGCACATACTGACACACACAGTCACACTGACAGGCACACACACACACTGTGATACACACTGACACACACACACACACTGTGGCACATACTGACACACACAGTCACACTGACAGACACACACACACACTGTGATACATACTGACACACACACACACTGTGGCACATACTGACACACACAGTCACACTGACAGACACACTGTGATACACACTGACACATACACACACTGTGGCACATACTGACACACACAGTCACACTGACAGACACACACACTGTGATACACACTGACACACACACACACACTGTGGCACATACTGACACACACAGTCACACTGACAGACACACACACTGTGATACATACTGACACACAGTCACACTGTGATACATACTGACACACACAGTCACACTGACAGACACACACACTGTGATACATACTGACACACACACACACTGTGGCACATACTGACACACACAGTCACACTGACAGACACACACACTGTGATACATACTGACACACACACACACTGTGGCACATACTGACACACACAGTCACACTGACAGACACACATACACACTGTGATACATACTGACACACACACACACTGTGGCACATACTGACACACACAGTCACACTGACAGA
Source organism: Eledone cirrhosa (assembly GCA_964016885.1). Taxonomy (NCBI): domain Eukaryota; kingdom Metazoa; phylum Mollusca; class Cephalopoda; order Octopoda; family Eledonidae; genus Eledone; species Eledone cirrhosa. Next base: position 16,334,383 of record OZ024746.1, on the reverse strand, counting down.
CACACTGTGATACACACTGACACATACACACACTGTGGCACATACTGACACACACAGTCACACTGACAGACACACACACTGTGATACATACTGACACACACACACACTGTGGCACATACTGACACACACAGTCACACTGACAGACACACACACTGTGATACATACTGACACACACACACACACTGTGGCACATACTGACACACACAGTCACACTGACAGACACACACACACACTGTGATACACACTGACACACACACACACACTGTGGCACATACTGACACACACAGTCACACTGACAGACACACACACACACTGTGATACATACTGACACACACACACTGTGGCACATACTGACACACACAGTCACACTGACAGACACACTGTGATACACACTGACACATACACACACTGTGGCACATACTGACACACACAGTCACACTGACAGACACACACACTGTTATACACACTGACACACACACACACACACTGTGGCACATACTGACACACACAGTCACACTGACAGACACACACACTGTGATACATACTGACACACAGTCACACTGTGATACATACTGACACACACAGTCACACTGACAGACACACACACTGTGATACATACTGACACACACACACACTGTGGCACATACTGACACACACAGTCACACTGACAGACACACACACTGTGATACATACTGACACACACACACACTGTGGCACATACTGACACACACAGTCACACTGACAGACACACATACACACTGTGATACATACTGACACACACACACACTGTGGCACATACTGACACAGACAGTCACACTGACAGACACACTGTGATACACACTGACACATACACACACTGTGGCACATACTGACACACACAGTCACACTGACAGACACACACACTGTGATACATACTGACACACACACACACTGTGGCACATACTGACACACACAGTCACACTGACAGACACACACACTGTGATACATACTGACACACACACACACTGTGGCACATACTGACACACACAGTCACACTGACAGACAGACACACACACTGTGATACACACTGACACACACACACACACTGTGGCACATACTGACACACACAGTCACACTGACAGACACACTGTGATACACACTGACACATACACACACTGTGGCACATACTGACACACACAGTCACACTGACAGACACACACACTGTGATACATACTGACACACACACACACTGTGGCACATACTGACACACACAGTCACACTGACAGACACACACACTGTGATACATACTGACACACACACACACTGTGGCACATACTGACACACACAGTCACAGTGACAGACACACACACACACTGTGATACACACTGACACACACACACACACTGACACGCATAGACACACAATTACACACCCACATACATATATATATATATATACACACATATATATATATAACATAAAATACTTGACTTACTTAATGTTGGAACTGATGCATGTGTATATGAATATATACATGTATGTGTATAAACATGTGTGTATATATATATATGTATATACATGTATGTGTATGAACAGGTGTGTATGAATATATACATGTATGTGTATCAACAGGTTTGTATATATATATAGCTATGTGTACGAATATATATATGTATGTATAGATGTGTGCGAATAGGTGTGTATATACATACATGTATGTCTATGAACACGTGTGTATATATATACATACATGAATGTGTACGAACACATGTATATACATACATATATGTGTAAGTTTAAATGCATGTATGTGTATGAACATATGTGGATGTAAAGATATGTGTATGTGTATGCACACACATGTATGGAAATAGATGAGTGTGTATGAACACGTGTGTATGTGTGTGTATACATACATACACACGTATGTATATGTATGAAAATGTGTACACATACATACACATGTATGTATATGTATGAAAATATGTATACATACATACACATGTATGTATATGTATGAAAATGTGTATACATACATACACATGTATGTATATGTATGAAAATGTGTATACATACATACACAAGTATGTATATGTATGAAAATGTGTATACATACATACACATGTATGTATATGTATGAAAATGTGTATACATACATACACAAGTATGTATATGTATGAAAATGTGTATACATACATACACAAGTATGTATATGTATGAAAGTGTGTATACATACACATGTATGTATATGTATGAAAATGTGTATACATACATACACAAGTATGTATATGTATGAAAATGTGTATACATACATACACATGTATGTATATGTATGAAAATGTGTATACATACATACACAAGTATGTATATGTATGAAAATGTGTATACATACATACACATGTATGTATATGTATGAAAATGTGTATACATACATACACATGTATGTATATGTATGAAAATGTGTATACATACATACACAAGTATGTATATGTATGAAAATGTGTATACATACATACACATGTATGTATATGTATGAAAATGTGTATACATACATACACATGTATGTATATGTATGAAAATGTGTATACATACATACACAAGTATGTATATGTATGAAAGTGTGTATACATACATACACAAGTATGTATATGTATGAAAGTGTGTATACATACACATGTATGTATATGTATGAAAATGTGTATACATACATACACATGTATGTATATGTATGAAAATGTGTATACATACATACACAAGTATGTATATGTATGAAAATGTGTATACATACATACACATGTATGTATATGTATGAAAATGTGTATGTGTATGCACACACATGTATGGACACAGATGAGTGAGTATGAACACGTGTGTATGTGTGTGTGTGTACACATACATACACACGTATGTATATGTATGAAAATGTGTATACATACATACACATGTATGTATATGTATGAAAATGTGTATACATACATACACATGTATGTATATGTATGAAAGTGTGTATGGTTGCAGTTGTGTCACTAATGCACCAGTCATCAGCTGCACCTGTTCTGCATACAATTTATCAGAGTAGTGTGCAATGGCATCAAAAAAGTGCATTGAAAAATGCATATATCATGCACTGCATAATACAACTTGTTAAGTTGTGCTAATCAACTGTTGCGTGACATGCAGTTTAAATAGTAGTAGTATTATTAGTAGTAGTTGCAGTATTAGTAGTAGTAGTATTAGTGGTACTAGTAGTAATAGTAGTAGTAGTACTAGTAGTAGTAGTAGATACCAATATATCAATAGTTCTTGTAGTGGAAAGTTATTGCTGTTGTTGTTGTTGTAGATGTGGCTGTTGTTGCTATTGTAGTAGATGTTATTGTTGTTGTTGTTGTAGATGTTGTTGTTGTTGTTCTAGTAGATGTTGTTGTTGTTGTTGTTGTTGTTGTTGTTGTTGTTACTGTAGATGTTGTTGTTGTTGTTGTTGTTGTTGTTGTTGTTGTTGTTGTTGTAGATGTTGTTGTTGTTGTTGTTAAATCAAACTCCATCACTTTCAATAATCAGTATTCCTGTTGTTTGATTAATAAAACAACCAGCTCATGAAATTAACCTGTAAGTGGCTTAGTATTCTCCATACACATGTAACATAATTCTCAGGGAGATTCAACATGACAGTGTATGACAAGGTTAGTCCTTTGCCTTACAGGTACAGTCCATCTGACAGGCTTCCAAATAGTTTCTGTCTGCCCAAATTTTACTCAAAAATCATTGAAACATGGTGGACCATAACCCACCAGAGTACTCGATACTTGGGGGGTAATAGAGTGGGTAATATGAAAAGATTCAGGACCCCGACGGCTGAGCTCCGGCAGTTGAAATGGCTGAGGCTCAGCCGTCAGGGTCCTGAATCTTTTCATATATATATATATATATATATATATATATATATATATATATATATATATATATATATGAATGAAGTAATTCCGTCGGAAAAGTCCAGGAAAAAAGAGTGCTCTATGTAGGTAACAGAGCTTAATAGTTATGTAATAAACAACATAAGGCAATTATTCCATTTACTTTTGCTTTTAAGAAACCACTGGTAAATGGAATAATTGCCTTATGTTGTTTATTACATAACTATATATATATATATATATATATATATATATATATATATATATATATATATATATATATATATATATATTTATATATATATATATATATATATATATATATTTATATATATATATAATGTTGGTTTCAAACTCTGCTAAGAGTATTGCAATCGCTTGTCAGATTACAGAAAATGGTGCACTTTTAGGCTAAAGCCAGCCACGTGAACCTGTAACAGATCCTGAACAAGCAATGCCTGTGCTTTGAAGGGTTTTTAAGTGGGGAAAGGCCTTGCACTCGACCAATCCCACTCTCAGAGCATCGAAAACATTAGCCGAAAAGGAGAACTGGTCAACATCATCGTTTTTTGTTCAGAGTTTCTCTCTCTTAGAAAGGTGTTGTGACAACAACTGGGGGCCTTTCACTCCCAGGCAAAACAAACAAAAAAAAGTACTATTTGGATCACCATTGACTCTGCTGAGTTCTTCTGCCCTTTGATGGGTTTTGTATTTCATCGCACAGGGTATCCAAATATCACCCTCCCCACCAAGCAAGCTTGGTGGGGTTGCCGGTTTAGTCGCCGACGTCTCCACCATGAGACAGGTTATACTGGGTAACATGTTACCAGTAGCACTCGAGAGTGACCTGATATATATATATATATGTATATATATATATATATATATATATATATATATATATATATATATTATGTGTATATATATATATAGGTAATTCCAAAGGAAAAGCAAAGGAAAAAAGAGTGCTCTATGTATAGAACAGAGCTATTCAATTAGAAAGTGAACAACACAAAATATAACTACTCCATTACCAAAGGTTTCTGGATCACAGACAATAATAATAGACGTCTGGATCGGTCGTCAGACAGAGATGTTAACATCTCTGATGACCGAACCAGATGGTGTTGTTCACTTTCTAATATATATATATATACAGCTATGTTACATGGCAGTGAGAACTGGGCATTGTGTGCAGAGGATATACGCAGACTGGAGAGGAACGAAGCTTGCATGCTCCGTTGGATGTGTAATAGTAATATACGTGAATGGCAAAGCATAAATGAACTAAGGGAGAAATTAGGAATAAGAGAGATCAGATGTTGTTTACTCGAGAGAAGACTACGTTGGTATGGCCACATGATGCGCATGAACGACGACAGCTGTATAAAAAAGTGCAGGATGATCAAAATAGATGGTAGCTACGGAGTAGGCAGACACAGAAAAACCTGGGACGACTTGATAAATTCCGACCTTACACACTTACACCTCTCCAAGACAATGTCACTGGACCGAGATGTTTGGCGCTACGCAGTAATACAGAAGACCCGCCTTGTCTAAGTGCAAAGCGAAACCTACAGTCAGTAGGCACCTCTTACCAAAATACACCCCCGTCCCACTAACCCTACCCCATCCACACCACCCCTCTCGATGTAAAGTTATGTTGGTACCATAACATCCAGTCCTAAATAAATGAGGTCGTGTAGGTGTCACGACAAAAAAACACACAGTCCACGCTGTAATGTGGCCGTGTAGGTAACACGGTAAAAACCTCCGAATCCACACTGTAAACGTGGTTGGTGTTAGGAAGGGCATCCAGCCGTAGAAAACCCGCCAGACAGTCCTATACGAGCAAGACAACCATTCTTGCCTCACGTGGGAAAATTACCGTCCAAACCCATGCCAGCATGGAAGATGGACGTTAAACGATGATGATGATGATGATATATATATATATATATATATATATATATATACAGGTGTGGGTGAAAATGAAAGAAACGAGCAACCAACACATGATAAAAAGCATCTAGTCATCATTGTAAGGTGGTAGTCCTGGTGCCTTAGCAAAATACACCCAGTCCCCTTTGTAAGTTGGTAGAGTTGAAATCACGATAAAAAGCTCCCAGTACAGACTAAAGTAATTCAGTGTAGCGGCATAAATACATTCAATAGTTTTGTGGTCAAAGAGTTAGTTTGAAGTCGGTAAAGTTTTCTTTTCAACCTCATTTCTTAAATATTTTCAGCTCACAGAAAGGAACATCAGAATTTTAACAGTAGGATAAATTAAAATAGTAAAAAGATATTTAACAAAGCTAATAAAATACAGCTAAATATATATTTATGTTATATTGTATTTATTTGTCTATTTATTTTCATTTATATTTATTTATCATGAAAACCATTGTTTTAGTTTCTTTTGCTATCATAGGTTGGAAATGTCATCTGTACATTTTGTCATTCCTCACCACTTTTAATATCATGTCTCTCTCTCTTTCTTAAGCCTCCCATTGTCAGCACATGATACTTCTTCAGCCAACATTTATTGTTCAATCTCATCACATGTCGATAACAGCAGTTATCTTTCCTGCAAGCATCAGTTCATGTTTTTAATGCACAGTCATTTTCACAGCCTTTCATGCATGTTAACATTACAGATCATACTTGCCCCATTCCTTTCAAGTCTCCACAGATCTTCTACATTCAATATTCATGCTTCAATACCATATGCCAGCACATTCCTAGTAAATGCTTTACACATGAAATAAAACCCTTTATAGCCAACAAAGATAATAGAACAGCCCGACCCCCTAACACCACCATCACCCTATCTTCTTCCATTACCTTTTCTGACTAGCTACTATACTTTTACCACATTAATTAGGTCACCTAGGTAACAGAAACTAACTAAAAAAAAAAAAGAATAATCAAATGAACCAACTGAGAAGTGTATTGAATTCATTTTACTTCTAACCATTGCTGAAAATATAGAAGAGATTTTGTTTTCAGTCAATTTGCCAAAAATCCTACTCCATCTTTCTTATATCCATTGTTTTCAGTTATTATTTTTTTCATATTCATATTTCTTGACATGATATCTATTTATATATATATATATATATTAATTTATACAAAATATATTTTAAAAAAAATCCAAGTGGTATGTATAGACTTTACCATGCTTAAAGAAAATATTTTGTAGAATTCTAAACATGGTTGTATATATTGATTTTATATATAGGCACATAATTCTATATTATAGAAGATGGAGTTCTGTGTGTGTGTGTGTGTGTGTGTGTGTGTGTGTGTGTGTGCATGCACACGTATGTGTGTGTGTATGAGGGGGAGAGAGGGAGAGTAAAAGTAAGATTCTTGAAGGTTTCTTCTTTGCATGATTGACAGTAAGAACTTCAATAATGGTATATTTACATTCTTAACAGATTCTGTGTAGTCACAGAACCTTTTCATCATAACAGTGTATGTATGTATGTATATATGTGTGTGTATGTATGTGTGTATGTATGTGTATATATATATATATATAGTTTTAATATAGATGAGATTCTACAGGACTAGAACTGTTTCATTCTTTAGAAATCATCAGGAATCTGGCTTTCACGTATGTATGTATAAGTGTGTGCATGTATGTGTGTGTGTGTGTATGTAAGTGTGTATGTGTGTGTGCGTGTGTGTGTATATATATACGTATGTATGTATATGTGTGTGTATGTATGTGTGTGTGTGTATGCATTTGTGTATGTATGTAAAAATTAATAGAAGCATAGAGGTGTTGTAGTGACATACAGAGTATCTTGGACATTTTAAATCTGGTGGAGCCCTTCTCCTCTCCAGGTCTGAACACAGCTGATTTCTCCCCGAGAAGGAGAGAGTGTGAGAGAATGGGAGAGAGAGTGAGAGAGTGTGAGAGAATGGAAGTGAGAGAGAGTGAGAGAGTGTGAGAGAATGGGAGAGAGAGGGAGAGAGTGTGAGAGAATGGGAGAGAGAGTGAGAGAGTGTGAGAGAATGGAAGTGAGAGAGAGGTAGAGAGTGTGAGAGAATGGGAGAGAGAGTGAGAGAGTGTGAGAGAATGGGAGAGAGAGTGAGAGAGTGTGAGAGAATGGGAGAGAGAGTGAGAGAATGGAAGTGAGAGAGAGGTAGAGAGTGTGAGAGAATGGAAGTGAGAGAGAGGTATAGAGAGTGTGAGAGAATGGAAGTGAGAGAGAGTGAGAGAGTGTGAGAGAATGGAAGTGAGAGAGAGTGAGAGAGTGTGAGAGAATGGAAGTGAGAGAGAGTGAGAGAGTGTGAGAGAATGGAAGTGAGAGAGAGGTAGAGAGTGTGAGAGAATGGAAGTGAGAGAGAGAGAGAGAGAGAGAGAGAGTGAGAGAATGGAAGTGAGAGAGAGGTAGAGAGTGTGAGAGAATGGAAGTGAGAGAGAGAGAGTGTGAGAGAATGGAAGTGAGAGAGAGATAGAGAGTGTGAGAGAATGGAAGTGAGAGAGAGGTAGAGAGTGTGAGAGAATGGAAGTGAGAGAGAGGTAGAGAGTGTGAGAGAATGGAAGTGAGAGAGAGGTAGAGAGTGTGAGAGAATGGAAGTGAGAGAGAGATAGAGAGTGTGAGAGAATGGAAGTGAGAGAGATAGAGAGTGTGAGAGAATGGAAGTGAGAGAGAGTGAGAGAGAGTGAGAGAATGGAAGTGAGAGAGAGGTAGAGAGAGTGTGAGAGAATGGAAGTGAGAGAGAGGTAGAGAGTGTGAGAGAATGGAAGTGAGAGAGAGAGGTAGAAAGTGTGAGAGAATGGAAGTGAGAGAGGTATAGAGAGTGTGAGAGAATGGAAGTGAGAGAGAGAGAGAGAGTGTGAGAGAATGGAAGTGAGAGAGAAGTAGAGAGTGTGAGAGAATGGAAGTGAGAGAGAGGTAGAGAGTGTGAGAGAATGGAAGTGAGAGAGAGGTAGAGAGTGTGAGAGAATGGAAGTGAGAGAGAGAGGTAGAAAGTGTGAGAGAATGGAAGTGAGAGAGAGGTAGAGAGTGTGAGAGAATGGAAGTGAGAGAGAGGTAGAGAGTGTGAGAGAATGGAAGTGAGAGAGAGAGAGAGAGAGAGTGTGAGAGAATGAAAGTGAGAGAGAGGGAGAGAGTGTGAGAGAATGGAAGTGAGAGAGAGGTAGAGAGTGTGAGAGAATGGCAGAGAGAGAGAGAGAGTGTGAGAGAATGAAAGTGAGAGAGAGGTAGAGAGTGTGAGAGAATGGAAGTGAGAGAGAGAGGTAGAAAGTGTGAGAGAATGGAAGTGAGAGAGAGGTAGAGAGTGTGAGAGAATGGAAGTGAGAGAAAGGTAGAGAGTGTGAGAGAAAGGAAGTGAGAGAGAGGTAGAGAGTGTGAGAGAATGGAAGTGAGAGAGAGGTAGAGAGTGTGAGAGAATGGAAGTGAGAGAGAGGTATAGAGGAAGAATCGGCCTCAGTACTTGACTGATATTTTATTTATCAATCTAAAAAGGATGAAAGGCAAAGTTGATCTCTACAGGATTTGAACTCAGAGATTACAGAGAGTCAGAATGAATACGACAAAGCATTCATCATCATCATCATCATCACGGTTTTACGTCCGTTCTTCCACGCTAGCATGGGTTAGACGGGTTGTCCTGTTGTGGGCAGTGTCTGGTCGGCTGACCATGCCTTGCTCATACAGGAACTGATTTGGTTTGATTTCTACAGCTGGATGCCCTTCCTAACACCAACCTCATTTACAGTGAGTGCTGGGTGCTTTTTTTTCCGTGGTGCCTACACGTCCACTTTACAGTGTGGGCCGGGTGCTTTTTTGCCGTGGCACCTCCACGACCACCTTGCAGTGGGGGGTGTGGGGGCATATTGTCTATATGCTTCAGCTTGTACCTATGGGAGGTCGGGTACTCTGTATTACTGCGTGACGCCAGAGGTTACATTCTATCTAACACATTCTATCTGACATTTTAATGACTGTGTAACAGTGAGATTTCCTCAAGCAATTTCCCTGTCTTTAAACTAAGTCTGTATGTTTGAGTATAAAGTGTCGCAGAGTTGAATTTTAGGATTGTATAAAGAGAAGTTATGTTAACAACAACAACAACGTCATCATAGAATATGAGTGTAAAACAACAGTAATGTTGGTTAAGAAACAATGAACCAGGGGTTATATAGAAGTCCTACTGACATATACAGGATGTATTATTTTATTAGCAATTTAGCAAGACCTCATTACTTCCAGAAAGATGATGTTAGTTTAATGTCTGTTCAAAGACAGAATTTCAGTTATACCATTCTCTCTTGGTACATATAAATATCACATTTCAAACTAAAACCTTATATCAGCTTCTAAACATTGGCAGAATGAAATACCATATTTCGCAGTTCATTAGACAAATGTTCCACTATAAAATGTCTTGAAAAACCTCTCAGACAGGAGGTATATGTTAGGAGTGAGGATTCCAGGCTTATATCAGATATTCAACATGTAAACGCTAGGCCTATTGTATGTTTTAACCCCTCAATAAATCAAATGTAACTTTATTTCTATATCTTAAATTATATATATTTGATTTAAATTTAGAGCTCTATTCTTGGTTTCTGATGAGATAAATTTATGTTATTTAAGTGGAATAAATATTATTTGGTATTAGACATTTTTTTGTTTTTCTTCTAATTATTTCCTTCTAAACTAGGGTACATCTCATAAGCTGTGAAATATAGTATGTCACTCTGAAATCTTAAAGCAATTTTTAATTTGAATTTGTAGCAGTAACAATTTTCTTTCTATATCTAAAACAACAACAGTGGTTTATTTTATTTTTTTTGTATGTGTTTTTTTTCTTTTCATTTTTTCTTTTTTTTTTACAGTGAACAATTTTATAATCCTATGATTACTCATCTAAAAAAATAAAAAAAAAACCATACCAGAATATATTAAATATGGACTGAAAATAAAGTAAATTTGATAGAAACATTGTAATTTTCAGGGTTTATCTGCCCTCAAAAACCATCAAAGCATATCAAAAAACAAACATATTGTATCAGACATGAAACATTATAAATACACATTACATTCAAATTTCAGACTACAACATTAATATTTCATAAATCATCAAATATACTAATGAAAAATATATTACAATTTGTTCAATTTTCATGAATTTAATTAAAGAATGCTCAAAATTAGTATATATATATATATATATATATATATATATATATATATATATATATATATATATATATATGTGTGTGTGTGTAAATATATATATGTGCATGTGTATGTATATGTGTGTACATATTATTATACATATATATTCTGTGTGTATGTGCTTGTGTGTGTTTCAATATTTCCTTTTTTTCTACATTGATTATTTTAAAGATTCCTATAGACGTTTGTTAAACAAATATAGAAAACAATACTTTAGAGAAATCTTCTATCTGTCTATCTTTATCTATATATCAATTAGTCTGTCTATTAATCTATCTATACCCATTTATCTATCTATCTATCTATCTCTATCTATCAACCTGTCTACCTTTGTCTGTCTGTCTATCTCTGTCTATTTATCAATCAGTCTATCTATCAATCTGTCAGTCTATCTTTATCTGTCTGTCTGTCCCTGTCTAGCTATAATCTATAATATATCTATCAAGTCTACTCTGTCCCTCCTGCCACCACTCTTGTGCTCCTCCCTGCTACCTTTACATCATGTTGGTCTCTTCCTTCTAACTTACCACTCTCTCTCTACACCTGACTCCCACCACAGATCTAACCTATCTTACCTGTCCCTCTCTATATTTGTAGAGTATGTATGGGAACAGAAGTTAATATGAAAATGTAAGATTTCAATTAAAAAGAATCTCCATTAAGGTAGTGCTCCAGCATAGCCACGGTCTAATAACTGAAACCAATAAAAGAATAAAAGAATAAAAAAAAAAGAAAAGTAAATTTTTAAGAGATTTTTTTTCTGAACAAGAATTCACCTGTGCAATGTTCATTTCCAAACCTGTCCCTAATATATGATGATCGACACAAACAGTCTTCGATGGATGTCTTGCCACCCTCTTCTGTATAGGAATTGTCTGGACAACGTTGACAACCTGTATCATTAATACTTCGATAATGGTCAATTGGACAGACTGAAAAAAGAAAAAAAACACCAAGAAAATATTTACAAAATCTTTGAGTAGATGGAAATTATGAAAAGATTCAACAACAGAACCTCCTGGCTGCTTTACAACTTCCCTTGCTTCTCATTTTTTCTATATCTTTTTTTTATGTTTATTTTGCCTCCAGTCGGCCCTCTTTATTTAATTTTTTTATTTTATTTCATTTATTTACTTATTTTTATTTATTTTTATTTTTTATATTCACTTATTTCTGTATATCTTGTGTTTTTTTAAATCTCAACTGTAAGAAGTACTAGATACTTACTTTAGTTTTTGGTGGGTCATCATGACTCTCAGTTAAATCTTTATGAATGCTAATTTGTTAAATGATCTCTCTCCTAAATACCTAGTAAATATCAAGCTCATATATCATAAGAACTACATCAACACTTGGAAAGTTATGAGCAAGCCATTCATCATGGAGTAACTCAGCCTATTGAGATGGCCTGAGCTTGGAAAAGGATGCAAAATGGACAAGTTCTTCCATCGCCACACAATTAAAATAACAGAAAGATAGTGATAAGTTTCTCAGCTTCAGTCCTTATCTCTGCATTATATAAACTACATAAATATACTATGAATTAGAACTTATGCACTAATTTATAAGCTAAACTTGACAGCTAGTTCTACTTCTGATTCAGTCTTATTGGTGGTTGCTCCTCTCAGGAGGGGCTTAACTTGACAGCTAGTTCTACTTCTGATTCAGTCTTATTGGTGGTTGCTCCTCTCAGGAGGGGCTTAACTTGACAGCTAGTTCTACTTCTGACTTAGTCTCCTCTCAGGACAGGCTTAATTAGTTTTACTTCTGACTCAGACAGCCTGATTGGTGGTCACCCCTACCAGGAGGGGCTTAACTTGACAGCTAGTTTTATTCATTTCAAAAACATAAAAGATAAATATAATAAAAACTCACTGCTACAACCAGTTCCTCTTGCTACTAGGTAACCTGGAGGACAATCACATCGGTAGGAACCAGGTATATTTACACAGATACTTGCACAACCATTCATTGTAGATGAGGCACATTCATCTACATCTGAAATAAAAATTACATCACAGATGTTAATTTCATGTGTACCTGTAATTTTGTTGGGGTTTTATTTAGAGTCTGCCAAAACAATGTGTTCATACTTCAAGAAAAGAAAAACTTGTTTAAATATTTAACTTGATTACATGCTTATATATATATATATATATATATATATAGTAGTAATAATAAATACAAAGACCAAAATCCAGAAAGAACTCAATAAGGGATGTATATATATAATAAATAAAAATGAAGTGAGACATGGGCATTGTGTGCAGAGGACCTGCGCAGACTGGAGAGGAACGAAGCATGCATGCTCCGTTGGATGTGTAATAGCAATATACGCGAACGGCAAAGCATAAATGAACTAAGTGAGAAATTAGGAATAAGAGGGATCAGATGCTGTTTACTCGAGAGAAGACTACGTTGGTATGATCACGTGATGCACATGAAAGATGAGAGCTGTATAAAAAAGTGCAGGGCGATCAAAATTGATGGAAGTTACGGAGTATGTAGACCCAGAAAAACCTGGGACGATTTGAAAAATTCCAACCTTACACACTTACACCTCTCTAAGACAATGTCACTGGACCGAGATCTTTGGTGCTACACAGTAATACAGAAGATCTGCTTTGCCTATGTACAAAGCGAAACCTACAGTCAGTAGGCATCTCTTAACCAAATATACACCCCAGTCCACTACCCCTACTCCACCACCCCACTCCCACCAACACCACCCTCTCTCTGTAAAGTTATGTTGGTACCACAACATCCAGTCCAAAATAAATGAGGTCAAGTAGGTGTCACGACAAAAAAACACACAGTCCACGCTGTAATTTGGCCGTGTAGGTAAGACGGTAAAAACCTCCCAGTCCACACTGTAAACGTGGTTGGTGTTAGGAAGGGCATCCATCTGTAGAAAACCTGCCAGACAGTCCTATACGAGCGAGACACGGTCTTCCGACCAATCTTGCCTCAAGTGGAACAATTCCCGTCTAAACCCATGCTAGCGTGGAAGACAGACGTTAGTTAGATGATGATGATGGTATATATATATATATATATATATCATCATCACCGTTTTACGTCCGTTCTTCCACGCTAGCATGGGTTAGACGGGTTGTCCTGTTGTGTGCAGTGTCTGGTCGGCTGACCATGCCTTGCTCATACAGGAACTGATCTGGCTTGATTTCTACAGCTGGATGCCCTTCCTAACACCAACCTCATTTACAGTGATGTGTATGTATGTATATATATACATACATACATACACATTCACACTCACATACAAAAGATGAATTGTTATGTTGAGATATCTTGATGCAAGAAATGTACTGCTGAATAATTGAATATATATACATATTTCTTTTCCAGAAGTGTGTATACATTTTATTGGTGGACTCTGTACAACTAACATGGATGCAGTGCCAAGTTCAAATATCCTTGTGACAACAAAGATAAGAGTTAGATACACATTATTTTTTAAGGACTCTAAAACTAGTGGAAGAGAAGAAGGAAGGTATGATGAAACTGGAGATGTAGACCAGTTGCTTGCATCAGAGTGAACTCCACTGAGGGTACCGATGGGCTAGTTGGAGTTTTTAAACTGGGCCACAGATTAAATCTACCAGCCAGGGAGACTAGGGTCATGGATTAAGCCTACTACCCAGAGAGGTCAGGAGAGGATTTAAATTAAGAATTTAAAGAATCAGAGGAAACAGCACATAACAGCTTATCTGATGCTCTACCGATTCCACTAGTTCACTCGTCTACTCTGGTAATTTATTTTTTTGACACAGGAAGAATGAGGAGTAAAGTTGACCTTAGTGGGATTTGAACTAAAAAATAAACAGTGACATACAGCATGTCTTGGACATTTCAAACTTGGTGGGGCTTATCCCCTCTCCAGGTCTGAACACAGCTGATTTCTTCCACAGAAGGATAGAGAGAGTGAGAGAATGGAAGTGAGAAAGAGATATAGAGGAAGAGCTAACCCCAGTACTAGACAGGTTCATTTTTATCGACTATGAAGAGATAAAAGGCAAAGTTGACCATGGCAGATTTTGAACTCAGACACAGCAGGGCTCTGGAACATATACAGCAAAGCATTCTATCTGACATTCTAACAACTCTGCCAATTCATTGCCTTGTCCTAGATATACATTATGTATATCTAGATGGAACACCTTAATGAAGACTCACAAGTTGCTGAATTAAAATAACACAAACCAGGTGTATTTATCTTACCTTGACAGGTGTATCCATCTTCCATTAGAATATAACCAGTCCTACAACGACAATTGTAAGAGCCAAGAGTATTGTCACATATCTGATGACAAAGGCTTTTATTCATGAAACATTCATTGATGTCTGGAAATAGAAAGGAAAAAATGTTATTAACTCTAAACGTCCTGTACCACATGAAACCACATTAGCAAGACATTCTTGAAAATTACAAAACAACACTATGACTGCATCACATTAACTCTAAACGTCCTGTATCACACGAAACGACATTAGCATGACATTCTTGAAAAAGTACAAAACAACACTATGACTGCATCATATTAAATATTAAAGTTTACTCTAATACTGAAAATGTTCACAATGATTTCTCAATGAGTAAAGATACTTGAAACATTGAATTAACAAATCTGTATTTATTATTTTTATTTTCTACATTTCATAAATGATAAGAGTTGCAATAAGTGAATAAAGTGGCAGAGTGAATATCATTGCTGAGGGTTCAATTCTTGTTTGAGGTAGCAATGAAATGTTGTAACTTACCAATACAGGATCTTTGGTTACTGTGTAGAGTAAAACCAGTTTTGTTACAGAAACATTGAAATGACCCATTAGTATTGACGCAGACATCATCACAGTTGTAACTAATTTCACATTCGTTGATGTCTAGACAAAGAAATAACAACGTCATCATCATCATCATCACCATCGCTTACATCATAAGGCCAAGTTCTAATTTAAAAATGTATTTATTGTTACTATTTCAAAAGTGTATATATCATTACTATTTCAAAAGTGTATATATAATGACTATTTCAAAAGTGTATATATCATTACTAATTCAAAAGTGTATATATCATTACTATTTCAAAAGTGTATATATCATGACTATTTCAAAAGTGTATATATCATGACTATTTCAAAAGTGTATATATCATGACTATTTCAAAAGTGTATATATCATTACTAATTCTAAAGTGTATATATCATGACTATTTCAAAAGTGTATATATCATGACTATTTCAAAAGTGTATATATCATGACTATTTCAAAAGTGTATATATCATGACTATTTCAAAAGTGTATATATCATTACTAATTCTAAAGTGTATAAATCTTTATTATTTCAAATCCTTTCTTCTCTGCTATCATAAAGTAGGCTTTTGTTGTGATTATGTAATTAAGAAGTTATCTTTACAACCAAATGTGTCTTCTTGGTATAATCGTCCTACATGACACCTTGGGACAGAACAAAAAGAAAAAAAAAGAAAATGATTTGGATTTATGAAACTAAACTAACCATTTTAAACGTTTCATATTTACATTAAAATCTTCCAACATAATTTGATATAAAAACCTTTTGTTACAAATATCATTGTAATAAATCAATAAGCAATAATTTTAGTAATTTCTTCCAAATTTTTTATCAATTAATTCCAATATAGAGCATTCCATTAGAGATATGGTAAGGAAAAGCTTTAAACACTTTTGACTTAAACAAAGTGTTACTTTTTTCTGTGTTTTTGTTCTTGTTTCCCTGTGATTATATTTCCCTTCCCCGTCATTTAGCTATTTATGTGTATCAATAGAGTTAGTGTTTATCCAGGGGAACTAGCTAGAGATGAATGATAGTTTTAGAATATATAGAATGTGTTGAAGTATTTTAACCAATACTTCAAGGGGACAGAAGCAAAGTTTTAGGATAAATATTTAAAAAGAATTTTAAAAGAGTTAACACCTCTTTGAGATAAAAAAAAAAAAATAGTGATAAAGATAATAGAGCAACTTGGCATGAAGATAATGTCATTTTTTTCAAACTTTACCATTTATAGAAGAAAAACTAAAACGTAGAAACATTTAAAGGGAGTCAATAATTATTTATTTATATTTTTTAATTTCAAGGTTCACTCAACACATTTTTTAAAACACAGTAGGTATGTGGTGTGAGTTAGGTTTAGGGTTAGGTATGTGGTGTGAGTTAGGTTTAGGGTTAGGTATGTGGTGTGAGTTAGGTTCAGGGTTAGGTATGTGGTGTGAGTTATTGTTTTTCACTAAATAGTTAATTCCTTTCTTTCTTTTAAATATTAATATTTATTTATGTATTTATTTATTTTAAAATTTATTTATTTAAAAACATATTGTTGTGGGTGTTGGTCTTTAGCTGAATATACATGTATGTGAGCATAATTATGAGTATAATTATACATGTGTATGTGTGTATATATATTTATACATCCATACATTCTTACATACATAC
>OZ024746.1:16304297-16311797 GCA_964016885.1 Eledone cirrhosa | reverse complement strand
AACTATTTTAAAGTGTTTATATTTCTTAAAAAAAACTTTCATCATAATTTTTTGCAAGAACCTTTGTTAAATTATATCTCAAGCACCAACTACACAATGAGAAAGTTATCAATCCAAAATTCTTTATTATCTTCAAACTTATTTGAAAATCATAGTCAGTGTCTTTCATAAGAAATATGAAAGGGTTCAAGTGTTTATATTTATCGAAATACCTTCCATCATAATTTTTGTAAAACCTTAAATTATACTCAAAACACCAGCTAAATAATGAGAAATTCTTGATTATTTTCTAAAATATTTGAAAATCATTAGCAGTCTTTTATTAAAATTATGGTAACAAAGGGTTAAAGAAGGTACTTACATAATCCTACCATCATAAATTTTGTAAAAACTTTTAATTTATGCGCCAAACACCAGCTTAATAATGAGAAAGTAAGATTACTAAATACCTCCACATTTTTCTTTACTTTCAAAATTTTTTGAAACACATGGACAGTATCTTTTATAAGAAATATGATAACGAAAGAATTAAAACTGTAGGCGGTGTCTTTTGTTAAAAATATGATAACGAAATGGTTAAAATCATCAATAGTGTTTTTCATAAGAAATATGATAACGAAAGGGTTAAAATTGTGGGCAGTGGTATTTCGTTAGAAATTTTATAATGAAAGGGTTAAAATCATGGACAGTATCTTTCATCAGAAATATGATAACAAAAGGGCAAATGACCCACTGCTTTCTCGCTGTGTTGCATTTGTGGTTTTTTTGTAAAGTAATGTTAGATATCCAAAATTACATAAAACTACCCCTACCTCTCCACAGGCTGCTGTTTGGAACCGTGAAGTTTTATGCTTCCATTAGGTTCTGATTTTTTATTTGAACAGAGCAAAGAATACAATCATTCTTAAATTTTTGATAATAATTTTTGCCTCTTTCTTTGTCAACATACTTTATTCACTGTCATACAAAATAAACCAACATGTAATAATAATAAAAAAAACTAGAAAAAAAATTAGAAAAAAAAAAGAAAAAAAAACCTAAAAAAAAAAACCTCATTCTTAAATTTAAAAAAAAAATTCATTTTCAGTTCAGCATTTGTGAGATCAGTGATTTCCAACCCTTACAATGTCATTGTTTTCCTGACATTATGAACTGATGGGCTGTCCTTTCATGCTTTATCAGTTATTTCCATTGTATTCTAGATTTTCAGTTACCACACAACATAACAAACTATTGTAACATCTAAATGTCCATTAAGTCACTTCACTAAAACCATTCTTCAGAATAATATATAGCTAATAATAACACAATAAAATTTAAATAAAGTAGCAGTTCGTTTTATAATTATTTTAAAATCTAATTATACCTGTTTAGCTTAATTAAGTTAAGAAAACTGATGAATTTGACCCAATGGATCAACAGTTTTTCTAAAGTCTAATTGTCATTAAGAACCAGCTTAGATACTATTGTTAAATATTTATTTATTCATTTATTTATTCATTCATTCATTCAATCAATTTAAACGTCTGTATAGAGCTAGTAAGATATAACAGACTAGGGAAGTATCTAGTTCTTCTTACTGTTGAGAAACAAAAAAAAAACAAATGATATACAGAGATAAGTAAATATAAAAATAGAAATTTAAATTAAAAAAATGAAATAAGAGAAAATAAAATAAAATAATAAAATAGTGAAGGCCAACAGGAGGCAAAATAATAAAAAAAAAAGATAAAGAAAAAATGGGGAGCAAGGTAAGCTGTGAAACATCTAGAAGGTTCTGTAACTACTTCATGGAGACAAATGAGAGACAGTTGTGAGAAACACAACATATGTTGAATTGTAAAGGGATGTCAGTCAGTTTCAATGATGAGTATTTAGTTGTTTGATCCATTGAATTACTTACTCATTGAATTAATATGTAAGTGACTGAGTATTCCACAGACCTTTAATGTAGTTCTCAGGGAGATTCAGTATGACACAGTGTATGACAAGGCTATGTAAGGGGTATCATTTAACACCCTCATCCTCTCTAATATGCCCCTTGCCAATCGGCACATCACTAGTTTACCCCAGCAATGCAGGGGTATCATTTAACAGCCCACCCCATCTAATATGACCCTTGCCAATCAGTACATCTCTATCTTACCCCATCAATATATATTGTTTGCAGTTATTTAATAAGATAGAGGTTTATACCGTGTCAACCATTCAACTATATTTTTCAACAAGGATGGCTGAGAAATTGTTTTTCAGCAACTCTAATTCTTGGAGCTGGCATGAATTTAAGTAAAAATATTGAATTTAAGTAAAAATATTGACAAGACATTCTTTAATATATTGGTGGTAGTACTAGAAATGGCATCCAGCCATAGAAACCAAGCCAAATATAGAATTATGAGTTGGATGTGGTCATCTGACTGGTCTAATCTCAGAATGCTCTTATCCTAGAATGTGACAACCCATTTAAGCCACGAAAATAGAGGTTAATAGATGGTGTGTGTTGTGTAGTGTGAAAATGATAAAATTAAAATAAAAAATATGATGTGCTGACCAGTTAGGGAAGAACACATTGATCGTTCGTTTTTGTTTTGAACTGTTTTCATTTTACATTTGAAAAGAGGGTATTAGCCCTGAAATATCATGTTGAAATATACTGGGTAAAAACATTACTCTGTTTTGTTTAATTTACCATCCTTTGCCCTTTGTATATTTCTACCTCATTTTTTGAAACTTATCAAAATTTCATTGTAATTTCTTCTTAGGTTTTACATAACAGAATACATTAATGATGCAGTTTTTCAGAACATAACCCCCTCAACAGCTAATTAGAGTTTTCATCATCATCATTTAATGTCTGCTTACCTGTTAGCAAGAGCTGGTCTACATAGAATAAGCCAGTACTGAAGCAGGGCTACTGACCTTCCAGACAGGCCGAAGGGTTTGTATCCTGCTTATATAGAGTCATATTGAGTGCAGAGAAGTTGTCGTGTCTTTTGACACAAACTAAAGGGTCCTTCCAACCCCTTGTTTGGCAAGTTTTCTACAGTTGGATGCCCATCCTAACACCATCCACTTTACAGTGTGAACTGGGTGCTTTTTTGTGTAGATTACCAACACTAGAGAGACTGTTATGTCTTCTCAACCCCTTGTTTAACGAGTTCTCTATGGCTGGATGCTCTTCATAACACCTTCCACTTTACAGAGTGTACTGAGCCCTTGTCATGATGATCATCATCATCATCGTTTAACGTCTATCTTCCACGCTAGCATGGGTTAGACGGGAGTTGTCCCAATTTGAGGCAAGGTTGGCGGGTGACCGTGTCTCGCTCGTATAGGACTATCTGACAGGTTTTCTACGGCTGGATGCCCTTCCTAAGACCAACCACATTTACAGTGTGGACTGGGAACGTTTTACCATGTAACCTACATGGCCACATTACAGCTTGGACTGTGTGTTTTTTTTTGCCGTGAGACCCACACGATCTCAATCTCATTATCTCATTAATTTGGACTGAATGTTGTGGTACCAACTTTACAGAGAAAGGGTGGTGTTGGTGGGAATGGTGGTGGAGTAGGGTTAGTGAATTGGGGTGTGTATTTGGTTAAGAGGTGCCTACTGACTGTAGGTTTCACTTTGTACATAGGCAAGGCGGGTCTTCTGTATTACTGCGTGGCGCCAAAGATCTCGGTCCAGTGACATTGTCTTAGAGAGGTGCAAGTGTGTAAGGTCGGAATTTATCAAATTGTCCCAGGTTTTTCTGGGTCTACCTACTCCGTAACTTCTATCAATTTTTATCGCCCTGCACTTTTTTTATACAGCTGTTGTCTTTCATGCGCATCACGTGACCATACCAACGTAGTCTTCTCTCGAGTAAACAGCATCTGATCCCTCTTATACCTAATTTCTCACTTAGTTCATTTATGCTTTGCCGTTCACGTATATTACTATTACATGCATGCTTCATTCCTTTCCAGTCTGTGCAGGTCCTCTGCACGTAATGCCCATGTCTCACTGCCATGTAACATTGCTGTTCGTATGCAGGCATCATACAGTCTGCCTTTCATTTTCAGAGAGAAACCTTTAGTGGCCAATAGTGGTATAAGCTCTCTGAACTTTTTCCATCCCGTTCTGACTCTGGCTATTGTACTTTCAGAGCACCCTCCACCACTGCTGATTTCGTCACCCAGGTAATGGAAAGTGTCCTCTATTTCTATAGAACCATCTGGACAATAGAAGGAGCTAGTATCCTGTGGGCACTTGCTACTTATTGCACCTGAGCATCGGCCACATATAAAGTCTACGTTCTTAGATAGCTTGCCTGTGATCCCACTACATCTTTTATGTACCCATAGTTTGCATTATTTATTCTAAATATCTGTGCAGTATAAATGAAGTAATATCAACTTACCACCACAAGAATATCCATCCTTTGCTAAAGTGTATTTCTCTGGTTCACAGTCACAATGATAAGAACCGTTGTTGTTTATACAGATTTGGGCACAATTGCCGTTACTGTTGAGGCATTCATCAGTGTCTAATTATAAGAAATATATATAAAATAAGAATTATTTCTATTGTAGATACAGCATATATAATAACAACAACATCCAACACTATTACATATAACATTAATTATATAATACATACTCTATGCCACAGCACAAACTGTACACCACAACATATACTGAACATCACAACACCAACCACACAACATATATTGTACACTACAATCAAGACCAACCATATAACATATACTGTACTACACCACAACAACCACACAACAATCAGCACCAGCCACACAACATATGCTATACACAGCAACACATATTGTATATCACAACACTAACCATACATCATATACTATACACCACAACACAACACATACTATACATCACAACACCAACCACACAACACACATTATATATCACAACTCCCACCTAACAATATATTAGAAGGAACAAAACAAAGATGTCACATAAGTTGCTTCTGTGTAAAATTTGGGTAAATTTAACTGAAAATAAACAAAACTGTTTAACATTGACTGTGTCTGTTGAAAGTATTATTTTATGTTTAACCCAGTTTCAAGTGCTTTATTGAAATTGTTATTGTTTTATATAAATATATTCCAGGAACTATCAAATATATTTGATTATATTGCAACTAAGTCAGTGGACTGGCAGTATCGGTAGAGTGTTGGACAACATGCTTTGTGATATATAGTTATGTCCCTTTACATTCTCAGTTCAAATCCTGCTGAGGTTAGATTTTCTTTTCATCCTTACGAGGTCGATAAAGTAAAGTACCAGTAATGTACTGGGGTGGATTTAATAAACTTCCCTCCTCCCCTAAAAAGAAATTGTTGACCTTGGTCCACTGACAGAGTTGGTACAGCATCAGACTAATGTTTAGCAGTATTTGTTCTGGCTCTTTATGTTCTCAGTTCAAATCCTGCCAAAGCAAACTTTGCGTTTCGTCATTCTTACTTAGAATCTCTCTTGAGACACACGAGGTAGCCAAAGTGCTCCAATGACCACAGTCAGTTGCATCTATCAATACATCATTCCAACTTTTGTTGACAAGCTTCAGGTCCCTGTCTATTGTCTGCCACCAGTTCATCTTGGGACATCCTCTTCACTTCTTTCCAAGTTATGGTTATTCCCAATATACCACATGGTGCTGTGACCCTGTAAAGTGTCTGTAACAACAACAGCAATACTAAAATAGTAAAGTATTGAAATATAAAATGCTATTACCTGTACAGTTCATCTTGTTTTCTGTTAATTCAAATCCCTTGGCACAGGTGCAGTAAGCAGATCCAGGTGTATTCTTACATTTGTATTCGCAGACCAAATTATTGTTCTCACATTCATTGATGTCTGAGGAGAAAATAGAAAATGGTTAATAGTAATTAGTTAATGGTTAATAGTAACTAATTAATAGTAATTGGTTAATGGTTAATAGTAACTGATTAATAGTAAATGGTTAATAATAATTGGTTAATAGTAAATGGTTAATAATTGGTTAATGGTAACTGGTTAATAGTAATTGGTTAATGGTAACTGGTTAACAGTAATTGGTTAACAATAATTGGTTAACAGCAATTGGTTAATAGTAATTTTTTAATGGTTAATAGTTCTGTGTCTTCAACAAAATCCTTCCTCTTAACACCCAAACCACCTGATATTGCACCAGAGGGAACTTCTTTAAAAGCAACTAAGGACATATTTTAAGTCTTCAATTCTAGAACAAATTGCCCCAAATTACAGCCATGCTAGTAGTCAAGGTTATATATAATGGGTTTTAATTTTGGTGCAAGGCTAGATTTGTTGTGAGGAAGGGGAAAGTGATTATATCAACCCTAGTATATGGCTGGTATTTACCTCTGCCAGGAGGGGGAGCTCTATGTGCTAGACTTTTCTCCTCCCCCTTTATTTTTTCACTTATGATTGCTTGAGGTAATTTGAAGAATTTCTAGCCAAATAATTCTTATTTTTGTCTATAGGAATATAGATTCAGTCCATAGCCTAATTCACACCTCAGTGAAGCTAAGTCACACATCACTGAAGCTTTGTCAACAATTCACACATTGCTAAAGCTATGTCAACATGTAGCTGTCAACAGGTCACATATCACTGAAGCTATATTTACATGTATCTGTCAACATTTCACATATTACCAAAGCTATGTCTACATGTATCTGTCAACAGTCCACACATCAGTGAAGCTATGTCAACATGTAGCTGTAAACTGTCCACACATCAGTGAAATTATGTCAACATGTAGTTGTAAACTGTCTACACATCAGTGAAGCAATGTCAACATGTAGCTGTAAACTCTCCACACATCAGTGAAGCTATGTCAACATGTGGCTGTCAACATGTAGCTGTAAACTGTCCACACATCAGTGAAATTATGTCAACATGTAGCTGTAAACTGTCTACACATCAGTGAAGCAATGTCAACATGTAGCTGTAAACTCTCCACACATCAGTGAAGCAATGTCAACATGTAGCTGTCAACATGTAGCTCTAAACTCTCCACACATCAGTGAAGCTATGTCAACATGTAGCTGTCAACAGCAATTACAGAAAGGAATGTAAAATGTTCCTAATCTTTCATCATCAATGGCAACAACAACAGCAACATCATAAACAACTTATAAGTGCTGGAGAGAAAGTTAGTAGTAGTGGTTGTAGTGGTGGTGGTAGTAGTAGTTAAACTGTCATGTTTTCTTATAGAAGTGATAAATTAAATGAGAAATGTTGTCATTGAATGATAATTGCTTGATTAATTATAGCAATTATCTTATTAAGGTAAAAGAAAATTATGGATTGGCAGTTTTTTTTATGAGAGGTGAGGTTTAAAATTTGTTTTTTAAGTACCAAACACATCACCAATTGTTATCATGTTTTGATTCTCATCACAGCTTTACATCATCACCATCATAAGCATCAACATCTTTTTATTGTTTCTATTGTTGTTATCATCACCATCACTAC
>OZ024746.1:16299297-16301797 GCA_964016885.1 Eledone cirrhosa | reverse complement strand
CAGATGAAACAAATGAAGGATCAAAAACATTCCATCCCTGATCAAGCCATAGAGTGTAATTAGTACATTATCCAATGGAAGTAGACATGGCTGGGTGGTTAAGGTGTGTGAGCCACAATCACAAGCATCAGTGTTCTATCCTACTATGTGACATATAGAGGCATAATTGGGGAAAATAGCGCCTATGGCAAGTAATGAAATTGTGCCTCTGCCCACTTTCTAGTAAAGCTTATCTGACTTTAATAGAAAGTGCTCTTAGTCCAAGTGGTGCCCATGGCACATGCCATGCTTGCCATACTCTAGTTATGCCTCTGGTGATTTATTAGACAAGTATCATTTACCAAAACCTCCAAGACATGGCTTGGTGGTTAAAGAGTTTGAGTCTCAATCTCAAACCTCACAGTTCAACCCCATTGTGTGACATCTTAGACATTAGACAAGTGTCATTTACCATAACCTCCAGGTCAACTAAATCTTGTGAGGGAATTCAAGTACATCGGCACTCTGTGGAAATTTCAATGAGTCAACTATTCACTTGATCAAACAACTGAATATTCATCATTGAAGCTAACAGAAGATCCATTATATAATGTATCCATATTTTAAGATGGTAGGGTGGTATTTGATCCAGATTTTGCTGTTATTTCTAACAAGTTGAATTACCGCATAGAGGACCTTTTGTTGGTTCAATCATAGTCATTTGTCTAACATGAAATTACATTACTTACAAATTTCTCAAGAGAAAAAAAGGAGTTCTGTGAAGTGAAAAGGCTGATGTAGCGGATATCACTGGCTGTTCTCCATGACAATATTTTCATCAACATGTCCACGGGGCTCTGGTGAAACATACTGCTTAACCAAGGGTGTGGAGTTTGTCTCTTCCTTCTCTTTTCCTTTTATATTATCTAATTTTTTCTCTTTTCCTGTTTATTACTTTACCCTCTTTCCTTCCCTTTGTTTTTAATACTTTCATCAATGTCTACTTTTGTTCACCAATAAATTCAAATTATAAAATGTACTTACCTTCACAAGGAATGTTGTCAGGTGGGCTGCCAAGATAACCATCTCTACAGAAGCAATCATTGATTGAGGTTTTCAATGTACCATTTGTCTGAGATGATTCTGGACAGTCAAGACAGATAACCTCGGTCTCTGAACGATACGTGTCCTTTAGACAACCTGCAGGATTAGTGACAGATAAAACAGAGTTAGATATTAACGCTTACTCCTAACAATATCATTTTACACACACACACACATATACATACACACACACACATATATATGCACTGACATTATATTAGATAATATAATATAGGTGCAGACATTATATTTATCATCATCACCAGTTAATGTTTATTTGATATATATATATTTGGGATCTAGCTGTTGCAACGGCCAGAACCCAGCTGTCGAGGTCCTGAATTTCTTCATATTACCCACTCTACTACTCCAAGTATCGAGTACTCTGGTGAGTAATGGTCTCCAACCTGATATATATATATATATATTGCATTAAACAATATAGACATTGTATAGACATTGCAGTAAACAATATATATATATGAATGTATGTATACCATATTTGGTAATATACCGTATGTTTAATTAAAAACATTTAGAAGACCATTCACTATCAGTTTTAAAGTAGTGACTATGTCACTTACTTCTTTTCGACGAAAGAAGGGAGAGAAGCTGACAGTCTGTTTCACGCTGGTTGGCGTTCATCAGAGCCACGCACTCTCCTGCCTTTGCCGAACATTATAAAAGCTGGATTCTTATAGAATTCCAGTAATAATCAGGAGCTGATTATACAGAGCGATTGCCGGTCCAGCAAAAATTAGGTATTAGGATTGGTGCTCTGAAATAGCTATGTATATATAGATGTATGTATAGTATATTTGGCAATATACCGTATGTTTAATTTAAAAAAAAAATATATATATATATATATAAATAAATACATTATCGGAGAAAGCTTTTAGCAATACTCCGGCTAAATTCTAACTCACTCAACAAACATTAGGAAATAAGTGAGTATATTCCTAATTAAATGTTCGGGGTGCTAACTAAATGTATTGTGTGGAAAATTGGCTGTATTATTTCATATGAGACATATCTTCCCAGACGGACGTCTCGTTTCATTATAAGATTCCTACAATTTGGGTGAAATTATACCAGTTTATGCAGGAGCTTGTATAAGATCAACTGATATATATTCAAATGGGCTCTTATAATTTTTCAGTGGGTGCCCAATAATACTAATATTGATAATCTAACCAATATCAGTATTTAGCGATAATCACCATCAGTGCCTGAGGTATCTGTTAAATACTCAAACTGATTAAAAAATGAGGAAGTATATTACCGCAAAAAAAAACAATACATGCGCAGGACAATGAATTCTAAAAGGAATTCAAGCCACGTGCTAGAACTCAATTGGAACTTGAAAAAATATCCATGTGTGTACAACGTTTGATGACACACATAGATATTTTCT
>OZ024746.1:16289297-16294297 GCA_964016885.1 Eledone cirrhosa | reverse complement strand
TCGCAGTCATAAGAACCAGGTACATTGTAACAAAGATGATCACATCCATTTGTCAACTCAGAGGTACACTCATCAATGTCTGAGAATTCATGAGAGAGAAAGAGAAATTAATATAGATACAAACATAAGATATATATTAAGTTGTGTGTTAAGCAGTTAAAGTGTATAATAAAGTTGTGTATATATACAGATTAGGGAAGAACACATCGACCATTCATTTTTGTTTCAAACCATTTTTATTTCACATTTGAGAAGAGGGTTTAGCCCTGAAATATTAAGTTGAAATATAATAGGTAAAACATTACTTTCTTTTGTTTTATTTGTCATCTTTTGCCCTTTATATATTTCTACCAATTGTACTGGCTTTTTGAAAATGATCAATTATACAAAATAAAAGTAGGTTGTTTAGTGCACAACTTAATATATATCTTAATTAATTACCAACATGAACACTAATGATATACAAATTAGTACAACCATTTCATGATACTACTATTGGTGACAGGGTATATAATCCCTTCGATTAGTTATTGCCTTGTGGTTGTTTAGATGATATGCACACCTTTTGTTGAAAGACTCAATAGGTCTGAAAATTGATTAAAGGTGTTTATAATTTTTTTCAGTTTACAGGGAAATACACATATTTGGCAAGTTTGCATGTCTATATAATAAAAATGTGTAAATCTATAGACACATGTATGCAGTCATGGTTACCTCAGTACTATATATTTACAGATATAACTTTTTATCAAAAACATAATCATATTTGCTTAATCATCATCATCATCATCATTTCATTTTACGTCCGCTTTTTCCCTGCTTGCAAGGGTGGGACAGGAACTGATTCTGGCTTGATTTCTACAGCTGGATGCCCTTCCTAACACCAACCTCATTTACAGTGAGTGCTGGGTGCTTTTTTTGCCATGGCACCTGCACGACCACTTTGCAGTGGAATGATAGGGACCCCAGTCCCTATCATCTCATTTCTATAGCTGAGTAAACTGGAGCAATGTGAAATAAAGTGTCTTGCTCAAGGAAACAACACATCACCCAGTCTGAGAATTGAACTCACAACCTTTCGATTGCAAGGCCAATGCTCTAACCACTAAGCCATGTGCCTCCTTAATATTTCACACAAATAAAACTAGGTTAAAGTTACAATCCTGGATTCTATTCGTACCCAAATTCCAAAACATTTACACCTATTTCCATCCTCTTTACCTAATTGTTGCCTCCACAAGCTCCTTTAATATGGGGTAGCCTTTATTGGCTTACATACTACTTGAGGATGCAACATGGCTAAATAGTTAAGAAGTTCACTTTGCAATCATTAGGCCCCAGGTTCAATCTTACTGCTTGGCATCTTGAGCAAATGTCATTTACCATAGCCTTGAGTTGACCTATACCTTGTAAATAAAACTGGGTGGAGGGAAACTACTTGGAAGCCTGTTAGTAGGAATAGTGTGTAATTCAAAGAGTCAGACTTGTCACACTGAATCTCCTTGAGAATTACGTTAGGAGTACATATGTGTGTGTAAAAAGGATATGGATTTTTATAATGGCACGCATACACACACATACACACACACACATATATATATATATATATACACACACAGATCTATACACACACATAGATCTATAGACACACACACACACATATATACACACACACACACACACATCTGCACACATCTGCACACATATATGCATTTATACACATACACATATACACATATAACAGTGGTCTGCATAGTTGCTTAACATATTTATACAAATGGTTGCACACACAGATATACGTGTAGGTGCAGCCAAAGAGATGTAATGTAGAATGATGTAAAATATCTGACCAGAACAGTTGAATCTATTAGACATAAGTTCAAATCCTTGTGACAGACATTCACAGTAATATGAGCCAATGGTGTTAATACAGTTCTCTTGACAGGGATTGAAACCTTCAACACATTCATTGATATCTGAATATAATAAAAACAATAATAATTAGCCAAATACAAACAAAACATATAATCATCTAAATACATTATATATATATATATATGTGTGTCAGCCGGGCACATGAGTAGAAGGATATGCTTTTTGCCTGTGGCATATCACAAAATCGGATTTTTTATCTGAAGATACAGTTCCCATCACAACAACAAATACAAAAATTACATCTGGGATTGCATAAGAGAACCGTTGAAATAATTATTATGAATAAACAATTTATGTAACATCAGCATCTTTCTTAATGTCATTCTTATATATGTATATATATATGTATGTATATATATATATATATATATATATATATATATATATATATATATATATATATATATATTGTTATACTTTGGGAGGGTCATGTTGCCAATAAGAAACACACGCACCAGTTGCTTTCACTTCAATTTATTATAATAAATTTATAAATTTATAAATTTCTGGTTGGTTGGTTGGTTCCACAACCAGATAGTTGTTTATATATTGTCATAGTTCTTTCGTCCCACACTCTGTGACCTCTTCAGTGACTGGGGATTCTTTTCTTTGTTTTTGTGCCTCTCTTTTGTTCTGTCCTACGCCATTTTGTTTCTGTGTGTGTGTTGTGTGCTCAGTCTGCGCATGCGCCACATCCGGGTGTCTGTGTGTGTTTATGTTCATTTATTTATTTGTTTATTTACATGTTACTGGTTGGTTGTTTGTTCTATGTGTGTGTGTGTTTTCATTTTGTCCTTAATTGTAAGTTGTGATGTTGCTGTTCCACTCATATTTTCTATTTAATTTTGGTTGTAATTTATTATAATAAATTGAAGTGAAAGCAACTGGTGCGTGTGTTTCTTATTGGCAACATGACCCTCCCAAAGTATAACAATATCGGTTTCAACACACGATTTCAGATAAAGAATCTTGCTAAACAAATTCAGAAACGAATATATATATATATATATATATATATATATATATATATATATATATATATATATATATATATATATATATATATATATACCCTTGCAAGCAGGGAAAAAGCGGACGTAAAATGAAATGATGATGATGATGATATATGAGCAAGGTACGACACGGCCAGCTGGCCAGACTTGTCTCATGACATGGGCAACCTGTCTAACCCATGCAAACATGGAAAAACAAATGTTAAACAGTGATGATGATATGAACATAATTGTTTCTACTTTCGGCACAAGGCCAGCAATTACCCCAGTACTGGTACTTGAACATAATAGAATATATATATATATATGGAGGCATATGGCTTAGTGGTTAGAGCATTGGCCTTGCAATCGAAAGGTTGTGAGTTCAATTCTCAGACCAGGTGATGTGTTGTTTCCTTGAGCAAGACACTTTATTTCACATTGCTCCAGTTTACTCAGCTGTAGAAATGAGATGATAGGGACTGGGGTTCCTATCATTCCACTGCAAAGTGGTCGTGGAGGTGCCACGGCAAAAAAGCACCCAGCACTCTCTGTAAATGAGGTTGGTGTTAGGAAGGGCATCCAGCTGTAGAAATCAAGCCAGCATCAGTTCCCGTCCCACCCTTGCAAGCAGGGAAAAGTGGACGTAAAATGAAATGATGATGAAATATATAAGCAAAGTTATCTCAAATATCGAGTTTGAGGTGTGAGTGTATTAGAATTCATAGAATAATGGGAAGAACTCAACGCAAGGAAGCTGCTAAAACAGTTAAAACATTGACGCCATTTTGCTGTTTTAACAGCTTCGTTGTGTTGAGTTCTTCCCATTATTCTATGAATATATATATATATATATATATATATATATATATACACAAATAAAATACAGAATTACTATCTCGTAATTTTAGACACACAATTTACTGTCTTTATTTCTATATATATTATTATTATTATATATATACATATATATACATATTTATACATATATATATATATATATACACATATTTATACATATACATACATATATATATACATATTTATACATATAGATACATATATATATATATATATATATATACATATATATATATATATATATATGTATATATATATGTATATATGTATATGTATAAATATGTATATATATATATGTATGTATATGTATAAATATGTGTATATATATATATATATGTATAAATATGTATAAATATGTATAAATATGTATATATATATATATATATATATATATATATATATATATATATATATATATATATATATATATATATATCTTAAATAACAGTTCATGTTTTTAAGTTAAATCTTCACCTATCACTGGTTATCTATGGTAAAGATCAATACATTCAAAATAACACACAATAAAACTAATTAGAAATAATTCATACCTGACAACAGAACTTTCTTCCTTTTGCCATACAAAGCCATAATGTCAAGCATACACATCATGTTAAGATTCTTTATTTACAATGTACTATTAGCATTCTTTCAGTTTTCCTCACATTTGAAATGTAATTTTTAAATAATAATATTTTAACAGTGTAATTATGCTGCTAAATAGTAATTATTTTCTCTCATATTTTTATTAATTCCATTTCATTAAATTTATTTTGAAAGTTTTTTTTCCCTTTATTTTACCAAAGTAAATGATTAAATAAAAGCCAATAGTTCAGTTGACATGCCGTGATATTAAAATACTTTGGTGGAATCTTCAATAATGAGGTGATAAAAGCAGCTAAGAATCTAATTATGAGGATGACATGATGAAGACACATAAATGGATTGTGAACATTGAAGTATTGCTGTGAAGAAATGTTGCAGTCCAGGCACGCATAACTATTTCATTGGATCATATATATATATATATCATAAAACATGTCTATAGAATCACCAGATAAATATATATATATATATATATATATATATATATATATATATATATATATATATATATATATATATAAATATATATATATATATATATATATATATATATATATATATATATATATATATATATATATATATATATATATATATACATATATG
>OZ024746.1:16254297-16286797 GCA_964016885.1 Eledone cirrhosa | reverse complement strand
ACTACAGTAAGTAAGTCACTATTCTACCAATACTACAGTAAGTAAGTCACTATTCTACCAATACTACAGTAAGTAAGTCACTATTCTACCAATACTACAGTTAGTAAGTCACTATTCTACCAATACTACAGTAAGTAAGTCACTATTCTACCAATACTACAGTAAGTAAGTCACTATTCTACCAATACTACAGTAAGTAAGTCACTATTCTACCAATACTACAGTAAGTAAGTCACTATTCTACCAATACTACAGTTAGTAAGTCACTATTCTATCAATACTAGTTAGTATGTCACTATTCTACCAATACTAAAGTTAGTAAGTCACTATTCTACCAATACTACAGTTAGTAAGTCACTATTCTACCAATACTACAGTAAGTAAGTCACTATTCTACCAATACTACAGTAAGTAAGTCACTATTCTACCAATACTACAGTAAGTAAGTCACTATTCTACCAATACTACAGTAAGTAAGTCACTATTCTACCAATACTACAGTTAGTAAGTCACTATTCTATCAATACTAGTTAGTATGTCACTATTCTACCAATACTAAAGTTAGTAAGTCACTATTCTACCAATACTACAGTTAGTAAGTCACTATTCTATCAATACTAGTTAGTATGTCACTATTCTACCAATACTAAAGTTAGTAAGTCACTATTCTACCAATACTACAGTTAGTAAGTCACTATTCTACCAATACTACAGTAAGTAAGTCACTATTCTACCAATACTACAGTTAGTAAGTCACTATTCTATCAATACTAGTTAGTATGTCACTATTCTACCAATACTAAAGTTAGTAAGTCACTATTCTACCAATACTAGTTAGTATGTCACTATTATCTTGACTAGTTATTGATTTCTAATTTAGGCACAAGGCCAGAAATTTTGGAGGAATGACAAAGTTGAATAAACGAACCCCAGTATGTAACTGGTACTTTATTTTATCGACCCTGGAAAGATGAAAGGCAAAGTTGATCCTGGTGGGATTGGAACTCAGAATGTTATGTGCCAGAACAAACACCACAATGTCATTTTATCTGATGTTCTACCAATTCTGCCAATCCACCACCTTCTCTTGACTTCTTATTAATAGAAAATAAAAGCCATATTATATAAAAAGTTACAAGTACAAATAAAACATAGAAAAAAAAAGAAATCTGAACTTTAATCTGCTTACCTGTACACCTGTGGGATTAATCATTTGAAAATATTACCTGGAAGAAAGTTCAGGTTACTCACCTATACAGGAATAGCCATCATAAGAAAGTTTCAACCCAACAGAGCTACATATACACTTATAGGAACCTTCTAGATTGATGCAAGCTTCTCCACAAGTTACGTTTCCATCAGAACATTCATCTATATCTGAAGAAGAAAGAAGTCAGTAGAACAGGAAACTAGAATTAAGTAGAATGGAGAGTTGTGAAGTAAATGTTATGAAAGACTGGAGTCTACAGTATTTGGTGGTCAGAGATAATTTAGGGTTTAGGAGAGAGACTCTTAGATCAGGACAAACATGTGACATCTTTACTGGTGGTGCAACAGTAAAATACTCTGTAAAGTGGTAGTACGGGTGCCATGGTAGAATGCACCCAATACATTCTGTAAAGTGCTAGTGCCATTATATATCTAGTAGTAGTAGCATCAGCAGCAGTAGTAGTAGTAGTAGCAGCAGCAGCAATGTTGCAATTACCATCACTACATCATCATAATCACTATTTTATATCTATTTTCCATGCTTACATGGGTTTGATGGGTTGTCACACAGAAGCTAGACAAGCAAGTCAAACGACTGTTTCTTGTTCATATGTTCCATTTTTGGCATGGTTTCTATGGCTGGATGTCCTTCCTAATGCCAACCACTTCACAGCATGTAGTAGGTTTACTGGGTTGTTTTCTCATAGTACCACAACTACTACCATCTGATAGGGTGTAAATATTTCATATTAACTCCATACATTCAGGGTTGGATTTAGACCATAGGGGTGGGATACTTCAGGTTTGGTAGGGACCCTTAAAAGTTAGAATACACAGCAAACACCCCAATTTTACATATCAAAATTAGCTTGGCACAAGTAATTGGAATTGAAAAGGTATAGATACAGGTATTAAATTCAAAAATCCTAACCATCCTAAAACTAAAAAGCCCAGCTGAGGGTACAAATAAATTGCTAGAGCCGTTACTACAGGGGACTTGGGGCAGTTCCTTCCTTTTCACACCCATTAAATCCGGCCTTGCATACATTTGTCCAGAAGAGAATGAGGAGATTGAATCAAAACACTCTTTACTACTAGTACTGCCATTATAATATCAGAGTAACTGCAGATTTTGACCAGGGTTTTACCCTAGAGTTGAAATGGTAGCTGTACTCCGCCAGTACAATATTTGTAGGGAATCCTGTTAGGGATTATTTCTTCCCACAAAAATTCATCAATCAAAGAAGTTAAGATGGTTAGATGATGATTTTAATGATGAACAAAGTCTGAAGAACATGTGAAGTCCTTTGATAATTTTTCAAGCTAAGAATAGTGTATTTTATGCCAAAATATCAGCTGTACAAACAATATATTTCAAAAAGTGAGGGAGATAAATTGTTACAATCACTACTCTATAGTTTTCCTGATTCATTTTTCTTGTATAAACACTATTTTAGAAATATGCCCCAAATATTGTGTGTTAACTATTTATGTGTTTGTATATATATTATATTATATATATATATATATGTACATGCACAGAATGACAAACACGTACACACACACACACACACACACACACACACACACATATATATATATATATATGTATATATACATGCACAGAATGACAAACACGTACACACACACACACACACACATATATATATATGTATATATACATGCACAGAATGACAAACACGTACACACACACACACACACACACACACACACACACATATATATATATATATACATGCACAGAATGACAAACACGTACACACACACACACACACACACACACACACATATATATATATATATATATTATATATATATATATATATATATATATATATATATATATATATATATATATATATATGCACAGAATGACAAACACGTACACACACACACACACACACATATATATATATATATATATATATATATACACATGCACACACACACACGTAGATGATTGACTGTCAGGCAACAGACAAATTGACTTAAGAAGGAAAGGGAAAAGGTAGCAAATTATGGTAAAACATCTTCTGTTATTCCATCTGGAGAAGTGGGTGGTAGGGGAGTTGGAGCGTGAGAGTGCCCCCGGGGGGGGGGGGGGGTATGAAGGAGTTGTGTGGGGTGTCTACTGCACTGAGCCCATTTTTTCTATCCTTCCCCCCATCGACTGAGTGTAGGTGAGGCAGGGTGGGGGTGGTGGACATGAAACAATATTAGTGAAAGGGTGGGGTCATGAGGAGAAAATAACCATAAAGTCTGGAAATTGACAAGTTAGAGACAACAAACAAGGTGTGTGGTGGGGGTGAGGTGGGGGGTGTTAGGATGTATTGGTACATTGATAGGTGGGGTGGGTAGGGGGGGGGGGGTAAGGTGTTGGTGGAGCATGGTAAATTGAATTATAGATAAATAAGCGACAAGATGATAAAAGAAACAGCAGGTAAGGTAGACAAAATGACAGGCTAGAGTAGTTGATAAATAATATATAAATCAATAGACAGACAGGGAGAGGGGGGACGAGGGGGTGATGGGTTGACTGGAAGGAGGGGTGGGGGTGGTCGAACAGACAATGTAGGGAGGAGGAGGGGGAGGGGGGGATAGGAAATAATTCCAGAAATAACAGCAATAATGGAAATAATAACAATAACTACACACACATATATATATATGGGTCTCTCTCTCTCTATATATATATATACATATATATATATATGTGTGTATGTGTGTGTATGTGTATGACTCCTACACACCTCTTCTCCCAGACAACAATGACAGTAATAATAATAGCACTATGATGATGATGATGATGATGGTGATTATGATGAGGATAAAGATGATATTAGTTATAATAAAAACATAATAACATAACAGCAAAAGCAAGGAAAGTATATGTCCCGATGACCCACCCACCATGACCACCGACCACTGTTGCCATGTGCTTCTGTCATAGCTGACTGAACATAGGTCTTAAGCCATCCTTGATTGACCAGGAGTTTGCCTTTCCATGACAGAAATCTAGGCAGGATGTTTTGTGAAAGACCAGCAGTCACCGATGCATGTCCCCGACTCTACATAGCACAAAACTTGTTTCTGAGATACAAAGTCTTTATCATTCATCATCATTTCATTTTACGTCCCCTTTTCCCTGCTTGCAAGGGTGGGACGGGAACTGATTCTGGCTTGATTTCTACAGCTGGATGCCCTTCCTAACACCAACCTCATTTACAGTGAGTGCTGGGTGCCTTTTTTGCCGTGGCACCTCCACGACCACTTTGCAGTGGAATGATAGGGACCCCGGTCCCTATCATCTCATTTCTACAGCTGAGTAAACTGGAGCAATGTGAAATAAAGTGTCTTGCTCAAGGAAACAACACATCACCCGGTCTGAGAATTGAACTCGCAACCTTTCGATTGCAAGGCCAATGCTCTAACCACTAAGCCATGTGCCTCCAGTTTATATTTATTTAAAACCCTCCCCTCATAAATTATGTAAGAACCTTTGTCAAGTTCATTGAAAATGCCAGCATCTTAATGAGAAAGTTGGTTCTATCACTAGAAACCTGCAAATTCTTGATTATTTTCCAAGTAATTTGAAAATCACAGGCAGTGTCTTTCATTAGAAATATGATAATGAAAGGGTTAAAATGTTTATATTTATCTAAAACACTTCCATTATAATTTTAAGTAAGAAACTTTGTTAAATTATGTCTAAAACAGTAACTTGATAATAAGAATGTTAGTTATATTACTAAGTTTTTGGTTATTTTATATTTTAAATCAAATTAAACTGTGGAAAGGAGAATGAAGAAAAAAACAAACACCATATACTGAAACATAGTGAATAAGATACCCCCCACCAACACACACATATGTTCATCTCTCTCTCTCTCTCTCTCTCTCTCTCTCTCTATATATATATATATATATATATATATATATATATATATATATATATATATATATGTATGTATATATATATATGTGTATATTTTCCCACATCTTACATTAAATATTTTTCCATTTTGACGTTATAGTCACTTATATATTATGAAATACTGTTGGCTTCACGCTCACAATAATTTCTATACTTTCATTTATATATATATATGTATATATATATATATGTATGTATATAGTATGTATACTATATATATATATATATATATACATATATATATATATATAAATATTTATGTATATTATATATATATGTTTATGTATATTATATACATATATATATGTATATACATATATATATGTATATATATATATATATATTATATACATACATATATATATACATACTATATACATACATATACATATATATATATATGGATATGTATGTATACATACATATATATATACATACTATATATATATATATATATATATATAGTATACATACTATATACATACATATATATATATATATATATACATACTATATACATATATATATATATATATATATATATATATATATATATATATATATATATATACATACTATATACATATATATATATGTATATAACTTTAAATAAAATAAGATGTCTCCAGAGGAAAGACAAAAATTAAAAAAAAAATTATAAGTGGGGTCACAGTCCCTGAGGGAGGATCACACAAAAAAAGCCACAACCCCACATCACCAACTACACCAACCACACCACCAAACACTCCACCAGCCGCACCAACTACACCTAATGTATCAACTACACCCACTACACCAACCAGACCACCCACACCACCTCCAAACAATGTAGCTTTATTTCTTTGTCTTGGTGGCAGACAAACATGAAGACCAAGTAAATTAGAAACAGTGTGAAATAAATAAATTGTACAGAAAAAATATGACAGCAACACAGGGAGACAGGTATTTATGTAAACAACTACCCCAACCCACCTGTTCTGCCCTAATCATCCACTCCCTTCAAGGTAATAGCACCCCTACCATTACATCCTAAAACCCTCTGTATAGCAATGTTTTAAACTGGAGTAATGGAACAAGTTATTTTCTTTAGTAAATATACAGTACTGTTAACAGTTTAATTACAATATAGGAA
Source organism: Eledone cirrhosa (assembly GCA_964016885.1). Lineage (NCBI taxonomy): Eukaryota > Metazoa > Mollusca > Cephalopoda > Octopoda > Eledonidae > Eledone > Eledone cirrhosa. Next base: position 16,280,501 of record OZ024746.1, on the reverse strand, counting down.
AGACACCAGGACTGGTGTGTTAGTGGAGAGAATGGCCTTCATCCATTTCTTCAATGTGAAATATGAAGGTAACATTGTCAGAGCTACAGTATATGATGTCATGAGACATAAGTAAACATGTTGTTTCAAGAGCATAAATGATATTAAGACAATATGTCAATAAAGCTGCAGTTTGGTATTAAACAAAATGGCATATTCACATGATATATCTTATTCTTTAGTTCCCTTTGTTCCCTATGAAGTATTGGGGGATGAAACATCTCCATCCTGCATCGTAGCAAGCCCTTGTCACAGACCTGCTTACTGACCAGGAATTCCTCTACAAACACCAACTATGTTTTGACAGGTCAGTCTTCCATGGTTGTTAGTGTTGTCAGGGGATTGCTTCCTGTTCAGGACTTCCTTTACAGACTCCAAATAAGTTTTTATGAGTCAGCTTTCCATGGTTGCAAGCCTTGTCATGGGCCTGCTTCCTGTCCAGGCACGAATAAGCCAAGACTTCCTCTACAGACCCCAAATGGGTTTTGATGGATTTGCCTTCAATGGTTCCAAGCCCTTGTCACATACCTGCTTCCTGACCAGCTCTTCCTCTACAGCCCTCAACAAGCTTTTGACAGCTCAGCTCAGCCTTCTATGTTTGTTAGCATTGTCATGAGCTTGGTTCTTCTCCAGGTTCAGATCAGCCAGGTCTTCCTCTACAGACCTCAACTAGGTTTTGATGTCAGCCATGTTTCCTGTGTCTTCCTCTTGGTGTCTTTCATTGCTCTCATTATAGACATGAACAGCACATGACCAAGCATTGAAGGTCTGTTCATTGTTTCTGATAATTGTTCTTAATGTGGTGGATGCCTAAATGTATTTGTGGGGTAATTGCTGACCTTGTGACAAAAGTAGAAACAATTGTTAATATTTGGTTTGTTTACAAGTAAACAGCCTCATAAACACCAGATGGGAGATGACAGCATCATCCTTTTGTTCCAGCAGTAGCTGAAGTTAAGATTGTTAGCTTCATACTCAAACATTCTACATACAAATATGGGCAGTTTTATTTATATCTATCTATCTCTCTCTCTGTATATATATATATATATATATATCACCATTGTGTGCATATATATATATATATATATCACTATTGTCTATATAGATATATCACCTTTGTATATATATTATTGTGTGTATATATGTATCAGAATTATGTATATACATCTATATTGTCATCATGTACACACATCTATATCACCATTGTATATATACATCTAAATGTGTGTTTTAATATATCACATTATGGTGATGAATATAGATATTTGTGTACAAAATAAATATTACAATATAAATGTGTTAGACATAAAATATACCTGTCTAGTGACTATAACACTTTAGCTGTAGGTATATATATATATATATATATATATATATATATATATATATATATATATATATATATGTATATATTTATTCATCGTACTCTGTCGTTTGCTTTGTTATTTCTATTTACTTTTTGCAAACATACCATATATACATACATATATGGTGGCTGCCAAACTCGTTTTCGAGTACGGCCACTACTTTATATCCATGTAGGAGAACCCCTACCGATGCGCTGAACAAGTGTGACATTTTAGTCCAGCCAGCGACTTGAAAACTCTGGTACAAACACTACACCTGTGACAATTATTGACACATAGTGCTGGGCCCATGGTACCATGTGACGACAAGTGCAGAGAGATCTCCAGATATAAAGCAATGCCTGTGCCGTGAAGCTTTTATAGTGAGCAAAGGCACTGCACAAAGCCAGTCCCACTCTCTTAACCAAGATGATATTTACCAAAAAGAAGAACAAGTCAACATCATTGGATACCATCAGGGTTGCAGGTGTTATATCAGAGTTTTCCTTCTCCTAGAATTCTACCTTGACAAAGGCTAAGGGGTCATCTCTCACATACATATATACATACATACATATATACATACATACATAGAGACAGCCAGATAGATTTTATCTTTACAAGAAGGCAAGACACTCTGTCTTGTAAACACAAAGTCCCTTCCTGGTAAAGAATGCACCAACATAACCTTATAATTAGTGACCTCATACTCAGGGCTAGACAAACTCAACGACAGAGGACAACCTTGAGGAGAAGAATGTGAAAGTTGAAGGACCCCACCAGTAACAAATTTACTTGATGCTTTTGACAGTAAGGAAGAGCAAATAGGGACATAGAATACAGAGGATCAGTGGGAATTCCTGAAAGATAACCTTCTGAAGGTGACAGACGAAATCTGTGGCTGGAGTAGGCCTCCAGGGAGAAGATGAGTGACTTGGTGGTGGAACAGTAGGGTAGAGGAGACAATTAAGGTCAGGAGACAGGCATGGAAAGAATGGTGGGATGGTGGAAGTAGAGAAAACTACCAGAAGGCAAGGAGTGGAACTAGATGACAAAGGAACACTGGCGAGAACTTTAGGAGGAGAAAAGCTCATCTGTGCTATAACATGCCAAAATAGAACATGAGGGCTCAATAGAAAACATAGAAATAAAGATACTATCCACACATAGAACTGACGCAACACTCAGACACATTATGGAAGCCACTCACATAATAGAAAATAGTCCTAGCCTGAACAGAAAGCATGAGTGGAATAGTAACAATAAACAACTTAATGACTGAAGACAGAATAAAGACACAAACAGAAAAATAACAAACAATACATACCCACACACACATAAAACACACATATGGCAAACACAAAAAACATACAATGTATGTGTTTCTTTGTCTTGGCAATAATAGCAACATGACCATTCCCAAATACAACAATATATATATATATATATATATATATCCGGAGGTATATGATTTTTAAAGCGATGAATATACCAATGAAGGTTGGAAAATCACTGACGAAGGACTATTTTTATCATATGTAACCCATGTGCAACCACGCAGTATTCTTTCTTCTCATGTTTTTTATATATATATATGGTGGCTGCCAACTTGTTTTCGAGTACGGCCACTACTTTATATCAATGTAGGAGAACCCCTACCGATGCGCTGAACGAGTGTGCCATTTTAGTCCAGCCAGCGACTTGAAAACTCTGGTACAAACACTACACTTGCGACAATTATTGACACATAGTGCTGGTCCCATGGTACCATGTGAGGACAAGTGCAGAGAGATCTCTAGATATAAAGCAATGCCTGTGCCGTGAAGCTTTTATAGTGAGCAAAGGCACTGCACAAAGCCAGTCCCACTCTCTTAACCGAGATGATATTTACCACAAAGAATATATATATATATATATCTTTAATCAAATCAGACCGAGGAAACAATGTTTCGTAGGTCTTTCCAATTGCTAATACTATCTATCGGTCGCAACTCCTGGTAGAAGGAGCAACGTGAAATAAAGTGTCTTGCTCAAGTCCAGGAATCGAACTCACAATCTCAAGATTGTGAATCCAATTCCCTAACAACTCAGCCACACGCCTTCACTATATATATATATATATATATATATATATATATATATATATATATATATATATATATATATATATATATATATATATATATATATATATATATATATATATATATATATATATATATATATATATATATATATATATATATATATATATATATATATATATATATATATATATATATATATATATATATATATATATATATATATGTGTGTGTGTGTGTGTGTGTGTGTGTGTGTGGCAGTTGGAAAAAATGGTTTAAGTTATGTTTAATTTTCATTATTTTTCAACATATGGCGGTGGATTGCCAGTATCGGTAGAGGGTCGGACGCCATGCTTTGACGCATAGGGTTACGGCCCTTTCCATTCTGAGTTCAAATCCCGCCGAGGTTAACTTTGCCTTTCATCCTTACGGGGTCGATAAAATAAAGTACCAGTAATACACTGGTTAATTGCTGGCCTTGTGCCAAAAGTAGAAACAATTATTTTTCAACATATACTCGGTCTAGGTCAATTCACTTCTGCAAGCATTGATACCAGCCTTTAGGTCCACCTGTGTAAAAATGAGGGCAATGTGATTTAGACCATGTCAAAGCAGCTTTTTTTATATCTTCAGCTGGGATCATCTTCAACCTCATCTCTTCAACTTCTAAAACAACTTATTCATTTGTAGGTTGTTGATTTTGGGTGTGTGTGTGGGGAGGGGGACATTTTCCCCATAAACTTGCTCTAGAGCATCACTGGTTTGGCTGCTCTTCCACCCTAGCTTCACCATCAATTTGATGTTTTGATGGAGGCTATGTTGCTGGAGCGGGTGCTGACTTGCGACTGGTGGCACTGCACTGCAACATGCATTTAAGGGTTCATGTTAGAACATGTTATCACACGTTAATACGAGAACATCCAGGTGCAGTGAGATCAAAATCCCTGCATATGATTTTTAGCTATGTACTTTTCCATGGACCTTTTGAAGCCCCCACCTATATATACTTATATAATTGTTTCTACTTTTGGCACAAGGCCAGCAATTACATTTTATCGACCCCTTAAGGATGAAAGGCAAAGTTAACCTCAGCGGGATTTGAACTCAGACCATAAAGGGCCGTAACTCTTTGCTGCAAAGCATTGCGTCTGACACTCTACCGATACTGCCAATCCACTGGCAGCATCTCAGTTTTGAAAATTGCCATCCCTTGACCTTTTTTCATATATGGGTGGTGAACATGACTTTTTAATCCTGCCAAGGACTTAGATTCCTTTCTGCATATGCTGTAGCAAAAGAAAAGAGATGAATGTTGTTAAGATCAAGTGATGCCTGTGCTTCAAGCTTTTTTAAGTGAAGAAAGACCTTGCACTGGACCAATCCCACTCATTGAACAATGGTGGCAGTTATCTAAAAAGAAGAACAGGTCAACATCATAAGTGGCCATCGAGTTGCAGGCTTTATATCAAAATTTTCCTTCTCTTAGAATGATATCCTAATAAGAACTAAGGGTCTCTCACTCCTGGTTGACTAACTGTGCACTCAGGCACCAAACCAATCATTTCCATGTCCCCATACATATGTCTCTCTCTCTCTCTCTATACATATATATATATATATACAAACATACATACTTACATACATACATACACACATACCTATGTATTTATCAATAAACACTATTTCCTATATTCTTAATGTAAACTGTACCACAAATCACAAAATAAATTATTCTCTATTTAACAAGAAATGCAGTGAAACCCAAATTTTAAAAATTATTTTCATTTATTTAATTGATTAATTAAGCTCACATGAATATCCAGTGAAATTTAATACTGTGTCTGAGAAATGGGCATCGGACATGTTTAATATTGGCTAGCATATCAGTTTAACGAGAGGAGAGTGTTGCTGCTAGTGAGTGCAACGGTAAGCAGTATGGAGTTGTATACTGCAGTTGTTGGCAGCAGTGATAAGAATCTATTGCACCAAAACAAGCGTCTAGTATTGATCTAAAATATTGCTGGATGTCTATACTGTGTCTATATTGTGGCTATACTGTGGCTATACTGTGGCTATACTGTGGCTGTGTGGCTGTGTATCTATATGTGTGTGTGTTTGGGTGTCTATACTGTGGCTGTGTGTCTATCTGTCTATATTGTGGCTGTGTGTCTGTGTGTATCTATATGTGTGTGTGTGTTTGGGTGTTTATACTGTGTCTGTGTGTCTATGTGTCTGTGTGTTTATATTGTGGCAGTGTGTGTGTGTATCTATATGTGTGTGTGTTTGGGTGTCTATACTGTGACTGTGTCTATGTGTCTATGTGTCTATATTGTGGCTGTGTGTGTGTCTATATGTGTGTGTGTGTGTCTATATGTGTGTGTGTGTTTGGGTGTCTATACTGTGGCTGTGTGTGTGTGTGTCTGTGTGTGTGTGTGTGGTTGGGTGTCTATACTGTGGCTGTGTGTGTGTGTGTCTATATATGTGTGTGTGGTTGGGTGTCTATACTGTGGCTGTGTGTGTGTGTGTCTGTGTGTGTGTGTCTATATTGTGGCTGTGTGTGTGTGTGTCTATATGTGTGTCTGTGTGTCTGTGTGTCTATATTGTGGGTGTGTGTGTGTGTGTGTGTCTATATGTGTGTGTGTAGTTGGGTGTCTATACTGTGGCTGTGTGTGTGTGTCTATATGTGTGTGTGTGGTTGGGTGTCTATACTGTGGCTGTGTGTGTGTGTCTATATGTGTGTGTGTGGTTGGGTGTCTATATTGTGGCTGTGTGTGTGTGTGTGTGTCTGTGTGTCTATATTGCGGCTGTGTGTGTGTGTGTCTATATGTGTGTGTGTGGTTGGGTGTCTATATTGTGGCTGTGTGTGTGTGTGTGTGTCTGTGTGTCTGTGTGTCTATATTGTGGCTGTGTGTGTGTGTGTCTATATGTGTGTGTGTAGTTGGGTGTCTATACTGTGGCTGTGTGTGTGTGTGTGTGTCTATATGTGTGTGTGAGTGGTTGGGTGTATGCTTATGTCTGCCTGTGTGACTATGTATGTCTGTATGTGTGTGTGTATCAGTATGTGTGGCTGTGTGTTTGTGTGGTTGTGTGTCTGTGTGTTTGTGTGGTTGTGTGTCTGTGTGTTTGTGTGGTTGTGTGTCTGTGTGTTTGTGTGGTTGTGTGTCTGTGTGTTTGTGTGGTTGTGTTTGTATAGCTGTGTGTCTGAGCATGTTCATTTGTGTGTATGTCTGTGTGTAAGTCTGAGTGTGAGTGTGTGTGTGTCTGAGTGGATGAGTGTATGTCTATGTGTTTATGTGTACATGTGTGTATGTATGTTTATGTGTACATATGTGTATGTGTGTGTATGTTTATGTGTACATGTGTGTATGTATGTGTGTGTATGTGTGTCAGTGTGCGTGTGTGTGTCAGTGTCCATGTGTGTGTGTGTCAGTGTGTCTATGTGTGTGTGTGTGTCAGTGTGTGTGTGTGTGTGTGTCAGTGTCCGTGTGTGTGTCAGTGTCCGCGTGTGTGTGTGTGTGTGTGTGTCAGTGTCAGTGTGTGTGTGTGTCAGTGTCTGTGTGTGTCAGTGTCAGTGTCCATGTGTGTGTGTCATTGTCAGTGTGAGTGAGTGTGTGTGTGTCAGTGTCCATGTGTGTGTATGTGTGTGTCAGTGTCAGTGTCCATATGTGTGTATGTGTGTGTCAGTGTCCATGTGTGTGTATGTGTGTGTCAGTCTCAGTGTCCATGTGTGTGTATGTGTGTGTCAGTGTGTGTGTCCATGTGTGTGTATGTGTGTGTATGTGTGTGTCAGTGTGTGTGTCCATGTGTGTGTATGTGTGTGTCAGTGTGTGTGTCCATGTGTGTGTATGTGTGTGTATGTGTGTGTCAGTGTGTGTGTCCATGTGTGTGTATGTGTGTGTAACCACTGAAATAGTCAGTTTTCAGTTGAGTTGTTACAGTGGCAGTGAAATTTGCTGGTCTGTCTAGACCTAGCCTCCCCCTCAATCTCTTCCTCAGTCTCCTCCTCCAACCCATCTCTCCCTCTCCTCTCCCTCCTCCTACACCCTCAACTTGCTATGCTCTTCTCTCTCTCTCTCTCTCTCTCTCTGCCACCTCCTCCACCTCCTCTTCCTACACCCCCAAACCTGCTACTCCTCTCTCTCTCTCTCTCTCTCTCTCTCTCGCTCTATCTCTCTCTCGCTCTATCTCTCTCTCGCTCTATCTCTCTCTCGCTCTCTCTCTCTCTCGCTCTATCTCTCTCTCTCTCTCTCGCTCTATCTCTCTCTCGCTCTATCTCTCTCTCTCTCTCGTCCCCCTCCTCCTCCTGTTTGTTGTTGTTATTGTTGTTGTTGTTGACAATGTGATGAGAAGAAACCACTTGCTTAAGATGTGTGGGTACAGGAAGTGATGAGTGGTGGGTGGTTGTGGCCGGTGCTGTGGCGGCTGGTCTTCTCATTGTGTAGATGAGGAAGGATGAAGACAGAAAAGAAAAGAATATGTTTGGGGGTGAGGGGCAGTGTTGCTGGTGTTATTTGTGGTGGTGGTGGTGGTGGTGATGGTGGTGGTGGTGGTGCTGATGGTGGTGGTGGTGGTGGTGATGGTGGTGGTGGTGGTGGTGATGATGGTGGTGGTGGTGGTGGTGGTGATGGTGGTGGCGGTGGTGGTGCTGATGGTGGTGGTGGTGGTGGTGGTGGTGGTGGTGGTGGTGGTGGTGGCGGTGGTGGTGGTGGTAGTGGTGGTGGCGGTGGTGGTGCTGATGGTGGTGGTGGTGGTGGTGGTGGTGGTGGTGATGGTGGTGGCGGTGGTGGTGCTGATGGTGGTGGTGCTGATGGTGGTGGTGGTGGTGGTGGTGGTGATGGTAGTGGCGGTGGTGGTGCTGATGGTGGTGGTGGTGGTGATGGTGATGATGGTGATGGTGGTAGTGGTGGTGTTAGTGATGGTGGTGGTGGTGGTAGTGGTGGTAGTGATGGTGGTGGTGGTGGTAGTGGTGGTAGTGATGGTGGTGGTGGTGGTGGTAGTGGTGATGGTGGTGATGTTGGGGGTGGTGGTGTTGATGATGGTGGTGATTTTGGTGGTGATGATGGTGGTGATGTTGGTAATGGTGATGATAATGTTGGTGGTAGTGATGGTGGTGGTGATGGTGATGGTGGTGGTGATGTTGGTGGTGATGATGATGTTGGTGGTAGTGATGGTGGTGGTGATGGTGGGGAAGGTGGTGGTGGTGGTGGTGATGAAGTTAGTGATGGTGATGATGATGTTGATGGTAGTGATGGTGGTGGTGATGGTGATGGTGGTGATGGTGATGTTAGTGATAGTGATGGTGGTAGTGATGGTGGTGATGATGGTGGAGAGAAGGAAGAAACTAAATTGGAAGAAAGAGAGGGAAGGGGAGGGGGAAGGTAGATAAATGAAAAATAAAATGAATGAAAAGAAAAAAGAATGAAAAGGAATAAGAAAAAAAGGAAACCTCTAGAAAAGAAAAGAAAAGAAAAGAAAAGAAAAGAAAAGAAAAGAAAAGAAAAGAAAAGAAAAGAACAGAAAAAAGCAAATAAAATAAGAAATTATAAGAAATATGGAAGGAAATAGCTGGGGGGGGGGGGGGTCGGAGAAGATTTCTTCAGTTTTTCCATTAGTTTCTCCTTTGCAATAAGCAACAACACTAGCAGCAGTTGACCCCTCACCTCTGCTCCCACCCTCACCACAATCCCACCCCCTGTCATGCCTGCTCCCTTCGGCACCACAAACCCACTCCCTTGGCAGTGAAATTCACAGGGAATCTTTGTCCAAAAAAGAAAGAAAAAAACCCCACTATTTAGGGGGTTTTGATGAATTTTTTATGGTCTTCATATATTTGGGGAGGGAAAGAGTGGTGGTGGGGGGGGGGGGGGGGGGGGGAGATGAAAAAAATAGAGAAAAGTGAAAGTAGAGTGGAAAGGAGAGGCAAATATAAGCTATTTAGTTGTAAATTGTTTATATATATATATTTTTCCTTCTATGTTTACTTGTCTCACTCGCTTTACAGCTTTACGCGACTCACTTGTCCCAATAGCTTATTTTAGTTATTGCTCGCACCAACCTGAGGTATATGATTTTTAATGCGATGAAATACCAATGATGGTTGGCAAATCACTGATGAGGGACTAATTTTATAATATGTAATCCATGTGCAACCATGGAGTATTCTTCTCCCCATGTTTTTCATATATATATATATATACATACATACTGACATATAGAGATAGGTAAAATCCTGACTGAGGTGCCAAGCTGTGTAGCAGCTGCTAACATTGATACACACTTGAAAAGGCATGCTGAACACATAAGCCGAAACTTCTTGGCACCATGGTCAGGATTTTACCAATCTCTATTCCCACTCTGCATCTGTCCATGCATTGAGTACTTCCATGATTAGTGGTTTCACTGGTATGAGCACTACAGACTCTCTCTCTCTCTCTATATATATATATATATATATACAGAGAGAGAGATGGTCGGTCGTCCTCGGGTCTATGATTTTCAGCCCCATGGATTTTATCTGTTACATTCATTTATTATATTTCGAATACCTGATGATATCACCGGATTCATTATACATAGTTTGTATAGCTCTCACAAGCCATTCATCTACACCTAGTTTTCTAAGAGCCCACCAGATAATGGAGCCGGGGACTATGTCAAAGGCTTTTTCCAGATCTACAAAAGCTAAGTAGAGGGGTTTACTTTTAGCTAGGTACTTCTCTTGTAGTTGTCGTACAAAGAAAAGAGCGTCTGTGGTACTTTTACCTGACACAAACCCAAACTGCATTTCATCTAGATCAATTCGCTCTCTGATTAGTTGCGCTATAACTCTTTCTGTGACCTTCATGACCTGGTTAACTAACTTAATGCCTCTATAGTTTCCTCTATCTAGAGCATCTCCTTTACCCTTGTAGCAGTTAATGATGATGCTGCTACGCCAGTCTTTTGGTATGACCCCATTCTGTATTACTTGGTTAACTATACGGGTGACCATAGTATGTCCCACCATTCCAGATGCCTTCAACATATCAGCAACTATCTCCGAAGGCCCAGCTGCCTTGCCTGTGTTCATATCTTTGATTGCCTTACTTATTATACTACCTTTAACTTGCACTGCTGGTCCTTCTATTGGATCGATTTGGGGCAGACTATCTTTTTCCCACTTATTCTCCTCATTTAATAGTCTCTCGTAGTGACACTTCCAGGCTATCTTCTTATCAGTATCAGTGAGGGCAAGTACACCGTTATCATTACGGACACACTTCTCCCTGACAATATCACGGTTTTCCTTGACACATTGTCTAGCAATCCTGAACACCTCACATTGTAGAACATGCTTGAACTTTCTATCCTCTGCTTCCCTTTTTGCAAGGTACACTTGTCTCCTAGCTTTTCTCCTGGCCACTTGATAGTGCTCTCTACTTCCCCCATCCTGCCATACTTTCCAAGCCTGCTTTTTGGCCTTGATTGTCTCTTCTACCTTACTGTTCCACCACCAAGTTACTCTCCTCCTGTCAATAGGTCTGCTCCAGCCACAGATTTCATCCGTTGCTTTCAGCAGGTTCCCTTTCAAGTATTGCCACTGTTCCTCTATATCGCACGTCTCTAATTGCTCTTCCTTATTGTCAAAGGCATCAAGTAATAAGCTTTTAAATTTGTCACTGGCTAGGGGGTCCTTCAACTTCCATATTCTTCTCCCCAAGGTAGGCCTCCTCTGTCATCGAGTACGTCTATTTCTGATTGTGAGGTCACTAACTACTAGGTTATGTTGGGAGGTGCATTCTTCAAGGGGGAGGGATTTAGTGTTTACAACAGACACTTTGTCCCGTCTTCTAGTAAGGATATAATCTATCTGGCTGACGTGTTCCCCTGATCTATAGGTGATCAAGTGGTTTTCACGTTTTTTTAAGTTTGTGTTACAGATAGTTAGGTTATTGGCGTCACAGAATTCCAGGATTCTGAAGCCTTCCTCATTTCTATTTCCAACTCCATAGCCTCCATGGATTCCATCATAACCATCACTATGTTGTCCAACGTGACCGTTTAGATCGCCAGCAATAATTTAGGTAGTCGCTGTCGGTTATTTGGGGGGTAGTGTGCATTAACGTCTCATAGAACCTGTCCTTTATAACGTCAAGTAGATCAGATTGGGGTGCATAAGCGGATATTATTGTCACAGTAGTTTTATTTAGAACTAGCCTTATTTTAATTATTCTGTCATTTACTCTATTTACGTCGATTACCTTATCTACCCATTTTTCAGCTAACATAATTCCTACTCCACCCAGTCCGTTGTTGTTTCTCACCCAGAAAAGTTTATAGTATCGTTTTTTACCCACGATGAATCTGGCAGACCTCCCCTCTCCACCTAATCTCTTGAATACAACAAACATCAACTTCTTTACGTTCAAGCATCTCTACAACCTCATTTGAACGACCTTTTAGTGTGCCATGGTAAAACTCTGAAGTTGGGAGGGTGGGATGGATGGGTTAGAGGGGCAGGGAGGAGTGTGGTAGACGGAATTATGTTGGTCATTTCTGTCTGAAATAGAGAGGGGTCTTTGTATTTTCGTACTGCAGCAGGAGGTGAATTTATCTTTATCAGTGACATCGTCATTGAATGCTTAGACTTTCCAAATCTCTGCAGTCAACCCATCAAACAGGTCTAAACTTAAGGAGTAGTAACTGGGGCGGTAGCTTTGCTATACTGATTTATTAGGGAACTTACTAAAGCCGCTGAGTTATGATTGGACCATTAGCAATGGTGGTGTGTGGGGGTGAGAGAGCGGGAAATGGGTAACTTTAGGAGAAGGATATAATTTAGGAAGGGTCCAACAGAATGAGACAACTCATTTAAAAACATGTAAATATTAATTGAAAATCTGAGAGAAACAAATGGGGAATTTGAATTGTAGACTAGCATAGAGAGAAAGAGCAAAGTGATTACAAATTTAGGGAGCGAGATACAGGAAGGTTCTAGAATAATTAGGAGAAGGATTTGATTTAGGAAGGGTCCAACAGAATGAGACAAATCATTTAAAAACAAGTAAATATTAATTAGTAAAAAGTACACTAGGAACTGAAGTGTATAATAAAGTTATATCTGTAGAAATATAAAGTGCGTAACTGAGACTGCACCAACGTGTATAAATATATACACATATCTAATATGTAGGCATGTAACCTATAAAATGCACCCAGTCCTCCCTGTTAGAAGGTGGTTTTGATGACACAATAAAATGCTCCCATTACACACTGTAAAGTGATTGGCATTAGGCTGGGCATCCAGCCAGAGAGACCAAGCCATAATGTGTTCAAGCAAGATGTGTTCACCTGACTAGCCTATGATCAGTACGTGACTTGTCAAACACATGCTAGTATAGAAAATGGATGTTAAAGGTCATGATGTTGTTGATGGTGGTGGTGATGATGGTGATGGTGATGATGGTGATGAACCCATGTCATTTTTTTTTTTTTTACAAAACAGGAAAGGGAACATTGCCTTGTTAAAAGAAATTATAAAATAAAACTTGCTTACCTGTACAGTTCTTCATATCAGGTGTTAATTCAAATCCTTCACCACAGGTACAATAGGCACTACCATTGGTATTAACACAGTTATATTCACAACCAAAATCATCAGCACATTCATCAATGTCTACAAAACAGATTCAATATATAGGTTCAATATATGACATGTAATTAAATAATATATCCCTGTAGTGATACTTCCTGATCAAACAAACCTGAGTAAGGTCCTCATCTTACTGGTTTATCTGCAACAGCTTCATATGATGATTATATGTTCTTAGCCTCGCATGTAGGATCAACCCCTGCTGACCAGTGCTGAACTTACCGCTAAGCTAAATAAGCTATATCTTAGGGCCACACACTCTTGAGGGGCTTAGTGTTATCAGTGCTGGACTTACCTATAAGCTATATCTTAGGGCCACACACTCTTGAGGGGCTTAGTGTTATCAGTGCTGGACTTACCTATAAACCATATCTTAGGGCCACACACTCTTGAGGGGCTTAGTGTTATCAGTGCTGGACTTACCTATAAGCTATATCTTAGGGTCACACACTCTGAAGGGCTTCAGTGTAGCCAGTGCTGGACTTACCTATAAACCATATCTTAGGGTCACACACTCTTGAGGGGCTTAGTGTTATCAGTGCTGGACTTACCTATAAACCATATCTTAGGGCCACACACTCTTGAGGGGCTTAGTGTTATCAGTGCTGGACTTACCTATAAGCTATATCTTAGGGCCACACACTCTTGAGGGGCTTAGTGTTATCAGTGCTGGACTTACCTATAAGCTATATCTTAGGGCCACACACTCTTGAGGGGCTTAGTGTTATCAGTGCTGGACTTACCTATAAGCTATATCTTAGGGCCACACACTCTTGAGGGGCTTAGTGTTATCAGTGCTGGACTTACCTATAAGCTATATCTTAGGGCCACACACTCTTGAGGGGCTTAGTGTTATCAGTGTTGGACTTACCTATAAGCTATATCTTAGGGCCACACACTCTTGAGGGGCTTAGTGTTATCAGTGCTGGACTTACCTATAAGCTATATCTTAGGGTCACACACTCTGAAGGGCTTCAGTGTAGCCAGTGCTGGACTTATCTATAAGCTAAATAAGCTATAGTTTAGGGCGAGATATCCTAATTATGCAGGAAATTGAATAAATCAATTAATTAGTTAAAAGGAACATTTTGTAACTAATTTAATTTTGTAATCATTAATAAATAATTGTTTCTACTTTTGGCACAAGGCCAGCAATTATCCCAGTGTATTACTGGTACTTTATTTTTATCGACCCTGTAAGGATGAAAGGCAAAGTTAACCTCGGCAGGATTTGAACTCAGAATGGCAAGGGCCGTAACTCTATGCGTCAAAGCATGGCATCCGACCCTCTACCGATACTGCCAATCCACCTAATAAATAATAATCATGTATAATTATTTAAAATTTTTTTTCACCTGAATATTTTTAGAGAAGGGCCTCAAATTTCATAATTTTGTAAATTAGGGCCTCAGCAGGTAAATGATCGACCCTGCCTGCAGGTAATATAGTTGGGGTTATATTTGCAAGGACTTATCATTGAAACATACTTTCTAGAGACACCTTACTGTGGGATAGGAATGGGTTTAGTGTTAGGGTAGGTTGAGAGTTAGTGGAAAGGATAAGACACCTTTGCAAGGTTTAGTCTTCAATAATGATTTCTCAGTGATTTGCCAATGATGTATCTGCTGTAAACATTTCACAAAAAAAAAATTATTTCTTTTTCTTCAACTACTATGTCTTACCTTCAGCTGTGTTGCCAGAACATTCTTTGGAAGGAATATAATTTAGAATGTTAAATTAGGAAGAAGATAAAAATGTTAAATTAAGAAATAACAATATTAGATGGAAATTTGATATTTCAAATTGATATTTTACCATTAGTCTTCTGGTACCTGCACTGGGAAGAAAATATTTCTATAATGTACTTACCTAAACAGAAGAAAAAATTGGATTTGTACAAAGTTTTTTCTGTTGATAGAATCTTTTTCATTTGCGTTATTTTTATAGAGAAGAAAGAAAATTTTGGTTTAGTTGACTTAGTGCTGGTTTAGTTACAACTATTAAATCATTCATGTGAGACATATGTATGTGTGTAGACATGCATATACCACATATGTGCTGAGATATTCATGTGTATTGTCAGTGTGTTGTTCAGAAATTAGATTTATTAACACAATATAGGAAACAACAAAAAATTTAAGATTGTCTCTAGTTGTTAGTAGAAAATAACTTTAAAGAATCTTATTACTCAAGGCAGTCAATCTAAAATGAAAACCACGAAGACAACAAGTCGACAGTAGGTGCTATTGAGAGAGAGAGGGAGAGAGAGAGTGTATGAGAGAGAGAGAGAGTATGAGTAAGAGTCTGTGTAAGTATGAGTCTATGTTTGTACTTGATATAAATAAACTCTGAAGACAACAGTTTGTCAATTATATTTTGTTAAGTCATTGCTACAAAAAAACATTTTATTTTCTTTCCTAACACATTCCATGAAAGAAAACTTTTTATTATCCCCCTCCCCCTCCTCCCACGTTGATTCAGTTTTTGGTACCGCAAGGAGTTGGGAAATTTATGAACTTTCAACACAAAGACAATAGTCTCAAAAGAACATTGAAGGTGGGAAGAATTGACTAACTTTACTAAGTAGATCTTTTAACAACTAAAAGCTTATCAATCAATAGGTCGCATTGCTTACATAAATTCCCTTGACTATCACCATCCAATTCTATTGTTCCTCATAGTCAGAGGGATTGCAGTTTATGTTGTCACAAATTTGCTTGATATAGGTCTTGGCTTGTCGTCCTCTGCTTAAATAACTTAGATAACATAGCCCACTTCAAAAGGGTGGCACACTAGATCCCTCTCCCTAGCTAGATAGACTGGAGGGTCTTATAGTCAAAAGGGTAGCATACTAAACCCTCTCTTAACTAGATAGACTGGAGGGTCTTATAGTCAAAAGGGTGGCATACTAGACACCTCACTCTAGCTAGATAGACTGAAGAGTCTTATAGTCGAAAGGGTGGCATACTAGACCCCCTCTCCTAACTAGATAGACTGAAGGTTATTATAGTCAAAATATAGTATACTAGTCCCCTCTCCTAACTAGATAAACTGGAGGGTCTTATAGTCAAAAGGGTAGCATACTAAACCCCTCTCTTAACTAGATAGACTTGAGGGTCTTATAGTCAAAAGGGTGGCATACTAGACACCTCTCCCTAGCTAGATAGACTGAAGGGTCTTATAGTCAAAAGAGTAATATACTAGACCCCTCTCCCTAGCTAGATAGACTGAAGAGTCTTATAGTCAAAAGGGTAGCATACTAGACACTTCTCCCTAGCTAGATAGACTGAAGGGTCTTATAGTCAAAAGAGTAGTATACTAGACCCCTCTTCCTAGCTAGATAGACTGAAGGGTCTTATAGTCAAAAGGGTGGCATACTAGACACTTCTCCTAACTAGATAGACTGGAGGGTCTTATAGTCAAAAGAGTAGTATACTAGACTCCTCTCCTAACTAGATAGACTGGAGGGTCTTATATAGTCAAAGTATCATTAAAAGGCGAAGGAAATATTAACAAACCTATTTTGATTGCCAATCATTATCAATTGTCTTCTTATCAACAGAATATTGTCCAGAATTAAAGTAAGGTGATTAACTAATTAACCGATTCTAATTATTAACTGTCCATCAATTTTCCTCCTCTTTTCTTCCTACAATCTCATTCTAATTTCAGCTTCATTCCAGATCCAATCCCGGCCTGTCATTTCAAGTTATCAGAATCTGAATAAAACTTCAGAGTAGAATGAGTAGACTTAGGAAACACTTCAAAAGCAACAAAATATGATATTTATAGATTTAGTTTGATCCTTTGATGAAGAATTCTATAGAAATCCAACCATACTAGTAGATAGCTAATTCCATGACAGTTCAATTTTACTTTATCTTCCTTGATCTATCTCTTCTGAAGATACCCTCCACTACTATTAATTTATACAGAAAACATTCCTTTCTGGCACATTTCCTCTGAAATACAACGGCTGATGTTGTTATTGTCCAGATTGTTTCTCATTTCATTTATACTTAGAGTGTTTCTCAAGTTTGCAGTGTGCATCAAATAGATCATGCAGTGCCCAGCAAATCTGATACAGCAATACAAAATTGTGTAACAAAAACATGCTCTTGGTTCTGGTGAATTGTCTGTTGCACATAAACAGTAGAATTAGTGAAAATAGTGCATATACAACCAGTTCATAGTGAAAATAGTGTCTATATATATAACCACTTCTTAGTGAAAATAGTGTATATATACATAACTACTATTTAGTGAAATCAAGGTGAATACATCCAGTAATTAGTGATGATAGTGCATATACATTCACTAATTAATAGAAACAATGCATATATAACCACTAATTATTAAAAACTGTGTATATGAATTCACTAATTAGTGAACACAGTGTGTATATATATATATATATATATATATATATATATATATATATATATATATATATACACTGTTTAATGAAATCAGTGCATATACAACCAGTAATTAACGAAGTCAGTGTATATACATCCACTAAATAGTGAAAACTATGTGTATATATACACTATTTAGTGAAAACTATGTGTATATATACACTATTTAGTGAAAACTAAGTGTATATATACACTAAATAGTGCAAACTATGTATATATAACCAGCGGTAGTTTCCCAGCTATTACCAGTTTCCTGAGTTTCATTCTTCCCTTTACGACCAGTCAGATGAGGAAAGTCTAAAACGAAGTGTGATGATGATGATACTGGTTTTGGTACCCTCCTTCTCCAACCTATTGGCATATTACGCCAGTTTCCAACAACTTCACACAGAACAACCAAAGAAAAGGGAGAGAAAGAAATAGAATAAAGTGAACAAAAATTTAAAAAAAAACATTTTTTAAAAGTTGTAAACATTTCTGAAATGCAAAGTAATCTTCAAGTAAACATTTCATTTATCATTTGTAAACACATTTAACTTTTGTGATGATGGCAATGATGGTGATGGTGGGATGATGGTGATGGTGATGATGGTGATGATGATGGCAATGATGGTGATGATGGTATATGATTAGGTATGTTTTACAAATATTAAACTTATATAGTTTCTATGCTGTGTCCTGCTTTCTGGAATTTAAACTTTGTTTCTACTAATTATAATATTTATTATCATTATTATCATTATATATATATATATATATATATATATATATATATATATATATATATATATATATATATATATACATATATATACATATATATATATATATATATATATATATATATATATATATATATATATATATATATATATATATATATATATATATATATATATATATATCATTGTTTATATATATATAAACAAGCAGGGACAAGCGGACGCATGATGATATATATATATATATAGTTGCGTCAAAGACATGACAACCCACTTAGTACTGGAGCCCACAATAGAATGCATTCGGTAGAGTATGGGACCATATGTAAGCAAGATGCTAGCTCCCTACCTGTTTGGGAGGTCAGTAGCCCTACTTCAGTACTGACTCAGTCTATGAAGACAAGTCCAACCCTTGCTAGCATCTGGTACTCTAACAATACTACCAGTTCATTACATCTGCTACTGTAACAATACTACTAGTTCAACATACCTGGTACACTAACAATACTACCAGTTCATTACATCTGGTACACTAACAATACTACGAGCTCATTACATCTGGTACTCTAACAACACTACCAGTTCATCATAACTGGTACTCTAACAACACTATCAGTTCATCACATCTGGTACTCTGACAACACTACCAGTTCATCACATCTGGTACACTAACAATACTACCAGTTCATTACAACTGGTACTCTAACAATAATACCAGTTCATCACATCTGGTACTCTAACAATACTACAAGTTCATTACATCTGCTACACTAACAATACTACCAGTTCATTACATCTGGTACTCTAACAATACTACCAGTTCATTACATCTGGTACACTAACAATACTATCAGTTCATTACATCTGGTACACTAACAATACTACCAGTTCTTTACATCTGGTATTCTAACATAAAATAGCAAAATTAAAAAATGAAGAAAAAAGTAAGAATTTGAACCTAGTACATGATGTAACGGGATAGGAAGTGTTTTGTGATTGGATGGATATCCAGCTATAAAACATCTTGTTATAAATATAAGGTTGAGTGAACTTTTCAGTTGTGTTAAGAATATGACAACTTCTCTAGTGTTAGTGCCATGAGAAATACATCCATCTAACACTTGCTAGCTGGGTAAATAGATGTTATAGGATGATGATGATGAATATGACAACAATGACAATGGTCATGATTATGATGACAACAATGATGAAAATAGTGATGCTAATGATGGTGATGGAGATGATGGTGATGATAAAGATAAAGAAGAAAGAAAGACTATGTACCTAGACATGTCTTGTTATCTTCTTGAGACAGCCTAAATCCTGGATTGTGACATTCACAATAGTAAGAACCATCAATGTTGACACAGATCTGCTGGCAACCAGCATTTCTTGAAGAACATTCATCAATGTCTGGTGAAGAAAGAAACAGAAAAAATTATTGAGAGAGAGAGAGAGATGTGAGTTTAATAGGTGACAGAATTGTGCAAAATATGGCTTATGGCTTATTATTCTGACAATTATTCTGACCTCAGTACATGACTGGTACTTTATTTTATCCCCACTCCCAATTATATAAACATTAACAACAACACCATTATCTTTTTAGTAGGTTAACTTGTTTAGGCAAGTGTTATTAGCAATATTTTGTTAACACTTAACGTCCTGTACCACACGAAACCACATTACCAAGGCATTCTTAAAAAGTACAAAACAGCTCTATGACTACATCAGATTAAATATTGACGCCTTTACTTAAAGTTTACTACAAATTTTTCCAGCAATCTATCCATTACTAAAGATACTATAAACATTTGAATTAAGAAACCAATTTTTAGATATAAATGAAAATAGAAATGTTGTCTCTGATTGAGTCAAAGCGAGTGTATTTGAATACATATAAACATGAGAAAACTCACTGCTAGAACAGCTAAATGCTATCAAAGACATCGATGGGCAAAAGATGCCGCAGAGGACAGAAACCAGTGGTCAACAGGTCATTACAGGATGTTAACAGTTAATTTGATAATTCTAATTCCATGTTAAGATATATCACAAACTGATATAAAGTTATGGCACATTCTTACTTGCCTACCAGCAATATTGTGAGTGATAGCGGGGCTAAGAAGTCAAAATAGCAAAGTATCCTCAGGGGCATCACACTAATAATAAAAAAGATCTCATCGTCAGCAGCCCAGTTAATTTGAATGTTTTCAATGTTATAAGTTTGGAATACACTGAAAAACGGACATGTGTATATGCAAACATACACACACACACGTGTATTATACACGCATACAGACATACACAAACACACACACATACAGACATACACAAACACACACATACAGACACACACATACAGACAAACACAAACATACAAACACATACAGACACACACAAACACACACATACAGTCACACTCATACAGACAAACATACATACAGACACACGCAAACACACATATACAGACATACACAAATGCACATACATGTGCATAATACACACATACATACACAAACACACACACACACACACACACACATGCATACACATACACACAAACACACACGTGCATGCAAACATACACAGCACACAAAAATACATGCAAATGTATATATACACAACACACACAAATACACACAAACACATAGATACAAAAATATACATACACAACACACACACACATATATATACACAACATACACAGACACATACAAACATACACACACCTCTGTATAAAATACATTAGCAAGAATGTCTCAAACGAGACTCACATACAAACATACACACAAACACACACACACAGACACACACACACACACACACACACACACACACACACACACACCAACCTATATAAAATACATTAGCAAGATAGTCTCAGAATCTTTATAGAGAAAAACAAGAAAATTTCTTAAAATTTAGAATGATGAATGAGTAGGAAAAAAATTTCAATTCAAAATATATGAATGATGTATATTATATAGTTGTATATACATGTATGAACTGTGTGTATATCTGTGTATATATATATATGTGTGTGTGTGTGTGTGTGTGTGTGTATATATATCTGTGTATGTGTGTATATATATCTGTATATGTGTGTATATATTATATATATATATCATCATAATCATCATTTAACGTCCATTTTCCACGCTAGCGTGTGTGTGTGTGTGTGTGTGTGTGTGTGTGTGTGTGTGTGAACCGTGTGTGTATATATATATATATATATAAATTGTGTGTATATATTAGTAATACATTCTGAAATTTTAAGAAATTGGAAATGTATACAAGTTCACACATGTACACAGATGCGCACTCATGTAGACACAGACATAACACAAATGGGTATGGCTGTGTGTGTGTGTGTATGTGTACATGTGTATGTGTGTGTGTATGTGTATATGTGTATATGTGTGTGTGTATGTGTACATGTGTATGTGTGTGTGTATGTGTATATGTGTGTGTGTATGTGTACATGTGTATGTGTGTGTGTATGTGTATATGTGTGTGTGTATGTGTACATGTGTATGTGTGTGTGTATGTGTATATGTGTATATGTGTGTGTGTATGTGTACATGCGTATGTGTGTGTCTGTAAGCTTGTATAAATTGTATCCTACTTATAAGGTGAATATGCCGATATAAATTTTCAATTTCTTTCATAAATTCAGAATGTATTATATACACATTTATATGCATATATATATATATATATATATATATATATATATATATACCTATATTTATAAGCATAAACACATTTAGATTCATATATAGGCATATCTATCTTTATACATTCATATATGTTTATACATTTATATATGTTTGTGTGTGTGTGTGCATGTGTGTGTGTGTGTGTGCATGTGTGTGCGTGTGTGTGTGCGTGTGTGTGCGTGTGTGTGCGTGTGTGTGTGTGTGTGTGTGTATGTGTGTGCGTGTGTGTGCGTGTGTGTGCGTGTGCAGTCATATATGAACATGTAGCAATTTTTGTTTAGACACCATTTTGAAAGAAATATTGCTATTCAGTTTTTTTTTTGTATTTTATGTTTTTATTTTCTCTGTTTTTCAAAGAGTTTTTTTTTTCTTTCTTTCTTGATGGAGATTTTATGTGAATATTTTAGGGGTTAAGGTGGAGATGCAATGCTGCAACACAATTATGATTCTATGTCATGTGATCCTGTTATGTGAAACTATCATGTGATCCTGTTTTGTGAAACTATCATGTGATCCTGTTATGTGAAGCTGTCATGTGATCTTGTTATGTGGAAATATCATGTGATCCTGTTATGTGAAACTATCATGTGATCCTGTTATGTGAAGCTGTCATGTGATCCTGTTATGTGGAACTATCATGTGATCCTGTTATGTGGAACTATCATGTGATCCTGTTATGTGAAGCTGTCATCAAATTCACCTTTAGTTTATTGCTGCTAAAAGCCATGTCTAAATGTTCATAACTATGATATACTGTTTTTGTGGCAATCATGAGATTTGTAATCTTCATGGAAAAAAAGGAAAAATAATTTACACTACCACCACTCTTTTCCCTGAGTTAATTAGTCACCTGAAATAAGGAGGCATGGCATTGGAGAATTTAACACAAAATGATACATAAACACTACTCAGTCAGTATTTTAGAAGTCGTGGCGGTTTTCTTTTCATGAAATGAATATAGGCCTATCAGGCTATCAATTCAGAACCCTTGTTAACAAGGAAAATGGACATTAAAACGATGGTAATGATATCATCTATCTAAATATGTTATCAGAGTTTCAATATCATCAGATTTAAAAAAAAATAAATGGCATGTTTTTTTCTAAATGTATAATTTGGTTTTTATTCCAATCTATAAATGGTTGTTTGGTAAAATCATATGAGTGTTGGTAAACGAAAGTCTAGAGATACATAGTGTGATTCTCTGTAGTGGCTGCTGGCACTTCTTTCCATCACTAAGGGTATTTTACCAAATTTTCTAACATTATTCTCACTATAGTAAACTCATCCAAACACCTCAATAAATCAACCTGCACACTCACATTATCATCAGAGGATTCTGTGAGTGTGCAGGTGAAACTCTAGAATAACAAGAACAAGGCTCACTACTTTGCCATAATGAATGTATATTTAAACTTAAATTCGGTTTTGGGGCTTTTTCTCACGTCCATCAATAATAGATGGATAAATAAATAAATAAATAAATAAATATATATATATATATATATATATATATATATATATATATATATATATATATATATATACATATATATATATATATATATATATATATATATATATATATTGCAAGCAGGGAAAAAGACGTAAAATGATGATGATGATATATATACACGTACATATAAGTATGTGTGTATAAGGCATATATGCCTCCCTTCCCCTAGTACATTATGACTGCTGTTGTGGCGCTTTAACAAATCAATCTGCCAATCACCTGTTTTGTTTAAGATGGCAATTTGTTAAACAAGAGACCTTTCCTGCGTCTGTAATAAAGAAGGTGCTGTAAAACAATCTATCTAGCAGTATTGGTTTTGTGACTTTGTTCTCTGTTAAAAATCTTAACATTTGCTTAGCTTGACATTACTTACATATGTCAAGTGTTGATTAATGAAAGTGGTGGTAATGTATACCTCTGCTACAAATTTATGATCTTCTGCTGGTGGAAGAAATCAATATTTTTGCAGTAAATAATTAAATGTTTGTTCCTAAAGAATTCTATAAACTTCTTCTCTGTAATGGTGCCATACAAATGTTTCATTTGTAAGCAGACTCTTTTTTTCCTTTAAATTTGATCATAAATGCATATATTAGAAATATTATGTAAAAATATAAAATTTTAAAGATGCTATATGTTATATGTGATTTATCTAACTAATGGATATATTATTGTAATTTAAATTATAAAAATGAGGTCCACAAATTTGAACTATTATATATTATTGTACAGAACATATGTATCCATTACCAGAACTTGAAATTTCAATGTGATCATAAAAATAAATATTATTTTTGAAATGAACAAGTATGGAAATTTAAGTGAAAGTTATATTTAACTGATATTTAGAATTAAATTACATTTACTTAGACATTCACTAGTGTTAATAATATTGCTTATCAGAGAATTTAGGGGAGAGCACTCCAGATAGCCATCTACCATCTGGAAAGGACCTTTAATGGTTTGGATGGGGAGTGTTTCAACAGAACTGCTTGCTTATGAAATTAACATGTAAGTAGCTGAACATTCCACAGACACATGTACCATTAACATAATTCTTGGTGAGATTCAGTATGATGCAGTGGGTATGACAAGGCTGGTCTTTTGAATTGCTGGTACAGTCCATTTGACAAACTTCAAAGAATAGTATCTGTCTATCCTATTTCATTCACAAGGTATGGGTTCACCCTAGTCTCTGGTAAATGACACTGTCCTAAGATACCACAGCAAACTTAATCATTCTGTGTTCATAACTATTCCCTAAAAGACTTACTGAAAGTTGCTAGAGTAAGGTTCCAATAATTTATATCCAGCAGACCCAACTGCCAGGTTCCTTTTGCAAATTATTTTGCAAATTATTTTTCTTAAAACCACCATTTACATCCAAGATGAAAAAAGCACAGTTGTCAGTCCCTAAATGTTTTATATCTACCTTTAACTATTTAGATGTTGTATACCCATTAATGTAAATGGCTTTCAATGTTAACAAGAGCCACCAAGTTAACAAATGTGTGAAAAGAAAGCATGAAGCCCTAACACTGTACCAGAAAATTGAAGAAATAATACACCATTCGAAAACAAGTGACAATTGGAACAGTATCATGCATGTATATAACATTGGATCTTTAAATATTTATGACATTAAAGAAGAAAAGGAACAGTTAAGGCCACTTATGGCTAATTCAGAGACAAGGTGTTGATATGTATGGTATAGTATGGCACAGTATTGACATGTGGTGTTTCTTGGGCATTTTTTAAAGCCTTGTGGAGCCCATTTCCTCTCCAGGCTTCTTCCAGAAAAAGCTAGAGAAAGTGAGAGAATGGAAGTGAGAAAGAGATACAGAGGAAGAATCAATCCAGCATTTGACTGGTACATTTATTTTATCGACCTCGGCAGGATTTGAACTCAGAAAGTAGAGAGGTGAACTGAATAGCACAAAGTATTCTAGCCAATGTTCTAACAACTCTGCCAACTCACTGCCATTGTTGATATGTGGCAAATGTTGAAACATTTCAAAGCTTCCAGAAGTGTTTCAGAAGTGCTTCTATGCAGTCTTATTTAAGTGATTTAATGCAGTGTTAATAATAATATAATAATGAAATTATTGTGTACAGTGCTCAGGTGCACTACACCTCATCAAATGTGCATATATAGTACTTAGAATATACAAATGCCAGGGAAGTGAATAGTGTATGAATCATGATATACATGTGTGCGTGTGTATGGAGGGGGAATATTAGGTGTAGTGTTGGCGAATCTCAGGAAGCATGGAGGTTTTAAAGGATGCAGTGTCTCGACAGCTAATAACTGATGCAGGTAGTTAAGTGGTTTAATGCAGTGTTATTTAAGTGATTCATTGCAGTGTTAAGTGCTTTAAGGCAGTGTTATTTCAGTGGTTTATTGCAGTTTTATTTAAGTGGTTTAAGGCAGTGTTATTTCAGTGGTTTATTGCAGTGTTATTTAAGTGGTTTAAGGTAGTGTTAAATGGTTTAAGGCAGTGTTATTTAAGTGGTTTAAGGCAGTGTTAAATGGTTTAATGTAGTGGTATTTAAGAGTTTTAATGTAAAACAATCGAAGTGTACACTGATTTCAGGATCAATACTTACTGAAAATGTCCAACAAATTCCCACATATATGTTTCACAAGGCTTGTGTGTGTGTTTTTAGTTTTGGAAAATCGATGTTAAATGATGAGGAAGATGATGATGATGGTGTAGCGGTGA
>OZ024746.1:16246797-16249297 GCA_964016885.1 Eledone cirrhosa | reverse complement strand
TTAAATTAACAATAAGAGAACATCAACATCAAACTTCAATATAATAAAAGAATGGAGGGTGGTGGGTGTTGAGGGGGAGGGGGGTGTTACCCATCACTAGCATCTCCCCCTACCACCACCACCACCCTACTATCACCAATACCATTATCATTAAAGACATAACCACGATGACCACTACCACCACCACTGTCATAACCACCATACCACCACCACCACCACCACCACTGTCATAACCACTATTACAACCACCATACCACCATATCACCACCACCACCACTGTCATAACCACCACAAGCATACCACCACCACTGTCACAGCCACCATACCATCACCACCACTGTCACAACCACCATACCACCACCACTGTCACAACCACCATACTACCGCCCCCACTGTCATAACAACCATACCCCCACCACTGTCACAACCACCATACCACCACCACTGTCACAACCATCATACCACCACCACTGTTACAACCACCATACCCCCACCACTGTCACAACCACCATACCACCACCACTGTCACAACCACCATACCACCGCCACCACTGTCATAACAACCATACCCCCACCACTGCCACAACCACCATACCACCACCACTGTCACAACCACCATACCCCCACCACTGTCACAACCACCATACCCCCACCACTGTCACAACCACCATACCACCACCACTGTCACAACCACCATACCACCACCACTGTTACAACCACCATACCACCGCCACCACTGTCATAACCACCATACCACCACCACCACTGTCACAACCACCATACCACCATATCACCACCACTGTCACAACCACCATTCCACCACCACCACCACTGTCACAACCACCATTCCACCACCACCACCACCACCACTGTCACAACCACCATACCACCATAACACCACCACAACCACCACTGTCACAACCACCATACCATCACCACCACTATTACAACCACCATACCACCACTGTCACAGCCACCATACCACCATACCACCACCACTGTCATAACCACCACTACCACCACTGTCACAACCACCATACCACCACCACCACCACTGTCATAACCACCACAACCATCAACACCACCACCACCACCACTGTCACAACCACCATACCACCACCACCACCACTGTCATAACCACCACAACCATCAACACCACCACCACTGTCACAACCACCATACCACCACCACCACCACTGTCATAACCACCACAACCATCAACACCACCACCACCACCACTGTCACAACCACCATACCACCACCACCACCACTGTCATAACCACCACAACCATCAACACCACCACCACCACCACTGTCACAACCACCATACCACCACCACCACCACTGTCATAACCACCACAACCAACACCACCACCACCACCACCACTACCAATTTACCAAAAATTCTAAACTCTGACTTTTCCACAAACATTACTTACACACACATACAACAGGTGTGTATACACACATTAATGAAACAGGTGTATACACACATGGTGAGGTATTTATACTTAACATTCATTGCAACATATATACACACATACATAATTATATATACATACACACACACAAATACATACATCCACCCACACACCCACTTATGCATGTATGTATCATTCTATGGTATTTTTGTATATACATATATATGTATATATATATACTTCATCATCATACATACATACGTATATACATACATATATATATATATGTATATATATATATATATATATATATATATATATATATATATATATATATAGTATTAATTATATATATATATATATAGTATTAATTATATATATATATATATATACATATATACATACACATATATATATACATATAAATATATACATATATGTAAATATATACATATATATACATACACATAAATATATATACATACAAACATACATATATATTCATACATATATTATACATACACATAGATACATATATATACAAATTTATATATGTATATGTGTGTATATATATATATATATATATATATATATGCATATATATATGCATATATATATACATATATGTTGAATTTATCTATGTCTGCCTGTATGTATGATATATATATATATATATATATATATATGATATATATATATATATATATATATATATATATATATATATATATATACATAGATATATATATATATATATATATATATACATATATATATATATATATATATATATATATATACATATATATATATATATATATATATATATATATATATATATATATATATATATACATATATATATATATATATATATATATATATATATATATACATATATATATATATATATATATATATATATATATGTATATATATATATGCATGTGTTTGCATGTGTGTATGTATATCATCATCATTTAATGTCTGATTTCCTTACTAGTAAGTTTTGGATTATATATATAAATCTTGGCTTACGCCTTCCTTCACTGTATATAATACAGTGAAGGTATGTGGCT
>OZ024746.1:16209297-16231797 GCA_964016885.1 Eledone cirrhosa | reverse complement strand
GTGAATGTTAAAAATTGATTTTGCGCCAAATGTAGGTTTGCTGAAGAGTGTCTTTTTTCGCCTGATTGAGAAGTCACTGAAAAATAAGTCTTTCAAGACAAATATGTGTGTGTGTAGTAAAGAGGTTCATTGTTGTGATAATGGTCAGTAGGGATGTGTGTGTGAATTGCAGTCATGTTGACAGGTCAACAGTTCAGGTGCCTATTAAGACAAATATGTGTGTGTGTGTGTAGCAGAGTAATTCGTGGTAGAGGGATTGGTCAGTAGGAATGTGTCTGTACATGTGTGGGGGATATTTTAACATGTTAAAAGATATTTTTCAGCTCTTGTCTTATACGGAGAAGTGTGTGTGTGTGTGTATATGTCTCTTTGTATGTTAGTGTACGCGTGTGTATGTGTGTGTAAATATGTGTGTGTGTGTATATGAGTGTGTGTGTGGGTGGACCAGTATTTTTGTGATACTGGTAAAAATGGTGTACATTATTCGATATTTTCAGCAAAAACGATTCTCTCAAGAGAACATCAAAAACATTAATAATAAAAGGTGTGAAATGATATATAGTATTGTCATAACACCAAGGTGTGTGTGAGTGTCCAGATTGTACGTACTGCAAGGGGAATCCATTAGGCCCTGCCGTATTGGAATACTTGTGCACAAATATGTATGTGCCCATCAGTGTGCAATGCATGTGTGCGTATATGTATGTGTCGGCACGTTTATATCTATAGACATCAAGTTACACCTCTATTCTTTTAAATATATATATATAAACAAGTATTATTGCAGCAAGAAAAATATAAACATCTGTGAGAAAGGAGATTAGGAATTTATTTGCTTTACTCTTTTACCCTTTTACCTGTTTCAGCCATCCGGCTGAGGCCATGCTGGGGCACCGCCCTTTTAACATATGTTTCTGTGTCTATTATAATTGCCTACATATGTTGACTACAATATATATTGTTCAATCATATGCAATACTTAATTAATTATCACACTTCTTCAGAAAGCTTATAATTGTGGAAGTGACTATCCAGGAAATGACTACACGGTAGAATTCAAAGGATAGTGTTGAGTCAAATGCTCAGGTAAGCAGTGTTCTTGTTTAAGCATTCATTCCTGATATACATAAACAAAAGCTTATCTACCTTCACACACATATATATATATATATATATATATATATATATATATATAAACACTCGCTTAAGGTGAAATTCTTTTCTGAAGACCTTCTGCCGTTCAGCTTTCCTGAGAGTTCCTTACCACAGTGAGCTCAAAAAGGGTTTCATACTTTTGGCTTGCTAACTACATGGATAATCATCATCATCATCATCATCATCATCATCATCGTATAATGTTATAAGATAGGAAGACGAGGCAAGAGGTAGAAATAGTGAGAAGTAGTGTAGTATAGTGTGGTATAGTGTAGTATAGTATAGTGTGGTGTACTGTAGTTAGCTGTAGTGTAGTGTGGTGAAGTGTGCTATAGTGTAGTGTAGTATAGTATAGTATGGTGTGGAATAGTTAAATAGGTTCAAATTAATCCTTTTGATACTAAACCACCCAAAACTGCTGCTTGTTCTATGAAAAAAAAACAACAACCATTTAGTAGGTTTTTAATTTTATATAAAAATCTTGTTTATATGTTACAAATACCATCTTAATAATCGAAATAATTGAAATAATTTTAGTAAATCCCTCCAATTACTTCATTGATTTACTCAAATACTGTAGTTTATCAGAAACCTGGAAATGAAAGGGTTAAGGAGTAAATTAACTCTGGGATGGTGAAATGATGTTTTATAGGTTTAAAAGATTGTTTTGGAACCAAGACAAAAGTATAAGTCTTCTATGTTGTTCTACTGATATAGTTTATTTTGCTAAGTTGTTATGAAGTGATGTTTGTATAATCTCAAGTTAAAGTCAGGTGTGGGTGTAGGGAGAGTAGAAGTGTATGTAACCTTAGGAGCTTTATAGAGGATTAGTTGAAGTAGTGTATCTTTCCTGAATATTTAGTGATGGGTTTATGGGTTATCTTTCATGATGTGGACCTGTAACTCTTGATGGAGCTGTATGGGTGCCATAGTGTCATACAACATTTCTTGAGCATTTTTAAAACCTGGTGGAGCCCATCTCCTGAATACAGCAGATTTCTTCCAGTAAAGGATAGAGAGGGAGAGAAAGGAAGTGAGACAAAGATACAGAGGAAGAATCACGCCCAGTACTAGACTTTTAGGAAATAACTTTGCTTTAAAATATCTCAACATCATCATAACTGTTTTATGTCTATTTTCCATACTAGCAAGAGTTGGACAGGTTGTCACATATACTGACTAGACATTTCAGATGACTGCATTTCATTCACAAGCATGGTTTCTATGGCTGGATTCTCTTCCTAATGCCAACCATTTTATGGTGTGTACTGGGTGTATCTTGTGAGGGAAACTAGACAGGCAGGAACTGTTTGGAGAACCATTGGATGGATTGTACCTGTAATTCAAATAACCACACATTGCATTGCACTGAATCTCCCTGAAAATTATACTATGGGTACACATGCAGTTAGGAATACTCAGCCACTTACACATTAATTTCATGAGCAGGCTGTTTCATTGATTGAACAAATGGAATGCTCATTACCAAAATCAATGGAGGTTTGCTCATCCATCACTAGTATTATAGTTGTAGTCATTGTTGTTGTAGTTGTTGTTGTCTCAGTACCGCCACCAACACCACCACCACCACCACCACCATCAGATATGCAAGTGCAGGAATTGGCTATGGTTACAGGCAGAAAGTAATGCTGGAATCAATACAGCAATTTTGCCAATTACAGCCAAACCAAAAGTGTTGTGTTTAGCGTTCAGTGTTGCTTGAAACTATAGTCTGTGTGTTTGTAATAAAGCTATGTCTATGGCTGTTCACACACACACATTTATATATGTATATATGTATATATGTATATATATATTTATATATTTATATATGTATATATATATATATTTATATATATGTTTATATATGTATATATATATATATATATATATATATATATATATATTTATATATGTATATATGTATATATATATATATATATATATGTATATATATATATTTATATATTTATATATGTATATATGTATATATATATATATATATAAATTTATATATGTATATATGTATATATATATATATATATATATGTATATATATATATTTATATATTTATATATGTATATATGTATATATATATATATATATAAATTTATATATGTATATACATGTGAATGTATGTGTATATAGATATGTATATATATGTGTGTGTGTGTGTGTGTGTGTGTGTAAATATATGTGTGTATATAGATATGTATATATATGTGTGTGTGTGTAAATATATGTGTGTGTATAGATATGTATATATATATGTGTGTGTGTGTGTGTGTAAATATATGCGTGTATATAGATATGTATATATATGTGTGTGTGTGTGTAAATATATGTGTGTATATAGATATGTATATATATGTGTGTGTGTGTGTAAATATATGTGTGTATATAGATATGTATATATATATGTGTGTGTGTGTGTGTGTAAATATATGTGTGTATATATATAGTGTATTGGTGTGTAATGTTTAGTTACTGATTGTTCACCAGTTTCAACACTCAATACTAATATGTGAGTCTGGCAACCAATGTGGGATTCTACGTTTGGTACTTCACCATTATTGGTATCCTTTAGAAGCAGAGTGTTAATTATAATAATAATTGTTTCTACTTTTGGCACAAGGACAGCAATTACCCCAGTGAATTACTGGTACTTTATTTTATCGACCCCGTAAGGATGAAAGGCAAAGTTAACCTCGGTAGATTGGCAGTATCGGTAGAGGGTCAGACGCCATGCTTTCCAGCATAGTTACGTCCCTTTGTGGTCTGAGTTCAAATCCCGCCGAGGTTAACTTTGCCTTTCATCCTTACGGATGAAAGGCAAAGTTAAAGATGAAAGGCAAATCCACCGTTAATTATACTAATAATGATGATAATTATTTCTACTTTAGGCACAAGGCCAGCAATTTGAATGGGAGGGGAAAGTCGATTAAATCGATCTCAGTGCATTACTGGTACTTTATTTATTGACTCCGTAAGGGGGAAAGGCAAAGCTAACCTCAGAGGGATTTGAACTGAGAATGCCATGAAGCATGTTGTTCGATGCTCTACCAGTACTGCTAATCCATCACCCTCAATGATGATAATGATAATAATGATGAGCTGGAACGATGTATCAATATAACAACAATATATGTATTCACACATGACATGTGTTTTGTGATTGATCAGCTCAAGGTACAATCAGCAGTGATCAAGCCCAACTCTGAAATTGATAGATCATCAGAGTTGTGGATTCGAGAATCCACAACTCTGATATACATATAGAGATAGATAGATAGGTAGATATGTTTCATAGATAGATACATAGATAGATATAGATAGGTTTATTTATATACACACACATCATAAATATATTATAATTCAAGCACTGGTTTAGGAAGAATTTATAATATTTCATAGTTTTATATAAGTTTCACTAAACACAGAAAACATTTATAGATAGAGATGATTAAAAAAAAATTATCATTTTAGTAAAATATTAATATATGGAACTAAATCTATATATTAGTAACCATGTTAATAAATGAAAAGATAAATAGCAATGAAATAAAAGAACTGAAAATATTGCTACATATATTGTTTGATACATTTGGATCCTCAGAAATATCAAAATGTATAAAACTACATCAGATTTAGGAGAAAAACATCTTCAGTCTAAGAGATATGTTGATATTATGGTATCATATTAATAGGTGATCAGGTCATGCTAGTACCCAGTACAACCTGCTGGCAACTAAACTGGCTCCCTCACCAAATACTAGTCTGGTGAGAAGGATAAGTGGAACCCAGCACCACAAAAAACAAGAGCTGTTAAAAGGGTAGATGAACTCCTCTGAATCAACGGCCATCCATCCCAACTATGGGTTAAATAACCTCACAAAACCACAACTGGCCCAAACATGGGGAATACAGCTCCACCCCTTGAAGACATGACCAAAACCAAACAGAAAACAGTGGAGGTCAACCAGGGAGGAGTACCACCACCAGGAGTGAGAAAGTCCTGGATTGGATTGGATTAATTTGTGATAGTGTTGTTGTAATTTATAGGGTTATGCTTGTCACATACTCTGTCATGCTGAATCTCCCTGAGAACTACATTAATTTAACAGGCATGCTGTTCTGTTGTTTGTACAACTGGAACACTCACTCTTCAATGACTCATCGGACTTGTGGATTCAAGAATCCACAAATCTGATGAGCTATCAATTCCAGAGTTGGGTTCGATCACTACTGATCCTACCTTGAGCTGATTGATTGTGAAACACATGTCATATGTAAATAAATATATTGATGTTATATTGATACTTTGTTACATTGATACTTTGTTCCTGCTCCTTATTATATCACAGATATCAGATATAACTTATCATATACTTTGTTCCTACCCATTATTATCATATACATATACAATAGTTTAGAGGGTGGTGGAGCCTTGGACAGCATGCTTTGTGGCATAGATTTATTCTGAGTTCAAATCCCACTGAGATTACCTTTGCCTTTCATCCTTATAGGGTCGATAAAATATAGTACCAGTAATATATTGGGTTAATTGCTGGCCTTGTGCCAAAAGTAGAAACAATTATTATTAACACTCTGCTTCTTAAGGATACGAATAATGTTAAAGTAACAACCGGAATACTCGCTCATCGCTGGAAGTGACGGATGTGTAACATATATAATAGTTTAGAACTGGTTAACAATGATAGAATTGTCAGTAAAAAACAACAAAAAACCCCAGAGAAAGTTGTATTAATAATAGCATTGTTAGAATGGGTAACAATCGGTAACAATGATAGTATGATAGTATGATAGTATTGTTAACAGTAATAATGTGTTGTAGTGTTAGCAAAGGGTGTGAAACTGTAAATATATTGATTCAGTCTCTTACATGTTTCTGTTTTATCTTTTTAAATAAAGGAATATAAAGTTGGAAACTACAAAAATAAAAACAAAAAACACACACACACACAAAAAAAAAAAACTTTCGTTGGATGGATGGGTAGAGGGTGGGGGTATGGATGGGTGAGGTGTATGGGTGGGTGGGGGTTGGGAGATGTTGGGTGAGGGTGGGGCGAACGACGGTAATAAAATAGAAACAAAAGAATTTTGCAATATTAGCTAAAAAAGCAGTTATATAGAACTTACCAGAAAAAATAGACAATAAAGTAGTAGTAGTAGTGGTGGTGGTAATGTTAGTTGTAGTAGTCGTGGTGGTAGTGTTAGTAGTAGTGGTGGTGGTGGCGGTAGTGGTAGTAGTAATGGTGGTGGTGGTGGTGGTAGTAATGGTGGCGGTAGCGGTAGTAGTAATGGTGGTGGTGGTGGTGGTAATAGTAGTAGTAATGATGGTGGTGGTAGTAGTAGTAGTAGTAGTAGTAATAGTAGTAGTAGTAGTAGTAGTAGTAGTAGTAGTAGTAGTAGTACTAAAAACCACAACAAAAATTGCATCATTAACTGGAATAATAGCCAAAATAATACCAATAAACATTAATAAAGATGACAGCCACAACAACAACAACAACAACAACTACAACAATAACAACAACAATAATAAAAACAATAATAATTATAATAATGAAAATAATTGTAATAATAATTATAGTAACAATAATAAAAATAATAATTATAATTATTATTGTTATTATATATGTTATTATCTATAGTAATACTAATAATAATTTCTTATTAACACCATTATTATTCATAATAATAATAATAATAATAATAATAATAATAATAATGGTTACCTATAGTGTGTTGTACTTTTTTAAAAGCTTCTCATTGTCTGTATGATAATCAATAAAGTTAAGAGAAGGATAAGTGGTGAGATGGGGGGTGGAGACGGGTGGGGGTGATGAGGTGAAAGTGGGAGTAGATGAGAAGGTGGATGTGGATGAGGAGGAGGTGGTGGTGAAGGGAAAATAGATTGTTTCATAGAATTTATACCACCATCACCACTACATACCACCACCATCACCCCAACAACACCGACAGCAACCCCCACCACCACCAACAACAACAACAACAACACCGACAGCAACACCAGCACAACCACCACCATCATCACCAATACCACCAGCACCACCACCACCACCACCACTGACAACAACAACAACAACAACAACACCGACAGCAACAACACCGACAGCAACACCAGCACAACCACCACCATCATCACCAATACTACCAGCACCACCACCACCAACAACAACAACAACAACACCGACAGCAACACCAGCACAACCACCACCATCATCACCAATACTACCAGCACCACCACCACCACCAACAACAACAACAACAGCAACAACAGAAACCATTTGTTAAACAAAATAGAGTGAAAATAAAACTAAGTCTCTTGATATTTGTAACAGTGATACAGTAAATAGACATTGATGTACATTTTACAGTTGTTGATGATGATGATACTAATAATAGTTTAGTAATAATACTATTGGCCACCAGGGAATTACACATTTCTCTACTGGTCACAAGAGCCTCACACATTCCAGTATTGGTCACCAGGTCCTCACACAATCCTCTATTGGTCACCAGGTCTTCACACAATCCCCTATTGACCACCAGGGCCTCACACAATCCCCTATTGGCCACCAGGGCCTCACACATTCCAGTATTGGTGACCAGGTCCTCACACAATTCCCTATTGGTCACCAGGTCTTCATACAATCCCCTATTGACCACCAGGGCCTCACACAATCCACTATTGGCCACCAGGTCTTCACACATCCCAGTATTGGTCACCAGGTCCTCACGCATTCCAGTATTGGTCACCAGGTCCTCACACAGTCCCCTATTGGTCACCAGGTCTTCATACAATCCCCTATTGACCACCAGGGCCTCACACAATCCACTATTGGCCACTAGGTCCTCACACATTCCAGTATTAGTCACAAAATAGAGAAGAAAGGTGATTAGAGTGTCAGATTAAATGCCTAAGTATTAGTTCCAGTTCACTACACTCTCAGTTCAAATCCTGATGAGGTCAAATTTGCCTTTCATCATATTGAGGTTGATAAATAAAGAACCAGTCCACTATTGGAGTTGATGCTTCCTCTATCTTTGTCACACACATACACACTTTCTCTCTCTCTCTTTCTTCTCTCTCTCAGCATATATGTATATATATATATATATATAAAATAAAATAAATAGAGATGATATAAAGTATATATCTTTCATTTATTACTATCATCATCATCATCATCAACATTTAACGTCCGTGTTCCACGCTTATATGGGTTTGGATGGGGGTTTTCCCACTTGAGGCAAGAGTGTTTGTCTTGCTCGCATAGGACTATCTGGCGGGTTTTCTACAGCTGGATGCCCTTCCTAACACCAACCACATTTACAGTGTGGGGCTGGCAAGTTTTTACTGTGTTGCCTACACGGCCACATTACAGCGTCGACTGTCTGGCAGGTTTTCTACAGCTGGATGCCCTTCCTAACACCAACCACATTTACAGTGTGGGGCTGGGAGGTTTTTACCGTGTTGCCTACACGACCACATTACAGTGTGGACTGTGTCTACACGATCTCATTTGTTTTGGCCTGGATGTTGTGGCACCAACATAACTTTACATTGAAGGGGCGGTGTGGATGGGGTGGGGGGTGGGGGGTATTTTGTTAGAGATGCCTACTGGCTGTAGTAGGTTTTATCATATATATATATATTTTTTATATATGTATGTATACATACATACATATATGTATACAGACGTACAGTAGTATGTATATACATACATACATGCACACATATATATATGCATGTATCGGTTTACCGAACATTTATCATAATGCTCGGTTTGTTTGTAAACAAACAAACAGCCCGAATTACGCCGTACAGTGTTTAGATATGCAAATTAGGCTGCTCAGCCGTTAATATGCATAAGGAAAGTATATACTTTCAGACATTCAACAATCTGGCAGGAAGGTATACGATGCTGATGATAGCTAATAAGCTTGAAACTAGTACATCGTTCCTGTGTCAGTGTTGAACAAAAAGGTGACGTGGTTGCCTAAACACTGTACGGCGTAATTCGGGCTGTTTGTTTGTTTACAAACAAACCAAGCATTATAATAAATGGTCAGTAAACCGATACGTGCCTATATATATGTGTGCATGTATGTATATATATATACATACTACTGTACGTCTGTATACATATATGTATGTACGTATATGTATGTACGTATATATACATACATACTTACATTTAAGTAACTGCCGTACTAACAGTGAGAAATGAAATTTCGTTTCATTCTATTCCATTTATTTTTATATATATATGTATGTATATATGTATGTATGTATATGTAAAAATATCCATAGGTGAGAAAAAAGAAAATGGAAAACAGTGCTCAATCAGGAAGAGAGCAAAAATATTATATTATATTGGCAGTATCGGTAAAGAGTCAGACATGCTTTCCAGTGTAGTTACGTCCCTTTATGACCTGAGTTAAAATCCCGCTGAGGTTAACTTTGCCTTTCATCCTTATGGGGTCGATAAAATAAAGTACCAGTAATGTACTGGGTAATTGCTGACCTTGTGCCTAAAGTAGAAACAACTATATATTTATGTTCATACACGAATGAAAGCACTACCGAAGGTTTCAAGGCCCAATATTGACCACATCTCCAGAATGTAAGAGCGTTAAAAATTGTGGCCTATCTTCAGGCACTTATATGTATTCTGGAGATGTGGTCAATATTGGGTTTTGAAACCTTAGGTAGCACTTTTGTTCCGTGTATGAAAATAAATAAATTTTATCAGCCGGATGGCTGAAACAGGTAAAAGAGTAAAAGAGTATATATATATATATCAATGATATTAATAAATAGAAACTATATTTATAAAACCATATTAATTTTATTATATATATTTCAAGGGTACCACAATTTTGGTATGCTCTCATCAGATGAACTACAAAATTTGTTTTATAAATGGTGACATACCCAAGAAACCAGACCAGACCTTATCAGTTCAGGTTCAGTTTGGATAGTGAAAGAAAAATTTCAAATCTTTAGGATGAATATGTAAATGAGGTTAAAATGTAAGGCTGAAAAAAGATTGTTATATTTAGACGCTAGTTAAATTTAAATAATTATTAGGACAATTTATAAAGAGAAGAAGAAAAAGAGAGGCTAATATTAATATTAGGGCGTAAGAAAATTTAAGGAATGATTATAAGAAAAAATTATAGTTAGAAATACACTATTATTATTAAGATAAAATTGTATGGACCATATCAGTGATGGTGTAAAGAGAGTGATATAATTATATTTAATTATTTAATTATATAATCATATATTTTGGTATATTTATAAAATAATATGAGAGTTAAAAATGTGTTGAAGTGGTAGAATACCAAATTTAAAATTAAAAAAAATTGAGATATACAACTAATTATTGGATCTATTCAAATCATGTCGGACGCCATGCTTTCCAACATAGTTACGTCCCTTTATGATCTGAGTTCAAATCCCGCCGAGGTTGACTTTGCCTTTCATCCTTACAGAATCGATAAAATAAAGTACCAGTAATGCACTGGGTAATTGCTGGCCTTGTGCCTAAAGTAGAAACAATTATATAGATAATATTTATAAGTATATTTTAAGGCTGTAAGTATATTTTAGTTTATTATATTACAACAGGTTATTTATATAAGTATTTATATAAATATTTTTGGTGAGTATATATGTTGTTATTTTCACTAGATAGATAATTTAAATATTTTTATATATAATTATATAAATATAATTATAAAAATATAATTATATAAATATAATTAAATATAATTATATCACTCTCTTTACACCATCACTGATATGATCCATACAATTTTATCTTAAGAATAATAGTGTATTTCTAACTATAATTTTTTCTTATAATCATTCCTTAAATTTTTTTACACTCTTTATAAATTATACTAAAAATTATTTTAATTTACCTAGCGTCTAAATATAACAATCTTTTTTCAGCCTTACGTTTCAACCTCATTTACATATTCATCCTAAAGATTTGAAATTTTTCTTTCACTATCCAAACTGAACCTGAACCAATAAGGTCTGGTTTCTTGGGTATGTCACCATTTATAAAACAAATTTTGTATTTTATCTGATGAGAGCGTACCAAAAATTTGGTACCCTTGAAATATATATAATAAAATAAATATGGTTTTATAAATATAGTTTCCATTTATTAATATCATTGATATTATACTCCAGAAAACTTGTAGAGTGCTTCGAATCTGTTATAAATAAATTTGTTGAATAACCAACAAATTAAATATCTCTTTGCTTATATATGTATCATCATCATCATTTCATTTTACGTCCACTTTTCCCTGCTTGCAAGGGTGAGACGGGAACTGATTCTGGCTTGATTTCTACAGCTGGATGCCCTTCCTAACACCAACCTTATTTACAGTGAGTGCTGGGTGCCTTTTTTCCGTGGCGCCTACACGTCCACTTTACAGTGTGGGCTGGGTACTTTTTTTGCCATGGCACCTCCACGACCACTTTGCAGTAGAATGATAGGGATATCAGTCCCTATCATCTCATTTCTACAGCTGAGTAAACTGGAGCAATGTGAAATAAAGTGTCTTGCTCAAGGAAACAACACATCACCGGTCCGAGAATTGAACTCATAACCTTTCGATTGCAAGGCCAATGCTCTAACCACTAAGCCATGTGCATATATATATATATATATATATATATATATATATATATATATATATATATATATATATATATATATATATATATATATATATATATATATATATATATATATACATATATATATATATATATATATACATATATATATACATATATATATATATATATATATACATATATATATACATATATATATACATATATATACATATATATATACATATATATACACATATATATACATATATATATACATATATGTATACACACACACACATATATATATATATATATATACATATATATATATATAGAGAGAGAGAGATAGATATAGACATATAGATATATAAAAGGTATATATATATATACCTTTCTTTTTTGCTAGAAGATGAGTGTCATAGTTATTTGAACAATGGAACAGCCTCTTTGTGACATTAATGTACAGGTGGCTGAGCATTCCACAGAAACATGCACCTTTAATGTAGTTCATGGGGAAATTCAACATGACACAGTGGATGACAAGTTTGGGATCTTAAGTTAGCTCATTGTTTTGCCAGCTGAGTGGACTGGAGCAACGTGAAATAAAGTGTTTTGCTCAAGGACATATTGTGTCACTCAGTCTAGGAATTGAACTCACAACCTGACAACCATAAGCCCAGCAATTTAACCTCTAAGCCACACACATTCCCAACTAATATGAGATATGAAATGATGTCAAAGGAAGAGGATGACATTATGATATGATAAAACCATTTTCACAGTTTTAATTAAAGATGAAACAAAAACATTTAAAGTATGTTTTAATAGTTTCAATATAAGTAGATTTGTTTTGATTTCTCTTAGCAAAGTTATTTAATATAGTTGATATTTGAAGATAACTTTTTGACAAAGAGAAGCATATGATGAACAGAATATATCTCTCTCTATATTGGAATAGAATGGACCTCAGTCACTTTCACCGATGAATATTCCACTTGTTTGCTTAATTTAACTTAACAAGAATAGATGAATCCTACCCACTAAAAGCAATTGACCAATCAAATTGATCAACAAGATCTCAGACCTCATTCATTTACCGAGTGGGGTGGAACTCAACCAAATCAGACCAAGGAAAAAATGTTTCCATTGGTCTTTCCTATTGCTGATAATTTCAACTGGTTGCAACTCCTGGCAGAAGGAACGGCATGAAATAAAGTGTGTTTTGCTCAAAGACATAATGCATCACCCAGTCCAGGAATCGAACTTACGACGTCACAATTGCAAATTCAATTCTCTAACCAGTAAGCCACACACCTTCACTAAAATAAATAAATTAATTAATTAAAAAGAATATCCAGTTGTTTAATCAAAGGAAAATAATTACTCCCAAGAATATTCAGTTCTGTGTGAGCAAGACATGGTCATCAGACCTGACATGTCTCACAGCTGGATGACTTGTCTAACCCATACTAGCGTGGAAAATGGACGTTAAATGTTGATGATGAATAAACCTCCAAAATATTCCCAACAAGCCACTTGCTTGTCAAGAAAATAACTGTTTCTGTGGTGAAGGTGAAGGTCGCTGCATCCATACTGAGTAAACAAAATTCTAAAATACCAGGAATCATTGACAAACTTTTTTTTTTTTCAGCCTATAGCGTCTGAGACATTTGGAAGAGCTGAGTTGTTGACAATGAGATTCTTGTCATTGTTGGTAGCTTGTCTTACCAAGTTACCAAGTGATGCCTGTGAGGGTACTTGGTTATTCCAGTGTCTTAGCCTCGCTATCTCCTGCAGCAATGCTGTCAGTGGGATGGCTTGCTTCAATAATTATTAGAGAGAAACTCCAGCACCCCTCCAGCACATTTTTTCATTTTATATATATACATCATCATCGTTTAACGTCTATCTTCCATGCTAGCATGGGTTAGATGGGAATAGCCCCACTTGAGGCAAGATTGATCAGATGACCATGTCTCATTCTTGTATATATAGATATAGTGGTGGAACACTGGAAGGTAATATCCGTAGTGGTAGAGCACTCAGTCCATGGGACGAGTTAGGTAGAAGTAGTTACACAACAGTTAGTTCACCATACCGAGAACAATTGTTTCACCTTAGCGGATCCTCAGCTCGGAATGGCATTCCGAGCTGAGGATCCACTTCTATACATATATATATATATGGTGGCTGCCAACTCGTTTTCGAGTACGGCCACTACTTTATATCCATGTAGGAGAACCCCTACCGATGCGCTGAACGAGTGTGACTTTGTAGTCCAGCCAGCGACTTGAAAACTCTGGTACAAACACTACACTTGTGACAATTATTGACACATAGTGCTGGGCCCATGGTACCATGTGACGACAAGTGCAGAGAGATCTCCAGATATAAAGCAATGCCTGTGCCATGAAGCTTTTATAGTGAGCAAAGGCACTGCACAAAGCCAGTCCCACTCTCTTAACCAAGATGATATTTACCAAAAAGAAGAACAAGTCAACATCATTGGATACCATCAGGGTTGCAGGTGTTATATCAGAGTTTTCCTTCTCCTAGAATTCTGCCTTGACAAAGGCTAAGGGGTCATCTATCCCGGTGATTTTGGATGGCCATTGACTCTTAAGAGCTCCTTTGCCCTTTGACAGGTTTTGTTTTTAGTCCTGCAGGATGTCCAAAGTCACCCTCCTCACCAAGAAACCTTGATGGGGTTGCCAGTTTAGTCGCCAACGACCTGACCATGAGACAGGTTGTACTGGGATACATATATATATACTGTTTGTTTGTATTCTATTGAAACGTTTTGACATACCTGGATTGAATAAAAAACACTTGAAGAAGAAGAAGAAGAAGAAGAAGAAGAAGAAGAAGAAGAAGAAGAAGAAGAAGAAGAAGGAGGAGGAGGAGGACTTATATATGCCATCTAAACAATGTGTTGATTAGCTGTCTAGGTTTATAAATGGGGTTTGGATTTTCGCCTATTTCTCAGACATAAAATAGGGAAGAGAGGGTGGTAAGTTTATATTCCGATTGGTTTATAATTCTTTAGTTTATAGAGTGTTGTAATGTTGTTTCAGAGGAGTTCATGCCTGGTTAATATTAATATCAACAACAAAGTAGAAACACCCAGTGTATTATGTCAAAACATCTATCACAGTTGGGAGGAGATGAACTGTTACCTACATGACCACACTATAATGTGGTTGTGTGGGTAACACAACAAAAAATGCCCAGCCCACACTGTGAAGTGGTCATATAGGTGCCACGACAAAAAGCACCCAGCAGACACTGTAAATATTGTTAGCATTAGGAAGGGCAACCAGCAGTAGAAACCAAGCCAAAACTAGTCCTGTATGAGCATGACATGGTCATCATCGGACCTGGCTTGTCTTACAACAGTACAATTTGTTTAACGCATGCTAACATGGAAAAATGGACGTTAAACGGTGATGATGATATAAATATACATTCACATGTTGACACATACACACGCACATATGTAGATAGATAGATAGATAGATATGTTTCTTTATTAGCCACAGGGGCACAAAAGAAGGGGACAAATACAAAGGGGGAAGTTTACATACAATAAAAACGTGTAAAATGTTATCACAAATGCAATTTAA
The DNA here is from genome assembly GCA_964016885.1 of Eledone cirrhosa. Lineage (NCBI taxonomy): Eukaryota > Metazoa > Mollusca > Cephalopoda > Octopoda > Eledonidae > Eledone > Eledone cirrhosa. Next base: position 16,216,322 of record OZ024746.1, on the reverse strand, counting down.
AAAGTTAGATAGATAGATAAACATGTAGACATAAATATATGAAAAAAAAAAAAAATCCTGCCAAATCAATGGGTGGCAGTAGTTCCAGCTGCACACATTGAAAGACTGGTGTAGTGGTTCTGAGAACAATGCTCGAGTTTGAAGAGAACTATTGACCTTCAGGAAAAGCAGTGACCCCCTGATTGTATTCAGTAACTGAAACAAATATGAAGTTCACCAAATCCAATGCTCCTAGGGGTGGCCCTGGTTCTTCTTATTTGCGAGTGTAAACTCGGCCAGATTAGATTATATATATATATATATATATATATATATATATATATATGTATACGTACATACATATATGTATACAGACGTACAGTAGTATGTATATATATATATACATACATGCACACACATATATATATGTACGTATGGATTCACCGAACATTTATTATAATGCTCGGTATGTTTGTAAACAAACATCCCGAATTAAGCCGTACAGTGTCTAGCAACCATCGTTGCTCATTTGTTCAACACTGACAAAGGAACGCTGTACTAGTTTCAAGCTTATTAGCAATCGTCAGCAACGTATACCCTCCTGCCAGATAATTGAACGTCTGAAAGTATAAACTTTCCCTATGCATATTAACGGCTGAGCAGCCTAATTTGCATATCGAGTGAGTTAATCGGCCGGGGTACCGAAAACGATAAACGGAAAAAATGAAACGAAATTTCATTTCTCACTCTTAGTACGGCTGTTACTTAAATATAAGTATGTATACGTACATACATATATGTATACAGACGGACAGTAGTATGTATATATATATACATACATGCACACATATATATATGTACGTATGGATTCACCGAATATTTATTATAATGCTCAGTGTGTTTGTAAACAAACATCCCGAATTAAACCGTACAGCGTCTAGCAAATTTGTCTAAACTGCCAGCAATTTGTCTAAACTGCCAGCAAATTTGAAAATTAGGTAGTAACATGTGCTTATGCCGTATTTGACTACATAGAGTTAGTCTGTTAGTTGGGATTTTAAAAAGCCCTCTGAATGGAAAAAAGGATGAGTATTGCTGTACATGGGACACGAACCCAGATATGTGCGTGTGTCTATATATACAAATTTGTTTGGTTACTACAAATTTTCATTTCATCATTGTTGTTTTAAGAATTAACCTTTCAACTTACGCTTAATTTTTTTTTTTTTTTTTTGCATGTTTTCTTAATTTTCTTTACTGATACTGTGTGCCTAGATAAACTATTTACATTCTCTGCCTAATTGTTTCTTTATATATATATATATATACATATATATATACACATATATATATGTATATATATACATGTACACATACATACAAACATATATATACATATATATATATACATGTACACATATATACGTGTGTATATATATATATATATATACACACATATATATGTATATATACATGTACAGATATATACATACATATTTATATATATATATATACATGTACACATATATATGTGTATATATATATATATATATATGTATATTTATACACACACACATATATATGTATATATATACATGTACACATACTTACATATATATATATACATGTACACATATATATGTATATATATAAATATATATATATATATATACATATATATGTGTGTATATATGTTGTATATATGTGTGTGTGTAAATATATATATATATGTATATGTGTGTATGTATATATATATATATATATATATATATATATATGTATGCGTGTGTATATAAATGTGTGTGTATGTGTATATATATATATATATATATATATATATATATATATATATATATATATATATATGTATATATACACACACACTCAAATAAGAGTTTTTTTTTTTTATATGGGGATAATTTTAATGTGCTAATCAGTTTTTCCTTGTTAAGTTATAAATATTTATAACATGCTGGTTATTTTATAGTCATTCTGTATTTGCCTATATTCTCCCACCCAGCCACCCTTACCATTCCATGTACTTATATTCTATCAACCTCAGCTTTAGGATAATAAACTCAGAATACTGAGTTTATGATTTTTTTTTGATTTTTTATCAAAGCATTTCAATTTAGTTATCTGTCAGTTATGTTGGGGTTGAGCTAACTAGTGTGTTTATACCTATTATATAATTTCTCACATTAACTTTGGTATTTGATATTTGTCTAACTCCTCTATTGAGTTCTTTTCTAATCTTCTTTCATGTTGTGCATGTTGCAATTCATCTGTTTCATCTGCCCCATCACTTTTATATAGCTCTTTTTTTTTATAGCTATCTTTTGATTCCATGATCAAAATTTATCCAAATATTTTGTAGCAAATGTTACATTGTTAATTTGCCTTTGTGTTTTTAGTGAGGTTTCGTCATAATTCTAAACTCCAAAGTCACTTTTATATATCTACCGAATGTTTGTGCTATTTCTACTTCATTCTCCACGTGACTATCATTTTTTGCATACCTTTTTTTGGTTCATCCACATTGGGGGAGATGATTTATAGATTTTCCATAACATTTATAGATGTTGGCGCTTCAATTCAATATATTTGTTGACTGGATTATCAGTGTATATAAAATATCGGGACAGAGAATTTCCTTGAAAAAAGTGCATCTGTTTGGGGAGACTTGTCTAGTTCTTTATTTAATTAATTAATTAATTTGTGTCAAGTTACCAATGTTAAAGAACTATTATCATTATTATTGGATTGGCAGTATCAGTAGAGGGTCGGACGCCATGCTTTCCAGCATAGTTACGTCCCTTTACGATCTGAGTTCAAATCCCGCCGAGGTTGACTTTGCCTTTCATCCTTACGGGGTCGATAAAATAAAGTACCAGTAATGCACTGGGTAATTGCTGGCCTTGTGCCTAAAGTAGAAACAATTATTATTATGTTAACCTCGGTGAGTTCAAATCACACCAAGGTTAACTTTGCCTTTTATCCTTACAGGGTCGATAAAATAAAGTACCAGTAATACACTGGGGAAATGGCTGGCCTTGTGCCCAAAGTAGAAACAATTATTATTATGTGGATTGTCACTATCGGTAGAGTGCTGGACACCATGCTTCACTGCCACTGCCTACTCCTCCTTCTTCACCCACTTATTCCTGAGAGGGTTGTGGTGGCAGAGTCCTCAAACACTCCCTCCAGCTGGTCCTGTCAGAAGCAACCGTCTCTAACTGGATCCCCAAGCAAGACCAGTCAAGCTCATGGATGTTATCCAACCATCCTGCTTGGGGGGTCTACCTCTGGGTCTCCTGCCAGTTGGTTTTGCCTGTAAAATCTGTCCAGCAATTCTTTCCTGAGACGTTCTAATCACATTCCTATAGTACTGGAACTGTGATCCCTCAATTCGGAGAAGTAGTGGCTCTATCTGAAGTACCTCTCTGATCTCCAAACTATGTACTCCATCAAGTAACGTTACTCCAAAGATCCTTCAGAGGCACGCCATTTTGGCTGCTCGTATTCACAATTGCATTCTTTCGGTCATTACTCAAGATTCGTGATCATAGGTAAGGGTTGGCACGAATACCGAATTAAAGATAGCAAGTTTGGCTTTTACACCTACCTCCCTTCTGATTACCAAATGTTAGAGCTGGGGCATTACAACACCCAGTCCACCCTGTAAAATGGTTGTGTTGGTGGCACAACAAAAAGCACCCAGCCCACACTGTAAAGTGGTCATGTTGGTGACACAACAAAAAGCACTCAGATTACACTGTAAAGTGGTCATGTTGGTGACACAACAAAAAGCACTCAGATCACACAGTAAAGTGGTCATGTTGGTGACACAACAAAAAGCACTCAGATTACACTGTAAAGTGGTCATGTTGGTGACACAACAAAAAGCACTCAGATTACACTGTAAAGTGGTCATGTTGGTGACACAACAAAAAGCACTCAGATCACACAGTAAATGTGGTTGGCATTAGGAAGAGCATCCGGCTGTTGAAACCAAGCCAGAAACAGTTCTGTATGAACTTGTCTCACAACAGGACAACTCTTCTAACCCATGCTAGTGTTGGAAAATGGATGTTAAAGGATGATGATGATGATTGTCTATTCAGTACAACTACCTCAATTACTAAATGTATGCAGTGGAACAAAGTATCAACTGCTTGTTTAGTGTTTTGGGAATATATTTCATGAATAAGTCCAGCACTAACAAGTTCAGTAATTCTGACACATCTGAAATCCTGGTAGTATGCCAATCTACTAGAGACTACACCACATTACACCACACCACACCACACTATACTACACTACACTACACCACATTACACCACACCACACCACACTATACTACACTACACCACATTACACCACACCACACCACACCACACTATACTACACTACACCACATTACACCACACCACACTATACCACACCACACTATACTACACTACACCACATTACACCACACCACACCACACTATACTACACCACACCACACTATACCACACCACACTATACTACACTACACCACATTACACCACACCACACCACACCACACTATACTACACTACACCACATTACACCACACCACACTATACCACACCACACTATACTACACTACACCACATTACACCACACTACACCACACCACACTATACTACACCACACCACACTATACCACACCACACTATACTACACTACACCACATTACACCACACCACACCACACCACACCACACTATACTACACCACACCACACTATACCACACCACACTATACTACACTACACCGCATTACACCACACCACACCACACCACACCACACTATACTACACCACACCACACTATACCACACCACACTATACTACACTACACCACATTACACCACACCACACCACACCACACCACACTATACTACACCACACCACACTATACCACACCACACTATACTACACTACACCACATTACACCACACCACACCACACCACACCACACTATACTACACCACACCACACTATACCACACCACACTATACTACACTACACCACATTACACCACACCACACTATACTACACCACACCACACTATACCACACCACACTATAATACACTACACCACATTACACCACACCACACTATACCACACCACACTATACTACACTACACCACATTACACCACACCACACTATACCACACCACACTATACTACACTACACCACATTACACCACACCACACTATACCACACCACACTATACCACACCACACTATACTACACTACACCACACTATACTACACTACACCACATTACACCACACCACACTATACCACACCACACTATACTACACTACACCACATTACACCACACCACACTATACCACACCACACTATACTACACTACACCACATTACACCACACCACACTATACCACACCACACTATACTACATTACACCACATTACACCACACTATACCACACCACACTATACTACACTACACCACATTACACCACACCACACTATACCACACCACACTATACTACACTACACCACATTACACCACACCACACTATACCACACCACACTATACCACACCACACTATACTACACTACACCACATTACACCACATTAAACTATACCACACCATACTATACTACACTACACCACATTACACCACACCACACTATACTACACTACACCACATTACACCACACCACATCACACTATACCACACCACACTATACTACACTACACCACACTACACCACATTACACCACACCACACCACACTACATTACACTACACCACATTACACCACACCACACTACACCACCACATCACACCACACCACACTACACCACTACACCACACTACATTACGCTACACCGCATTACACCACACCACATCACACCACACCACATCACACCACTACACCACACTACATTACGCTATACCACATTACACCACACCACACTACACCACTACACCACACTACATTATGCTACACCATACCACACCACACCACACTACACCATTACACCACACTACATTATGCTACACCATACCACACCACACTACACCACACCACACTACATTATGCTACACCACACTACACCACCACAACACACTACACCACTACACCACACTACATTACACCACACCACACTACACCACCACACCACACTACACCACTACACCACACTACATTACACCACACTACACCACCACACCACACTACACCACCACACCACACCACACTACACCACCACACCACACTACACCACTACACCACACTACATTATGCTACACCACACCACACTACACCACACCACATCACACCCCACTATACTACACCACACCACACTACACCACCACACCACACTATACCACTACACCACACTACATTACACCACACCACACTACCCCACCACACCACACCACCACACCACACCACACCACCATACCACACTACACCACTACACCACACTACATTATGCTACACCACACCACACCACACTACACCACCACACCACACCACACCACCACACCACACCACCACACCACACTACACCACCACACCACACTACACCACTACACCACACTACATTATGCTACACCACACCACACTACACCACCACAACACACTACACCACCACACCACACTATACCACTACACCACACTACATTACACCACACCACACTACACCACCACACCACACCACCACACCACACCACACCACCATACCACACTACACCACTACACCACACTACATTATGCTACACCACACCACACTACACCACCACACCACACCACACCACCACACCACACCACCACACCACACTACACCACCACACCACACTACATTATGCTACACCACACCACACCACACTACACCACCACAACACACTACACCACCACACCACACTATACCACTACACCACACTACATTACACCACACCACACTACACCACCACACCACCACACCACACCACACCACCATACCACACTACACCACTACACCACACTACATTATGCTACAC
>OZ024746.1:16149297-16201797 GCA_964016885.1 Eledone cirrhosa | reverse complement strand
CTACAGGACATGAGGCTGTGAGGCCAATTTTGGTGGAATGATATGACAGGTTGGTACTACAGGACATGAGGCTGTGAGGTCAATTTTGATGGACTGATTTGACAGGTTGGTACTACAGGACATGAGACTGTGGGGTCAATTTTGGTGGAATGATATGACAGGTTGGTACTACAGGACATGAGGCTGTGAGGTCAATTTTGGTGGAATGATATGACAGGTTGGTACTACAGGACATGAGACTGTGAGGTCAATTTTGGTGGAATGATATGACAGGTTGGTACTACAGGACATGAGGCTGTGAGGTCAATTTTGGTGGAATGATATGACAGGTTGGTACTACAGGACATGAGGCTGTGAGGTCAATTTTGGTGGAATGATATGACAGGTTGGTACTACAGGACATGAGACTGTGAGGTCAATTTTGATGGACTGATTTGACAGGTTGGTACTACAGGACATGAGACTGTGGGGTCAATTTTGGTGGAATGATATGACAGGTTGGTACTACAGGACATGAGGCTGTGAGGTCAATTTTGGTGGAATGATGACAGGTTGGTACTACAGGACATGAGGCTGTGAGGTCAATTTTGGTGGAATGATATGACAGGTTGGTACTACAGGACATGAGGCTGTGAGGTCAATTTTGATGGACTGATTTGACAGGTCGACACATGTTTCAACCTCCTCAGCAAAGCAAGTAGTGCTGAGTTCCAATTCACTTAAATATATTAAAGAAATGTTAACATTATCTGGTGTGTTGTTCGAAGAAGGTCAAAGGGGATCATGGATGCTGCCCCTACGTCCCCAATGTAATATAAACAAGTTGTTTCATCTATAGATCAATAGTGTGTATATTGATCTATAGATTACAACCTTTATTCCACCATAGTTGATGGAAAAGAAGTGGTTGATAGGGACAGTGAAATGTCACTTGGATACAAACTGTGGTTTGATTAACCTTGGTTGGGTCACTGGAATGAGAGGGTATGTTGTAAGACCTGATACACCCACTGACTCCATGATATAACACTGATGATGTCTTAGTAAGACCTGATACACCCACTGACCCCAAGATATAACACTGATGATGTGTCTTAGTAAGACCTGAAACACCAAGTGACCCCAAGATATAACACTGATGATGTGTCTTAGTAAGACCTGATACACCCAGTGACTCCATGATATAACACTTATGATGTGTCTTAGTAAGACCTGAAACACCCAGTGACCCCAAGATATAACACTGATGATGTGTCTTAGTAAGACCTGAAACACCCAGTGACCCCAAGATATAACACTGATGATGTGTCTTAGTAAGACCTGATACACCCAGTGACTCCATGATATAACACTGATGATGTGTCTTAGTAAGACCTGAAACACCCAGTGACCCCAAGATATAACACTGATGATGTGTTTTAGTAAGACCTGAAACACCCAGTGACCCCAAGATATAACACTGATGATGTGTCTTAGTAAGACCTGAAACACCCAGTGACCCCAAGATATAACACTGATGATGTGTCTTAGTAAGACCTGAAACACCCAGTGACCCCAAGATATAACACTGATGATGTGTTTTAGTAAGACCTGAAACACCCAGTGACCCCAAGATATAACACTGATGATGTGTCTTAGTAAGACCTGAAACACCCAGTGACCCCAAGATATAACACTGATGATGTGTCTTAGTAAGACCTGAAACACCCAGTGACCCCAAGATATAACACTGATGATGTGTCTTAGTAAGACCTGAAACACCAAGTGACCCCAAGATATAACACTTATGATGTGTCTTAGTAAGACCTGAAACACCCAGTGACCCCAAGATATAACACTGATGATGTGTCTTAGTAAGACCTGATACACCCAGTGACCCCAAGATATAACACTGATGATGTGTCTTAGTAAGACCTGAAACACCCAGTGACCCCAAGATATAACACTGATGATGTGTCTTAGTAAGACCTGATACACCCAGTGACCCCAAGATATAACACTGATGATGTGTCTTAGTAAGACCTGAAACACCCAGTGACCCCAAGATATAACACTTATGATGTGTCTTAGTAAGACCTGAAACACCCAGTGACCCCAAGATATAACACTGATGATGTGTCTTAGTAAGACCTGAAACACCCAGTGACCCCAAGATATAACACTTATGATGTGTCTTAGTAAGACCTGAAACACCCAGTGACCCCAAGATATAACACTGATGATGTGTCTTAGTAAGACCTGAAACACCCAGTGACCCCAAGATATAACACTTATGATGTGTCTTAGTAAGACCTGAAACACCCAGTGACCCCAAGATATAACACTGATGATGTGTCTTAGTAAGACCTGAAACACCCAGTGACCCCAAGATATAACACTGATGATGTGTCTTAGTAAGACCTGAAACACCCAGTGACCCCAAGATATAACACTGATGATGTGTCTTAGTAAGACCTGAAACACCCAGTGACCCCAAGATATAACACTGATGATGTGTCTTAGTAAGACCTGAAACACCCAGTGACCCCAAGATATAACACTGATGATGTGTCTTAGTAAGACCTGAAACACCCAGTGACCCCAAGATATAACACTTATGATGTGTCTTAGTAAGACCTGAAACACCCAGTGACCCCAAGATATAACACTGATGATGTGTCTTAGTAAGACCTGAAACACCCAGTGACCCCAAGATATAACACTGATGATGTGTCTTAGTAAGACCTGAAACACCCAGTGACCCCAAGATATAACACTGATGATGTGTCTTAGTAAGACCTGAAACACCCAGTGACCCCAAGATATAACACTTATGATGTGTCTTAGTAAGACCTGAAACACCCAGTGACCCCAAGATATAACACTGATGATGTGTCTTAGTAAGACCTGAAACACCCAGTGACCCCAAGATATAACACTGATGATGTGTCTTAGTAAGACCTGAAACACCCAGTGACCCCAAGATATAACACTGATGATGTGTCTTAGTAAGACCTGAAACACCCAGTGACCCCAAGATATAACACTGATGATGTGTCTTAGTAAGACCTGAAACACCCAGTGACCCCAAGATATAACACTTATGATGTGTCTTAGTAAGACCTGAAACACCCAGTGACCCCAAGATATAACACTGATGATGTGTCTTAGTAAGACCTGAAACACCCAGTGACCCCAAGATATAACACTGATGATGTGTCTTAGTAAGACCTGAAACACCCAGTGACCCCAAGATATAACACTGATGATGTGTCTTAGTAAGACCTGAAACACCCAGTGACCCCAAGATATAACACTGATGATGTGTCTTAGTAAGACCTGAAACACCCAGTGACCCCAAGATATAACACTGATGATGTGTCTTAGTAAGACCTGAAACACCCAGTGACCCCAAGATATAACACTGATGATGTGTCTTAGTAAGACCTGAAACACCCAGTGACCCCAAGATATAACACTGATGATGTGTCTTAGTAAGACCTGAAACACCCAGTGACCCCAAGATATAACACTGATGATGTGTCTTAGTAAGACCTGAAACACCCAGTGACCCCAAGATATAACACTGATGATGTGTCTTAGTAAGACCTGAAACACCCAGTGACCCCAAGATATAACACTGATGATGTGTTTTAGTAAGACCTGAAACACCCAGTGACCCCAAGATATAACACTGATGATGTGTCTTAGTAAGACCTGAAACACCCAGTGACATCAAGGAAGTCATGACACCTCTGTAGTGCTGGTGCCATCTTAACATTACGCCAGGTGCACCCTAGACTGCAGGAATGTAATATGCAGGCTACCAATGCATCTGGGAGGGTAGCAGCTGGAAGTAACAGCTTCGTCTGTGATGACAGAGCCAAACATTGCTGGAAGGGAAAGTGAATGTAAGAGGAGGAGGAGGAGGAGGGTGATGATGATGAGGAGGAGGAGGAGGGTGAAGAAGTGTAGCAGGATGATAATGGTGATGATGAAGAAGAGGAAGGGGAGGGTGATATGGTGGTGATGACGGTGAGGGTGATGGTGACGGTGAGGGTGATGGTGATGATGACAGTGATGGTGGTGATGGTGGTGGTGGTGGTGACGGTGAGGGTGATGATGAGGATGACAGTGATGGTGGTGATGGTGGTGATGGCGATGGTGATTGTGGTGGTGATGACGGTGATGGTGATGATGAGGATGATGGTGATGGTGATGATGACAGTGATGGTGACGGCGATGATGCTGATGGCGGTAAGGAGGAACATTAGCTACAATAAATGCAGAATCACAGAAAAGTGTCAACGATTTTATCAAGAGTAATTTGTAAAAGTGGGTTGTTTCTAAATATTTAATGAGTTACAACTGTGTTGGCTCCAATGAAGTGGAACAACAACAACAACAGCTACAACAACAACTACACCAACAACAACAACAGCTACAACAACTACGACAGCAACAACAACAACTACACCAACAACAACAACAGCTACAACAACTACGACAGCAACAACAACACAATACTGGAGAGGATATTCAACCAGTAAGAAAATAAGTATTTCTGTTTTTCTAAACTGCAGTAGGTGGTGGCAGTGATGGTGGTGGTGGTGGTGGTGGTGGTGGTGGTGGTGGTGGTGGTGGTGGTGGCAGTGATGGTGGTGGTGGTGGTGGTGGTGGTGGTGGTGGTGGTGGTGGTGGTGGTGGTGGCAGTGATGGTGGTGGTGGTGGTGGTGATGATGGTGGGGTACAGTAGGTGGGGTACAGTAGGTGGTGGTGGTGGTGATGGTGTTGGGGTACTGAATGGTAGAATGGTATGATTTGTAATCGTTCAATAACTACTGGACAGAAAATGAGTACAAGCAGATATAACTGGGGGTTTAACCCTGCAAAGGACTAGCATCCTGTCCAAGGGGAGTCTTGTACACAGTCACTTCATGCCACAAAACAAGGATAAGCACCAGCCTGAGGAGGTTCCGGGCTTGAGACAGACTTTAGACTTTTTAGAATAATTACTGGGATTTAAAAAGCTGGCATCAAAGGATGGATTTTATTGTGTTTATTTCAATCCAATCCAGGACCTTCTCACTCCTGTTGGAGTAACCCCTCCTTGGTTGACCTCAACCCCTTTCCGTTTGGTTTTGGTTGGGTCTTCAAAGGTGTAGCCGTATTCACCACACTTGACAAATTGTGGGCTGGTGAGGCTATTTAACCCATAGTGGGGTGGATGGCCATTAACTCTGAAGAGGTCATCCACCCTTTTAACACCTCTTGTTTTTGTGCTGCTGGGCTTTTTTGTGTTTATTAAATTAATTAAAATATAAAGTCGTCAGAAATTGTGATAAAATCATAACATTTTCACATCTTTACCTCCCAATTTCTATAATAAATCCCTATTTTAAATAATACTTTCATTACACTAGAATTTACTGTTGTTTAGTTTCAGGTGGGTCTTGGTTGAGAAGATCAATGATTAAAGACTGCCTAGCCGTGACCACCCCATCTTTTTCTATATCAGGGACTTCATTGTTCAATGTGTAAATCTTTATTTAGACTGCAATATGGTAAACAGATGGGATTTCATTTGACTGCTACTTCTAGTAGGTCAAGCAATAATAGTTTCCCTCAATTACTACATGGTATATCTGGAGTAAGAGATATGTAGATATCTCAGTCATTCAACCATCTACCTTGTATATCTAAAGTGAGAGATCTCTAGATATCACCCAGTCATTCTACTAACTACCAACTCCATGGTATATCTGGAGTGAGAGATATCTAGATATCTCAGTCATTCTAACTACCAACTCCATGGTATATCTGGAGTGAGAGATATGTAGATATTACACTGTCATTTTACCAACTGCATGGAATATCTGGAGTGAGAGATCTTTAGATATCACCCAGTCATATCTCAGTCATTCTTCCAACTACCAACTCCGTGGTATATCTGGAGTGAGAGATATCTAGATATCTCAGTCATTCTTCCAACTACCAACTCCGTGGTATATCTGGAGTGAGAGATATCTAGATATCACAGTCATTCTACCAACTACCAACTCCATGGTATATCTGGAGTGAGAGATATGTAGATATCTCAGTCATTCTACCAACTACCAACTCCATGGTATATCTGGAGTGAGAGATATCTAGATATCTCAGTCATTCTACCAACTACCAACTCCATGGTATATCTGGAGTGAGCGATATGTAGATATCACACTGTCATTCTATCAACTACCATTTCCATGATGTATCTGGAGTGAGAGATCTGTAGATATCACATAGTCATTCTACCAACACTATATCTGGAGTGAGAGATCTCTAGTTATCACACAGTCATACTACCATCTCCATGGTATATCTGGAGTGAGAGATCTTTAGATATCACATAGACATTCTACCAACTACCAGCTCATTTACATGGTATAACATCCCACAAATTCCATCATATATTGTAGTATATCTCACAACCACTATATCCTTCAGCTATTGTAGTATATCTCACAACCACTATAGCCTTCAGCTATTGTAGTATATCTCACAACCACTATAGCCTTCAGCTATTGTAGTATATCTCACAACCACTATATCCTTCAGCTATTGTAGTATATCTCACAACCACTATATCCTTCAGCTATTGTAGTATATCTCACAACCACTATATCCCACAGCTACAGCAGTTGTGAGATATGATATAGAATATATTAGTCTGAAAGTATGAGGAATAGGTTCAACTAATTCTACTAATTTGTTCCTTATGTATTCCCTATGATACCTCTAACATATTTCACAACACTGCTCCAATTAATATATTCAATAGCCAGCTAAATCCTCTCACTTCATGTAATTACCATATCTATTAATCATCGTTAATCATCTTCAACCATTTCATTGGTGCCATCTTTCATTTCTCTAAAGAAAAACAACAAAAAACACAATAAAAACCCAAACCTTCCACAAATATGCCATTAGAGATTTACTGCTTTCCTGACAATTATTCTCTTGCAGCACTTTATTTCATCACTTCACTCATCCATCAACCATTGTCTCTCTCTCTGGCTGTCTCTATCACTCCCTCTCTCTTACTATCTCTCTTACTGTTCCTCTCACCTTGTCTCTCTCTCTCTCCCTGTCTCTCTCTTACTGTCCCTCTCATAGTCTCTTTCCCTGTCTCTCTCTTACTGTCTCTCTCCTTGTCTCTCTCTCTCCCTGTCCCTGTGTCTCTCTTACTGTCTCTCTCCCGGTCTCTCTCTCCCTGTCCCTCTCTCGTCTCTTACTGTCTCTCTTGTTATCTTTCTCCCTGTCTCTCTTATTGTCTCTCTCCCTGTCTCTCTCATTGGATATCTTCTCCCTCTCGTTATCTCTCTCACTGTCTCTCTTGTTGCCTATCTTGTTCTCTCTCTCTCTCCGTTTCTTTCCTTGTCTCTCTTGCTGCCTATATTGTTGTCTTTCTCATCCCTCTCACCATCTCTCATTGTCTCTCTCACCATCTCTCACTGTCTCTCTCACCATCTCTCACTGTCTCTCTCACCATCTCTCACTGTCCCTCTCACCATCTCTATCACTGTTAACATATTCCAATGACAATATATCAATAAACAGATATATAAAATACCAAATGTGATGCTCCAAACACAAACAAAACATACAACAAAACATATAAACAACAAAATATATACAACATACACACAACAAAATACATACAACATATATAGCAAATAAATAAAACATACAATGAAATAAAAACAAAAAAAATATAATAAATAAAATCTAACACATTTCTGCACTAATACCTTCATCTTGCTGAATAATAAATAAATAAATAAATAAATAAAAAAGATGAAAGATGAAGGTAGAAAAGTGAAGAAATCTTAATATAGAATGGATATAATTCTTGTATCAGCTATTGATATCCAGAGAAATCTATTTTTTGCTTTGAGATGCTGCTTCATAAAAACAGTACGACCCATTGATCCAGAGCAGCAAGTGGACATTTATGAAAATTATAGCAGTGCAGGCTTTTGAAAATCTTCAATGGCATCTAAATCAAAGATTTTTGCATCCTATTGGTTTGGAAGTCATCCAAGAAGATCTTTCAAAGTGCTAGACGTTCAACGCCTAGCTATATTGATTTTTATTTTTATTCTTCTTCCATTTTTCGTCCTTTCTTTTTTTTCTTCTTTTTTTTTTCTTTTTCCTTTTTATCATTTTTCTTTTCTTCTCTAGTGGAAGCACCGTCTGGTGAATTCACAACCCTAACTAATTATAAGAAGGAATTTATGACAAAATCTTCCTCCTGTTGTTTAACAACAGATAGAGGCTGTCCTTAAAACATACTTTCAATTCTTGGTGTGTGAACCATACAGAGGTTCTGGTGAGAAAAGTCAGAAGAAGCTGCTAAAGTAATAAGTGTTTCCAAAACAGAAGGAAAAAAAATGGTGGGTGGGGAGCGGGGTGAGGAATAGATGGAGAGAGGGAAAAGGGAAGAAGATAGAAGGGAGAAGGAAAGAAGACAGGAAGTGAGAGAGAGAGAGAGAGAGAGAGAGTGAGATAAAAGATGAAAAGGAGACAGAAAAGATATAGAAGAGGTGAGGAAGAGGGTGAGGAAGAGACTGCAGGCGAAATGAGAGGAAAGGAGTGAAGTGGTGGGTGGAGGGGAGAAGGAGGGGAATCAAAGAGCGAGAAATATTGTGGTATGTTTGTGAGAGTTGAAGGATCTGGCTGGAGATGAGAAGGTGTGGGTGTATATGTGGGCATGGATGTGTGTGTGTGTGAGTGCATGTCTATGTATGTGCGTGTGTGTGTGTCTGAATATAAGTGCACTTGTGTGTGTGAGTGTACATGTACATGCTCATGTGTGCACGTGTGAGTGCGCACATGTGCATGCATACTTGTCTGTGCATGTGTCAGTGTGGGTGTGTCAGTGCATGCATGCGTGTGCGTGTGTGTGTGTGTTAGTGTGTGTGTGTCAGTGTGTGTATGTCAGTGTGTGTGTGTCAGTATGTATGTGTGTGGAAGTGTGTGTGTGGAAGTGTGTGTCAGTGTGTGTCAGTGTGTGTGTGTCAGTGTGTGGAAGTGTGTGTGCATCAGTATGTGTGTGTGTGTGGAAGTATGTGTGTGTGGAAGTGTGTGTGTGTGTGTGTGTGTGTGTGTGTGGAAGTATGTGTGTGTGGAAGTGTGTGTGTGTGTGTGTGTGTGTGTGCCAGTGTGTGTGTGTGGAAGTATGTGTCAGTGTGTGTGTGTCAGTGTGTGTCAGTGTGTGTGGAAGTGTGTGTATGTAAGTGTGTGGAAGTGTGTCAGTGTGTGTCAGTGTGTGTCAGTGTGTGTGTGTGGAAGTGTGTGTGTGTGTCAGTGTGTGTGTGTGTCAGTATGTGTCAGTGTGTGTGTGTAAGTGTGTGTCAAAGTAACCGAATGTGAAAAAGAGAAAAAGAAGAAGCAATGACAATGGAAAGAGTTGAAGAAAGAAAGAGAAGAAAAATAAAAAATAAAGAGGAGGAGGAGACAAAAGACTTGAAATAGAAGAAGAAAGCATGGAATGTCTTATGTTTTATACTTTGATATTTCATTTATGTGTGTTGTTGTTGTTGCTATTGTCTGCTGAAATCATTATTGGTATTTTTACTGACTTTCTCACTTTCTTGTGGCTGAAATATGAAATAAGTGAAATTTCTAGAAATAAAAATATACGAGTGTATTAAGTGTAAAGGATATCATCTAATACAGGCATGTCAAACATGTGGCCCACATGCGGCCCTTTGCAAGAACACCTACGGCCTGCATAAAAGTTTTTACAGCGTGAACATGTTTTATCTTCATAATATAAAATAAAAAAGATTAGTTGTAATGTGTACAATTAGTTGTAATGTGTACAATTAGTTGTTATGTGTACAATTAGTTGTTATGTGTACAATTAGTTGTTATGTGTACAATTAGTTGTTATGTGTACAATTAGTTGTTATGTGTGGCCCTCAAGCAACACATGTGACCTGTGTGGCCCTCGGGGGACCCTCAGTTTGACACGCCTGGTCTATAGCTATATTTTAACCTGTATACGTGAACGACAAAGCATAAATGAATTGAGAGCGAGACTGAGCATAAGAGGAATCAAATGCTGTGTGCAGGAAGGAGAGGCGATTGCGTTGGTATGGACATGTGATGCATATGAAGGATGACAGCTGCATAAAAAGGTGCAGAGCACTAGAAGTCGATGGAAACCGCAGAGTGGGGAGACCCAAGATGACCTGGGATGAGGTGATAAAAGCCGACCTTACCCAATTACACCTCTCAAAGGCGATGACATACGACCGTGACCTCTGGTGTCACACAGTAATACAGAGTACCCGACCTCCCATGGGTACAAGCTGAAGCATATAAACAATATGCCCCCACACACCCCACCGCAAGGTGGTCGTGGAGGTGCCACGGCAAAAAAGCACCCAGCCCACACTGTAAAGTGGACATGTAGGCGCCACGAAAAAGCACCCAGCCCACACTGTAAATGAGGTTGGTGTTAGGAAGGGCATCCAGCTGTAGAAATAAAGCCAAATCAGTTCCTGTATGAGCAAGGCATGGTCAGCCGACCAGACACTGCTCACAACAGGACAACCCGTCTAACCCATGCTAGCATGGAAGAACGGACGTAAAACGGTGATGATGATGATGATGATGAATCCATGTTTCATTTCTGTCGCACCTCATTTCTCCCCCTGCCTTCTATCTCTCTCTCTGTGATATTTGAATCTACTATGATTTGGGCTTACCTTATTCATATATATTAGGTTTTGCATATCAGTTAGATTCAAACTTACAATGATTGGCATTATATATATGTATATAACAAAGAAAGTGTGTTAAGATACCAGGACAACCAAAAAACGCCAGAGTACTAGGCTAGTAGAGTGGGTAATAGGAAAAGAGACAGGACCCTGACGGCTGAGCTCTGGACGTTTCAACAGATGGATCCGTTCTCCCCCCCCCTCTCTCTCTCTCTCTCTCTCTCTCTATATATATATATATATATATATATATATATATATATATATATATATATCATCATCAACGTTTAACGTCCGTGTTCCACGCTTGCATGGGTTTGGACGGGGGTATTCCCACTTGAGGCAAGAGTGATTGTCTTGCTCGCATAGGACTGTCTGGCAGGTTTTCTACAGTTGGATGCCCTTCCTAACACCAACCACATTTACAGTGTGGGACTGGGAGGTTTTTACCGTGTTACCTACACGGCCACATTACAGCGTGGACTGTGTGTTTTTTTCTCGTGACACCTACACGATCTCATTTGTTTCGGACTGGATGTTGTGGTACCAACATAACTTTACATATGAGGGGGTGGTGTGGATGGGGTGTGGGTGGTGGATTTTGTTAGAGATGCCTACTGGCTGTAGTAGGTTTTACTATGTATTTAGGTAAGGCGGGTCTTTTCTATTACTGAGTACCACCAAAGGTCTCGGTCCAGTGACATTGTCTTGGAGAGGTGTAATTGTGTGAGGTCAGAGTTTATCAGCTCGTCCCAGGATTTTCTAGGTCTGCCTATTCCGTGGCTACCGTCTATCTTTATTGCCCTGCACTTTGTTATACAGCTATCGACTTTCATGCGCATCACGTGTCCGTACCAACGTAGCCTTCTCTTGAGTAAACAACATCTGATCCCTCTTATTTCTAATTTTTTCCTTAGTTCGTTTATGCTTTGTTAAAATAATCTAGGAAAGCCATGGGTGACACTGCATCTTTTAAACTTTGATTTTGAAAGTAGGTTTATAATTATTAATTTTCATTACAATTTTGTAGTTGTCTCGGTGGCCGAATTCGAGGAATCATAGACGGTGGTGATCCTGGTCTGAAGTTCGATCCTGATTGGGAGTAGGGTTCCTGGTAAACCTTTTCAGCTTTTTTCTATGGGATGTAAGATAAAAACTGAAAAAGATTACCTGTATCTCTTGACTAGGATTGAACCCAAGACCAGGATCTCCAATGTCTCTGGTACCTACTACTAGCCCACTGAAACAACTACAAAAATCTTCTGAAAATTCATACTTATAAACCTACTTTCAAAATTTTTAATACAAAATTATGTGGTGTCATTCATGTCTTTCTTAATGTTATTGCTCCTACTTTACGCCCCTTTACGATCTGAGTTCAAATCCCGCCGAGGTTGACTTTGCCTTTCATCCTTACGGGGTCGATAAAATAAAGTACCAGTAATGCACTGGGTAATTGCTGGCCTTGTACCTAAAGTAGAAACAGTTATTGCTCCTACTTAAGGTAGTTTAAGGTGTTTATTTGTGCGATTTTTATCAATTACTTTTAACTTCTGTCGAATCACATGCAGCTCATTAACAGTTGTAAACAGAAAACTTTCTTTCAAAATTTCGAAGTTTTTCTTTTAAAATGGCTAGTGCTCCTCCAGCTAAGAGAAAAAGGAAATTGAACAAAGAAGGGCGAATGTTTCAAGAAAAGTGAGAATTACAGTATTTTTGCACAATGGTGAATGGAAAGATACACTGTTTAATTTGCAACAACTGCATCGCGACACCAAAAGAGTACAATTTAAAAAGACCGTATGAAATGAACCATCGATCTTACGATAAATATGAAGGCCCAATGCGTGTTTCAAGACTCGAGGAATTGAAGGCTAACTTGACACAGCAACAAACCTGTTTTATGTAAATTCAGGAAGAGAATGTCGCTTCCGTTACTGCAAGCTATGAACTCAGCCAAATGATTGCCATGAGTAGGAAATCTTACAGTGAAGGAGATTTTGTAAAGCAATGCCTTGTAAAAACAAGCTGAAATTGTATGTCCAGAGAAAGCACAGTTATTCAAAGATATTTCATTAACCAGGAACATTGTTGCTGAATGGATTGATGAAATGTCGGGTGATCTGAAACAACAGCTGAAGGCCGTATCATCAAGGTTTGAACATTTTGCTATTGCTATTGATGAGACCGTTGACATCACTGGAATAGTACAGCTAGCATTCTTCATCAGGGGCTGTGACAGTGAATTTAATATTTATGAAGAACTAATTGAACTGGTCCCCATGCATGAAATTATAACAAGTCAGAACATCTTTGAGAAGGTTCTGCATGACTATGGTTTTGATTTGAGTAAACTTATTTACTGACGGTGCTGTGAATATGCCAAGTTACAAACAAAAATAGAAAACTTGCATCCAGATTCATCATTTGCACATTTTCATTGTATTATTCATCAGCAAAATTTGTGTTCAAACATTTTAAAATTGCATCATGTGCTTAGCTTGGTCACAAAGACAGTGAACTATATCAGAGGCCGTGCTCTCAATTACCATCAGTTCAGCCAGTTGTTGGAAGATATGGATAATCAGTTCACCGATGTTCCATTCTACACAGAGTCTGCTGGTTGTCATGTCACAAAGTGCTGAAAAGATTCTATTTGTTGAGACAAGAAATAATTACGTTTTTGGAGATCAATGGTCAAAACACAGATGAAATAAAAGATAAAAGTTGGCTCCAAGATCTGGCTTTTGCTGTGGATAATACTGCACAATTAACTGATCTTAATTTAAAATTACAAGATAAAAACAAACTTATCACTCAGTTGTATGATCACATCAAGTGCTTTGTTAGAAAACTAAGCTTATGGAAGTCACAGTTGTCAAATGAAAATTTAGTTCATTTTCCTACGTGCAAAGAACTGAAAAACACTGACAATACTGATTGTGTACTTAGCTTTGCTAAGTATGACAGTCACCCTGAATTGTTGTCAAAAGAATTTCAGGAAAGATTTTGTGATTTCTCATCTTTTGAACATCAGTTTGCATTATTCTCAGCACCATTCACCTTTGATGTTGCCAAGGCAGATGGAACTTAGGAAATGCAATCGGATTCTACACTCAGAGCAAAGTATCTTGAAGTGGGGAGACCTAGTTTCTTTTCATACCTTCTTGAAAAATTAAAAAAACTTTAGAAAGTTTGCCACAAAGATTATGGCAATGTTTGGTTCTACCTATGTGTGTGAACAGTTATTTTCCTTCATGAAATTAACGAAAATTTCTCAGAGAACAAGGTTGACTGATCAATACTTAGCATCTCTGATCAAAGTCAGTACTGTACAGACATTTCAGCCAGACATACAAAAAATTGTCAACAAAAAAGAGGTGTCAGGCCTCAGGACAAAACACTAAAAATGGTTGAATAGTAGCAAATAAATGTTCAGTTTTGAACTGTTGTAATTTTTGTACAATGTATTTGTTGCTGTTGCAAGCTGCAAGTATGTGTTGTCACTTAAAATTTTAGTTTTTTGTCAAACCATTTCATTCATTTGTATTCATGCTTAAACATTTGTATGTACTAAATTTAATTAACACATTTTTCTGCAATAAATGTTATTAAACGACTTTAATTAGTTGTAACGTGCACAATTAGTTGTCGTATGGCCCTCAGACAACACATATATGACTCATGTGGACCTTGGCGGATCCTCAGTTTGACATGCCTGATCTAATGTATTGACTGTAGAGGATATCATCTAATGTATTGAGTGTAGAGGATATCATCTAATGTATTGAGTGTAGAGGATATCATCTAATGTATTGAGTGTAGAGGATATCATCTAATGTATTGAGTGTAGAGGATATCATCTAATGTATTGACTGTAGAGGATATCATCTCATGTATTGACTGTAGAGGATATCATCTCATGTATTGAGTGTAGAGGATATCATCTTATGTATTGAGTGTAGAGGATATCATCTCATGTATTGAGTGTAGAGGATATCATCTCATGTATTGAGTGTAGAGGATACCATCTCATGTATTGAGTGTAGACGATATCATCTAATGTATTGAGTGTAGAGGATATCATCTCATGTATTGAGTGTAGAGGATATCATCTCATGTATTGAGTGTAGAGGATATCATCTAATGTATTGAGTGTAGAGGATATCATCTAATGTATTGAGTGTGGTGGATATCATCTCATGTATTGAGTGTAGAGGATATCATCTCATGTATTGAGTGTAGAGGATATCATCTCATGTATTGAGTGTAGAGGATATCATCTAATGTATTGAGTGTGGTGGATATCATCTCATGTATTGAGTGTAGAAGATATCATCTCATGTATTGAGTGTAGAGGATATCATCTCATGTATTGAGTGTAGAGGATATCATCTAATGTATTGAGTGTGGTGGATATCATCTCATGTATTGACTGTAGAGGATATCATCTCATGTATTGAGTATAGAGGATATCATCTAATGTATTGAGTGTGGTGGATATCATCTAATGTATTGAGTGTGGTGGATATCATCTCATGTATTGACTGTAGAGGATATCATCTCATGTATTGACTGTAGAGGATATCATCTCATGTATTGACTGTAGAGGATATCATCTCATGTATTGAGTGTGGTGGATATCATCTAATGTATTGACTGTAGAGGATATCATCTCATGTATTGACTGTAGAGGATATCATCTCATGTATTGACTGTAGAGGATATCATCTCATGTATTGACTGTAGAGGATATCATCTCATGTATTGACTGTAGAGGATATCATCTCATGTATTGAGTGTGGTGGATATCATCTCATGTATTGACTGTAGAGGATATCATCTCATGTATTGAGTGTAGAGGATATCATCTCATGTATTGAGTGTAGAGGATATCATCTAATGTATTGAGTGTGGTGGATATCATCTCATGTATTGACTGTAGAGGATATCATCTCATGTATTGACTGTAGAGGATATCATCTCATGTATTGAGTGTAGAGGATATCATCTCATGTATTGAGTGTAGAGGATATCATCTAATGTATTGAGTGTGGTGGATATCATCTCATGTATTGACTGTAGAGGATATCATCTCATGTATTGAGTGTAGAGGATATCATCTCATGTATTGACTGTAGAGGATATCATCTCATGTATTGAGTGTAGAGGATATCATCTCATGTATTGAGTGTAGAGGATATCATCTCATGTATTGAGTGTAGAGGATATCATCTCATGTATTGAGTGTAGAGGATATCATCTCATGTATTGAGTGTAGAGGATATCATCTCATGTATTGACTGTAGAGGATATCATCTCATGTATTGAGTGTAGAGGATATCATCTCATGTATTGAGTGTAGAGGATATCATCTCATGTATTGAGTGTAGAGGATATCATCTCATGTATTGAGTGTAGAGGATATCATCTCATGTATTGAGTGTAGAGGATATCATCTCATGTATTGACTGTAGAGGATATCATCTCATGTATTGAGTGTAGAGGATATCATCTCATGTATTGAGTGTAGAGGATATCATCTCATGTATTGAGTGTAGAGGATATCATCTCATGTATTGAGTGTAGAGGATATCATCTCATGTATTGAGTGTAGAGGATATCATCTCATGTATTGAGTGTAGAGGATATCATCTCATGTATTGAGTGTAGAGGATATCATCTCATGTATTGAGTGTAGAGGATATCATCTCATGTATTGAGTGTAGAGGATATCATCTCATGTATTGAGTGTAGAGGATATCATCTCATGTATTGAGTGTAGAGGATATCATCTCATGTATTGAGTGTAGAGGATATCATCTCATGTATTGAGTGTAGAGGATATCATCTCATGTATTGAGTGTAGAGGATATCATCTCATGTATTGAGTGTAGAGGATATCATCTCATGTATTGAGTGTGGTGGATATCATCTCATGTATTGAGTGTAGAGGATATCATCTAATGTATTGAGTGTAGAGGATATCATCTCATGTATTGACTGTAGAGGATATCATCTCATGTATTGAGTGTAGAGGATATCATCTCATGTATTGACTGTAGAGGATATCATCTCATGTATTGAGTGTAGAGGATATCATCTAATGTATTGAGTGTAGAGGATATCATCTCATGTATTGACTGTAGAGGATATCATCTCATGTATTGAGTGTAGAGGATATCATCTCATGTATTGACTGTAGAGGATATCATCTAATGTATTGAGTGTAGAGGATATCATCTCATGTATTGAGTGTGGTGGATATCATCTAATGTATTGAATGTAGAGGATATCATCTAATGTATTGGGTGTGGTGGATATCATCTAATGTATTGGGTGTGGTGGATATCATCTAATGTATTGGGTGTGGTGGATATGTATACCCACAGAGACAATGTTATCAATTCATTTCACTTAAGCAAGTCAACTGAACCACTACATGATGACTCGATCTTGTAGAAAATGCAGCCAAATTTCCCTCAAATTATATCCTATCATCTTAAATAAGGGAGGACACAATGTAAGTCAGGGTGCAGTATACCTAAAAAAAAACAGGATGGTCATGGCAAGAATGTGTCTTTAATCATAGCTCAGTTTATCAGTGATGAAGACTTGTTTGTAATTCCACTAACACTGGATAAAGAAAGTGTTGAAAATACAATTTTACATCAAAAGACATCACTGGATAAAGATAGTGTACAAAATATAATTATTTGGGTTGTTTTAATCTGAAATTACGAGGGATTCAGAAACTTTGTTAAACTAAAGAAAAAATGTGATGAAAACTGCAATATAAACAGCAATAAAGAAAGGAATAAGAAAGAGAAGGAATAGAAAACAAAGAAGAAAAATGAAAGTAAGCATTGAAAAAAGGGAGCGATGATAGATTGTACACTTCAGTCTGAGCAGTATATCTCATGGCTGGAGGGGAGGAGCAATGACAGACTGTCCACTTCAATGTGAGCAATATATCTCATGGCTGGAGGGGGAGAAGCAATGACAGACTGTACGCTTCAGTCTGAGCAGTATATCTCATGGCTGGAGGGGGAGGAGCAATGACAGACTGTCTACTTCAATGTGAGCAGTATATCTCATGGCTGGAGGGGAGGAGCAATGACAGACTGTCTACTTCAATGTGAGCAGTATATCTCATGGTTGGAGGGGGAGGAGCAATGACAGACTGTCTACTTCAATGTGAGCAGTATATCTCATGGCTGGAGGGGAGGAGCAATGACAGACTGTCCACTTCAATGTGAGCAGTATATCTCATGGTTGGAGGGGAGGAGCAATGACAGACTGTCCACTTCAATGTGAGCAGTATATCTCATGGCTGGAGGGGGAGGAGCAATGACAGACTGTCTACTTCAATGTGAGCAGTATATCTCATGGCTGGAGGGGAGGAGCAATGACAGACTGTCTACTTCAATGTGAGCAGTATATCTCATGATTGGAGGGGGAGGAGCAATGACAGACTGTCTACTTCAATGTGAGCAGTATATCTCATGGCTGGAGGGGGAGGAGCAATGACAGACTGTCTACTTCAATGTGAGCAGTATATCTCATGATTGGAGGGGGAGGAGCAATGACAGACTGTCTACTTCAATGTGAGCAGTATATCTCATGGTTGGAAGGGGAGGAGCAATGACAGACTGTCTACTTCAATGTGAGCAGTGTATTTCAGATAATTATCAGTTAATTTTTTACCTTCACAAGTGATGTCTTTTCCAGGGTTTCCTGCAAAACCTGCATTACAAATGCATTCATCAATTGAAAGATGTGCTGATCCTTCAGCAATGCGAGAATGTTTAGGGCAGCTCATACAGGACTTCTTGGCAGCATTAAAGTAGGTGTTTTTTGTACAAACTGCAAATAAGAGTTATTACTTTGTTGGTGTTCCACGAGAAATAAAGTTACATGAAAAAACAAAAGAATAAAACCAAAGCTTAGAGAATATATTGTAAAACTGATATATTATAGGAAGTGTTAGGTGTAGAATGTAAGAGTATAATAATGTAGTATGTATGTATCTGATAACAATGTATGGAAGTCTGTAGCTTAGTGGTTAGAGTGCATGGATCACAATCTTATAGTTGTGAGTTTGATTCCTGGTGGTGTGTTGTGTTCTTGAGTAAGACACTTTATTTCATGTTCCAGTTCACTCAACTGGCAAAAATGAGTTATACCTGTAATTTAAAGAGCCAGCCTTGCCACATACTGTCTCATGCTGAATCTTCCCCAAGAAATATGTTAAAGGTACACATGTCTGGAGAATGCTCAGCCACTTACATGTTAATTTCCTGAGCAGGTTGTTCCATTAATCAAACAACTGGAACACTTATTATCAGATCTGATCAACATCCAACACAGTAATGGTTGTTGTTTTATTAGAACTTGGATTAGTGGCACTGAGTAAATATGGCAACTGAGCCTGGCTAGAAGATAATATTTCTGTTGATATAGGAACTAGCAACAGTGATCGATTGACAGAATCAGCAGAACATCAAATAAAGTACCATTGTGGTATTTTTTCTGTTTTTTTTCATTCTGTGTTCAAATACCACCGAGGTCAACTTTGCCTTTTATCCTTCTGGTGTCAATAAAATCAAGTACCAGTCAAATACTGGGGTTGATTTATTAAACTTTGCTCTTCCCCCTACACAATTTTCTGGCTTTATGTCTAAATTAGAAATCAATATATTCTACATACATGTAACATAATCAATATTTTGGGTGCATATAAAAGCTCCACACCATTACATTTGTTCAATAGATATTTTCTAGCTATTTTCTGTTCCATTACAGCTTTCAGGATCTGATATTATGTAAAGCTCACTTATCCAAGAATTGCTAAACATCTTTGATTTGAAGGATTGGTAGAGCATCGAATAAAATGCCATTGTGTTATTTATTCCAGCTCTTTACATTATGAGTTCAAATCCTGCCGAGATCAACTTTGCCATTCATCCTTTAGTGATGATAAAATAAAATACCCGTCAAATACTGGGGGTGTGGGGGTGAGGGGTTGATTTAATCAACTTTACACTCCCCTACCCTCCAGAATTTTCTAGCCTTGTATCTAAATTAGAAATCAATACATGAACTAGTAAAACAATATATAATTGTGACAACTGTACCAAACAACTTTCTGATAGTGAATGAAATGGTTGAGAGAAGGAAGCAGGCAAAGTGGCCTCTCTGTGAAACTGGCTGCTACGGCAACTAATAATAATTTGTAGACGGGGCAACAATATTATATTAAAGTAAACTAACGACCATAACTGGCTGAAACACAAAAAACATTGTGGTGCTACTACTTAATAATCAAAGTTGAAGTAAGTAATGAGATTTTGCTGAAGTAAACAATGTCTATAAATGAGATAAGAAACAACTATATAATAATAATAATAATAATAATAATAATAATAATAATAATAATAATAATAACAATAACAACAATAATAATAATAGTAATAATGATAATAATAATAATTATTATAATAATAATGTTGTTTTGTTTCTTTAGTGAGCAACTCCAATCCTAACATGATTTCTATTTTCTGGAGAAAAAAAACTTGAAAGGGTGTGAGGGAAAACAATAAACGTATAAACAAAAACAAAATCTATTTGAAGACAAAATTTATTGATACTTAAGCTGGCTTACTGTCTACCTTGTTCAAATAATAATAATTACCAAGTTTTGTTTTTACTGCAAAGACATGGTAAAAAACCATTAAGTCACTAAAGAAACAAAGTTACTGGCATCTGGATTTCATATAAAGACATGTTTGCTAAATCTTGTATGCACACTGTCTGTTGAGTGTAATAATCAAAAATTATTATAGGTGTCTAAATTGGTCATTTTAACAGGCATCAAAAAGACCATGATGTATCAATGCTAATGGTTAGTACAAGCAAAAGATGATAAATTCCTTGTATGTCTTGTGTAAGTGGGAAATATTGCTTTTATTCTGAGAATATATTTTTTTATTTAAAAAAACAAATTATATCAACAGTATGGAAAGAAAGTTTGTTGAAGCTAAGTGAAATTTAGTTGCAGTATTTGTTGACTTTTGAATCTCACAAATAAATTCAACAAATTTTACAATATTTGATCAAAATATCATAAAAATATCACAAAAGTTGAGAACATTTGTTAAAGATTGATTTTATTTCATCTAATAAAGAAGTAATAATGTCTTTTCTATTAAGAAAGATATAATTTTCTTCATTCTCTCTCAAAACACAGTTTAATTGCCACTGGAAACAGAGTCACAGTTTTTTCAGAACAGTAAAATTAAGTAGCAGGAAAATTGGATGTTCACCTTTTAAACTACATTTAAGCACAAAGTAGATTCTGTTTACATTTACTTAGTACCAGGGAAGTTTTATAATAGTAAAACACAGAAACACCTCTCTATGGACCCAATAGTTTACAGCTAGATATGGTCTTTTGGCTACCCAATAAACTATTGTTTAAGTTAACATTATAATAATCTACTATTCCCAGAACCAAGAACAGTTTGTTTAGTACTATAATGTATTACCTCTGTTTAGTACTATGATGTACTAACTATCTCTGTTTGATACTATAATGTACTATCTCTGTTTAGTACTATAATGTACTATCTCTGTTTAGTACTATAATGTACTATCTCTGTTTAGTACTATAATGTACTATCTCTGTTTAGTACTATAATGTACTATCTCTGTTTAGCACTATAATGTACTAACTATCTCTGTTTAGTACTATAATGTATTAACTATCTCTGTTTAGTACTATAATGTACTAACTATCTCTGTTTAGTACTATAATGTACTAACTATCTCTGTTTGGTACTGTAATGTACTAACTATCTCTGTTGGGTACTATAATGTACTAACTATCTCTGTTTAGTACTGTAATGTACTAACTATCTCTGTTTGGTACTGTAATGTACTAACCAAACTCTATAGTACTAAACAGAGATAGTTATATATTATCGTACTAATCAAACTCTGTTTAGTACTATAATGTACTATCTCTATTTGTTTAGTACTATAATGTGTAACTAAATCCTTAGTAGTATAATGTACTACCTATCTCTGTTTCGTACTATAATGCACTAACTATCGCTGTTTAGTACTATAATGTACTATCTAACTTTATTTAGTACTATAATGTTTAGTGCTAACTCTGTTTAGTACTATAATGTACTAATCAAACATTGTTTCATATCAGAGTAATATTATAAAATACTTACATTGACAAGTCCTGCCATCTTCAGATAAAACTTTAGCAAATGTATTGCACAGACACTTAAAAGAACCGTGAGTGTTAATACATTCTTCCTCACAACCTCCTTTGTTGTTTTCACATTCATCAACGTCTGAAAATATTTCCAAAGAGAATTACATCTCATGAATGAAAGACAGAATCTAAAATGGCCCCCAAAAAACAAAAAAAAAACAAAAAAAAAAGACAATCATACACACTGTTATGTTCCAAATATTTCATCATCATTATATTTCATTATAGATAGTATTATTAAAACTGGCCAATTTTCGCTATATTTATTATATAATATAAAAAAAAGTCTTGTCCTTTCATACTGGTCTCACTGTACAATATGTCTCCTGCCAAATAAATCTAGTATGTAAACAATATGTAAGATTATTTCAGACTCAATGGTGAGTGCAGTTTACTGATGTACACTAATAAGAGAACAACGTCAATGAAAATTAAACACACACACACAAAAAAACAAAAAAACAAACACTTTAGATGTCTATGTTTATTGTGTAACAATTTCTTTGGTTTTGATTGAAGAATAAACATGAATGGAACATTTAGAATGATTCACACTTAAATAGCTCCTCCTGTGTGTATATATATATATATATACATACACACACACATATATACATATATATATCATCATCATCATCATCATCATCATCATCGTTTAATGTCCATCTTCCACGCTAGCATGGGAGTTGTCCCAATTTGAGGTAAGGCTGATCGGGTGACTGTGTCTCGCTCATACAGGACTATCTGACAGGTTTTCTACGGTTGGATGCCCTTCCTAACACCAACCACATTTACAGTGTGGACTGGGAACTTTTTACCGTGTTACCTACACCGCCACATTACAGCGTGGACTGTGTGTTTTTTTGTCGTGACACCTACACGATCTCGATCTCATTATCTCATTTATTTGGACTGGATGTTGTGGTACCAACTTTACAGAGAGAGGGTGGTGTTGGTGGGAGTGGGAGGATAGAGTGGGGTAGTGGATTGGGGTGTATATTTGGTTAAGAGGTGCCTACTGACTGTAGGTACCAAATATACACTCAAATGTGGCAAGACCACTGGGGAAGATGAAATCTCGCCCGAGATGTTAAAAGCGAATAGAGAAGATATTTTCTGGCTGACTTGTGTGTATCAAGTAGCCTGGATCTCTGGAAATGTATCTAAACAATGGTAATCGGGAGTGATAATCCCAATTTCCAAAAATGGAGACAAGAAGGATTGTTCCAATTACAGAGGGATCTCCTTGTTAAGCCTCCCCAGTAAAGTCTATGCTAAGTGTCTGGCAGAGATGTAGGGAGATTGTCGAGTCCAAGCTTGCTGATGAACAGCACAGCTGACCAGATATCCACACTGCGGCCAAGAGGTGTATTCTTGTTTTGTCAATCTTGAAAAGGCATATGGCATTCCTTGGGACAGGCTGTGGAAGGTTCTGAAGGAACATGGGATTGATGGTCAGCTTCTTGCTATTCACACGTGTGTATGTGTGTGTGTGTGTACATGTGTATATGTGAGGTTATGTGTTTATAGATGTGACGTGTAGAGATATAATGTGCCTGTTCTAAACTAGTTAAATGTTTCCCTGCATGTACGTATGTGTGTGTATGTGTACACACACACACATATATATATGTATATAAATATGCATACAATCACATATATACATAGACATACAAACAAACACATATATACATACATACACACATACATAATAGCTATTTAACACTATTCCTTGAAGATTCCAACAGTAAAATGTACCTCCCCATAGTACCTATTTATTACAAGTTAGACATCTTTATCAAATTTAGACAAGGCCAAATGGAATGGAGTACAATAGCAACAATAACATGAGATATCAACCCCGTCTGTAACCCATCATTGTAAAGATTTAGAAAGCTGTGACCATTAAACATATAGGATACAGAGCACAACAGTCACTAGTTGAAGCACAAAGAACTTCATAGTTCAAAGATTTGACTAACATTTGTGAAATACAAACATATTTGAAGTTTGCTGTGAAAGTATTAAACATATTTTGCCAAGTTTTAGCATCAATTCACAAAACTTGGCATCTCTCTGAGATTTTAGTGTTTTGTTAAAAAGCAATTACAGAGTTTAGCAACGAGGGCCAACATGTGATGTGGTGTTGAAGGTGCCATAAAAACATGCTTTAACATCCTAGACTCTTTGCTGAACAAAGACACCAAAGAGATAATTGCTGGAACATTGCTCAGCTTTTTTTTTTCCTTTTCTTCCTTTTTTCGAATTTCTAACATCAAAGAAAGATAACTTTGGATTGCTACCAATAGTGACTATGATTCATTCAGTGGGCAAAATATTTTGAAATGTAATAAATAAAGAATAACTATGGAGAATAACTACTCTATTAAGATAAAGCTGGTTTTGTTTGGTTTTTAATCAATAAATGTACTTGGTGAGATTAGTTTTACCTAAACAAGAAAATCCGTCGGCTGCAATTGTGTATGCGTCTTTTGGGCAAGTGCATTTGAAAGATCCAAACAGGTTTACGCATCCCATACTGCAACCACCATTATTCGATTCGCACTCATTGATATCTTCAAAAGAAAATAATAATATTAATAATAATAGCAATAATAACAACAACAACAACAACAATGATAATAATAATAATAATAACAATGACAACAACAATAATAATGACAACAAAATAAAAACAACAATAATGACATCAACAAAATAAAATCAAGATATAAAATAAAAAATAAAAAGTCTAAGCATCAGACCAGAACCCATTTCAGCTGTGAATGCAAGACATTTCAATAGAAAAATGGCAAAAGTACAATTGTAAGGCTCTGGCAGTGTGACTAGATATGTTCCAGAAAACTGTTCAAGTATTTAGCATATTGATTTTATCATTACAGCATTGAATGTGTAAGTGAGAGGGGAAGAAAATGACAAAGACAGAGAAAGAAGTGGAGAATGGGGAGAGGAGGAGGAGAGAAACAGAGGGAGAGAGAGAGAGAAAGAGAGAGAAA
This sequence comes from Eledone cirrhosa, assembly GCA_964016885.1. NCBI lineage: Eukaryota > Metazoa > Mollusca > Cephalopoda > Octopoda > Eledonidae > Eledone > Eledone cirrhosa. The sequence goes on along the minus strand of OZ024746.1, from coordinate 16,176,733 downwards.
AGAATAGAGAGTATTAGGAAGGTGAGAAGGAAAAGAGAACTGTATCAAAGAAATTCCTGGCAAAGATCATTGGTTGAACTTTGTCATTTAAGGAAGATACGATTACCGATATTGAAGGAATCTGCTATTAGCCACTGATGCCAGCAGGTTTTTATGTACTGGTAATAAGTGACAGTAAAAAATGATTATATTAACTATATAAAATCATGATTTATGTGTTATATACACTGTTAAAATGTACTTTACAAAATGGTTGTACTATATAAAAGTATTCTCATGTTACATTGAAGCAAAATATGCTATCAGAATTCCAGGCAGTTCACTTCTTCATAACATACTGTCTGTTGACCATATATCTTGCCTTACAACTGAATTTAACCTCCTGCTGTAAATACCTGCTATTAGCTGAGGGGTTGGATATATGGTTAAAGATGGAGTAGGCTTATATGGCTTAGCTTGGAATGAATGTAACCCCCTATTTGGATTTAACTAATCAATCTCAATACAGTTTGTTTCCTTTGATAATACATTGGATATAGACATGGTTGACTGGTTAACAGTAATACATTGAATGTAGGTATGGTTGGTTGGTTAAGAAGATTGCTTAGTAAACATAAGGCCCAGGTTCAATCCCACTGCATGGTATCTTGAGTGTCTTGTACCATAGCCTCAAACCTGTGTGTAGAATTGGATGGAAGAGACTGTGTAGATGTATTTGTAATTCAAAAGTCCAGCCTTGTCACATTGTGTCATGTTGATTTTTGCCTGAGAATTATCTTAAAGGTACACATGTCCATGGAATACTCAGCCAATTACAGATCATATATTTGTACGATATGACCTGTCATAACACACATCTTATATATGACAGCATACACTATATGTTGTGTTATTACAATGACCTTACCTATGATATCATACAAACATATATGATCTGTCATAACAATGATCAATCCTAAGATATACTACAAACATATATGATGTGATATAACAACATTTATTACCTACCTATACACTGAGACTTGTCTTCACTGACAATGAAGTCCTTCTTACATTTACAGTAATAAGATCCAACTGTATTAAAACATTGGCCACCATTGCAGGCTTTCTTGTAACGTTTACATTCATCTAGATCTACAACAGCAAACACAATAAAGAAATAAGCAAATATATATTGGAAAACTGTGTCCCAACAGAAATAACTACAATAATACTTTCTGTATTGGGTAGAGAAAAAGTGGATAATAACCTGTGGAGATTGAACTCACGTTTACTTTTATGCTGGAAAGCTGTGATACCATTGCACTAAAGTAAGCAGTCATAAATTTCTATTCCTGCCACAAACCCAGGCACTGTTACCTATAATGTGGAGGAGAGGAAGATAGCTAAATACTGGCACTTGACCAATGCTTCCTCTTCAAGCCAATCTCCACCAAGACCTCTGGTATCCTTGGTCTCTCAACTGTCATTTTTCTCTGCGAAATTGGGGAGAATCCATCCCATCTGAGGAAGAAGCCCCATGAGGTTAAGTGGTTCATGTATCAGGTGTTACTGGCTGATATTGGCAATATTTTCTGTGGCAATATTTTCACCAATTTCTCTTCTGGGTACAGCTTAAGATATACCACCGAGACTGAGGGGGTAGACTCTGCCACTCCCTTTCCCTTTTTTTATTTAATCCTTTTTTCTTTCTCATCTTTTTATTGCAAACATCATATTTAGAATTTTTTGAATAAATCCTTCTTGTGCATATAATGGTTATAATTATTTCTACTTTTGGCACAAGGCCAGCAATTACCCAGTACATTACTGGTACTTTATTTTATCGACCCCCGTATGGATAAAAGGCAAAGTTAACCTCGGCGGGATTTGAACTCAGATCGTAAAGGGACGGAACTATGCTGGAAAGCATGTCCGACCCTCTACCGATACTGCCAATTCACCATAGTGGGAAACAATTTTAAACTGCTGCCACAACTAATCATTGGCAGTATCGGTAGAGGGTCTGATGCCATGCTTTCCAACATAGTTACGTCCCTTTACAGTCTGAGTTCAAATTCCGTCGAGCTTAACTTTGCCTTTCATCCTTATGGGGTCGATAAAATAAAGTACCAGTAATGCACTGGGTAATTGCTGACCTTGTGCCAAAAGTAGAAACAATTATTTACATTTGGTTATTTCTATAAAGATTGCAAATGGTTTTAAGAAGAAACCACTTACCTTCACAGGAATGTTTGTCTGCGGCTAATTTGTAACCTTTTTTCTCACAACGACACCTGTATAAACCACGTAAATTTTCACATTTGTCTGCACAACCACCATTGTTCACTGAACATTCATCAAAGTCTGGCAAAATCAGGGAAAGATCAAACATTAGTGTACATTTCTAATAAACAAAGGTTATTTATTCCCTCAAGACTCAATCAGCCTTCAGAAATTTGTCAAAATAATGAATATTAATCAAGTGATAATTATAGACTAATCAAATGACACAAGATATAGAATTGACAGAACAATCAGTACAGTCAACTTATACATTGACACAAGTTATAGAGATGACGGTAGACTGGACAGTACAATCAACTTATGTATTGTCATAGCATATAGAGATGACAGACTTGACAGTACAGTCAACTTATACATTGCCACAAGTTACAGAGATGACGGTAGACTGGACAGTACAATCAACTTATGTATTGTCATAGCAAATAGAGATGACAGACTTGACAGTACAGTCAACTTATACATTGACACAAGTTATAGAGATGACGGTAGACTGGACAGTACAATCAACTTATGTATTGTCATAGCATATAGAGATGACAGACTTGACAGTACAGTCAACTTATACATTGACACAAGTTACAGAGATGATGGTAGACTGGACAGTGCAGTCAACTTTTATATTGACACCAGATATAGAGATGACGGTACATCAACTTATACTTTATAATGTCCTTGACATTATACTTTTCAATACTTCAAAACATTTGAAAATAATGAAAAATTGATTATTAAGGAGCCCCAGTGAAGTGGAATGGCTGATACAGGTGGTGTTGCTGGCTGTTCTTCACAGCAATGCTTTCAGCAACTTTTCCATGGAGTACAGCTAAGATATATCCCCTAGATTAGAGTATAGAGTCTGTCCTTCTCTTCTCCTCTCCTATTTTTCTCTCTTCTTGTTCATTATTTTAACCCTTTTTTAATTAATACTTTCATTATTGTATATATACAATATTGTTTAGTAACATAACTAACTTTCTCATGATTTATTTCCTGCTTAGAAAATAACTTAATAAAGGTTCTTACATAAAATTACAATGGAAAGTTGTTTTAGATAAATATAAAAACTATAAAACAAACAGTTTTGTATCATAGAGGGGTAGTTTTATGTAGTTTGGTATCAAAAGAGTTATATATGTATTAACACTACCATAAGAATATATTCTTGGGGTTTTTCTTTTCTTTCTAAAACTTTACCAATATATGACAAAAAACAAAACAGAGGTATTTCAATTATCTCTAGAAATATAATTATTTGGTTAGAATTGGCAGTCAGTTTCTTTTTAGTTATCTATACCCACCCCAGTTTTACTCCTATAAATAAACTGATAGTAATGCTAATAGACAGACGCTAAGTGAAACCGCTGAACAATGCTGTAACACCAAAACAATTCTTTAGTTGTAGTTTTAATAAACCACAAGATACCTTAGAAAATGAACAAAATTCTATTAGCCCTCCGTGAGCAATCACTATTTATTTCTTTCTCCACTTTACACCATCACTATCCATTAACAATCGCTTATTTCTGAATTCTTCTTCTCCTTTGGGGTTTTTAACACTTTGTATCAATATATCTTCTTTTATTACCTAATAAATACGTTTGTTTTCATACATCTTATTTCAGTTATTTCATCTATATTTAATTCTATCTTATTTCATTATTAATTTATTTCTCAGCGAAATACCTTGTATTTATTTATCTAATATTTCAATTTCTAAAAGCCGTCCACTTTCCTGTCTGATGGTGTTAGTAGCTTGTACTTTCCTTCTCTCTTCTCTTTAGTTTTACCCAAACATATACTTATTCAATGGTAAAAGCATTTAATGAAGGTAGTTTAGACAGAGGGAAGTATTCATACGACAATATGCCGTAGTATAGTCAAATAATTGTAGCAAAGATATTATAACATTATATCCTATTCCTCAAAAGTGTTACATCCAAAGTAATATCCAGAAAAATACAGAGATAATGTTAGTTATGGGAATTGATCAGAAGTGAGTAGTGTAATGATTACAATTTAGTTCAGTAAGATTTCCCATTAAAATATTTAAAGAGTTTCAATATATTATTGTTGAAGTCTTCTGTAAGATATGGATAGCTCTGGTTAATTGGTTATTTTGGTAAAGAATGGTTCCTTATGTTTGTCTTGACCAGTTGACATCTTTTAGTAATTTGTCTTGAAAAGTGAACATCTCTTACTTAGTAATTCTCTCTCAACTATTTCCCATCTTTATCTTCTCAATTACATGTAAAACATTTCAGTTTCATCTGTCATCTGGTCCTAACATTTCAGTTTCATCTGTCATTTGATTCTAACATTTCAGTTTCATCTGTCATCTGGTCCTAACATTTCAGTTTCATCTGTCATTTGATTCTAACATTTCAGTTTCATCTGTCATCTGGTCCTAACATTTCAGTTTCATCTGTCATTTGATTCTAACATTTCAGTTTCATCTGTCATCTGGTCCTAACATTTCAGTTTCATCTGTCATTTGATTCTAACATTTCAGTTTCATCTGTCATCTGGTCCTAACATTTCAGTTTCATCTGACATCTGGTCCTAACATTTCAGTTTCATCTGTCATTTGATTCTAACATTTCAGTTTCATCTGACATCTGGTCCTAACATTTCAGTTTCATCTGTCATTTGATTCTAACATTTCAGTTTCATCTGTCATCTGGTCCTAACATTTCAGTTTCATCTGTCATTTGATTCTAACATTTCAGTTTCATCTGTCATTTGATTCTAACATTTCAGTTTCATCTGTCATCTGGTCCTAACATTTCAGTTTCATCTGTCATCTGGTTCTATCATTTCAGTTTCATCTGGTCCAGTAGTTATTGTTTTAGCTCAGTCAATCCTGATCAAGCAGATTAATGATCACCAACATTCCAGCTGTACTATTACACTTTCATATAAACATATTGTATCATAGTGACTACACTATCTTATATGTGCTTCCTTTTTAAGATGGTGTTGTGTGTTGTGGTTATTATTTCTAGCAGGGGACACTACATAAATGTTTCCTAGATTATCTACCTTTCTAATAATTGTTTCTACTTTTGGCACAATGCCAGCAATTATCCAGTGCCTTACTGGTACTTTATTTTATCGACCCCGTAAGGATGAAAGGCAAAGTTAACCTCGGCGGGATTTGAACTCAAACCATAAAGGGGCGTAACTCTTTGCTGCAAAGCATAGCGTCAGACCCTCTACCGATACTGCCAATCCACCGCCCTTTCTAATAATGAAGATAAATAATAAAGAAGATTGAGAAAGAACTATGGTAGAAAAAGGCCAATAAAAAAATTGAGTTTCCTACCATTACAGGAATGTGGATTTCTGCTTTCTACATATCCAGAAACAGAACAGTTGCATCTGTAAGATCCTGGAATATTAATACAATGACCAGGACATGGTATATTCTTTAGAGTTGTACACTCATCAATGTCTGTGAAATAAAATAAAATAAGATGAATTGTTAATTTGGTGATACACCAAGTATCTCTCAAGCAATAAATGATAAAACATTCTTCATGCAAATCATCATCATCATCAGCAACAGCAAGCATAACAACAAAAGTAGCATCAGTTTAAATGTTTCTCATGCAGATTTAAGATAAATAAATTTTCTAAATAGTTGACCTTCATTTCTATCTTTTCTTCCAGTTTTCTCAATTGCTGCTGAAATGGTTGACAAGAAAAAGTTATATAAACAACATCATCAACATTGTTACAGGACAGTGAAATGGTTGCAATACTAGAATGCAATGGACAGTTTGGAGTTTCATATTTCCTTAATTGTGACCACAACCTGGCTGAATGGTCAAGGGGTCAGCCTTGTAATCATTTGGTCTCTCACTTAACACAAGCATCCAGCACAGAATCGAAGAGGAGATGAGAGACAATAACAAAATCAATTATTGCTCTCTGTCCCTGATTCCCTTTTTAAACACAGTTATTTATGGATGTCTCTGTGCTGGAAGAAGGTGTTCATTAGAGACCATTGCTAGAATAGAAATCTAATAAGGCCTCTCCATTCATATTTAGATCATGATCACTGTTCCTTCCATGTCAGGTGGTCAGTACTAACATGCGCATTTAAGTCTCCCATTAGGATATATGACACAGCCAGGGGCTTGAGAGTATCCCCACTCCTGCCTGTGCAGTATTTTCTGGTGTAGCATCTGAATAGTGGAGTTTCCATTCTTCATCAAAATCTACAGTACCAGAACCATGGAACTTTGTTGAGGAAACCCCGACTATATCTATCCAGGAGCAACTGGCCTCCTCCATTAGTTTCTAGTCAATTGTTGAATGATTAAATAAGTATATTAAATCAATTTAATTGAAGTATAATTACCATATATTTATTCAAAACAAAAGTTTTTATTACAACCCGATAAAGCTTTGTTCTATTTTATTCAAGTTTTTTACTATCTCTGTGAAAAACCTCTGGGAGTTTACTGTTTTAATTAATAACTTTTAATAAATTCATGAAAAATTTATTCCCAAATTCTAATTTGAATTTATAAAGAAAAAAATAAGAGATTAGTTAAAAAACAAAAAATATGTATATATAATGACTTGACTGTGCTTAATGTTTTTAAGGGGTGGGTGGAAAGGTGACGTGAGATGGGTGCAATATAGAGTATGTTAAAATGTCCATGTATATGTAGTAAAAATCAGTGGAAGTGAAAAGTGAAAAAGGAAAACTGTGCTCAATCTTGTATGAAAGCTGATATATTATTTATTTATGTTCATACATGGAACAAAAAGCACTACCTAAGGTTTTAAGGTCCAATTTATGACCATCTCCTTCGATTGAACACTGTGGTGCAGAATGGAAGAGCGATGAAATATGTAACATAGTCATCAGGTGCTGTTTATTAGCCAGGGAAGGAAGGGCAGTGCCCATTACACTTTACAGGTCCTCCCTGACTGGTGGAAGCAAAGTATCCTTAAACCTAGCCCAAATGCTAAAGGTTCTGAAAGGAGTAGGTGGTGATGGTAAACTAGGCGACTGATTAGATCTACCAAGGACTAGGTGGTGATGGTAAACTAGGCGACTGATTAGATCTACCAAGGACTAGGTGGTGGTGTTAAACTAGGTGACTAATTAAGTTTACCAAGGACTAGGTGGTGGTGTTAAACTAGGTGACTAATTAAGTTTACCAAGGACTAGGTGGTGGTGTTAAACTAGGTGACTAATTAGATCTACCAGGGACTAGGTGGTGGTGTTAAACTAGGTGACTAATTAGATCTACCAGGGACTAGGTGGTGGTGTTAAACTAGGTGACTAATTAAGTTTACCAAGGACTAGGTGGTGGTGTTAAACTAGGTGACTGATTAAATCTACCAGGGATGAGGTGGTGGTGTTAAACCAGGTGAAAGATTAAGTCTACCACCCTGGTACTTGTTCTATTGTGTCCAGAAATAAAAATAAACGTTGACTCAAGTAGAATTTGAACTTTTGGAGCTCTGAAATGAATGATGTAAAACATTTACTATGCTATTTTTCCATTAATGAGGAAGCCTCTGTGTCGTTTTTTGACCTGCTAGAAATAACAGCCAAATCTTTCTCATATTATATCTTAGTCTTTTGTATAAAGAACACACAGGCTAGTGCAGTCCAAGCTACACTATGCAGTATTTTATCACCCAAGTAAGATGAGACGTAAAGTTGATCTCTTTGGTGAGATTTGAACTAAGAACTTGAAGAATCAAAACAAATATTGACACTCATGATTTCCCCAATTTCTACATAATTTGGGGAGGGGAAAGTTGATTAAATTTATATCAGTGCATTACTGGTACTTTATTTTATTGACCCCGTAAGGATGAAAGGCAAAGTTAACCTTGATGGTATTTGAATTCAGAACATAAAGGGACATAAATCTAAGCCACAAAACGTTGTTCGATGCTCAACTGATTACTGCCAATTTACTGCCCTACATAATAATGGTTTCTACTTTTGGCACAAGGCCAGCAATTACCCAGTATGTTACTGGTACTTTATTTTATCGACCCCATAAGGATGAAAGGCAAAGTTAACCTCGGCAGGATTTAAACAAAGGTTTTTAATTTAGGTACAAAGTCAGCAATTTGAGGAAAAGAAATGTTGATTAAATCTACCCCAACATTTGACTGGTACTTTATTTTACCAACATCTTAAAGATACTGAAGTGGAAGTGTTATTAGAGCATCAGATTAAAAATAGCTGAGTACATGTTCCAGCTCTCTGAGTTTAAATTCCGCTAAGGTCAACTTTACCTTTCATCCTTTCAAGGTTGATAAATAAAGTACTAATCTAATACTTGGGTTGATTCTTTTTTTCTCTGGAAGAAATCATCTGTGATCACACCTATAGTGATGATGGGCTCCCCTAGATTTAAACAATAACCAAGATATGCTGCATGTCAGAACAATGCTCCTATGACTCCATCAGGGTTTAAATAGAACCAACCAATCAACTTTTTTACCTCTGTTGAGGAATTAAACAGAATCTAGTTACTGGCTGGTTTAGAACTTGTTTCCATTTGCTTTAAAAATCTCCTGATTTGTTAAAAGGTTACAAATAATGCTGACTAGCAGGTGGGAGAGGTGAGAGGAAAACAAGCACTGAAGATATTCTTATCATTAATGAAACAAAAATATTGTTGGAATGAAACAAAAATTATCATTTTCCTCATTATTATTGTTATTATCATCTCTTATTATTATCATTTTCATTATTAGTATCTTTATTTCTTCTTCTTCTTCTTATTATTATTATTATTATTATTATTATTATTTCTTATTATTATTATAGCACTCTTGTAGCATGACTTCATCTACATGACACAAGCACAGCTAGTTCACCCCTCTCACTCTCCTAACCCCCTCCCCTACTATACACCACTGTTTCATCCTATTAATGTTTAAATGAAGTTAACAGTTTGAAATATCTTAGATAAATTAAAAAGATTGTTGATGTCACAAAGCTGAAAACAATTGAAACTATTTTATGTTTGATATGTATGTATGTATGTATGTATGTATGTATGTATGTATGTATGTATGTATGTATGAATGTATGTATGTATGTATGTATGTATGTATGTATGTATGTATGTGTGTTTATGTATGTGTGTTTATGTATGTGTTTATGTATGTGCGTATGTATGTATGTATTTATGTATGTATTTATATGAGTATGTATGTGTGTGTGTATGCATGCATGTATGTGTATATATGTGTATGTATGTGTGTGTTTGTATGTATGTATGCATGTGTATGTGTGTATGAATGTTTGCATGTGTATGTGTGTATGAATGTATGCATTCTTTATGTGTGTGTGTATATATATATATATATGTGTGTGTGTGTGTGTGTGCATACATATGTGTGTGTATGTATGTGTGTGTGTATCTATCTATCTATCTATATATATATATATATATATACAAATATATATATATATACAAATATATATATATATATATGTATCCTTTCTTTCTTCATCCTTCAAATTTTCCAAAATAATGTTTTGCAGGTTAGACAAGAATTGAAGTATTGGAGAATTGGTTACTATCTTTACGATTGTCTCGATATTTTTACATTCTGCTATTGAATTTAGTTTACTTGAAATTCGAACTGCCTTCTATCGGAGAATTAATCTGTTCTTCTTAATAAGTTTGATGGAAGCAAGCCAGGAAACATAAAAAGACTTTGAAATGAGAATAAATTAAATATTTAAAACAAATTTTAAAAAGTTAAAAAATTTTTTTATAAAATATCCAAAACCAAAGAGATTAGAATCATAGAATATGGTTTTGTTGTGTGTATCTGTATTTTCTATTGAGCAATTTCTAAGCTATGAAAATATATCAAATTGTTGTATATATTAAGCTACAACATTAAGCAGAATCTATTCACTAAGCTCACAAATTGAAACTAATACAAATACTATATCTGAATAAAGAAAAAATATAAAACAACAGCAACAATAACCATATTTTTCAGACATATCGTATACTTAGTTGCTAAGATATATTTAGTGAAAAGCTGCTTCATCTCCTCCTCCTTTTCTTCCTCCTCAAATTTTGGTGATTTCTGGAACAAGATGCTTTTGGGAACAAGTGTATTGGAATTCTAAATTGAGAAATTTCCCTCTGTTTTGAATTTTAAATGATTTTTGTTTTGTTTTTGTGTTGTTTTGCTTTTCGAATCACTTTGCAAGGCTTCAGGATGAGCAGTTTAAAATAAAGTTTTAAAAGTACTTTATAATTTAGAAAATGGATTTTTAAAATGAGAATTTTAAAGTATTTTATATTTAAGACAACTGATTTTCAAAATAAAATTTTTAAAAGTGCTTTATAATTTAGACAGCTTGTTTTCAAAATTCTGATTATCAACATGACTAATCTGTTTGTTAGTTGCTGAGTTAAACTATTAATAGTGGGTGTGACTCCATTGGTGGAGGAATTTGATTGGTTGCTTAGTTTAATCCTTTTGATAATAAACTTCCTGAAACTAGCCCAAATTTTACAATATAAAACTGTTTGTTATAAAATATTTGTATGTCTTTGTATAAAACATTTGTATGTCTTTGAGACAGCCAGTGTGAATGCATTTGAATGAGCTTGCAGACAGCATAACTATAGTCTGACCGCAGCTGTGAGCTGGTGTGCAGACGTATCTGGTAATTGAGACATTAACTGGTAATTGAGATCCTAAAAATGGAAAAACCCAGTGAACTGGCTCAAGGACACTTTCCTTCACCGATAACAATGTATTTCATGCCTGAAATTATTGACTCAACCGTAACGAGTTAACAGCATGTAGATTTATTTTATTCCCTATTGTATAAATAATATTACAAATAAAAAAAAAAGAAAAGAAAAAACAGAAGCGGGTAGCACACAAACATCTAGGACCACATACAACACATAATCAGGTAATACAAACATCTAGGACCACATACAACACATAAGCAGGTAATACTTACATATAGGACCACATACAACACATAATCAGGTAATACAAACATCTAGGACCACATACAACACAATCAGGTAATACATACATCTAGGACCACATACAACACATAAGGAGGTAATACACACATCTAGGACCACATACAACACATAAGCAGGTAATACTTACATATAGGACTACATACAACACACAGGCAGGTAATACATACATCTAGGACCACATACAACACACATTGTATCAGGTGCTATGGACAACGCAAGAGCAATGGTCGGCCAACATAAGGGTTTCGTCACTCTTCTGAAGAGAGAAAATCTATCTGTATTTGCTGTTCATTGTATCATTCATCGACAACACTTGGCTTTGAAGAAACTCAGCAAGCCGCTGAGCAAGTCCTTGCAGGTGGCCATTGATGTCATCAATTTTATCAAACGGCATTCCCTCAATGAAGGAATTTTCCAGTAACTGTGCCAAGATAAAGACAAAGAATTCGTCAAGTTGCTCCTTCATACTGAAGTGAGGTGGCTTTCAAAGGGCAAGTGCTTTACTCACTTCTTTGAATTCTTCGACTCTATCATTGAGTTTCTGTGAGGACGCAACACAGAACTGTACAAGAAAACCCTCGATGTGAGGCTAGACTGCGCCTACCTCACCAACATCTTCGACAAATGCAATAGCGTCATTTTGGCTTTGCAGGGGAAGAAGATCACCTTGCTTAAAGCAAGGAATGCTGTGAAAATATTCCTGGCCAAATTGAATGTCATCGAAAGGAATCTTTGTTGACGGGAATTCTATAATTTTCCTAGTGTCACCAATGTTCAAAACATTGTAACCGATGACCAACTCCAAATTTATACCACTCACCTCCGTGCGCTACAAGACAACATGAGAGAATGGTTTGTCGACCTTTTGCCGATGGACATCCCAATGTGGATAGCAGATCCCTTCATAGCTAACGTTGACAATTTGGATGTTAAATTTCAGGAAGAATTCATTGAACTTCAAGCCATGACATGATCAAAATTAGATTTCCCAAAATAGGTGAACTCCTTTTTGGGATGCAAGAGGAAATTCAGCATCGATTTCCAGACCCACATGCAGAGGCTAATAGATTTTCTCTGCCTTTTCCAAGCTCATACTTAGTCGAGCGGAGGTTTGGTGCTGTTTCCAGACTGCACAGTAAGTCTCGCAACCGCTACAATGTAATTACACGTGGAGATCTGTCTACATCTTAGGAAAATTCAGCCCCACGTCAAAGAGTTAGCTAGACTCCATGAAGCTCAAAGGTCCCATTGAAATGAGGTCAAAGTTAAAGTAAGTTGATTTATCAGAAAACTTGGATATGCTATTGTTACAAAGCAAACTAACAATTTTTTATTTGTAGTTGCAGTCTGAATGGACTGGAAACCATCTACTACAATTCACTTACACATTTGTTGTATATATTTTACCATTTACTAATAAATATACCCTCCCGCATGGTCATGAAAACCCTCTTCCGTGGCCTCTAAGCTCACAAAGCAGAGGGAACATCAAGTTAGATATCAACATTTATTCTGTCCGTTTCATTAAAGGGAAAATTGGAAAGCTTTGAAATGATATAATTGCCACTTTCTTCCAGATAATAGCACTCTTGGGATAGACAGAGTTGCTCTTGTATAAATGTTCAAAATAGCTGGTATCACCTGGTGGGAATATAACAAATTCAACTGGTCCTTATTCATAAAAAAGAACATTTATGTTCCTTTTTTTGAAATTTATATATTTCCTTTCAAGGAATATATTTATACTCTCAGCTGCCTGCAATGGTATCTTTGGAATATTGTTCATCAATTTTTTAGTAATCTACTGATATCAAAATCAGTAGTATATTGAAAAATGGAAAAATAGGGTAGGAGGGCGTTTTGTGATTTCGAGGGACAAAAGGGGGCGTTTGGCCTAAATGGGTTGAGAACCTGTGGTTTAAAGGTTCAGAGCACTTAGTCAGTATTTGGGTGATTTGGAGTTCAATTCCAAATAGTGGCTAATGGCAACTTCTTTTGCTGTCTTTTTATAAATCATTTTATAGCATCTCCATGCATGAAGACATCCTCTCTCTCTCTCTCTCTCTCTCTCTCTCTCTATATATATATATATATATATATATATATATATATATATATATATATATATATATATAGTAATAATAATAAATGTGAAGACTAAAATCCAAAGAGGGCTCAATAAGGATAAATATATATCAAATATATAAGAACCCTAGTGCAAATATTTATTAAAATAACAGATTAAAGTTTAAGAAAAGAATCGCTGCTTTCACTCTGAACAGAAGATCCCGGTATAGGTGAAAGCAGCGATTCTTTGCTTAAACTTTAATCTGTTATTGTAATAAATATATATATCCCTCCCCCATGAAGAATGCACCTCCCAACATAGACTGATAATTAGTGACCTCATAGTCAGGACGAGACGTACTCGGCAACAGAAGAGGACTATCCTCAGGAGAAAAATATGGAAGCCAAAGGACCCCACAGCCAGAAATAAATTTAAAAGCATATTACTTGATGCTTTCGACAGTAAGGAAGAGCATTTAAAGTCGTACAATATAGAGGAACAGTGGGAATTCCTGAAAGCAAACCTGCTGATGGCGGCAGACGAAGTCTGTGGCTGGAGCAGGCCTATAGGCAGGAGGAGAGTAACATGGTGGTGGAACAGTAAGGTGGAGGGGTCAATTAAGGCCAAAAAGCAGGCTTGGAAAATATGGCGGGATGGGGGAAGTAGAGAAGACTATCAAGTGGCCAGGAGGGAAGCTAGGAGACAAGTGTACTTTGCAAGAAGGGAAGCAGAGGAAAGAAAGTTCAAGCATGTTCTACAACGCGAGGACCAAAAACGTGAGGTGTTCAGGATTGCTAGGCAATGTGTCAAGGAAAACCGTGATACTGTCGGGGAGAAGTGTGTCCTTAATGATGATGGTGTACTTGCCATCACTGACACTGATAAGAAGGTAGCTTGGAAGTGTCACTACGAAAGGCTACTAAATGACGAGAATAAATGGGAGAAAGACAGTCTCCCCCACATCGACCCAATAGAGGGACCAGCAGTGTTAGTCGAAGGTAGTATAATAAGTAAGGCAATCAAAGATATGAAGACGGGTAAGGCTGCTGGGCCTTCGGAAATAGTTGCTGAAATGCTGAAAGCTTCTGGAATGGTGGGACACACCATGTCACCCGGATAGTAAACCAAGTCGTACAGAATGGGGTTGTTCCGAAGGACTGGCGTAGCAGCATCATCATTAACTGCTACAAGGGTAAAGGAGATGCCCTAGATAGGAGTAACTATAGAGGCATTAAATTAATCGACCAGGTCATGAAGGTCACAGAAAAAGTAATAGTGCAACTAATCAGAGAGAGAATTGATCTAGATGAAATGCAGTTCGGGTTTGTGTCAGGTAAAAGTACCACAGACGCTCTTTTCATTGTACGACAACTGCAGGAGAAGTACCTAGCTAAAAGTAAACCCCTATACTTTTGTCGACTTGGAGAAAGCCTTCGACAGAGTCCCCCGTTCCATTATCTGGTGGGCTCTTAGAAAACTAGGTGTTGATGAATGGCTTGTGAGAGCTATACAAGCCATGTATAAAGAAACAGTCAGCAAGGTTAGAATTAACAACGAATATAGTGAAGAGTTTAGTGTAAAAGTTGCTGTTCATCAGGGCTCCGTTCTTAGCTGCCTACTATTTATTATTGCCCTTCAGGCTATAACAGTGGAGTTCAAGACCGGCTGCCCATGGGAACTCCTATACGCAGATGATCTAACGCTCATAGCTGAATCAATGGCTGAACTAGAGAAGAAATTCAAAACATGGAAGCATGGCCTAGAATCAAAAGGCCTTAAAATTAACCTGTCTAAGACTAAAGTTCTAGTTTGTAGGAAGGAAAATAGGGCCCGGTCCCATCCAGGAAATGGCCATGCTCAGTGTGTAGGAAAGGAGTAGGTAGAAACTCCATTTTATGTCCCAAATGCAAAGTATGGGTGCATAAAAGATGTAGTGGGATCACAGGTAAGCTAACTAAGAACATAGATTTTATATGTGGCCGGTGCTCTGGTGCAATAAGTAGCAGCAAGTGCCCACAAAATACTAGCTCATTCCATTGCACAGATGGTTCTATAGAAATAGTGGACAGCTTCCGTTACCTGGGTGACAAAATCAGCAGTGGGGGAGGGTGCTCTGAAAGTACAGTAGCTAGAGTCAGAACTGGATGGAAAAAGTTCAGAGAGCTTATACCACTATTAGCCACTAAAGGGTTCTCCCTAAAAATGAAAGGCAGGCTGTATGATGCCTGCATACGAACAGAAATGTTACATGGCAGTGAGACCCGGGCATTGTGTGCAGAGGATATACGCAGACTGGAGAGGAACGAAGCTTGCATGCTCCGCTGGATGTGTAATAGTAATATACGTGAACGGCAAAGCATAAACGAACTAAGGGAAAAATTAGAAATAAGAGGGATCAGATGTTGTTTACTCGAGAGAAGACTACGTTGGTATGGTCACGTGATGCGCATGAAAGATGACAGCTGTATAAAAAAGTGCAGGGCCATAAAATTAGACGGAAGCCACGGAGTAGGCAGACCCAGAAAAACCTGGGACGACTTGATAAATTCCGACCTCACACGCTTACACCTCTCCAAGACAATGTCACTGGACCGAGATATTTGGCGGTACTCAGTAATAGAGAAGACCCGCCTTACCTAAGTACAAAGTGAAACCTACTACAGTCAGTAGGCACCTCTAACAAAATACACCCCCGTCCCACCACCCCCACCCCATCCACGCCACCCCTTTCAATGTAAAGTTATGTTGATGCCACAACATCCAGGCCGAAACAAATGAGATCGTGTAGGTGTCACGACAAAAAAACACACAGTCCACGCTGTAATGTGGCCGTGTAGGTAACACGGTAAAAACCTCCCAGTCCCACACTGTAAATGGGGTTGGTGTTAGGAAGGGCATCCAGCCATAGAGAACCTGCCAGACAGTCCTATGCGAGCAAGACAACCAATCTTGCCTCAAGTGGGAAAACTCTCGTCCAAACCCATGCAAGCGTGGAATATGGACGTTAAACGATGATGATGATGATGATGATGATGATATATATATATAAGTTTATCCCGGGTTCAATCGGGGGTAACCACAGTAAGTAAGGTACTCAATACAAAGCAGAGTATAAATATTTAATATAGAAAGGCTTCTACAGGACTAGAACTGTTTCATTCGGGAGAAATCATCATTCACCCGAATTAAACAGTTCTAGTCCTGTAGAAGCCTTTTCATATTAAATATATATATATTTATATATACATTCAATCTGAATAATACACCATCACAGTTTAGTAATCATAATCAAATATGTATAATAAGATTGCTTAATTCCTACAAAACAACAACAAAAAAAACAACTAAATAATTTAAACAAAACTAATTTGAAAGGGAAACATAGTAAATTAGTTAAACTTGCATGAAATGACATCGGCAACAGCAGTGGTGGTGGTGGAGGGGATAGTAGTAGTAGTAGTAGTAGTAGTAGTAGTAGTGGTGGTGGTGGTAGTAGCATTACTGGTGCTTTATTTATTGACCCCCATAAGTATGAACTCAGAACGTAAAGGACCATAACTATGCTGAAAAGCATGGTGTCTGATGCTCTGCCAATACTGCCAAACCACTGCCCTTAATAATAACTGTTTCTACGTTAGGCACAAGGCCAGCAATTAACCAGTGCATTACTGGTACTTTATTTTATCGACCGCGGAAGGACGAAAGGCAAAGTTAACCTCAGCAGGATTTGAACTCAGAACGTAAAGGGACGTAACTATGCTGGAAAGCATGTCCGACGCTCTACCGATACTGCCAATTCACTGCCCTTAATAATAATAATAATTCTTTCTACTTTTGGCACAAGGCCAGCAATTAACCCAGTGCATTACTGGTGCTTTATTTATCGACCCCGTAAGGATGAAAGGCAAAGTTAACCTCGGCAGGATTTGAACTCAGATCATAAAGGGCCGTCACTCTATGCTGCAAAGCATGCCTGATGCTCTACTGATACTGCCATAATAATAATAATAATAATAATAATAATAATAATAATGATGATGATAGTAAGAAGAACAACAATAATAATAATAATAATAATAATAATAATAATGATGGTGGCTGCTCCCTTTGATTTCATTAACACCTCTATTACAGTAATCAATGTAGTCATCAATACTGATATTGTCATCATCAGTAACATTACGATATTTTAATGTTTAAAGTTTTTTTTTTTTCTCTCACACTGCCATAAATATATCAGTCAACAAATAATTCTCTCAAACATCAATTTAATGCTATTTAACTACTTAAAATACTTTTGAAAGTGGGTTGTATTTTTTTTTATATTATTTATTATCATTAGTGATATTATTAGTGTCTCATTAAAGTTGTGTCAACTTCATAAGTGGGACTGAAATATAGGTGAGTTACTTTCTATCTAATCATGTAAATATGTTATAAACTAATTTGTTATTAGCTGACAGTAAATGTACCGGAATGTGTTGAAATGCTTCTTGTTTTTCTTTATTTTATTTATTCTATTCTATTTTATTTGATTTGTTTTATTTATTTTATTTTATTTATCTTATTTTATTTTATCTTATTTTATTTATCTTATTTTATTTTATCTTATTTTATTTTATTTTTCTTACAACTTGGTCAGGGATGGAAGGATAAGAGCCAAGACTTTTTTTCTATTTTTTCCCAGAGCATCCGACATCAGAAACATGGCCCTTGATGTTTGCAGCATAGTGAACTATACTGGTGAAAATGATGGTGGTGGTGGTGGTGGCAGTGTTTATGTGCAACAGAGATAACTATACGAAAGGTGGTGTGATGGTGGTTTGCAATAAAATGCACCCAGTACACTGTGTAAAGTGGTGGAATTCAAGCCATGATAAAATGCACCCAGTACAACCTATAAAGTAGTAGTATTCATATTATGGTAAAAAGCACCTAGTACACCTTCTAGAAAAGAAGTATTTGTACTATGATAAAATGCATCTAGTCCACTCTGTAAAGTGGTTGTGCTGGTGTCATGGAAAAAAATACCCATGCTGGGGTCACAAAAGACAGACCTAGCACATCCAGTCCCTGGACTGCCCATTTCCTCTGCAAAATTAGGAGGAATGCCATCCTACTTGAGAAAGGAGTCAGAGAGGTGGAATGGCTGATGCAGTGGGTGTCACTGGCTATTCTCTAGTAGCCATTATTCCTTTTTTCTCCCTCAACCTCCAACATTTTTCTTTTTTCTTTTTGTTTATTGTTTTAATCATATTTTAAAACAATACTTTCATTACTATTTCAATTTTAATTCACATGAACTAATTTTCAGCCATATATATTGCTACTATTCCTAATATCTCTCATCTTTTTAGTATTTTAACTTCTTCGAAGACTTAATCCTGGGAAGGTCATGAGGGCAGGGTCCTTAAACACTCATTCCAGCAGGTCTTGTCAGATGAAACCATCCCCAATTGATCCAACCAGATCCTCAAGCAAGATCAGTTGAGCTCATGGATGTTATCCAACCATCTTGCTAGGGGTTTACCACTCGATCTCCTGCCTGTTGGTTCTGCCCATAAAAATCTATCCATCAATTCCTTCCTGAGATATTCTGACCACATGCCTATAATATTGGAGCTGTGATCTCCCAATTAGCATTATAACTCCCATCCTTAAAATTCTTCATATTGTACCTCTCTAACTTTCTACATTATCATTAGATATAATTGTTTCTACTTTAGGCACAAGGCCAGCAATTACCCAGTGCATTACTGGTACTTTATTTTATCGACCCCGTAAAGATGAAAGGCAAAGTCAACCTCGGCGGGATTTGAACTCAGATCGTAAAGGGACGTAACTATGCTGGAAAGCATGGCGTCCAACCCTCTACCGATACTGCCAATGACCCTAAGTTATAATTTAGTCAACAACAGACTGATGTTAATAGAAATAGGAACAGTAAAACACACACATACACACACAAACTCACACACACAAACATACAAACTCACACACACAAACATACACAAACACACAAATGAATGCACACAAGTACAAACACATGCAACAAAAACAAACATACACACACAAACAAATACGCACACAACCACACACAACACAAACACGCACACACAAACACACAAACAAACACACACACACAAACACACAATCACACACACACACACACAAACAAACACACACAAACACACACACACAAACACACAAACAAACACACACACAAACACACAAAAAAACACAATCACACACACACACGAACAAACACACACAAAACATATACAAACAAACACACACAAACGCAAACAAACATACAAACACAAACATACAAACCAAAAATAAAGAAAAAAACACTCAAACATACAAACAAACACAGACAAACATACATAGACATACATACACTTAGAAAAATGACTAACATTTATAATAATATTACACACTTTATTCTAACTTTTAAAACTGATACCCAAATATTTACTGCAGACACAATAAAATATCTAAACATTTGTTTTAAACATCTAACATCTAACATCTAACATAAGCAAGTTGATATATTGCATGCTATCTTCTCATTTAACATACAGCTTTTAAATCTAAGATCTAAATATCTCTATCTATATTAACCATTATTTGGATTACTAAAGCATTTATTTCACACATCCTTTGAAGACAATGCTCTCAGGAGATAAAACAACATTATCCCAAAGAATGACTGCAATCTGAATCGAAGTTATATATTATATATATATATACATTTCATATATTATATATATATATTTTTCATATATTATATATATATATTTTTCATATATTATATATATATATTTTTCATATACTATATTTATATATACACACACATATATATATACATATACACACATATATATACACATATACACACACATATATATACACATATACGCACATATATATATATATATATATATATATATATATATACATATACACACATATATATACACATATGCGCACACACACACACATATATATATACATATAATACATATATATACACACACATATATATATATGTACATATAATACATATACACATGCACACACACATATATATATATATATATATATATATATATATATATATATATATATATATGTATACACATATACACACATACGTGCAAAAGTTCATATGTAAATACATACACATACAGATATGTATGTATGTACATATGTACATACATACATACATGCATGCAGACATACACACACATATATATATAAGTGTGTCTGTATATATATATAGAGAGAGAGAGAGAGAAAACACACACAAATATCATCACCACCATCATATGATATTCGTTTAAATGATATGTTGATGGTGTTGATAATGTATATGTGTGTGTATGTATATATATATAAATATATAAATATATATATACACACACCACACACCCATATACACACACCCATATATAAATATATATACAGCCAGTTGGTGAGTAATACAATGAGAGTATAGGTGGAACCTGTTTCAGCATGCTATGTTTTTTATGTGAATCAGGTACTCAGTACTAAATGTGTGTATTAAACACCACCATCTGTTTATTATTGCAGTAATATGTAATGTTTATGTTAAGAAAGAGACTTAAGTTTAAGTTCAGCATATTTTATTTGTAATCTTACATAAAATATTTCACAGATGACCAGCCCATAGCCTTAATTGAGCGGAGTCAGCTTTGACTCTAGGATTAATTTGTTCTTCAAATGCAGTGGAGATCAGAATCAGAATTTGTTCATCTCATAGCATATATATATATATATATAGGAACAAGTATGACCCCGACGGCAGAGCTCAAGCCGTTTCGACGGCTAATTCTGAGTCCAGAATTAGCAGTCGTAACGGCTTGAGCTCTGCCGTTGGGGTCATACTTGTTCCTATTACCCCCTCTACTACCCTAAGTATTGAGTACTTTGGTGCGTTATGGTCCATCTGGTTCCTTACCACATTTCCTTCATTATATATATATATATATATATATATATATATAATTGAATAAACAAGAGAGATGAACACTAATATAAACATACATGTGTTCGAATCGTAAGGACCAAAATTTGGTAGGGTGTAAAAATACTAACTACAGCAATATGGTTTGGTCCTTACAATTCGAACACATGTATGTTTATATTAGTGTTCATCTCTCTTGTTTATTCAATTATATTTTACGTCCACTTTTCCCTGCTTGCAAGGGTGGGACGGGAACTGATTCTGGCTTGATTTCTACAGCTGGATGCCCTTCCTAACACCAACCTTATTTACAGTGAGTGCTGGGTGCTTTTTTGCCGTGGCACCTCCACGACCACTTTGCAGTGGAATGATATGGACCCCAGTCCCTATCATCTCATTTCTACAGCTGAGTAAACTGGAGCAATGTGAAATAAAGTGTCTTGCTCAAGGAAACAACACATCAGCCGGTCTGAGAATTGAACTCACAACCTTTCGATTGCAAAGCCAATGCTCTAACCACTAAGCCATGTGCCTCCATATATATTCAAATATAATACACAAAGAGAAGTGTGTTACACAGTGAGATGTTATATATAAAATAAAATAAAATAAATAAATCAAATGTTTAAAATTTGGCTTCGTTTGTTACTGCTATATATATTTCGGTGACAGCCATCTTTGGCTGTGACCTCTTCAGGCAGTCCGAAATAGTGTGGTAGAGACGAGTACACATGTTGTTGAGATGTTTAACTTTGTCAATACTCTGATATGACCAGTTCCTGGTTGGGTTGTTATTTAACTGAGGATCTGGAATCATATATAAATATATATATATATACATCAGGATGGAATCAACAGATTACTCGATACTTGGGGTAGTAGAGTATTCAGTGCTCTGTTGATGGTCTAACCAATTTCTGTCTGGAACTAGCTGTTGAAACAGCAAGAGCTCAGCCGTTGTGTCCCAACTCTTTATATATATATTTATATATATATATTTATATATATATATTTATATATATATATATATATGTAATAATAATAAATTTGAAGACTAAAATCCAAGGACTTGATAAGGATAAATATATATATATATATATATGTATATATATTATATATATATGTATATATATATATATAAATTAGAATTAGAAGCTTTCGCCGTATTTTTTCACAAAAGAAATTTTAGCCTGATAGTGGGGTTCAGAGCCCTAGCTTTTTCCACTATCAGGCTAAAATTTCTTTAGTCAAAAAATACGGCGAAAGCTTATATTTCTAATTTCAAAATCACTTGCTGTTTCAAAACATACTTTTATATATATATATGTATATATATATATATGTATATATATATATATATATAGTAATAATAAAAAATTTGAAGACTAAAATCCAAGCGATTCTTTGCTTAAACTTTAATCTGTTATTTTAATATATATATATATATGTATATATATATATGTATATATCATAGATTGAGTTAGACACTCAAAATAGTCTAATTGTTTTAAATTAGTATTTTTTCAACCTAGCTAATTTGGTCATTTGCAATTGGAACACATGTATACTTGTATCTGTGTTCATCCCTCTCATATATCTACGCCTTACCTAAGTACAAAGTGAGACCTACTACAGTCAGTAGGCACCTCTAACAAAAATACACCCCCGTCTCACTACCCCACCCCATCCACACCACCCCTTTCAATGTAAAGTTATGTTGGTACCACAACATCCAGTCCGAAACAAATGAGGTTGTGTAGGTGTCACAACAAAAAAACACACAGTCCACGCTGTAATGTGGCCGTGTAGGTAACACAGTAAAAACCTCCCAGTCCACACTGTAAACGTGGTTGGTGTTAGGAAGGGCATCCAGCCGTAGAAAACCCGCCAGACAGTCCTATGCGAGCAAGACAACCACTCTTGCCTCAAGTGGGAAAACTCCTGTCTAAACCCATGCAAGCGTGGAAGATGGACGTTAAACGATGATGATGAGAGAGAGAGAGAGAGATGTAAAATCCCGACGAGAGAGAGAGAGATGTAAAATCCCGACTGTTGTGCCAAGCGATTATGACTTGCGACATATATGTGTGTGTGTGTGTGTGTGTGTGTGTGTGTGTGTCAAAAAATAAAAATGAAACAGCACTGGAATATATTTAAAGATTATTTTTTTCTTTAATCCAAGAGAATGAATATTTTTATAATTGTTACATTAAATAGATTTAAATTTTGTCAAATGTAATCGATTTTTGGATCAATTCAAATTAGATCCAAAATTGATTACATTTGACGAAATCTATTTAATGTAGCAATTATAAAAATATTCATTCTGCTAGATTAAAGAAAAAAGTAATCAGGTACCTTTTCCCTTAAGGACGAAACATTGTCGGCTAATAAAGACTTTTGATGTATTGAAGGCTTCTTTGTTTTACTTTCTTAATTCTTCGGCTCTGTTTAACTACATTGAGCTATACCTTTTACTTTTACTGTCATTTCTATAATACGAAGAGGGTGTTTAACTCCAACACGCTCCAGTATTTTAACCCTTATATATATATATATATATATATATAATATATTATATATACATATATATAGGAAAAGAGTCAGGACCCCGACGGCTGAGCTCCGGCTGTTTCAATAGCTATTTCTGAACTAACACAGTATTGAGCTACAATACTGCATTAGTTCAGAAATAGCTGTTGAAACGGCTGAGCTCACCCATCAGGAGTCCTGACTCTTTTCCTATTGTCCACTCTACTACCCATAGTATCGAGTACTCTGGTGCGTTATGGTCCACCTGGTTCCTTACCACACTTCCTTTGTTATATATATATATAATGTTTAATATAGAAATGACTTCTACAGGGCTAGAACTGTTTCATTCAAAAGAAATCATCAGGAATAAGTTCTAGTCCTGTAGATAGAAGCCATTTCTATATTAAACATGTTTACACTGTATTGAGTACCTTATTTACTGTGGTTACCCTCAATTGAATTCGGGACTCACACATGATCATGATGAGGATATATGTATTTATTTTACTAGATTTTTTATGTGAAATCATGTGTTGAAACACATACTGTTATGGTTGGGGATGCTCATGTTGCCAATTTTACCAATAAAAATGCGTGCACTATTTCATTTTCACTTCAGTTTTATTATTAGCTATTAGTTTGTTAAAGTTCTTTTGTCAAACATTTTGTGACCTCCTCAGTGACTAGTTGTTCTTCTCTCTGTGCTTTCTCTTCTTTCTAGTCTTATTTTGTTTTGTTTACTCTATCTTGTCTTTCTATGACCCCATTACATAATAGAATAGAAATAGAGACCCCACATAACCAGTACAACCTTTAGGACCTACAATTGACCCCAAACCCCATACAAACCTGTCCTTGTATACAGACGCACAGAGATGCTAATTCCATGGTCAATTACCAGACATATATATATATATATATATATATATATATATATGCTTTCACCATATTTTAGACTAAAGAATATCAGGCTAGAAATTTCTTTAGTCTAAAATACGGTGAAAGCTTATAATTTCTAATTTCTAATTTCAAACTCGCGCACCGTTTCAAAAACATACTTACATGTTTACATTTATAATTTGATTGTATATATATATATATATATATATATATATATATATATATGTGTGTGTGTGTGTGTTTCTATGTGTATGTCTGTGTGTGTCTGTGTGTGAGTGAGTGAGAGAGTGTGTGTGTATAATGGTTTAACTATAAAGTTAGACTCTTTATAACGTATCACAACTTAACTACTAAATTTTATAACTGAAATTAATAACAATTGGATAGTTAGTAACCTGATTGGTTAAGTAAGTTAATATTTGCTGTAAAACTGGTACATACCGGTGGATGAGGAATTCATGTCTGTGATTGGTTAGTTGAAAATTGTAAAGAGGCTAATATGGAAGAAGTGAAGGATAGCTAACTCATAAACTTACTCACTAAACATGGCAGTGCAGATAGAAGAACAATATCACATCACATCAACATACTAATAATTGATTTCCATTTTTTTATTTCCCTGTCGGCATTATCATCTCTTTATCATATTTATGTACTGTCGAAGCAAAGATGCAAAGAATATTTTCAACCACTACAAAGAGAATAATGTAAAAACCATAACGGTATAGTATTAGATTTTGTTTGTAATGTTTTTTCGAAAGGGTGGGGAAATAAATAATGCTTTACTGTAGGTGGCTGAAGGGTGGTGTAGCAGTGGTGGTGACAGGTTGTATTGTTTACACCAGGAATCACAAGATATTTGTGAATATTTAATGAAGAATTGATTGATATTAAAACTGTCTTAAGTGTATAAAAATTAGGAAAATAGATTTTGGTCAAAACTTAAAATTAAAATGGACGCTGTTTCCTGAAAATCATTTATAATGACAATCTGTATTAAAATAAAAAAAATTGTGAAAAACAAGAACAAATTTTAAAAAAAACCTTTACTCTTATGTTTTGTTGCTAACTTTTATATAAGTATTTACATTTATTTAGCTGTATAATGAAATCAAATAGAAAAATGGAAAAAAAAACTTTTTTTTTTAAAGTAAACTTTTGCCTCCTGTAATGTAAACAACACTTGAACTGTTCTTAGATTCTTTGTTAAGGTATGAAAGATAAGTTATATAAAGTATTGTCTTATAAATCAACAAGTGAGGAAGATATTGAAGAATTTAGTTCTCATTGAGTGGTTCTAGGAAATATTCATTAGAATGATTTTCTATGGCATGTTCTGGGCCTATTGGAAGATTTGAGCTCAGCACTGCAAGATGATGAAACACTTGCAGCTATATTGTTCACAGCAGTGAACTTTACTTACTCATGATATCTATTTAAAACTAAGTAGACAGAGGTATTGAGAGATAAGTGTCTTTGTGCTAGATTAAACATGAGTCTCAATGACAAGACATATTCATGCACTTGGTTTCTAGGTCAGTATGTTATTCACTAAGACAGCTGCAAATCTTTAACAGTCATCTAAGATTTCTGAACATGAGTAGATGTGTATCTTTATATATTATATATATAGTGCTAATATAGGAATAAACATGAGCTCCACAAGCCCCAGGGAAGGCAGTCCATCTACCAGGGCAGTAACTCCAAATAAATAAAAATTGCAAGATGGCAGAGGTACGGACTCCATAAGATAGAGAGAAAGCAACCAGCCGAGGAGAGCAGCCACTATGAATAAAACTTGATACAGTGTTGAGAGGACATCTAAGTCCTAGTAAACAATCTCTCTATGGTTAGGAGTGCCATAAACATAGTTGGGGATACGAAGGATACACATCCAGAAACACTTGCCAACCCATAGCAAAACATTATTTAGACTACCACAAAATACCACAACTAACAACATTATATAGTATACCACAATATACCACAACTAACAACATTATATAGACTACCACAATATACCACAATATACCACAACTAACAACATTATATAGACTACCACAATATACCACAATATACCACAATATACCACAACTAACAACATTATATAGACTACCACAATATACCACAACTAACAACACATATATAGAGTACCACAATATATCACAACTAACAACATTATATAGACTACCACAATATACCACAACTAACAACACATATATAGAGTACCACAATATATCACAACTAACAACATTATATAGACTACCACAATATACCACAACTAACAACACATATATAGACTACCACAATATACCACAACTAACAACACATATATAGAGTACCACAATATATCACAACTAACAACATTATATAGACTACCACAATATACCACAACTAACAACACATATATAGACTACCACAATATACCACAACTAACAACACATATATAGAGTACCACAATATATCACAACTAACAACATTATATAGACTACCACAATATACCACAACTAACAACACATATATAGAGTACCACAATATATCACAACTAACAACATTATATAGACTACCACAATATACCACAACTAACAACACATATATAGACTACCACAATATAACTCAACTAACAACATTATGTAG
>OZ024746.1:16139297-16144297 GCA_964016885.1 Eledone cirrhosa | reverse complement strand
CATGACTTACTAGCTCTTTACGGACGTTTAAATAAAATAATAAATATAGTCAAGTAACTTGGATAATCTGGCCTTGGTTTGGAACAAAGGCTACTGGAAAATTGGGGCTGTATCATCATCATCATTGTCATCATCGTTTAACATCTGATGATGATGACGATAGGGATAATGACAATACCGATTTTACAGCACCTTTGTATCCAGGTATTATATTTATTAAAAAAGGGTGTAGCATGATCAGAATTAGTAGAGTTGAAGACAATATGTCTTAAAGTCAGCAGTGAAACAGACCTAATATTTTAACTGTCCCAAAAGTCCAACAAAACTCTGGTCAGTATGGAATGGCCTGTCCTGCTATTAAGTTTCAAGTCCACCCACTTTTCCTGGTTAAAGAATGGTCTAAGGTTTCTTTACTTTGAAGCTGACTATTTTGATTCCTAAGATGTCTGAAGAACCTTCTAAAGACAATAAACCTTTTTATGAACATCTTCCCCAATATCACACATTTAACCTTTTCTCTACCATATTTATAATAAAAGACACTAATGATTATTTTCAATTAACTTTGAAAATAATGAAAATTGTGGAAATATCTAGTAATATAAGAAACTTTCCCATTGTTAGAACATTGTCAGTCATCTCAGTCTTGTGTCATCTCCTTCACAAGGTTCAGTTTCTTCTTGTCATTCTTCTGACATTTTATCAATATGTAATAATTTTCCACGTTAATTCACCAATGAATATATTTCAAACAAAATTATAAAGAAATTTTTATTTTCTTCTTCCTTTATGTTTTTCTACCTTCATTCAAGATATGAAAGTTACTTAACCTTATCACCTGTTATTAATGGTCATCTACTGAGTTAGATTATTCTGTATCTATATTTGAACATGTTATATGTTCACTGTTATCTGGGGATACACACACACACGCACACACATATATCTTCATAAAAATATTGATGGAGATCTACTCTCAATTCCAAAGTGGAAGAAGGTTTCTGAATTTTAATTAATTGATTTTAGTTTATATTTTTATGCATAAATTATATTTTTGCTGATATATATTGATATATAAACAGAGTCTGCCAAAAAAATGTAAACACACGCTAGGAAAAGAAAAACTTGTTGTTTTTCTTGTTTAAATACCTATATATATACACACATACAAACAAAAGATGCATTTCCATGTTGAGATATCTTGATGCAAGAAATATATTGTTGAATAATTGAATATGTATGTATGTATGTATGTATGTATGTGTGTGTATGTATGTATGTATGAATGTATGTAATGTATGTAATGTATGTATGTAATGTATGTAATGTATGTATCTATGTCAGGTCACCAGTTGGTGCTACTGGTATCCCAGTACAACCTGTCTCATGGTCGGGCCATTGGCGACTAAACTGGCAACCTCACCAAGGTTTCTTGGTGAGGAGGGTGGCTTTAGACATCCTGCAGGACTAAAAACAAAACCTGTCAAAGGGCAAAGGAGCTCTTAAGAGTCAATGGCCATCCAAAATCACCGGGAGAGATGACCCCTTAGCCTTTGTCAAGGCAGAATTCTAGGAGAAGGAAAACTCTGATATAACACCTGCAACTCTGATGGTATCCAATGATGTTGACTTGTTCTTCTTTTTGGTAAATATCATCTTGCTTAAGAGAGTGGGACTGGCTTTGTGCAGTATGTATATATATATTTTTTTTTTCCTGAAGTGTGTATATATTTCATTGGTGGATGTTATGTTTTTTTTACAACAATTGAAATGAGTAAATCAATATATATTGAAAGATGTACAAACAACTACATGTCCTCTACATTCATGTAAAGACTTTAGAATGTTCTGGAACATGCATGTGTGTCATACTCTGATTGGACAATAGTAGATTCACCCAGTGGGTGATACTTGTCTAATTTCGACTAATCCATTTTGCATACCAAATATCCACTGAGTGGATCATTTTACATTTGTAGAAAAGCAATGACTTGGTCTTCCTTGATAATTTGAAGGTCATGGTTCGATTCTCACCTGTGGATCTTCCTAACAGCTCCCCCTTTGAAGTCATTAGACTTATGATCATAGACGAGGTTTTACCTTCAGAGGAGATACTTGTTTTCTTTGGCGAGTAAAACGCCAATGAGTTTGGTTTAATATTTGACTATTGTCGGTGACGGGTAGGTTAAAGGCGTCTAAAATGATTTTAAGTGGTAGTTGCGACCTATCCTAATGTAAAAGTTCACTTTTGTAATGCATCTGGTTAATATGTCTTGCCCAGACGTTTAAGTCCAACTTGGATTCCATAAATCATCTTTCCCCATTTGTGTATAACCACTTCTGTTGTCCATCTTATTGGTCTATGATGGTTATGAACAAGTACAGTATCGTCTGGTTGCACCTTCCATCCTAATTGTGAATTTTCATTTTTGGAGTCATTATCATCTGCATTTTGATGAGTTGGAATCAAGCAATGAAACGTTGGTCGTAGTTTTCTTTCAAACATATATTCACCTGATGATTTTCCACCTGGTACATTTGGATTAGGGATGTTTCTGTATGTTAATAGGAAGGTTAATATTATTTCCTTTGGCACCCCCTTTCCCTTTGACTTTAGTAATGCCCACTTGAATGAATCAATGGAACATTCTGCCTGACCATTAGACTGTGGATGATAAGTGGGTGACTTCATATGACGAATGGCTTTCTTTGAACTATCAGAAAAACAATGAGAGATGACGGCACCGATTCTCTAAAGTTAAGACTTTAGAATGTTCTGGAACATGCATGCATGTCATACTCTGATTGGACAATAGTAGATTTGCTCAATGGGTAATACTTGTCCTAGTAATAAGCAATCCATTTTGCATGACAAATATTTACACGCCTGCACCCCCCTTCCCCACCAAGTGGATTATTTTACATTTGTAGAAAAGCAATGACTTGGTCTGCCTTAATAATTTGAACGTCATGATTTCAATTCTCACCTGTGGATCTTCCTAACAGTATATATATATATTGTTCTTCTTTGGCCACTATTTCTGGGGTGGTCGTGGGACCAGAGTCTTCAATCACTCCTTCTAGCTGCTCCTACCACAAGAAACTCTCTCCAACTGACCCGGCTGGATCCACAAGCAAGACCAGCTGAGCTCATGGATGTTATCCAACCATTTTGCTCATGATCCACCCATGGGTCTCCTGTCAGTTGATTTTGCCTGTAAAATCTCACCAGCAATTCCTTCCTGAGATATTTTAGCCACCTGCCCCCCATAGTATTGGAGCTGTGATCTCTCAATTCAGAGAAGTAGCGGCTCTAACTGAAGCAACTCTCTGATCTCTGAGTTATGTACTCTAGTTGTTATATATATATATATATATATATATATATATATATATATATTTGTTGTTGTTATATATATATTGTTGTTGCTGGTTGACCATTTAATCAGGGAGAATTTTCTCGAGCTTCAAGACTGGAGGAGCTACCCTTAAACTGGAGACAAAATATTTGCAACAAAATGAACCCTGAGGATCAAGGGGTTGTGTTAAACCAGATGACAGATCAGGGGTTTGTGTTAAACAAGGTGACAGATTAACTCCACTATCTTTTTTTTTATTTGGTCAGGAATAGAGCACAGCCACAGAGACAAGATATGAATTCACTCTTTGACAAACTGCACCTCTCCTAGAAGAATTGTAGTCATCCATTAAGACAAGGCAAAGTTTGTAGCAAATTCAATGAATTTGTACTTTTATTGAAAATCAACTCTTAAGAATTTTGAAAACAAATTAAAACAGGATTATTTTTATAGAAGTTCAAAAAGAATTGAAATTTTTATTCAGTCATACACAAGTGCACAGTGAGTTTGTAGGAAGGGAATCAACCCTTAAATTTGTAAACATAAATATCGTTGGTTCAATAAAAAAAAAAAAACGGTTTAAAAAAAAATCAAGTAGCTTGTTAAAACTATTTTTCAATGGTTCCAATTTTGACTTAATTACAAATATGTCATTGGTTGATTTCAAACTCAAATTATTTAATGCTTAGTGAAGATCAACTCTTACAGGTTAATTTGTTAAATTATTTTGTAAGAATGATCTTTTTTAGGTTTGTTTTGTTTTTTTTTATATAATGAAAATATATAACTGTATGCAAAAACTGAAACAGAAAAATTAAAGAATTTTTTATATATATATAAAAAAAAAACATAAACAAAAAAATCCTAAATGTTTGGAACGGATCATCTACTGAATTTTTTACACGAGGGGTTTCGTAGACTTCATTTATTTTTTTTTACTGTCTTGTTCATTCAGTAGACAAGATGTGAACAAGATCTGGATGATCTGTTGTGAACACAGATCTGTAATATACAAAGCAAGTGGATAATAGAAAAAAAAAACAAAAAAAAAACAATTGAACAATCTTTAAAAAAACAAAACACTCCCACTCATTCAAGTATAAGAAATAAGTGGGCTGTGAAGAATTATGAATGGGTCGGCATTCACAACCGTACGTTTTCACAAGAGCAAAATGACCCAGGGTTCACAACCATACGGTTCACAAGAGCAAATGGCCCAGTGTTTCACAACCATACATTTTACAAGAGCACTGATCTGACGTTTCACAACCATGCAGTTCACAACATCACTGATCTGACATTCACAACCAGAGAAGGTTTACAGATTACGCAAACTATTTCAGTCAGTTTGATCAGAAGGGGCTGGGGAAAATAAGAAAAAAAACATATGCACTCAAACACACATATACATACCTATATACACACACACACACATATATATATATATATATATATACAAATATATATATATATATATATATATACAAATATATATATAATATACATATATACATATATATATAATATATATAAAAATATATATATATGACATATATGTACATATATATATATAATATATATATGCATATATAAATAAAATATACATACGCTTATATACATAAAATATCCATACAAATATAT